>JALIGW010000009.1:26103765-26703765 GCA_023053685.1 Diadophis punctatus similis | reverse complement strand
CTGTTTGCCAATGGCATAGTTCAGGGGTGAAGAAATTATAACTGCCACCATTCCAACTTATATAATTAAGAGTAAGGGTAGTTGGCAGTTCACCATTCTGAAAGATATCTTTTTTTAAAAAAAATTTAATTTTAAAAAAGTTTTTTATTTATAAACAATTAAAAACAAACGTACAAACAACAAGACAAAACAAAGACCAAAATACATAAAATTATGTACATGACGGATTATCCAGTTAACCTATTTACATATGGTCATTTCTTTATATACATTTTCCTTATCAAATAGAATCAAATTTTAATATAATTTCTAAGTCTTTCCGACTTTTCCAATATCACATAATCTTTCTGACCTGAAAGATAGCTTAATGTAACCAAACATATTCTATTCAAAGCAGCAAAAACAGAAGAACAAACTTATATTTTATCAGAACATATTTCTGCAATTGATATTTCTCTTGCCCAGACAACATCATGAAAGTAAAGTCTACAATGAAATATTGCTAATCATAAAAATATAAAGCAGAATTAGATAAAATAAAAACGAAATATAAAAGGTTTATCATAAAAAACCCTTCAAAGAATTGAGTTCTAATAGGGAAAACTCACTTGTAAAGTGATTTATTACACTGATTTATTATTAGATTATGTCCTCTCTTTATTCTGCATTACTCGAGGTGTCATACATAATACTCCTTTTATTTTTCCGTCAAAAACAACTCTGGAAGGTTGGTTGGGATGAGAGACAATGTCTGGCCAAAGTCACCTAGATTGTTGCATGCCCATGGGAGAAGTCAAATTCGTCACCTACTTCAGCACCTTAATAGCAAGGTGTATCCAATTGGCTATATTACAACTTTGACAACAAGCAATATTAATGGAAAATACTGATATATTCAGAAGCAATTGCAAGTAACAAGTGATTTGTGCCAGAGGACTAAACAAGTTCTGGTTACAGAATTAGCCTTTTACAGTATCAATGGGGAGAGGGCTGTTGTAAGCAATGCAACCAATCAGACCTGAGGCTGCTACTAGAGATTGAAATGAAGTGCTGAAGATTCAGAAATGTATCCAGGCAACTTAGAATTAACTTTCTGGATCTCTACATAACTTCTGAGCTTGCAACCAGATTGAACCTGCCCAAAAGAGTTGCATGATATTCAGGCACAACAAATTAGCTTTCCAGAATCCCAAGATTCACATTTCCTCTCCTCTACACCTGCTGGTTCAGTATATCAGGTGGAAACTATATTATGTTTTCTTCTGAGAAGAGATTTTTGCAGAGTGAAAGATAGTATTCCACCCCAATAAGTTCTGAAAGTCTTCCAAATGGGGCAACTCTCCCACCCTTGGGATAGGGTGACTGCTAAGCCTCTGTAAATTATTTTTGGCTCTCATGTTCTTTTTGCATATTTGTGATCTGTTTATTACATATTGTTTAAGTGTAAGATGTCCATAGTCATTTGGACATAAATACATCAAATAAATATTAAATAAATAAAATAGTTAAGAGCCTGGAACAATCCAATCATGGAAATAAAAATCAGAAGTTCAGAGAAAACAGGTGCACAATTAAAAAGTACGTAATTTGTTTCAGGGAGACAGTGACAATGAAGGACATTCTAAGACATCTTTCTCCCCCTTTGTAGGATTTGCCCACGAATATAAATGTGCTCTTTCTAGGCTTTTAAGAAAGTCTTTCCAACTAGTTTTACTTTGATGTACATTCTACTAGTGGCTGTAGAATATAATTCAGATCAGTAATTCAAGAATTTCCCAGTTTCATCCTCTTTCCTGTCCTTCCCTTTCTCTTTTTCTATGCCATCTCAAAAACGGCAGTCATATATATATTTAAAACTTTTCCCTATTAGCAGAGTAAACATAATTGTCTCTACTTGATCCTCAGCCTGTGATCAACTATCCCAGTAATATAAACCAGTATTATTGGCAGGAGAAAGTCTTATGTTATTGGCACCCAAGGTTTAATTAGATGAAACAGCAGATTCCCATCTATACAATATTTTTCTCATAGTTTTGGTAGCTTTTGCCAGACCCTATCTGTAGTTTATTGTTTTGTGGCTTTCTTTTACAGCTTACCAGGGACAAATAGTTAGGGGCTTCTATTTAAAAAACAGTGGCTTGTTTAATTTAGTGAGAAAAAACAAGCACTGCTTGCCAATGTATTTCAGAAGAAATAAAACACTGAGGATGAGAAGTTTAGAAGTATTTAAATGGGCTGCTTAAATGCAAAGGTTTGTTTGTTATCTCATTATTGAATCCTTTCTACCTACATATGTGAGCATATAGCACATTGTATATCTAAGTGAATATTTGCTAAAACAATTCTCTATTTTGAATAAACTGAGTAGAATAAACTGAGTAGCATGTAAACATATTCTAATATACTATGGATAGCTGAGCAGACTGTTTCTATTAAGGAAAAAAATGTAAAGGTTTCCTCTGTTCAGTCGTGTCCAGCTCTAGGGAGCAGTTCATCTCCGTTTCCTCCGTTTCCTAGCAGAGGGAGCCAGCGTTATCCAAAGATGCTTCTGTGATCATGTGGCCAGCATGACTATATACCAAAGGTGCACAAAACATTATTACCTTCCCACCAAAATGGTACCTATTTATCTACTTGCATTTGCATGCTTTCCAATTGCTAGGATGGCAGGAGCTGAGGCGAGAACAGGAGCACACCCCGTCATGACACACCATGTCATATCTTGAACTGCCAACCTTCAGGTCGACAGCCCAGCATCTTAACTACTAAGAAAGGAAATGGAAAATATAGGGCAATGTAGTCTCCATCTTGGCTCTTGGACATCTAATTCAACCAACTTCCTAGCATCTAAGCATTCGCTGGTCATTGCCCATATGTTTTTGTCAGGACTGAACAGGCTGCTACCTAAAGACCATATGTTACCCACAAACTCTTTCCTTGTATCCAGTGGTGGGTTCCTACCAGTGCGGTCCACTCTATAGCACAGGTAGTGGCCCGCTGGTGATGTCACAGTACCGGTGCGGTCAATTGCCGGTGCCTGGGCACCGCCATTTTTTTGAAAAAAAATTAATTTTTTTAAAAATTTTCTTCTGCGCATGCCCAGAAGCCGAGCTTCCGGCACTGCTCATGCGCTGCCTTCCTACCCCACAGTGAGTCCAAACAGGGGAGGATGGCTGAGGGAGCGTGTGAGATGCTGAAAGAACGGGCGGCAGGAGCTATCTCCATTCCCCTCCCTTCAGCAGTCCGAGAAGCCACGAACGTGCGGTGATGATCCCAGGCATTTTCGCACGTTCGAGACTTCTCGAGCTGCTGAGAGGAGGGGGAATGGGTGGCAGGACCTGTCAGAGTTACGCAATAAATCAGAAGCTTCAGAAGATAACTGCATTTTGCTGATTCAAATAACTTCTTTATAAGTAGAATAAAACATTAACAATACCACACTTTGTTTCAGATCACATGTTGAGATGTTTTCATACTGGAGTATAATGGTGGACAGACTAAACCACACCCTTCTTCTTGCTAAGTTTCTGGACATGCTCAAATAACACTTCAGCCTGATTGGCTGACTCAATCACATGGCTCTCCCAGTCATGAATATTCCAACACTCCTCCCTTCATTACTGGGAGAGACATCAAACCTATTGGATTTAAACATTTCCTATAATGGACACCACCCAATGGTTTGGTCATCATGTCTGCTAAATTATCCTCTGAAGAACAATGATGTAAACGTATCAATTTTTCTTTTACAGCTTCCCTGACATTACAATACTTAATGTCCACATGTTTACTTCTGTTCTTCACTCTGTCACCTGTTGCCATTTTTATACAAGCAGCATTATCTTCATAAACAATAACAGCTTCATTTACATTTACATTTAAATCTTGTAACAACTGTACATACCAAACTACTTCAGAACATAACTCAGACAATGCAATAAACTCTGCTTCTGCAGTTGAAATAGCAACCGTTGTTTGTTTTCTGGACTTCCAACCAATTAAAGCCCCTCCAAACAATATTACAATTCCAGAATTAGACTTTCTGGTTTTTACATCATTTGCATAATCACTATCAACATAACATTTCAATTTTAATTCTTCAGTGACCTGTATTTGAAGACCCAAATTCACAGTTCCCTTCAAATACCTGAGAATTCTTTTCACACCCATCCAATGCAACTTTGTAGGTGTAGCAGTAAAGCGACTTAGAATGCTCACTGCACAAGCTATGTCTGGTCTGGACCACTGTGACAGATATAACAGACTCCCTATTGCAGAGTGATATATCTCCTGATCACAGGCTTCACTTTTATCTTCACCCAAACTATTGTAAAAATCTGTGCTCATAGGTGTAGGAGCAATATTACAATCTTTCATGTTATACTTCTCTAATAATTGTTCAATTTTTCTCCTTTGACTGAGAATATAACCACCTTTTTCAGTTTTTTGTATCTCTACACCGAGATAATTCTTTATTGCTCCCAAATTCTTTAATTCAAATTTCTTTTCTAACTTATTAGCAAATTCTTTAACTTGTGATGCATCCTTTGCAATGAAACAAAGATCATCCACAAATGCTAATAGTAGACAATTCCCACCTTGTAACTTTCCAGTGTATATGCAACCATCAGCTTTGCAACTCTTGAACCCAAGACCTTTCAATGCAGTATCTAAACAGATATTCCAATTTCTGGCTGACTGCTTCAGCCCATAAATGGCCTTGTTCAATTTATACACCATGTTAGGTTTTTTATTTTCATACCCTGGCGCTTGAACCATATAAATTTCTTCCTCTAATTCAGCATTGAGGAATGCAGTGGTTATATCAAAATGCCAAATTCTATGCCTGTATGCTGATGCTAATGCCAGTGCTAGTCTTATGCTCTCACCTTTTACAGTTGGTGCAAACACCTCATCATAGTGCACATTCTTTAATTGAGAAAAACCTTGTGCCACCAATCTTGCCTTATACTGTACTTCATTATTGGGTAATACCTTTTTCTTATATACCCACTTACATCCTACAGCTTTCGTACCCTGTGGCAAAGTCACAGATGTGAACACTTCATGATCTCCCATGGATTTCATCTCTTTATCCATGGCTTCCTTCCACTTTTCTTGTTCAACTTTTGGTAATGCCAATACTTCCTTATAGTTTCTTGGCTCATACCACACATTACACACTTTAACTTTACTGGCAGAATACCTGTCTGGCGGTACCCCTCTGTTACTACGCTCTGACCTACGTGGCATTGCCTGTACTTGTGTTTCAAGCTTTTCTGGCTTCATATCTTGTTCAGACTCTCCTCCCTGAACATTGACACCTTCAGTAAATGATTCACCATCATTAAATGAGTTATTGTCACTAAGTGGATCACCGTCGCTAAGCGGATCACTGTCGCTAAGTGAGACATTTTCAGAATTTGCATCAATTCTGTTCCAATTTTGTTCTGCAAAACTAGCAGATCTTGAAATCACTATCCTTTTACTTCCATCGCTAAAGCGATACCCTTTTGAGCCTGGCTCATAGCCCACAAATCTGAGCTTTCTAGCCTTTTGTTGTCCCTTTCTTCTGATTACCTTTGGAATATGTACCCAAGCAGTACTTCCAAATATTTTTAAATGTGCTAGAGAAGGCATTGCATATGGAGTATTATTGATGGATGAACTCCACAGCCTATTTACTAAATAATTGGCAGTCAGTATGGCTTCACCCCAATATGACCTGCTCATACCAGAATCCTCCAGTAATGAGTCTTTCATTGTTTGCAAAACACCATTCCTCTTTTCAGCTACTCCGTTCTCCCCCGGTGTGTAAGGATTTGTGCGCCTGTGTCTTATTCCCAATTGTCTCAACCATTGTTGAAAATTTGTTGACATAAATTCAGAACCTCTGTCAGTTTGCAACTGACATACCTGTTGTTTATACCTTCTCTCTACAAAACTTAACCATTGCTTAAATTGCTGTAGCACCTCTGTTTTACTCTTAAGTAAGTAGCAAAACCCAAACCTGCTGTAGTCATCCACAATGACCAGCGCATACTTTGCTCCTCCCAAACTGGCTTGCATAGGCCCAATTAAATCAGCATGCACCAATTCTAGAGCTTTTCTGGTTTGTCTTGTGCTAAACTTGCTAACTGGGAATGCTTTGGATTTCGATGCTTTGCATACTGCACAATCCAAATATGCCTTACATCCCTTCAAATCTAATCCTTCTGCAAATTCTTTCATTTGTTGAACAACCTTAAAATTAGCATGACCAAGTCGTCTGTGCAGAAGATGAACACACGAATTGTGTTCTGCTACATTTTTAAATATCTGGGAACAATGTGGGACCTTTTGTCCCTGCAATACATAAAGATTATCCTCTTTTATGCCCTGTGCACAAACATTCCCATTTCTTTGGATGATACACTTCCCATTAACAAATGTGGTTTCATAACCTTGCTTGTCTAAACTAGACACACTTAACAAATTATGCTCCATTTCAGGTACACATAACACATCAGTAAACCTGGAGTCCAAATATGGAATTTGCACATCGCCTCTTCCAATGATTTTAGCCTTTTGACCATTGGCTAAGGCCACTTCTTCATTGTTTCCTGGGAAAAATCTGGAAAATAAGTCAGAATTATTAACAATTGTTTGACTAGCCCCACTGTCAATCAACCATTTGTCTCTATTGTTATTATAACAAACTTTTGCAACTGCAATCTGTCCTTGCAAATAATGTCTCTTGTCTTGCATATTTCTTCTCTGTGCACAGCTTTTCTGCAGATGATTGGTTTCTCCACAAATGAAACACGCTTTCTTAACTTGCTTGAAGAATTGTTGCTGTGTAACTTGATCTCTCCTGCCTCTGCTCTCCTCTTGTCTGCAGACACCTCGGCTGTTGCTAGAGATAGGCAGCCTGTGGAAAATTTTGCTGGAGACTTGCTGTAAGTTTCCACTGTACTCCTTGTTGAGCCCCCGCCTGTGGAATTTTCCATCAGCATGGCTGAAAAGCCTTTTCTCATATTCATTCAATAAACACGATTTCAAAGCCTCCAAATTCAAATCTGCTTCTGGCTTACTTTCAAAAATAGCTGATACAGTCTCCCAGCTTTGATCCAAACTATTTAACACTAATAAAACTTTCTGGGACTCTGGAAACTTTACTCCACGTTGCTCCAATTCTAGAAAATTAGACTGCATTTTCATTAAATGATCTTCCATAGAATCTCCTGTCTGCAAACTCATTCTGAAAAGCTTTCTTGAAAGTTGGACCACATTACACGCAGAAACATTGACATGTACTGCTTTCAATTTCTGCCATATTTCTTTTGCAGACTTTAATTCAGCTACATTTAAGAATTGATCATCCCCCAGACTTAAGAGAAGATAAGCCATAGCTTTGTCATGAGCCTTTTGATCTGCTGCTCCAAGCACTTGTGGGGGGTCTGCTACTATGTCCCATAATTCTTTTGCTTTCAAAAAACATTCCATTTTTGCAGCCCAAATTAAATAATTTTTCTTCCCCAATTTAGGTATTGGACTGTCTTTAAATTCCATAGCAGCAGCCATCCTGCTTTACTTTTCTTCTCTGCCTGTTCCTTTAACAACACAGACAGCTTCTTATCAGCTTTAAATTACAATGCAGTTTTAACTTTACTTCTTGAGCGATTCCTGGGCCCATAACCTGTCAGAGTTACGCAATAAATCAGAAGCTTCAGAAGATAACTGCATTTTGCTGATTCAAATAACTTCTTTATAAGTAGAATAAAACATTAACAATACCACACTTTGTTTCAGATCACATGTTGAGATGTTTTCATACTGGAGTATAATGGTGGACAGACTAAACCACACCCTTCTTCTTGCTAAGTTTCTGGACATGCTCAAATAACACTTCAGCCTGATTGGCTGACTCAATCACATGGCTCTCCCAGTCATGAATATTCCAACAGGACCTATATCAGTTCGTCTCCCTTCAGCAGTCCAAGCCACGCCCACCCGGTCACATGGCTGGCAAGCCACACCCACAAAATAAGCCACGCCCATAGAGTGGTAGTAAAAAAATTAGGAACCCGCCCCTGCTTGTATCCCTAAAACCCATTTAAATCATAACCATGAAACCATTATGGGAAGATTGTCCATTGCCTTATTTTTTGGAAAACATAAGTATTCACCTGTCTTCACTTGTTCACGCAGAGTAATATTAACAGATCTATGTGTAACTATTTAATAAGTTCTCTCTCATTAACATCCATATTTTGAACTCAGAATAAATAAGGCAAATACTCCCTCTTGCACAATTTATTCTAAGAGCCATACTTAATTTTATCCAACATTTAGTATCTCCTGAATTTAGGATATCAAGAACATTGTTGAGAGTATTGCCCATCCAAATATTTATTAGCAACCAGGAACACACAGCTTAGAACAGGGCGTGTTAGATTCAAAAGTTGATGAAGAATTTAAGTTATACAGCAAGCACATATTCCACATGCTATTATCTTCCTTTCTGCTTTGCTCTGGGGAACCATTCTGCAAACAGTAAGTAATAAGAGCTTTTCTTTTCCTCTCCACATAAAAGGCTGCCAAAGGAGGAACAAATTATTAGAAATTTGAACTTTCAAAAATATATTTTTAAAAATATTTATGCTGCATATTTTATTTTGAATGGAAGAAAAAATAAAATAAAAGTATTTTAAATTGTAAATTTATTGATGCTTTCTGTACTTGGTTGTTTGCTTGCAGATGTTTCATTATTTCTTATTCACAATGATGTTATGTACTGGTTTAATGAAACATCTGCAAGCAAACAACCAAAGCACCAAGAATTCTTCAGTTAATTTCTGAGCTACATATATTGTCTTATGCATTAGTTGAAAATGTTTCATCATTCTTATAATGACTTTAAAATTTTGTTACTGGGGGAAGATGATACCATTATCTAATCATCTATTGTTCATAATAACACAAACAGTCTGCTATTCTTCCCCATTGGACAGTTCTTCCCCATTGGGACCAACTGCTGGTCCTCTGTGAGGAGAGAAAGGGCTGCACAGAGCAGATCATAGTAACAATTAGGGCAGATGATCTCTCTGCATTGTCCGCAACTCTTGGCCTCTTGGCCTCCATAATAGCCATTGAAATTTATGAATAGAGTAATAGCATGTAATCAGTTATAGAGGTCTCCTATTCCATTTGATTGAGAATGTCCAGCAAGTTCTTAGGCAGTTTTGGAGGTCCAGGAAATACAAACAAAATGCAAAGGCTGAAATCTTCATGAGTGGAGAATATCAGCTCTGGTAGAATAATTATTGTTAGGAAACTAACTTTTGTGAGTAAGAGAAAATTGGGTAGAAAAAGCAACACCAAATGTGTGCTAGGAACAGGACATAATGCCAGTGAGAGGAAGTAGAGAGTTGGTATTCCAAACAGGGAATTTTATGTTCTGGCCTGCATTCTAATAATGACTTTGGGGTATCGTTCTTGTGGGCATCAATGCTTTCGCTTCTGCTTCATTGCACAATCCACTAACCTTCCTATCCAGGGACAGTATGGAAAAAATCAGTGTTCTTTGCAGAGTAGTGAATCCCAGCTGCTGTGGCCTAGAGGTGGAACTCTTGCCTCACAATCAGGAGGTTGTGAGTTCGATCCTAGGTAGAGGCAGATGTAGGGTCTCCTGCTTGGGCAGGGGGTTGGACTAGATGATCTGCAAGGTCCCTTCCAACTCTGTTAATCTGTAAACACCCAGTGCAGAACTGAATCTGAAGTGGCAATGCAAGTTTGTCGAGGATCAGTCAAAAGTTAATTTCCTTACAACCTATTCGACAGCTGAGCTTGACAATGACAGAGTGCCGCAGCTTTGAGGTTAATTACAAAGTTAGTCCAAAGCAGGGACAAGAAAAATTGCTATAAGCAGTCGTTGCTTCTGCTGCTAAAGAAAACACCAAACCTGCAATCTTGTGAGTTTTAGTTAATAATCTAACTGAAGGCCAAAAATCAACATGTCTCACTTCCATGGAGACATGATATATATTTGCAACATTAGTCTGTTACCCTGTGCTGAATGTGGGAATTATACTAGTCCATAAAGTCATATTATGTTCCCCAAAACAATGTAATTTGTATGTAACAATATACCTACTTTTTGCATTACAGTTCAGACATCTCAGTCATTTGCTGACTACACTGCAAGATAGATAGATAGAATTTTTTTTTGGCCAAGTGTGATTGGACACATAAGGAATTTGTCTTTGGTGCATATGCTCTCAGCGTACATAAAAGAAAAGATACATTTGTCAAGAATGTTCATTTTATTTTGATTTTTAGTGAAGAATCATTTCTAGGGGAAATGTTCGGTTAAAAAAAACCCTGCATACTTTGTCCATCAAGTAATAGAGATAGCATCAAACAGAGGTGGAATGAGGCTTGAGCAGTAGAAGTAAAAAGATAATTCATAAGATGGAGAAAGTCATCAATGGAAGCTGAACGGAAAAGTCTAGCCAACTGAAGAAGAAATATTAATGTTGAGAATAGCAGGACCAACAGCAGGATGATGATTCAAGAGCAGAGGTGCTTAAATGACTAGGAATATCACGAAGCCACAGAGCAGTGTGAATAACTGAAACTCATGAGGTTCTTTGGATGGGAATAGATGCTAGGAATTATTTCAAAAATCCAGGAGCAGATGTATTTTAAACATTGCATAGATTAGTGCTATCCATAGCCCTTTGAAAACAGTAATGACTTTAATAATTGAATATGCTTACCATGACAGCAGGTAGATGTTAAATAAAATGACCCTTTGCTGTTTCTATTTTATTCTTTGTCCAGCAGCCTAATTAGCTAGCAGCTCTGGCCTTTTAAAAGATAACTCTTCAAGTATTAGAAGACTGCTATCATTACTCCTTTTAACCTCCTCTTCTTTAAGCAATACATATCCTTTTTTTAAAAACCATAGTTCATGGGATTTAGCCAACAAACCTGTCATCAATTTTATTGCTCTTCTCTGTACTCTATCCACTTCTTAGCATATTTCTTGAACAGTATTATGGTGACCCAAATTAGATACAAATCTTTTTATCTGTATAAAGCAGAATAATCATCTCCTGTAATGTCAATACTATATTTCAATTGATGCAACCTAATATTATATTGGCTTTTTTGGCAGGTATCACACATTGCAAGTTCATTGTCTATTATAATCCAGAAAATCACAATATTGCTGGCTAGAATTGGCACTGACTATCTTGTATCAATGCATCTGGGTTTTCTTACTTAATGTAGAACCCTACATCTCTTACCACTGAACAGCTTTCAGTGGTATGGGATAGGGCCTAATGTTGAAGTCTATCAAGATCCTTTTGAATCTTGAACCTGTCATGTTAGCAATCCCTCCTAGCTTTGTGTCATCTGCTAATTTCATGGGCATATCTTCTAACATCTCATCTAAGTCACTTGTAATAATGTTGAAAAGCATTGGGCATAGGAGAAAACCCTGAGGTACTCCACTAAGGATGAGTTTCTTAACCAACTCTAATTTATCTGATAATAAGACAACCTATCCTAGATTGTTCTATTTTATCAAAAAGGAGGCTATAGTCAACTTTATCAACTTCTTATTGAAGTCTAGATACATTACACCTACAGCATTTCCTTGATCTAGGAACTTGGTAAGAAAATCAATCTTTGTCTAGCCTGGCACAATCTTTTTTTAATATCCACGTTTCTGATATCACCTTGTTTCTTTCTAAGTATGTTACTTGCAAACTCTACAGTTTGATAATATTTTCTAGAATGTTTTTCCATTACTGTTGTAAAGCTTATTAGGCTATAATTTCCTTGGTTCATTTCCCCTAATCCCCAAAGATGGGGATAAAATAAATTCTTCTCCCATCCTCTAGCAGTGTCCCTTATACTCCAGGAATTTTCAAAAATAACAATCAGTGGTTCAGAAATCATACCCTCAGTCAGTTCCTTCAGCATCCTGGATATCACCCATTGGGCTTCATTCAAAGCAATTCTCTCCTTACTTCTTCATCTATTTTGATTTGCATTTCTCTTCTGCATTTCATGGTGGAGTTTCTGACAGGTTGGACAGCTGTTTTGGATAAATGAAAAAATAGGAATGAAACTTTTCACCTTTCTCCTTATTATCTATCATCATTCTCTCAAACCTGCAGGCTGATCCTCCCTCCCTCCCTCCTTCTCTTCTCTTCTCTTCTTCTCTTCTTCCACACATACTTAAATAATACTGTTTTGTTATGTTTGCCATTCATTGCAAATATCATCTATTGTTCATAATAACACAATAGTTAAAAGTATTCCAAAGAATTTTGAAGCATAAATGCCATGTTGGGGCTATTTGATGAAAATAAGTTAAATCAGTTACGCTGCTTGTAGTAGTTTTCTTTTTTTCATCTGAAGTTCAAGAGAGAGTAGATCTTGCTGCAGCTGATCATGATCCTTTGGTGAGTAATCTCAGTGACGTACAATATCTGTTTGCAAGTGACTGGATATTACAATTGCATTTAAACAGTTTGGCACATCTTAGATGTGCATCTGAAAAGCAAAACAAATAAATACTTTTACAACATGGGAAATTTGTACTGTGGATTGCGAACACGTGATCTGTGGAGTTGGCAATATTCCATATGTGTGCAATTACCTACATTGCTGTTTCTGGGACCTGTTTGTTTTATATTTGACTATTCTGTGCCAATCACATTAATTTGGCCAGTTTCCCAAGAGGTGTTCATCCCAAATGAAATTACAACACATCACGTATTGCATTTATACGATTATCAGGAAAAAAAGAAATTAGACAGAAGAAAAGGACTAATATCTGGTTCTCTCAGATCCACATCTTACAGTAGGTCTCGTGATTTGTAACCCACATGTTTTGAAAGTATTTGCTATCTGTGCTATACAAGAAGGAATTAGGGCCATGCAGGAAACTCTCATACTGGATTTGTGTTCCTGCGATATTTTTATAAAGCTGTGAACCTGCTATTTCACCTCCATTTAGAGAAAGCTTTATGGTACTAATTAAATAAGTGGTTCATGACCCCCCCCTCCCCTGTAAATACAGAATTCATCTGTTCTCTTGGGAAAGTTCCAGAAAGCTGATTTGCATGTTCAGGTTTTGAAATATGTGCCCATGAATGTATTGGTTTGCAATAATTTTGTGATAAACAAAATTTATTGTGGCAGTTTATTGCATTTATTATGGCAGTAAAAGAGCACAGATATTTTAACTCTAGCCATGTTGCCCTCTAATTCAAAATTGAGTTTTGCCATCATCTTTCATTTTTCATAACTGAATCTACTTTGCTGTCTGGATCTACTAAAATCAGAAAAAGAGAGGCCACTATTATTTTGATATCCTGGGAAATCAAAGTAGCTGACAGACTGATCCATTCTGGTAATCCACTAAGAATGCACTGCACAAAAACATGCTATTGTTTCTGTTAAAAATGTATGATCTCATATGACTGGATAGAACATGCAATTGTATATCACAATGCAATTGTCCAGGCAAAAAAATGGCTAGTTTGTACTGATGTAATGTCAGTAAAGATTGGATGAAACGAAAATCTGAGCAACGTAATCTGCCAGCCATTCTTCTAGCAAGACCGTATGCTCATCATTGAGTAGAATATTATTGATATCCTTCTGGAACCCATGCATGGACTGAGGCAATTCATACATGAGGTTCAGGAAATACCCGCAGAGTGCAAGATACTACCACAAAGCTTTTCATTGCAAAATCCCTTTTAACACAAGTAGTAGAACCCAGGAGCTGTGACCCTAGGGTTAGGGAATCTTTTTAGACTAGACCACATTTAAAATGGTGAGGACATGTGGTGGATATACTCACAAACTGAATATTTGCAGAATACCTACCCACTGTAACAGCATTGCCAAAAAGGCATTAAGAGTTGTTAACCTAATCTTGCGTAGCTTCTTCTCCGGCAATATTAAACTGCAAACTAGGACATACAAAACTTTTGCTAGACCAATCCTTGAATACAGCTTATCTGTCTGGAACCTGCACTGCATAACAAACATTAATACAATTGAGCGAGTCCAGAGATATTTCACGAGAAGAGTCCTCCACTCCTCTGCTCGCAACAAAATACCTTATACCACCACTTGAGATTTTAGGCTTAGATAACTTAGAACTCCACCGTCTACAATACGACCTAAGTGTAGCACATAAAATTATCTGCTACAATGTCCTACCTATCAATGAATGCTTCAGCTTCAACCACAACAATAGATACAAACTTAGATACACAATAGATACAAACTTATGGCAAACCGCTCCAAACTTGATTGCAGAAAATACGACTTCAGTAACAGAATTGTCAATGCCTGGAATACACTATCTGACTCTGTGGTTTCTTCCCCAAACCCCCAAAACTTTAATCTTAGACTGTTTACTGTGGACCTCACCCCATTCTTAAGAGGTCCTTAAGGGGGCGTGCATAAGCGCACCAGCGTGCCTATCGTCCCTGTCCTTATTCGTATCCATTTCTTGTACTCATAATCATGTTTATACTTATATCTGTTATCTAATACATGCTTGATGAAATAAATAAATAAATAAATGTCAGAGTTACGCAATAAATCAGAAGCTTCAAAAGATAACTGCATTTTGCTGATTCAAATAACTTCTTTATAAGTAGAATAAAACATTAACAATACCACACTTTGTTTCAGATCACATGTTGAGATGTTTTCACAGCAAGCTTTAATGGTGGACTGAGTAAACCACGCCCTTCTTCTTGCTAAGTTTTTGGACATGCTCAAATAACACTTCAGCCAGATTGGCTGACTCAATCACATGGCTCTCCCAGTCATGAATATTCCAACACTCCTCCCTTCATTACTGGGAGAGACATCAGACCTATTGGATTTAAATATTTCCCATGATTCACATTACCCAATGGTTTGGTCATCATGTCTGCTAAATTATCCTCTGAAGAACAATGATGTAAACGTATCAATTTTTCTTTTACAGCTTCCCTGACATTACAATACTTAATGTCCACATGTTTACTTCTGTTCTTCACTCTGTCACCTGTTGCCATTTTTATACAAGCAGCATTATCTTCATAAACAGTTACAGCTTCATTTACATTTACATTTAAATCTTGTAACAACTGTACATACCAAACTACTTCAGAACATAACTCAGACAATGCAATAAACTCTGCTTCAGCAGTTGAAATAGCAACCGTTGTTTGTTTTCTGGACTTCCAACCAATTAAAGCCCCTCCAAACATTATTACAATTCCAGAATTAGACTTTCTGGTTTTTACATCATTTGCATAATCACTATCAACATAACATTTCAATTTTAATTCTTCAATGACCTGTATTTGAAGACCCAAATTCACAGTTCCCTTCAAATACCTGAGAATTCTTTTCACACCCATCCAATGCAACTTTGTAGGTGTAGCAGTAAAGCGACTTAAAATGCTCACTGCACAAGCTATGTCTGGTCTGGACCACTGTGACAGATATAACAGACTCCCTATTGCAGAGTGATATATCTCCTGATCACAGGCTTCACTTTTGTCCTCACCCAAACTATTGTAAAAATCTGTGCTCATAGGTGTAGGAGCAATATTACAATCTTTCATGTTATATTTCTCTAATAATTGTTCAATTTTTCTCCTTTGACTGAGAATATAACCACCTTTTTCAGTTTTTTGTGTCTCTACACCGAGATAATTCTTTATTTCTCCCAAATTCTTTAATTCAAATTTCTTTTCTAACTTATTAGCAAATTCTTCAACTTGTGATGCATCCTTTGCAATGAAACAAAGATCATCCACAAATGCTAATAGTAGACAATTCCCACCTTGTAACTTTCCAGTGTATATGCAACCATCAGCTTTGCAACTCTTGAACCCAAGACCTTTCAATGCAGTATCTAAACAGATATTCCAATTTCTGGCTGACTGCTTCAGCCCATAAATGGCCTTGTTCAATTTATACACCATGTTAGGTTTTTTATTTTCATACCCTGGCGCTTGAACCATATAAATTTCTTCCTCTAATTCAGCATTGAGGAATGCAGTGGTTATATCAAAATGCCAAATTCTATGCCTGTATGCTGATGCTAATGCCAGTGCTAGTCTTATGCTCTCAGCTTTTACAGTTGGCGCGAACACCTCATCATAGTGCACATTCTTTAATTGAGAAAAACCTTGTGCCACCAATCTTGCCTTATACTGTACTTCATTATTGGGTAATACCTTTTTCTTATATACCCACTTACATCCTACAGCCTTGGTACCCTGTGGCAAAGTCACAGATGTGAACACTTCATGATCGCCCATGGATTTCATCTCTTTATCCATGGCTTCCTTCCACTTTTCTTGTTCAACTTTTGGTAATGCCAATACTTCCTTATAGTTTCTTGGCTCATACCACACATTACACACTTTAACTTTACTGGCAGAATACCTGTCTGGCGGTACCCCTCTGTTACTACGCTCTGACCTACGTGGCATTGCCTGTACTTGTGTTTCAAGCTTTTCTGTCTTCATATCTTGTTCAGACTCTCCTCCCTGAACATTGACACCTTCAGAAAATGATTCACCATCATTACATGAGTTATTGTCACTAAGTGGATCACCGTCGCTAAGTGGATCACCGTCACTAAGTGAGACATTTTCAGAATTTGCATCAATTCTGTTCCAATTTTGTTCTGCAAAACTAGCAGATCTTGAAATCACTATCCTTTTACTTCCATCGCTAAAGCGATACCCTTTTGAGCCTGGCTCATAGCCCACAAATCTGAGCTTTCTAGCCTTTTGTTGTCCCTTTCTTCTGATTGCCTTTGGAATATCTACCCAAGCAGTACTTCCAAATATTTTTAAATGTGCTAGAGAAGGCTTTCTCCCATATAGCATTGCATATGGAGTATTATTGATGGATGAACTCCACAACCTATTTACTAAATAATTGGCAGTCAGTATGGCTTCACCCCAATATGACCTGCTCATACCAGAATCCTCCAGTAATGAGTCTTTCATTGTTTGCAAAACACCATTCCTCCTTTCAGCCACTCCGTTCTCTCCCGGTGTGTAAGGACTTGTGCGCCTGTGTCTTATTCCCAATTGTCTCAACCATTGTTGAAAATTTGTTGACATAAATTCAGAACCTCTGTCAGTTTGCAACTGACATACCTGTTGTTTGTACCTTCTCTCTACAAAACTTAACCATTGCTTAAATTGCTGTAGCACCTCTGTTTTACTCTTAAGTAAGTAGCAAAACCCAAACCTGCTGTAGTCATCCACAATGACCAGCGCATACTTTGCTCCTCCCAAACTGGCTTGCATAGGCCCAATTAAATCAGCATGCACCAGTTCTAGAGCTTTTGTGGTTTGTCTTGTGCTAAACTTGCTCACTGGGAATGCTTTAGATTTTGATGCTTTACATACTGCACAATCCAAATATGCCTTACATCCCTTCAAATCTAATCCTTCTGCAAATTCTTTCATTTGTTGAACAACCTTAAAATTAGCATGACCAAGTCGTCTGTGCAGAAGATGAACACACGAATTGTGTTCTGCTACATTTTTAAATATCTGGGAACAATGTGGGACCTTTTGTCCCTGCAATACATAAAGATTATCCTCTTTTATGCCCTGTGCACAAACATTCCCATTTCTTTGGATGAGACACTTCCCATTAACAAATGTGGTTTCATAACCTTGCTTGTCTAAACTAGACACACTTAACAAATTATGCTCCATTTCAGGTACACATAACACATCAGTAAACCTGGATTCCAAATATGGAATTTGCACATCGCCTCTTCCAATGATTTTAGCCTTTTGACCATTGGCTAAGGCCACTTCTTCATGGTTTCCTGGGAAAAATCTGGAAAATAAGTCAGAATTATTAACAATTGTTTGACTAGCCCCACTGTCAATCAACCATTTGTCTCTATTGTTATTATAACAAACTTTTGCAACTGCAATCTGTCCTTGCAAATAATGTCTCTTGTCTTGCATATTTCTTCTCTGTGCACAGCTTTTCTGCAGATGATTGGTTTCTCCACAAATGAAACATGCTTTCTTATCTTGCTTGCAGAATTGTGGCTGTGTAACTTGATCTCTCCTGCCTCTGCTTTCCTCTTCTCTGCAGACACCTCGGCTGTTGCTAGAGATAGGCAGCCTGTGGAAAATTTTGCTGGAGACTTGCTGTAAGTTTCCACTGTACTCCTTGTTGGGCCCCCGCCTGTGGAATTTTCCATCAGCATGGCTGAAAAGCCTTTTCTCATATTCATTCAATAAACACGATTTCAAAGCCTCCAAATTCAAATCTGCTTCTGGCTTACTTTCAAAAATAGCTGATACAGTCTCCCAGCTCTGATCCAAACTGTTTAACACTAATAAAACTTTCTGGGACTCTGGAAACTTTACTCCACGTTGCTCCAATTCTAGAAAATTAGACTGCATTTTCATTAAATGATCTTCCATAGAATCTCCTGTCTGCAAACTCATTCTGAAAAGCTTTCTTGAAAGTTGGACCACATTACACGCAGAAACATTGACATGTACTGCTTTCAATTTCTGCCATATTTCTTTTGCAGACTTTAATTCAGCTACATTTAAGAATTGATCATCCCCCAGACTTAAAAGAAGATAAGCCATAGCTTTGTCATGAGCCTTTTGATCTGCTGCTCCAAGCACTTGTGGGGGGTCTGCTACGATGTCCCATAATTCTTTTGCTTTCAAAAAACATTCCATTTTTGCAGCCCAAATTAAATAATTTTTCTTCCCCAATTTAGGTATTGGACTGTCTTTAAATTCCATAGCAGCAGCCATCCTGCTTTATTTTTCTTCTCTGCCTGTTCCTTTAACAACACAGACAGCTTCTTATCAGCTTTAAATTACAATGCAGTTTTTAACTTTACTTCTTGAGCGATTTCTGGGCCCATAACCTGTCAGAGTTACGCAATAAATCAGAAGCTTCAAAAGATAACTGCATTTTGCTGATTCAAATAACTTCTTTATAAGTAGAATAAAACATTAACAATACCACACTTTGTTTCAGATCACATGTTGAGATGTTTTCACAGCAAGCTTTAATGGTGGACTGAGTAAACCACGCCCTTCTTCTTGCTAAGTTTTTGGACATGCTCAAATAACACTTCAGCCAGATTGGCTGACTCAATCACATGGCTCTCCCAGTCATGAATATTCCAACAATAAATAAATAAAATAAATAAATTCTCAAAGTATGACATGGGGAGGCATAAAATATCCATTTATCAGAATGAAGTTGTGTCATACTATACTCACATATGAATTAAAGTATTCTCTAAAAATCTAGGAAGAACCATACAAATATTAATGCAAAACACATTATCACAAATACATCTGCAACTAGAGGGTAATATCTACTTTGCATGCTTTTTATTTAATTAAAAAAAATTAGATGGGGCAGCGATCCTTGCAGGCACCAAGTATAAGAACATATTGATGCCCCTAGGAATCCTGGATTTTGAAATCTGACAATACTTATTTCTTTGCACATAAAGATTATTGATAAAAAATACTTTGACCACAATATGCAAACAGAAGACAGGACAGGCATATAAGCTATTTAGCTCTTTAGGGAAGAGTCTAGATCAGTGTTTCTCAGCCTTGGTGACTTGAAGATGTGTGCCTGACTGGGAAATTCTAGGAGTTGAAGTTCACACACATCTTCAAGTTGCCAAGGTTGAAAAGCATGGGTCTAGATTAAAAATATGTAGGCATAGGAGGGAAATGTTTCCACTGATAGATGAGGCAAAATCTCTCTGTACAGAGGGAGACATTTGCCAAATATGTAAAGAGAAGAACCAGGATAAGGAAGCAGAGAAGGTCACCATTTGGGAACCTAACAGTATATCTTGTTTGTGTGTGTGTGTGTTTTCAAGTCATTACTGACTCCTGGCAACTGCCTCAACAAGTCCCTGCAGTTTTCTTGTCAAGATTTCAAAACTGTCTTGCCACTGCTTCTTTCCTAAGACTGAGAGAGAATAACTGGCCCAAAGTCACCTAGCTGGCTTTGTAGTAATGATGGGACTGGAATTCACAGTATCTCGGTTTCTAGCCTAGTGCCATAACCACTACATAGAATGGCCTCCCTGTATCTCTAACTACAGCACTGAATAGATGTTGAGAAGAAGCAGACATTCAGATCTACATAAGAAATGAAGGAATAAAGTGCAAATAAAGTACAGTTGGTGTTTAGGTAGTAGTGATAGCCCTGTGACAGAGAAAATGGGATGAATAGGCTGATCTACAAAACCTTATTCAATTATGGCTGAGCAGTTACATCATTATCATCTATCAGCTACAATACCAGACGTGAAAGGTTCAGCTTATGGAATCATTGTTATTGGTTTTTTGCTTTTAATAGATTTGTGTTTTTCCTCTAAATTGTATTGCTATTTATTTTTCAATGTGATATTGTTGATGTGCCCTTCTCTGATTAACTGCTTCCTGAAAATCAATTTATAGATATAGCATAATGCAAAAATAATAGGAAAGACAAGAACAAATGGGGTGTTCACAGGTTGGGATTAAAAAAAATAATGAAGATAATGGCCACACACATATGATTGAATCTCTACAACTTTTTACATGTGCCGCAATATTTAATAACCCCCCCACTGCTCCTGATGACAAAAAGTCACTTCTTCCACAGTCTTTAGTCAGCAAATGAATTCCTGTGTGCCAAAGACCTAATCCACATGATTGTAAATTACTCATTATTATATACCAGCTTTTCCCAACTTGAATCTTCCAGCTGTGTTGGATTCCAACTTTAATCATTCCCAGCCAGCATGACCAGTACTGGTAACTAAGCTTACTGTTAGCAATGAGAGAGTAGGCCAACACATCTGGAAGGTGCTAGGCTAGGATTTATGAAAGCCGCTAAAAGCTAGAACCACAGAATTGCAAAATTGGTAGGAAGACTTCGGCCCATTTTGAGTGGTGAATTTCAAATTAGGAGTGCAATTTGGTATGCCGATGGCCAGATGCTTCTCGCTATCATTGTGACTCTCTGGGGGGTTAAGGTTTTAAAAAAGCTGCTATAAACTAGGCTTGCAAGAAGAACTTGAAGATAATATCTGATAATAAACAGGGCCCCCAAAAAGCAGGAATGTAAAGGAATGAAGGGGAAAAAAGATTTCAAAGTAGATTTAAGAGAAAGATTAATAGTTCCTTTTTTAATTTGCATAGTCTCATGTCCAGCTTTTAGAAATAGCCATATCTCCCTGAGTAGTTTAATACTGATGATACAGATAAATACATTGAAACAATGCTGATCCCACTGAAGGGGAGGAGGGTGAAAGCTTTATGATGATGTTATTTTATGTTATTAAAAGCTAAGTGCTTGTCCCTTTTTCAAGGTCAAATGGTAAAAGAGGGGTGGATAGGAATGCAAGGCTTCTAGTTATCACTATGAACCAGAAGTAAAACCACTTGACTGAGGGGATGAGCCAATTTTATTCTAAGCCCACAGTTTAAATTAGGTTTATGGGGAGAAAAAGTATGTTAAGTCATTGAATGAATCATGTCCCCAGCTTCTATTTTTGATTGAGACGTATTATATGACCAATTAGGAAAATCAAATAAAGTAAGTGTAGTAGTGCCAATATATAGTCAATGTATTCTATTTCAACCATGAACAGCAACAGTTTAATTATACCACACTAATTATATGACACTCTACAAGCTAAAATGGCATGAGAACATTGAAATTAATAAAGGCAATGTTTTGAAGTAGTAAACTGAACAAAAGTGATTTAGAATATAAATATTAAAGAGTAAAAAATAAGCATAATCCCAGAATGACTCAATTATTGATCTTATTTTATAACAATAAGTAATTATAACTGTCATTCATTTACTGTTCATATGATGAATACAATAATTTTGTTTTTGAATTCATGTTGACATATGATCATAGGTTCTTCAGATTGAGTAGGTTTTACAAAAAAATACCCACAAACACTTTTGGTTGTAGCAGATACAATTGGGACAATTTTTGAAGTTCTGTAGCTCATAAACTCATGAAATAACATATACAGAAACAAGAAAGACTATTGTGGTTGTCTAAGTTAAATAGATCTGAAAGCATTAATGAAGACATTATTCCTTCTTTCAATATTCCACACATAACTACAGATCCCAAATGCAGATCCGTAAAAAAAAAATTTAAAGACATTACAGTCTATCATTTTTAAAAACAATGTATATGCAGGAATTTCACCCACTCATGATATTGCTATGACTATATCACAGCTATTATTAATGCTTCCACATTATCAATTTTCTTTGGAAGTAAAATTCTGTCATGATTGTTGTTCAAACACTGTCAATTAAACTTACTTTACAGATTTGTTTTAAAACAATTACCAACAATTTATTTTTTTTAAAAAAACCTGCTTATATACCTACAAAATCATGCTATTTTGACATTCAGAATATATTCATGCTCCTCCAGCATTCTTCTCTTTAGTCATCTCAGACCTGTTCAAGGAAAGTTATATGCTTTGCCTTGTGATTCATCCAGCTGCCTTCCTGAGTTCCCAATCTCCTGGAATATGATACTAGTACATATGATGCTAGTACTGGGAAGAGCCGAGGTAGGAAAGAGCTAGGTCAGAAGATGCTTAAGAAGAAACAACGGAAAAATCTGGCTGGTACTGAAAATAAGTTTTAATCTGCTGATCTGTTGGGTGAGGGTGGGGTTGGGGGGGGTGATGGTGTTAAAGATGTATTAGAGTTACCTTATATTTACAGTAGTTGCCTGAAAGCATTAGAGATTCAAAATCCAGCTAGATTTTTTTTATTTGAAGGGTTTCTTTTTCTTTTTCTTTCTTTCTTTTGTATTATCAAATAACTACATGAACACATAAAGAAACATACCATTTACCATAGTAAATTTAATTTATCATTATGTTTGTTTGCTTGCTTGCTCTTTGGGGGCATATTCATAGCATATTCATATTCATAGTTGGGGTACAACTATCACCATAAAGCATGTGATTGCTTTTACACTTCTCTCTAGCAGAATAGGAGATATACAAAATAGTATTTAATCATTGCCCAATCCTGAGTTACCACTCAATCTGGAGTTACAAAAATCCCTGACTTCTGTCCTATACAAAAAGAAATATAATACATTTTGTGGTCTCCTCCTTTCTCCACTTGTTCCTTTCAATTAAAAGAAGTGGTTGCTGTGATAGGGAATTCTCAGCCCGCAAGATATTAGGCCTCTGTTGTATAACTTGAGATGTAATAATGTTTCTAGCAGATGAATATCTATGGCAGGAGTTGGCAAACAACACCTGGTATAAATTGATTGAATTTCAGCAAGACCATTTTGATTTCTTTCTCTTTTAGAGTTTTGGGGCAGTTTGAAAAATTGACCCTAATCCTGCTGTTATTCCTAGATTCCTTTCTCTCCACAGTGCAAAGAATATGCCCTCTAAAACAGTCCTGCCATTCTGGTGAAGTCATAATATTTCTGGCTGGCCAACTGTGGTGCTTCTGAAGGTTGGAAGGCTAAGTTGTGACTCTGAGCCTTCAAACATGGCCTGTTCCCACTCTTCAAAAGGGGAGCCAGGAGGTAGAGTGAAACAAGAGTTCTGCCAAATGAGAAAATGGCTTGCGTATAAACTTTGCAGAATTCCAACATTTCATATTGAAATATCAACCTTTAGTGAGATCAAATGTTAATAGTAAACTGAAAATGAAGTAAGTTTTCAGTTTCTTTATCAAGGAAAAAGAAATAGAGGTATGAACGTATCAACTTATTATATGGAAGTGGATCATTGCTATGGTAAGCTAATAAGAGCAGTGACTTCAAAACTCCATTAAATTAGCCATTGAGAATAGATGTTGTAAGAAAGAAAGAAGGAGCGACATTGTATTTTGAATTATCCATTACTGCGCACATTGTTACTTGAAAGAACGTAATAACTATTGGCCATCTATACCTACATTTTATAGTGATAAATTTATGATATGTTTTGGGAAAGAAAGAGAAAAACAATTCTCAACTGAGATTTACTAATGAATGTCTTGGCAGCAGAGGCCAATACACAATGGCATAAAACAATCCTCACCAATTTGCTTTGTGATAAATTGATACTTTAAGAGTGGCTGCATTCACAATGGCTGCCATTTTATGAATAGGCAAGTTCCTGACCACCATTTATTTCAGTGCACATAAATTGCTCTTGAAATATCAAATGTACCCAGTGGCCTGATTCAGAACAGTCTATAGCTGATCCACAGAGACCTGGGATTCATCATCTGTTTTTATTGTTGTCCAGCTCACTAACACTCAGGGAACCAACAGCTTTTTCCTTATTACTTGTAATTACAGAGAAGCAGTTATCTGTATCAGGTTCATTGGCTTTAATCATTTTCTCAATCTGAAAATGTGCATATGTGTATGAGAGAAAAATAGAGTGTATCCTAGTCAGCCCCAAATCACATCTTTTGGAAGACATGATCCTGAGTCCTTGGAATGTCCCACACTCAGCAACAATTCTCTTTAGCGCCATATAGTTATTATTAATCAGAGAATTTCAAAAAGATAATAATAATAATAATAATAATAATAATAATAATAATAATAATAATAATAATAATAATAATAATAATAATAATAATAAGAAGAAGAAGAAGAAGAAGAAGAAGAAGAAGAAGAAGAAGAAGAAGAAGAAGAAGAAGAAGAAGAAGAACAACAACAACAACAACAACAACAACAACAACAACAACAACAACAACAACAACAGTTGGAAGGGACCTTGAAGGTCTTCAAGTCCAACCCCCTGCTTACACAGGAAACCCTACACTACTTCAGACAGGTGGTTATCCAACATCTTCTTAAAAACGTCCAGTGTTAGAGCATTCACAAGTTCTGGAGGCAAGCTGTTACACCGATTAATTGATCGGTGGAACAGGAAATTTCTCCTTAGTTCTAAGTTGTTTCTCTCCTTGTTTAGTTTCCACCCATTACTTCTTGTTCTACCTTCAGGTGCTTTGAAGAATAGTTTGACTCCCTCTTCTTTGTGGCAACCCCTGAGATATTGGAACACTGCTATCATGTCTCCCCTGATCCTTCTTTTCATTAAACTAGACATACCCAGTTCCTGCAACCGTTCTTCATATGTTTTAGCCTCCAGTCCCCTAATCATCTTTGTTGCTCTTCTCTGCACTCTTTCTAGAGTCTCAACATCCTTTTTACATCGTGGCGACCAAAACTGAATGCAGTATTCAGTATAGTATAGTATAGTATAGTATAGTATAGTATAGTATAGTATAGTATAGTATAGTATAGTATAGTATAGTATAGTATAGTATAGTATAGTATAGTATAGTATAGTATAGTATAGTATAGTATAGTACAGTATAGTAATCTAGAAATAACATAAAAAATTGACTTGTGAAACAGGCTTTACATTAACCAGATAAAAGTTAAGCTTGACTGTCACAAAATGATTTTCATGTATGAAGATATTGGGTAGATTTTCCATCTCTAAACTTGGATGAATGGCATAGTTGATTTTTCTTTTTTTAACATTAATGCATATTTTTGAATGGCACAAAATCTATAGTCTTCATTTATGACTTCAGAATTCCTATTCTGTCTGGATTGTGTTTTGTCAGTGGACGGTAATAATAGAACACATTATTAGGCAAAGGGACCAAGGGATCTTATAGCTTTGTTCCCACAACACACTTTACCTGGTTACTAAACAAATCTAATTTGTAAGTTGCATAAACTATAAAATAATCATATGACTACAAAAAGACAAAAAAGATACCAAGCTTATTGTGGAGTTAGCATATTGTGCATGTATATATTGTAGTTTAAGTTATTCAATGTGATTAAAGTTGTTGCATATAGCCATAGCATTTTATGTGACGGGTCCTTTGTGCTCTCCAATCTTGGTTCTTTTCTTGCAGACATTTCATTATCAAACATGATAATAACATCATCAGTAGCACCAGTGTCAGCCCCATTTCATCCCTGCGTTACAAATATTCTCCTCTATCAGTATTTTATGTGCCAAATGGAGAGCTGTGTTCTTGCATGGCATCAAGAGCTTCCATTCTAATTGTGCTAAGGTTTATCTTTAAGGGCAGATATGGCCTTCAAGACTACATGGCTTCCACCAGGCTGTCCTGACATGTATGTGATTAAGTGCACAGCAGATCGCATCCTTCACAAGTATGCTCAGTTGGGTTACTATTTAGAGTCTGGATTTTATTAAAGTCCCTTATCAAAGAGAAACCATTCCTTGATGTTTAAGTCTGCGTTTCCACAAAAGGATAATGATCAGTTATAATAGCCATCACCCAGTGGTGGAATCTATTTACCTTCCCTACTGGTTCGGAAGTGCACGCTTTTTCACCCTCTACAAATGCGCAGAAGGCTTTGCGCATGCGCAGTGTGTTAAAAAAAAGAAAATTGCGATGTCCGGGCAGGTGGGCAGAGCCTCACGCATGCACAGAGGGTAAAAGAACCCAAATGGCGGCGTCCAAGCGGGCGGGGGAAGCAGGTGAGGGAAGGCTCGCACTGCGATCGCTATCAGCTCTATCGGCTCTACGACGACTGACTGGCCCGCCCGAACCGGGAGTATTTCACCCCTGTATGCTATGTCTCTTTTGTTATTCTAATAGCAACTTTTGGGATGCTACTGAATTTCTTACTGGACATAGAAAGGATTGCAGTGAAATCAGATTCTACGAAGGAAGGGAAGAAAGAATTATTATTATTATTATTATTATTATCATCATCATCATCATCATCATCATCATCATCATCATCATCATCATCATCATCATCATTATACACAAAAAACAGTAATACATAGCAAACGAGATTTATATGCTGGATTTCGTATCACTATATCACAAGTCGAACACTTTCCAAGCGTCTAGGACTGTGTGATGTATTTTAGTATGATGCGCGCAGATCCAAGTACGGTGGCCTTTTGCAACTGACAGATCGTGATTTTGTCAATGTTTATTGTTTTCAAATGCTGGCTAAGATCTTTTGGCATAGCACCCAGTGTGCCGATTACCACTGGGACTACCTGTACTGGTTTATGCCAGAGTCGTTGTAATTCGATTTTAAGATCCTGTTATTGATTAAGTTTTTCTTGTTGTTTTTCATCAATTTGGCTGTCACCTGGTATGGCGACATCAATGATCCACACTTTTTTCTTTTCCACAATCGTGAGGTCCGGTGTATTATGTTCCAAAACCTTGTCAGTCTGAATTCGAAAGTCCCAAAGTATTTTGGCATGTTTGTTTTCAACTACTTTCTCAGATTTATGATCCCACCAGTTCTTTACCACTGATAGGTGGTAGTTGTGGCACAGGTTCCAATGAAGCATCTGGGCTACGCAGTTGTGCCTCTTTTTGTAGTCCTATTATTATTGTTGTTGTTGTTGTATTATTATTATTATTATCTCTTTTATTCATTAAACATGAAACTCAGTCAACTGAACATTTAAAAATGTGTCACAAATATCATTGACTGGTGCTGATGGTTGATACGGGTTGCTGCCAGAGTCCTAGGTATCAACCAAGTATCTTCTTAGAATATATGATGTTCCGAGTAGCGCAGTTTTTTGCAGTTCCGCTGGTGTTATTGCAGGAAGCTGCAATTTCTTGATGTGTTTTGTAAAATTCTTGGACATGGTTCCAAGTGCCCCAATGACAATGGGTATCATGGTTACATGTTTCATCCATAGCCCTGTAGTTTCGTTGGCCAGGTTGCAATATTTCGTATATTTTTTCTAGTTCTTTTTCTTCAACTCTGGCATCTTTTGGTACAGCGATATCAATAAACTGTATGCATCGGCCCTCAACAACCATGATATCTGGTGTATTGTGTTCTAAATGACGATCCGTCTATATTCAAAAGTCCCACAAGATTATTGTTGTTGTTGTTGTTGTTGTTGTTGTTGTTGTTGTTATTATTGTTATTGTTTATTTTATTTGTTTGTTTGTTTGTTTATTTGCTAAATTTATTTGCTGACTATTTTAGGATTATCTATCCCTATCATGAGATTATTCTAGATGGCTTACAGCCGTAAGCAATAAAAGGAAGAAATGAAAAAAGTGTAAATAAAACAAATGTAAAATAATAAAACAATGAAACAATGAAAAAGAAAACAAGAATACATCAATATAATAATGAAAAGAAGGATGGGAGGAGAGTAGTGAATATGGTGGGGGGAGGGATGCCTGCCATCAATCCAGAGCTACCTCCAGCATGGAGTTCCCCCATTTAGCCCCCAGCTCAACTGGCAGAACCAGCCTTTAGGCTCTTGTGGAAGGAGGGTAGGATGTTTTTGGGGGTGGGGTGCTATGGCAGAGAAGGCTATCCTTCTGGATCCCAATAGTTGAAGTTCTTTGACTAACGGAATCCAAAGTAGGCCCTTTCTGCCAGCATGAGTAGGATGAGATGGTTCATCAGGTAGCCTGGATGGTTCATTAGGTAGTCTGGAACTTTGCCATTAAGTAATAACCAACACCTTGAACTGCACTCATAAGCAGACCAGTAAGAGTGCAATTCATGGAGCAGCAGTGTAATATGGGCCATCCTAGTGGCCCCAAAGACTGTTCTTGCTGCAGCACTTTGCACCAGCTGAAGCTTCCAGATGGATTTCAAGGGTAGTCCCATGTAGAGCACATTGCAGTAGTGCAGATGAGAGATGGAGACATGGCTAGGGCTGGAATAACTGAGCACAGGAAAGTCACTTTGTAAGGGAAAGGGATGGCATAAACGTTTAATAAATAAATAAGTTCATGATACAGGAAAAGTCATAGCTCGTGCATAAAATACAGCTCTGCAAAAGCTCTCCTAGTCACAACCTAGTCTTTGAGCAGATGTGAATTCAGAAGAACCCTCAAATTGCAAACTGGGTATGAACAGAGTAGTGCAACCCTGTCCAGAGCTAAGGATGATAAAAACTCCTGAGCTCCATGCACCCAAAGTCACTCAGTCTTGCTACAGTTCTGTCTAAGCCATTTATCCCCCATGTACGTAGGTCCCTACAGTCTCCAGACGTCATGAGAGGGCAGAGATAGCATCACTTCAGTCACCAGGTTAGAAATGTAGAGCTAAGTATCATAAGCATATTGATATCTTTACACATGGTGATAGAAGAGCTCACCCAAAGGCTTCAGGTAGATGTTAGACAGGAAAGGAGAGAGTACCAAGCTCCGGGGGATATCTCAAGTGAGCAGTTGGGGGGTTGGATCTCTCACTCTCTATCAATGATTGGGATTGACCTTGGAGAAAAAACTGAACCAGCACAAAACTATGTCCCCTAATCCCGACTTGTGTAGCCAATCCAAAAGGTTATCATGATCCATGGTATCAAAGACTGCTGAGAGGACAAGGAGAGCGAGAATAGTTGCACTGCCCCCATCCTGCTCTAGCTAGAGATAGGTCATGAGCACAGCCAAGGTTGTGTTTGTCACATAGCCAAGCCTGAATCCTGATTGAAAGGGGTCCAGAAAATCTGTTTCATCCAGGATATTTTCTGTCCAGGCAGTGGAGTGATGGTTTTTTAAGCAGAAGATAAATCAGAGCCTCTTTAAAAATGTCCCAGGAATGTCCTCTCTCACAGTGAAGAATTTATCACTGCATGAATCCAACTGCTGGTCATTGTCCTGGAGGCTTTCACCAGCCAGGAGGGACAAGGGTCTAATTGAGTTGTGGTTCCATTAAAAGTGCAGAGGACTCTGTTCACTTCTTTAGGTCCCATAGGGTCAAACTGTTTACAAATTACTGGGCAAGGTGTCTCCCTAGGCATCTTATATGGGCTTGTACCATGCAAGGGTTCTGAAAACGAATACGAGCAATTTTATATTGTTGTAAGGAATATCCTTCTGGGTTCAGTTCCAAGTGGAGAAAAAGACACTGGATTCATGAAAGTTGCTTGGAAAAAAGACTTAATGGAGAACAAAGGAACAGGACCACATGGAGGAGATCCTGAACCAAAAAGGTGGATCACATGCTTCAGATGTTGGGTCCAGGGAGAGAAGGAAGGGGCAGATGCTGAGTCTCCTGGTTTTATAACCTCTGTTGGGCCCCGCCCTAAGAGTTTCCTTTTCCTGTTACAGAAATGTATTCCATTGGCTGTCAGATTCCCAGGGGCATGCTGGGGCAACTCTTGTGGGCTGTCCTAAGTCCCATGTGGTGTAATGAAAGGGCTTTGGGCAATTCCTAATATGGTTATTTGTTATGTAGAAGACTATTGCTGGGCCCAGTTCTTAATGGCCCATTGACAAAAGTGGGGGCTACTAAGAGGAGTCTTTTGTCTGCTTAAAAGCATGTTTCCAGGGATATTCTATAGAATAGATTCTGCCTTTTAATTAATATTTCCTAGGATATTTCATTTTTCTAGGAGATGGGTGGGTGCTAACTTCCTACAATATGATAGGTGTTCAACAAATTCTTCTGCATGGCCCTGAAGATGATCAGGCAAGCCTCCCTTGGCCTGGGACGGATTGAGTGATCCACAACCTGGTCGATGGGCAACACACTGCAGATGCAATAAGAGCAGAGAGAGAGTGTTATTTTGCTGCTTTTATGAAGTAGGCCTTAATAGCAGCTCCAAGATGTGTCCAGTCGGAGTCATCCTTCGTTTTCCACCAGTCTCACTCTAAATATCTATTAACCCATTTCAGAACCCTCATTTCCTCCATGAACCATGGGGAAATATGGGAATGAAGGGTCATGAGACATCACATAGGCACAATTCTATCCAAAGTCTCAGCGGCCTTTTGGTTCCATGCCATTACTAACACTTTGGCAGAACTGTGCAGCAAATCCTTTGGGATATCCCCTAGTTCAGCAGTTCTCAACCTGGGGGTCGCGACTCCTTTGGGGGTCGAATGACCCTTTCACAGGGGTCGGGAGACTTCACCCGGATGCCGCCATTTGGGTTCTTTTATCCTCTGCACATGCGCAGAACGCTTTGTGCATGCACAGAGGGTAAAAGAACCCAAATGGTGGCGGAGGGGCGGGGGTTGCAGCAGTGGGCGTGGGGGCGGGGTGGGGCGCGGTGGGGGCACGGGGGCGGGGGGCGGGGCACGGCATTAGGAAGGTTGAGAATCACTGCCCTAGTTCCTCTGGAAACCTTTTAAGTCTATCAGTCTCCAAGGACAGACCACTCTAATGGGTCCAGTCTCCCTGTGGACCATAAATGTTAAAGGAGAGTTTCAGGGATATTCCAAATACTGTGGAGAATTAAAACCTGATCATCAGTGGAATCAAAATATTATGCTAGAAGCATCTTTTGAAGAATGAAATGGTCAGGCTGAAATAGCGATTATATGCTTCAGTATTATAGAAAAGCACATTAAAGGATTATTGTTCAAGGATTTGGGCATATTTTACTATTGAAGTTACTGGGTATCAGTTGAACTATATTGCTTAGAGTGTCAAGAAAAGGAAGAATGTATTTAGAAATGAAGGAAGAAAAAAATGTCAGCAAAATTGGAGGAAGGGGGTGATATTTGCTGTTTCATATCCCTTATACTTTGAGTTTCTTTAAGTCATCACTTTTACAGAATTATTAGCAAAAATGAGACAGGGATTGCTAAAGTCTGGTGATTTTATGCATGTGAGGATGAGCATTGCTTCTTTGTAATAGGGATCATTGTGCTGTTGTGTGTGTGTGTGTGTGTGTGTGTGTGTGTGTGTGTGTGTGTGTGTGTAACCATCATTTTAATCCTTGTTCTATTTACTTGTGAAATACTATTTGTGTAATCAGCTTTAGTGTAGAAAACACATACATCTACTGATTGATAACGTTGTGGCAATCATGATGAAACTGAATTATAGAAAATGGGATTGGCTATTCTATTTCCTCTTTTTTGTGCCTTATTTTATGAAAGAGAATTTAATTTTCTTTAAAAAATATCACTATATGATCTCTGGAATTCGTCAAAGACCCATTGCACACCTATCCCATTTACTTGCCAAACATTGTCTGTCATGTGAAATTCCAGTATTACAAAGGCTCTTTATCACTTGACTGGCTGGCTATCATAACAAATTTACAAAGCTATTAAAAAAAATGAAGTGATGGTGTGAGGTAGCACCTTGGCTCTGTGTGTTTTATATGCTAGACGCTAAAGATGATGGATTGGGTGGGCAGGGAATTGTGACTCTGTGAACATCAAATATTATGTACACACAATTAAAAAGTTGGAACATACAATCTTCCAGTAGGAATATGAATGTTTGCATATACTGTATATATACTTGTTTATTTAGAGTCTAACAGCTTGTTATGGTTCTATTAAATAGATATAAATGTTTTCATTCTAAAACATTCTTGAGGTCACAGAGACTCATTTTATATAGGGAAACTAGAGAACTGAAATATAGGAAATTTACATTTAAAATTTGCACGCTTGGCAACTGGCATGTATTTATGATGGTTGCAGTGTCCCAGGGTCATGTCATCACCTTTTGTGACCTTCTGACAAGCAAAATCAATAGAGAAGCCAAATTCACTTAACAACCATGTTACCAACTTAACAACTGCAGCAAATCACTTAACAACTATGGCATGAAAGGTTGTAAAATGGGGGAAAATTCACTTAACAACTGTCTTGTTTAGGAACATAAATTTTCGGCTCATTTGTGGTCAAAAATGAAGGCAATTCTGATAGTAAATCAAGGACTACCTGTATTGAAATCTGTGAGGAAATTTCCCAAACATTGCTCTATAAATTCCTTCCAATTTATACTAGGAAATAAAAAAGTAAGAAAATAGCTATATAGCCATATAGCCATAGCTTTACCATATAGCAATTGTCCATTTCTGTGCAAATGTAGTTCAAGTACTGTTGCCTGTTGGTCAGAGCATATTGCTAGGATAATAGTAGTCAAATGTCCAACGTAGTTCTATGTTTACTCTGAAGTCAGTTTAAAAGTTCTAGGATTCTACAAGAAAACATGAAGGGCAAGGTATTTCTTCACCATAATTTCATGGATGTCCAAAGGATGCTAAGTCTCAGAATTCTACTTTTGACCCATATCTCATTACTTGCAATTTCAAAGCTTCTTCCCTATTGTGTTTGGCCACACTAATCCAGCTAGTTCTCATTTAGAGATCAGATAAGTCACATGAATGCTTCTACCAGCGCAGTGTGATTTATAGAGGATGTGGCAAGAAAAGGGTGGAAATGATATGAAATCTTCAAGAAAACATGAGCCTCAGTTGCTATAGATGACAGAAAAGGAGCTTATCAGGTAATGGACTCGAGGAGGAGATCAATGAGAAAGTGATTCAGAACCCAAAGGTTAACAGTATCTTAAATGAGCATCCCCTTGAAAGTTTTCCATTTCATATAACTCTTGAAGTCAGCAGTAACTAACTATCATATATATTGTACCAACTGGCTAACGTAATGGAAAAACAATAAATCAATATAAATCCAGGAATGTAAAAAAATTAGGATGTATTTTAGCTCCCCAATACTTCTGAAATTGTCATTCTTGAGAAAAAATTAATCATAAAGAGTTATTTCATCATGAAACAATAGAGACAACATTCGTCACTGGATTTCATAGATTTCATGGATTAAGTAGATATCAACTTTTCTTATCTGAACCAATTCATTATGTTAACCAGCTCAAGCACACAAGAATATTTATCACTCCTAATTCTATCACTGGTAGGTTAATAATCTCCATAAAGAAGTTATTCTAACTTTTTTGCATGTCCCCTGACCTAATCTTTAGTATATATATTTATATGGGAATGTGTATAAAACTTCCTTCTCAGCTTAGAACAGGAATGACTGGATAAGTGAGTATAATAAAGTGAGAATGATTGGATAAGTGAGTATAATTTTCAAAATCTTGGGTGAGCAATTTTATCAGTTATTTTCTGAAAATAGTGCCTCCGCTGGCAGATAGTTGAATGCCAGTAACATCTACTATTTTTGTATATTTAAGGATGCCTAAATTTCTATTGTAACTTTTAGCTAAAACAAGAAATAAATTATTTAGAAAACATCTGATCTGATACTTTAATATCTTCTTTTAACTGAATCCCAGATTTTATTCCGTTGAGTTACATTATCCCATTCTCTGCTCTCTCTCTCTCTCTCTCTCTCTCTCTCTCTCTCTCTCTCTCTCTCTCTCTCTCTCTCTCTCTCTCTCTCTCTCTCTCTCTCACACACACACACACACACACACACACACACACACACACACACAGACAGACAGCAAAAACATGTAACTGACGTCACTGTAGGTTTTGAAATTCTGAGACACTGACCATCTGCTCCTGATTAAGAATCTGAGCCCTTGCAAACTATGTGGAATGAAACAATCTCATCTACTGTTGCACAAGTGATGGATGAGATAAGAAACTCTGCCAAGGAAAGTATGGAATCAGCACTAGCTGATAGCAGATGATACTCTAATCCTTGTTTTTGAACAACTGCTTTAGATCAACAGAAATAAGAAATATTTGCTTACACAATCAAAGACTAAGCATCATTGACAGAAGTCAGGCTGATCCAGGAGGGCACATTTATAATAAAATGAACGTTTTCTCTTTATCTTTTCTCACTATATTCTAGGGAAAAGTCATTTCATACATTAACATTACTTAGAGACAGGTGTAATATTTTTTGAGTGTCTATATTATTTTGAATTACATTTGAATTACACATCCTCTACAAGGAAGTTTTGGAATCTCTCTTATGTCTTATCCCTCTTATTGGAAGAGGGAGGAGGAGGAGGAGGAGGAGGAGGAGGAGGAGGAGGAGGAGGAGGAGGAGGAGGAGGAGGAGGAGGAGGAGGAGGAGGAGATCATCTCATAAGAGGAAAAACAAGTGTATTACAATTTATGGGAAAATTAATTTACTGTGGAAGGCAGACACTGAAAGACCCCCTCTCTATTACTTCAGTCATGAACTCATCTATTGACTTTGAACAATTTGGTTCATCATCTCTAATTAAAATGGGATGCCATTTCTGTATTCCTGTTCTATATATCAATAAAGTCTATATATATTTAAGGGATTAAATCTTTGTGAATTCCTGTATGAACAGAATCCCATGAAAAAATAAGTTTATCAATATGTTCATAACTTGTGAGAAATTAAATTAAAAATATATGTTTAAGTATTTATATACAATTCTGTGCCTTTTTACATTGTGGATTACTATGGATACAAAGAAGATAGAATGGACTTACAAATTTCATTGCTTTTGTAAATTGGAAAAGTAACATGGATCAGAAAAAGACAGAGCTGTTTATCTGAATATGGGGTATTTTGAGGGCAATGGTGAACTATTTGGAGGAAGCAACACTTTCCAATGACTGGTCATTATGTGGATCATGAAGCAATTTTATCTCATCTTATAAGTCTGTCCTGTATACAAATAGAAATCTAGCTTCCTAAGAGAATTGGCTTTAGAACTAATATGGCTGTACTTGTCAGTTCTTTCATTATACAGCTATAAAAATTTAGAGAACGTCTATTACTTTATTTGCAGTCGCAACCAAGAAGTCACTTGAACAGTGGGAAGGAGTAGAGAATACTATTTTTTATCTTTAAGACCATACCCAATCCTAGCCAGAATAAACTGATTTCACTCAAGATGATTTGCCTCTGATATGGTAAAGACTGAAATATAGATTATGTTCATTTATAACTTAATACAACTTATTTTTTTTCTCATGGCAGCATCACGCATTCATTGTTTAGTGGATGTGGTCCCTGTAAAGAATGAAGAAGGAATTGTCATCATGTTTATTTTGAACTTTGAGGACCTGGCAGCTCTCATTGCCAAAAGTGCCCGACAGAGTCTACACCAGCGTCTCACCCAAGGATGGCATACAGGTGAGAGGTCCATAAGCGGCCAGTACCCTTTATCCTTAAGCAAGCATATGTGGATCTTGGGGACCAGTGGGAAGCTGAAATTTACAGTATGTCAATGGAAATTTTAGATTTTCTCTGGAACTCATAAGGCATGCGGTTTATAGCATGGGAAAGAGTTCCATTTTTATCAAGTCCACTGCATTTTAAAAAAGCTGCAATTATATCAATAGTTGTGGAAGAATGTTTTGTCAGGAAATGCTGTTCCATATTCCATAATTAGAGACAATATGAAGGAAGCACGTAGCCATGTAGAGACATCTAGTATAGCAATCCTTTTAAAAAAAAGCCAAAGAAGAGAAGACTACATACAGAGAAAGAAAAAGAAAATAAGACTATTATGTAATGGACAATGTTCTTAATATGAATATAGTTTTAAATTGGCTTTGTGTGACTTCTACAGATGTACAGCACTTTGGATCTGAAGTAGAGAATGTGCAACAGGAAAAATATTGCAACAGAAAAACCAATATTTTTGATGCTGGAAAAAGTAGTTTTATACATGTATGCTTAAGTGCTTTTTTTCCCCTTCATTTTTCACTGTTACTTTTGTTGCAGATGTAAAGAAAGTTAAACAATGTTTCATCGTTTCTCCCCATTTGTCCTTTTTGGTATTTTGTGTCCTTTACCTGTTCATATATATGATAATTATACTTTAAGAGGACTACAAAGAGAAGCCTACAGAAAAAGCAGCTGCTGGATTATCCTTAACAGGCCTTTATAGATGGAGTCTAGGTCAATTTGCTTTGGCCAACTTGCCACAGGACGACTAGCCATGGGACAAGAGTTCCACTATTACTGAAGAAATGGTGGCAATAAGGAAAGGATGCAAAAATGAGAGACAAAATGAAATGTGAATGACAAAAGTTTTTAAAAAATTAAATTATTTTAAATAAATTAAATTGTTGAATTATCCCATGGCAAGTTGGAGAGTTGGCCACGGAGAGTTGTCCTATTCTGATATAAATCAACTCTCCTATCTTTCTATGCTGCCTTGCCAGGCATCAGCTCATTGCCCAGGCAGAGAAGACAATGGGTTCCTCATGCTCTTACACCTTACTAAGAGAAAATGGAGGGGGCCAGAGACCATACTCAGAGATAGAGTAGAGTAGAGTAGGGTAGGGTAGGGTAGGGTAGGGTAGGTAGGGTAGGGTAGGGTAGGGTAGGGTAGGTAGGATAGAATAGAATAGAATAGAATAGAATAGAATAGAATAGAATAGAATAGAATAGAATAGAATAGAATAGAATAGAATAGAATAGAATAGAATAGAATAATTCTATTCTATTCTATTCTCAGGGTCAAAGTTGGTTATTAAGATTTAAAAAAAGATGTTGAGGCCCTAAAAAGAGTCCAGCACAACAAAGATGTTAAGAGGACTGGAGGCTAAACCATATGATGAATGGCTAACGGAACAAAGTATGTCTAGCCTAATAAGAAAAGAATTAAGGGGTAACATGACAGCTACTTTCCAGAACTCAAGGAACAGTCACAGATATGAGGAGATTTATTTATTCTCCAAAGTATCTAAAGGCAGATCAAAAGCAATGGGTGGAAGCTTGTTAAAGAGAGATCCAACCTGGAACTAAGGAGAAATGTCCTGAAAATGATAACAATTAATAAGTGGAACAACTTGTGGCTGTGCCATTGCTGGAGGTTTTCAAGAAAAGATTCGACAACTATTTGTCTGGGATGGTGTAACATCTCCTGCCTAGGGCAGGGGGTTGGACTACAAGACCTCCAAGGTCCCTTCCAGCCTTATAATTCTATTCTATTCTATTCTATTCTATTCTATTCTATTCTATTCTATTCTATTCACAGTCTCAAGCTACTTTTGCTAGATCTATTTACTTCCTTGGTGAGAATTACTTTGGTGTTCTTGATTTTGATTTGTGAGGCTTCAAAGAGTGTTTTTATTGTCCAACTCTCAAGGTATTCAGGAGAATAAATGTCTATGTCTTTGGAGTGTTTGTTTTCTGAATCTAACTAGTAGCTTCCTACCTTTCTATCTACAAGGGTCTCTGTCACAAAACTGAGCTCAGGCCTGGGTGGCTTCATCAACAGGTCTATGTATTTTTCTTGGAAAGAATATGTAAATGGTTTGCCATTACTACTTCTTTTTTCACTAGACAAAGTCATCCAGATGCTGCAATCTGTTAAAATACTTTGGCTCCTAGAATGTTCAAAAGGACTCAAAGAAGGTGCCAGCTTAAAGAAACAGTTAAAAAAAGAATTAGATAAAGAAAGGAAAACAATATCAATGCCATATATAATTACATATACGATGTGACTATCAGTTGTGTTTTGTGTTTTGTTAACCTGTTTTATTGGAGGTGGAAAAATTCTGAATGTGCAAGACTTAAAAATTCTGAATGTGCAAGACTTAAACACTGAGTAAAGCAGAACAGAAAGTACATTAGGAGGTTAGCAGAGCCTTACAACTAGCTAAACCAGTGAACAAATGCTCTGTCTAGATGTGCCAAAAAAAGAAAGGCAATTGAATTGAATTGAGATTAATCAAAGGCTTATTGGCACTACTTGGTTTTCCCATTACTAGAACAGGCTGGGAAGAATTTCTTGAAGGCATAATCCTCCACTCAACTACAAAACAGCCTCAGAGCAAATGTCTTCTCCCCTCTCCTGATTTCCCAGCTATGTCACCTTTATTCCTCCTGTTGAGTTGTCTAGAACAGGGGTAGGCAAAGTTGGCTCTTCTATGACTCATGGACTTCAACTCCCAGAATTTCTGAGCCAATCATGCTAGCTTAGGAATTCTGGGAGTTGAAGTCCACGAGTCATAGAAGAGCCAACTTTGCCTACCCCTGGTCTAGAATATCTCAATTTGCCACAGGCTAATTTCAGCATTTCACTGGCTACTTGGTACAGGAAGAACATTCCTTGTTATGCAATTTAATGTTTCTTTATCTCTGTTTACTTGCATTGCTGACATAGACTGTGCCTAAGATTTCATTCATTTCATCAAAAAGACTGCAAACTCAACATCCAGCAGAAATTATTATGATAATGATTGGTTGCACAAACAGACAGATGTTTAGCCTGTATTTGGTATTTTTATCCACTTTGCAAATCCTTTCCAAGGACCTAGGATAGGCAGATGCTATTGCTTGATGGTGACATCAGTAAACATCTGGCTGACTATGCGACCAGCTATAATAATATAGAGCTATGCTGCTAGAAGTACATTCTACCAGAAACTCGTGCCAGACAGCTTTCAGCAGAAGAGTCAAACTAAGAGAAAATTAACTCACAGAATGCTTAACGGTACATCATTTTATAAAAATTGTCTTTAAAATTATAATTTAATGTCAATTTTAAACCCTTCATCAACATATTGTTCAAGCATTACATTATAGCATTATATTATATTCAGAATTCTTTGCCCATTGGATAATACAATGCTTCACATACTCATTCTCCAAATTCAATTTCAATTATAGTTTATAAACCTTAGTAATAATGTGTTCATCATTACCACAAAGTAATGTTTCCAATTCATTCTTGGCAAAGTCAAACTCATAACTTTTTAAATCTAATTTAGACCTTTCTTTCAACTGTAAATATATAAACCAGTGACAGACATGTCCTTCTGATTCCAACTCTTCTTTCTGGTTTCTACCATAACACAAGATCTAAAATGGACACTTAACATCAAAAACATCATCAAAAAAGCACAACAAAGAATGTTCTTTCTGCACCAACTCAGAAAGCTCAAACTGCCCAAGGAGCTGCTGATACAGTTCTACAGAGGAAATATTGAGTCTGTCATCTGCACCTCTATAACTGTCTGGTTTGGTTCTGCAACCCAACAAGACAGACACAGACTTCAGAGGATACAGAAAAAACAATTACTGCCAACCTGCCTTCCATTGAGGACCTGTATACTGCATGAGTCAAAAAGAGGACCGTGAAAATATTTACTGACCCCTCACATCCTGGACATAAATTGTTTCAACTCCTACCCTCAAAACGACGCTATAGAGCACTGCAAACCAGAACAACTAGACACAAGAACAGTTTTTCCCCGAACGCCATCACTCTGCTAAACAAAGAATTCCCTCAACACTTTCAAACTATTTACTAAGTCTGCACTACTATTAATCTTCCCATCGTTCCCATCACCCATCTCCTCCCACAAATGACTGTATGACTGTAGCTTTGTTGCTTGTATCCTTACGATTTATATTGACTGGTTCCTAATATGATTTGATTGCTTATTTGTACCCGGACTATTATTAAGTGTTGTACCTTATGATTCTTGACGAACTTATCTTTTCTTTCTACACTGAGAGCATATGCACCAAGACAAATTCCTTGGGTGTCCAATCACACTTGGCCAATAAAAAAATTCTATTATATTATATTATATTTAGATTTGAGGGTAGATTCATATTGATTTAAAAATATTATTTGAACAGTCTGGCCTCACCATCATTTCTTTTCTTAAAAGACAAAAAGCTTCCTAGGGTGACACCCAGAGACGTATCTTTGCAGAGAACCTTATTTTTTATCTATTCCAAACTTTTAGGACAGGGGTAGCAAACTTGATTTCATTGAGGACCGCATCAGGGTTGTGTTTGACTTTGGGGGGAGTTGGCTGGGGGGACATGGCCCGCTCGACGTCTCTTGTGTCAGGGGTGCCTGTGGTGGCCCGAGCACTCTGCCAGCAAAAACAGCTTGGAAGGGCTGCGCACGGCCCTCCTGAGCTCCGTTTTTGCTGGCAGAGGCACCGCAGACCGTCCTTCGCTGTTTCCAGGGCAGCCCAGTGGGCCAGATCTAAGCACCCCACAGGCAGGATCTGGCCTGCGGGCCTTGAGTTTGACACCTCTGTCTTAGGATGACATGCCTAACTCAGTGATTATTGAGATCAACATTTATTTTACTTGGCATACTATAGGGGCGAGTTGCTTACTTATCGAGACCGGTGCGCTGCTCCGCGTTTCTCCATGCTTCATGTGTGCACGTACACACTATGCGCACGTGCCCCCTCATGTGATTTTGCTTCTGCGCATGCGTGGAAGCAAAATCTTGCCAAAATCGCGCGCGCGCGCACGTCCCCTCATGAGATTTTGGTGCAATTTTGCTTTCACGAATGTGCAGAAGCAAAACCGCCCAAAAATTCATTTAAAAAGATGGTGACCTGCGTGACTGCCCGGTGGAGATGGTACCGGAGCAGTCACGTGCAAATTGCATTATCGGCGGGTCCCTACCGGAGCTACGCACTGGACCGCACCAGTAGGAACCCACCCCTGGCATACTATTTGTATGCCAAGCAAATCGTAATTCATGGCCTGCAAATCAAGTAACCTCTTATTCTGGAAAGTCACCCACTTTTTAAGTCAGACTAAGTACCCTGTTTCCCCCCAAATAAGACATCCCCTGATAATAAGCTCAATCGGGCTTTTGAGTGCATCGCAATAAGGCCAAGTGCTTATTTCAGGGTTCAAAAAAATATGAGACACTGTCTTGTTTTTGGGGAAACACAGTAGCAAACATCAAAGTACAATTTCAAATCTGGTAAACCCAAATTCCCAAATCTTTCTTTAGCATCTTGGAATAATTTATACCTAATTCTTGGTGTTTTTCCCCCTTGCCATATAAACTTAGAAATATCCATTTGCCACTGCTTAAATGGAATGTCAATTATAAGTATTGGGTTAGGAAAAATCTAATACTGAGGACTCTGTAATCTTTGTCAGTAGGAAAAGAAGACAGGACTTTCCATTTGGTATTTAGCATTTTCCATATAGTATTTAGTAGAAGAGAGAATGGCAGTTAAGCATCTCTTGTAATTCATGGTAATCTGCTGAAATGCCCTCTTTTGCAGGATTATTGAAGATGCAGCGTGCATCTGTGGGGCATATGTCACAAGGACATGCCATAATCAGTTATGTTCTAATTGCTGAGTGTAAGAGATGATTACTGCAGACTAATCTCCACACTCTGAGTTATCTCAGCACAGTTATAGAGCTCTTGTTTACATTGATTATTATCATAAATAGCAATGTTATGGCTGATACAATCTAACATGAGGGAGCAGTAGCAATCACACACAACTAGTAGTATCAATAGCATTACACTGCTTTTAATTAGAGGAAGATGGACAAAACAGGAGATTTACTCATCATCAGTAACCAAGTTCTTTCGTATTTATATGTATCAATTAATAGAATATGGTGTCATGGAGAGAGCTGAGCAGGGAATGGACCAGATCACATCCATGAACATCTCTCCAACACTATTTTGCTATGATTTTCCCTCCAAACTACAGGATTAAAATCTACATAGAACTTATGTAATAATACGTGAGAAAGACCTTGAGAAATGGGTGAAGAGATGCTGCCTAGGGCAGCAGTCCCCAGGTTTTGCAGCTTGGTGGCCTGCCTTGGAGGGGAGAGGGAACTGGGCTGCGTGAGTGGCAGGCCAGTGTGCGCATGTACAAGCAGCCCTTACATGAGCAGTGGGCCAGCATGCATATGTGTGAGTGTCTGTCGGCCTGCTGCTCACACAAGTTGAGCTGCACATGCGTGCGCACACTCTGGCCAGCCACTCACAAGCCACAGCCCAGTACTACTGAGCTGTAGCCGGGGGATTGGGGACCCCTGGCCTAGAGATGTGAAGGCCCAGAAAAAAACCAAAAAAATTCGGGGGGAAATTGGTTTTTTCCATTTTTTTCCTGAAGGCTTTTGTGTTTTTTCCCAAAAAAATGGAAAAATTAAAAAAAAAAACATTGTGGAATATTTTATTTTAACATGATGAATAAAATATTTTAAGACAGGGTGTTTAAATATTTTCCAAATCATTTCTAAAAAATGTATGATATCAGATTATTCTAATTTCTGTGCACTGAGTGAGGACAAGCAAGTTCTAGGTAACAAACTGAACCCTCCAATGCAAGAACAGTATGCATTTCTTCCTTTAGGAGCTGCTGCTATTGTAACAAGAAAAAGGTTTCAGTTTTGCTTTTGCATGTTAGTGGGTGTGTTTGGTTTGTTCTGTCCTCTTCACTAGGCCTCAAAAGCATTGGAAGAAAATACAGAGCAACAAAAAGGACCTGAAAGTATATACTTAATTTAAAAAGGTAAGAGTTTACATTTATCTGAATCCAGAAAACTGAATCATTTAGCTACATTAGTTTATCTTTATAAACTTTTGTGTAAATAATAATTTAATTACCAGTAATCTGGTTCTTCCCCCAGTGACCCACACACACAACCATAGATTAGTGTCTTCTTGCAAAGTAGTCATTTTTTCTTGTTTTTATTTCCTACTCTCCTCAGAAAAATGGTGAGACCAACATCTAGCACATGGAGGCATTTTCACATTGCAAGTTCTTCTGAAAAGAAAAATGTGATTTGCAAATATTGTCAGATGAAATATGCATTTCCAAATGCTACCAGGATGACAAAACACATTCTTGTATGTAACAAGTGTCCTGCAGATATTAAAAAATCCTTTGTGGATCAAAGTGAAGAGGACAACAATGATGACAATGCACATAGTTTTTCTCAACGTTCTTGTTCAAGAAGTCCTCTTTCTACTCCATCTATAACGTCAGCAGCAACACAAAGTGTTGTCCCATCAGCAGCATCTTCAAGTAAACAGATACTGAAGATAGCTGCATCCAAAAAGTATTCACTAACTTCATTTATAGACAAGATGACACCTGAAGATCAGGAAAAAATTGATCAAGCTCTTGCAAGAGCAATATATTCTTCTGAAATGCTGTTTTCAATAACTGAAAATACATACTGGCAGGAAGCTTTGATATTATTAAGACCATCATACCAATTGCCCAGCAGACATTCTTTGAGCAAGCCTCTTTTGGAGTCAGAATATGAACGTGTAATGGAATCGGTGCAAGGAAAAATTAATGAAGCACTGTGTCTTGCACTACTTACAGATGGATGGACAAATGTGAGAGGAGAAGGAATTATAAATTTTGTTATAACAACACCTCAGCCAGTTTTTTACAAAAGCATTGAAATAGGAGAGAACAAACATACTGCAGAGTATATCAGCTGTAAAATCTGTGATGTCCTACAGAAAATTGGGAGTGGTAAAGTATTTGCTTTGCTTACTGACAATGCCAGCAATATGAAAGCAGCATGGGAAATCATAGTGGAGAAGTATCCACATATTACTGCAATAGGATGTGCAGCCCATGGGCTAAACTTGCTTTTTAATGATATTATGAAGTTGGACACCCTTCAAATGGTATATAGACGAGCAAAACAAGTTATTAAACATGTAAAAGGTACTCATATTGTAGCTGCAGTTTTCAAGAAGAAGCAAGTCGAAAAAAATGCAAAGAATAGCATAGTTACGCTGAAGCTCAGTAGTAAAACTTGGTGGGCTGGAATGGTGATCTCCTTTGAAAGTTTACCAAAAAACAAAGAAGCTCTTCAAACAACAGTAATAGTTGAAGATCTTAAAGTACCCAGGAGTGTAAGAAACACTGTTCTTGATCAGGATGTCTTCTGGGTTCAGCTGCAAAATTCCCTGAAGATTCTAAAGCCAATTGCTGCAGCAATCACTGATCTGAATCAGATAGTGCACTTTTGTCAGAAATTCCTTATCTAATGACCAAGATAAAAACAACTGTTTTTGAAAATCTCAGTATATCTCCACTTACAACTATAGAAGAAAGTAAAGTGAAAGATTTTATTTAAAAAAGGGAAGAATTTTGTTGTCATCCAATTCATGCTGTTGCAATGGATTGGATCCAAGATTCAAAGGTGCAAACATGTCATCCAATTCATGCTGCTGCAATGGATTGGATCCAAGATTCAAAGGTGCAAACATAAGTGATGATGATAACACTGCTACTGCATTTGATTGGATCACAAAACAAGCATCACATTTAGGACTTGATGTTGGGAAGGTACTTTCAAATGTTGCAGAATATAGAACATCTTCAGAGATTTGGTCCAGGAATGCAATCTGGGATTCTGCCAAACATATTCCTCCTGCAACATGGTGGCAAGGTCTTTGCACAACACAGCCTCTGACTCCTATTGCTTCTCGCCTTCTCTAGATACCTCCATCTTCTGCAGCATGTGAAAGAATCTGGTCTATGTTTGGAAACACTCACACTAAGTCAAGAAATAAACTGACATGTGAAAGGGTAGAGAAGCTTGTTTCGATCTGGGCAAACCTTCAGTTTTTAGAAGTTCCTAATTGTGATGACGGACAAAAAAGAGTAACTGCAGAAGCAGAGATGGATACTGACAATTTCAGGTCAGAAAATGATTCTGATTAAATGTCCATTGAAACGTAGTCCCACTCTCTTCTTAACACTTCCCCCATCTTCAATTCTTTTTATGAGAATGGGGTTTTTATTTTTATTTTTATTTAATACTGTGGAGAGGAAATATGAAAAATTGTTACTTTTGGTTTTGAAAATTGTTTTGTGGAGGCTTTTTGGCTGTTCCACATAAACTAGTAAGCAGTTCAGGAGATTGTTGCTCCCTTTGTTACAATTACAAATAAATATTATAAAAAAGTAAATTCTGTTTGTGATAATTGTTTGGCTACACTATATTTTTAATATGCTAGTTGGGATAATTTTATGCCAAGTCAAATTGTCCATAGCCATATTTTATGTTCCTAAAGTAACAGAATGACTTTTAATCTTAAAAAGACAAAAAAGTGCTAATGTAGCATTTTTTTTCAATTTTTCCAAAAAAATCCGTTTCCCCCCCCAAAAAAACGAAAAAAAAACGGGGTTTTTTCCGAGCTTCAAAATTACATCTCTTCCCTGGCCTAGCGATAAGAGAGTTTGAAAGCACAAATCTCCTGCTATCTCTTTTACAGCTTGAAATGTTAGGGATGTTCCTTCTGAGCCTCTTTCTCCACCAATTATGCAGGTGAAGGCTATGCCCTCTCTTACCTGATCATTCCCTAGATAGCAACTCTTTGCCCCATTTCTCAAAGTCTTTTTCACATTTCATTGCTACGTCTGACAAACAGCAGCTGTTTTCTCCATAGAATAAACTAGCATTCTGGGCATGGCCATGTTATTTAATTAAGAAAATGATACAAGGGGAAAGGAGGGCTTTAAAAGCCCTTCCTTGGTGCAATCATTTTGATTTAATCTGGGGACACCAGTGGCTGATGTTAATGAAAGAAAGAAAAGAGGAGGAGAGGAGAGGAGAGGAGAGGAGAAGAAAGGAGAGGAGAGAGAAGAGAAGAGAAGAGAAGAGAAGAGAAGAGAAGAGAAGAGAAGAGAAGAGAACATAGGAATCCTGAACACAGTTCTTCAGTTTTTCCTCCCATGAGAGACTGTCTGAGGAGTTTGTGCAAAGCAAGAACATGCAGTGAGATTTTTCAAAATTCACTTGACAAAGAAGAATGTATGTAATAAATGTGCAAATGGAAATCGTACCGCTGGTTAGAAATGGGAGTGGGTGATGGATTTATGAGGATTATAGAATTTTTCTGCGATTCCAGGACAGAATGATAGCTAAAGTCATAATCCTTGCAATCTATGACAAACTGCGGGTGTTATCCATAAAGCTCATGTGGCATGTTGCCCACCTTATCCATGCTGCAAGTAAAAGTTAATTAATTTTAAAAATAATGATACATTAGAAGAGAAAGCAATTGAAATTATAATAGAAGCAAGGGAAATATGAAGTCTCATTTTAACTCACCAACAATTGAGGCTGCTGTTCGGAAGACAATCTTCACTTAAAATATTCTGGATATCATCTTGCATACCATAGGTTTCAGATTTTGCAAGGTAAATCACATTTTACAAAGCCATGGCACTTGCAATTGCAATATTACTTTAGATAATAGATTTGATCAGGTAAATATTCCTCTTATGTTAAGATCTTAGATTTTATGACCTAGATGTGATCGAAGAGTGCAAAAGTTATGGTTAAGGACTGCACAGATATGGAGGACTGCATAGATACGGAGACAATATTTTCTGGTTGGTACTGCTCAAGGGTATATTTCTTTGTTTGCATCCTGCCTTTATTATTTTTACAAATAACTCCAGGCAGTGAACATAACCAACACACCTTCCTATTTTCCCTACAACAACAACTCTGGGAGATACTTTGGAGAGATAGAGAATGACCAGCCCAAAGTAACCCAGCTGACTTTCCTGTATATGTACAGTATAGCAATAATACAAATGTGTACCTTGAACTATATAGACTCTGTGATAGTGGATTGCAATAATAAAATATTTTCCAGTCTTAATAAAACATGGGATATGGACAGATTTTTAAGAATATTTGAGGAGAAAAAATATTTCTAGAATGTTTTCTAGAAAATAATTTATGAATTATAACTCATAATATGGAATAAAAAGTAGATGGTCCCAATAAGAGGCCGCGGATGGTTCTATCTGGGAATTAAAACCAGTATTTTGAGAAAGACTTTTGAAATATCTCATTAATGGTAAACAGACTTCTAATGCTTAATCATCCATAATCACAAGGATGACTTACATTTAGAAAGCTTTTAAACAAATGAATAGAGATACCAGTTCCAGAACCAAGCTGTTATTCAACATACAAAGAATGAAATTTTCAGCATCATAGTATATATATTTTTATATTGTAAGACCAAGTTATTTTCTAAGAATGTAATCAATCATTCAGAAAATAAAAAGTGAGGACAGAGAATAAGAAAGGCATTTTATGATTTGGTTAATGCTGCATTTATAACAGAGTTGGAAGGGACCTTGGAGGTCTTCTAGTCCAACCCCCTGCTTAGGCAGAAAACCACTTCAGACAAATGGTTATCCAACATCTTCTTTAAAACTTCCAGTGTTGGGGCATTCACAACTTCTGGAGACAAGCTGTTACACTGATTAATTGTTCTAACTATCAGGAAATTTCTCCTTAGTTCTAAGTTGCTTCTCTCCTTGATTAGTTTCCACCCATTGCTTCTTGTTCTACCCTCAGGTGCTTTGGAGAATAGTTTGACTCCCTCTTTTTTGTGGCAACCCCTGAGATATTGGAACACTGCTATCATGTCTCCCCTAGTCCTTCTTTTCATTAAATTAAACATATCCAGTTCCTGCAACCGTTCTTCATATGTTTTAGCCTCCAGTCCCCCTAATCATTTTGGTTGCTCTTCTCTGCACTCTTTCTGTAGAGTCTCAGCATCTTTTTTGCATCGTGGCGACCAAAACTGAATGCAGTATTCCAAGTGTGGCCTTACCAAGGCATTATAAAGTGGTATTAACACTTCGCGTGATCTTGGTTAAGTGCCTTATTACTCCTGTAGTAAGTACAAACAATAGAGATGCTAAACAAAAGATTACTATGAACAATAAGAATATTGTGGCAGGTCTACTATTACTAATGTACCATTTTTTAATATCAGTTCAAGCTATAAAATGCCAAAGTTAAAATAAATCTTCAGAATTATTACAACAGTGCTTCAATGGCCAGTGCTAATGCCAAATTAAACATTGCCTCAATTCCTATTACCGGGAAAGATTTGATTTGAAATATTTAAAAATCATTTTTATTACCTGAAAGAGTACATTGTGTAGTCTTTTCCAGTGGGGTACATTGCAGATCAACTACAATTCTTAGGTTGCAGGATGGAAACTCTATATCAACATGTTTATCTACTGTGTGCACTTCCTGAATAATATGCTATCTTATACCTTTAATAGACAAAACGAGAGTTCTAGAATTTTTCTCTCTGACATTTACAAATATGTTTTTATATTGTATTACCTTTTTTAAAAAAAATATCCAACTGCATAAAATCTAATTACTATAAGTTCAGCATAGATTTAGGGAATATTCTACTGAAAAGTTGAATTGAATTAGGTAGATTCCAGTCATTCAAAAAAAAAACCAAGCCGTAGTATTTAAAAAATGACAATATTGGGTTGCTACAAACAGATTCACAGGAACATGCTTGGATGTTATTAAATGTTTCCCATTCCCCCCCCCCCAAGATAATTTATTGCTATGCCGAAAAATCCAATTTTTTAAAAAAGCCAAAAACAAGATGGCAACGCATGCGCAGTGCCGAAAACTTGGTTTCTGCACATGCTCAGAAGAAATTTTTTAAAAAATTTTTTTAAAAATTAAAAAAATTGAAAAAATAAGATGGCGGTGCCCACAGACCGGCACCGACTGAACCAGTTCAGTGACATCATCGTAACATCACCAGCGGGTCACTACCGGTTCGGGTGAACCGATCTGAACCAGGAGGAACCCACCTCTGCTATATACCAAGAAATCTCTGGTTCAAAATCACCTATGCTATTATATCATTAGATAGCCTATGGTAAACCTGCTCTCTCTCTCTCCCTCTCTCTCTCCCTCTCTCTTTTTCTCTCTCTCTCTCTCTCCCCTTTAGCTCTCTATCTAACTTACAGAACAGTTGCAAAAATCGCTAAGTAGGACAAATGTTTTAAATATACCACCAAATGGAGTATTGTGAAGCAAATGTAATCCCCAACCATTGACAGAGAGTAAAGCAGTGTTGGGGAGAAATTATATTGAGTAGATACAATAATGTGGCTATCATCTATTCTCAGCCCTTTCTCTTTACTTTTACTTTTCTCTTAATAAAACACATTCTCGTGGCTGCCTTAAAGCCCAGAGGGGATTTCTTAAAACTCAGAACTTATGCCCAGTTTGAAACAGAAGGAGGATAGGGCCTCAGCTGGAGAATGCATCTGTTCTGCAGCACACTACTCAGTCTGAGCATAACAGTTGATTTCCCTGGGATTGCAAAGGTTACTTCCGGCCAGAGGCTTGGACCAGTTCCACCCTGGAGATAGTGTCCACCAGTCTCCCTTTTGAAGAAACTACAGAATACACAATTTGGGCTCAGAGAAAATTCAGGGAAAGGAAAGGAATCTGGAGCAGATTGAGAGAAAGCATGTACAACCATGTCCCATGGATCTATTGCTAATTGTTCTTATCTCTTCTCCGTATACAGGCTGGCAAAAGATGGTCAAGCAATCCCATGAAGTGCTGTTCCCAGATTTATACATTGATTTCTAACTGGAAGTCACAGCAAAGCTAGTGATTTTGAAACAAGAAAGTTAACAGATCCATGCATACCATTTTAGACAAAGATAGGTCTTTTAAAAAAATAATCATTAGAATGCTTTTGGACAGTTCCCACCACTGCCAAAATGGACTGGGTATCTAATCCGTTTTCTGTAGTTGACCCAGTAATTTCTTTCAGCCGGTGTGCTGAAAACATGGCTATTTAATGAATTATGAAAAGTCATCTACCTTAGCATTCTGGTTCCTTTAAATCAGAAGGAACAGAAACTGCACAAAACAACAAGAATAGAACTACCTTCTTCCTCCCAAATTACATATTTTAGTAATTCTGAAGTTTATTTTAAGTATCTTCAAATGCTTTTAGGCATATTAGATTCCTAGAACAAACTGTCCATCATGCCTTATTCATTCAGAAATGGAAAGTTTTGTAACGTACAGTAGTGGCAAAGCGAGTTATGGGATAGTTCAGAAAGTGCATCTGGAGTGAAAGGAAAGAGATGGGGAGTTTTTCCTGCAAATAGAAGAAACAAAAAGGTAATAAGTAGTGGCTAATTAATACAGGATGAAAGGAACAAAGCAAATGACAGTGGATCCAGCCAGGGTAATGAGGTAAAAAATCTGGAACATAATGCTAAAATCTCTAGGAACTGAATGCTATTACGGAAAGAGTAATAGAATACAGAATCAGGTCATTATTTGTTGTTTGCTTTCTGAGCTGACCAAAGAGGGCTGAAATGAACCTATCAGTCCACAACAACAAAAATAATACAGTGTTAAAAATACCCATTTGTCTGTGCAAAGCCTGGGCAATCGTTGAACAGTATCTTGATTCAGGAGAACATACCATTTATTCTGTAATGGCCTAGTAGGCTGATAAAATTAAAGAGGTACTTCAACAAGATTAAGAAGAAAAAAGAATTTTAGAATTTTTAGTAGTTTGGCAAAAGTGTTCAGATATCGATATTATAAATATTTCAAAACTATAGAGCTAGCTGCAGATTTCATTTTCCCATTATAACAATTAAGCTACCGGTAAGTGATTTTTAAGGCCAATTGAGATAAAATTTGGAAATGAACATTTCTCCGTGGATTCTGAATGGAAAATGTACGTTGAATAAGTAAACAAACATATAAGGGTATTGTGAGTAATGCAACCTTCAGAGCTTGTTCTATCTATCATACTGTTATTCAGTTTTCTTGAAAAGGGATTTATTATTTATTGTATGGCACATTCACATAATATTTCAATAAAAACCACAAGAGATAAAAACATAAAATATAATAAATGTATGTCTAGATCAGAGGTCTTCAAACTTGGCAACTTTGAGACTTGTGGACTTCAACTCCCAGAATTCTGGGAGTTGAAGTCCACAAGTCCTAAAGTTGCCAAGTTTGGGGGGCCCTGGTCTAGATTACAGATATAATTATTTACTTCTTTTGTCACTGTCAGGAAAAGAGAAACAAAACATATAGAAATATATGCTTAAATTCTCCAAACAATTTATATAATAGAGGCCTTTATACCGAAATGCACCATCATTGAGAATCCAATCAATATATGAAACACTAACTGTATTGCTGAGATATTAACATGGCACTGTTTGTTCAGAAACAGTTAACTATGTGTGCATTTTCTAATAAAATAGGGAAGTGTCACAAGTTCAAGTAATCCTCGACTACTTACGTTTAGTGATTTAATTTTGACGGATCCTCAAAAAGCTACTTACAATCCAGTTTCATAGTTAAGACCACTGCAGCACTCCTGAAGTGAACAAAATTTGTGCGCTTGGCAATCTGCCCATCCTTGTGACTGATTGCAAGAATGCTGCAGCACTGCTCCCCACCTATCTCATCCCCATCCCACCCTGCTGGACTCCTGCAGGCTTTGCGCCAGGGGCGGGTTCCTAATTTTTTTACTACCACTCTGTGGGCGTGGCTTAATTTGTGGGTGTGGCTTGCCAGCCATGTGACTGGGTGGGCATGGGCCTCGGGAGCTTGGCAGCGGCCGGAGAAGCGGGGGGCCATTGTCCACCCGCAACGCAGCCCCCCACAGCGGGAGCAGCAAGACCACGGCAGCGGTTCTTCTAGGAGGCTCCGTCCAGCGTGAATGCTTCTCCGCATTCGATGATCCTAGGCTCCTGCCGCCCGTTCCCCCTCCCCTCAGCAGCTCGAGAAGCCTTGAACGTGCGAAAATGCTTAGGATCATCACCGCGCGTTCGTGGCTTCTCAGACTGCTGAAGGGAGGGGAATGGAGATAGCTCCTGCCGCCCATTCTTTCAGCATCTCACGTGCTCCCTCAGCCATCCTCCCCTGCTTGGACTCACTGTGGGGTAGGAAGGCAGCACATGCACATTGCCGGAAGCTCGGCTTCTGGGTATGCACAGAAGAAATTTTTAAAAAGATTTTTTTAAAAAAAAAATGGCGGCGCCCAGGCGCCGGCAACCAACCACACCGGTACTTTGACATCACCAGCGGGCCGCTACCGGTGCTATAGAGTGGACCGCACTGGTAGGAACCCACCACTGCTTTGCGCCTGCTTTCTACTCTGCCAGGGTCCCACATCCTCCTCCCCAATCCCTGTCACCAGTCCATCACTTACCTTTGATTGTAGTTCTCCTTCTGGAAGCAGCAGCTGCACTCTCAGCTTTCTTATACAGTGGAGGCTGCACAACTCCATTCCTCTCCACTCCTCAGTCTCTCTGCAGGCCATGTGGGTCTATCCCAGAACCAAATGCCATTTCTGAGTGGCCACGATTCATTGTAGCTGTTCCCAAATTAGCGCCTGCTTCCAGAATAGAGGCACCCATGGGGTGGGAAGCATGCCCAAGGCCTGCAGGCACATTGAGGAGTTGGAAGCAGAGCACAGGTTGCATCAGTAGGGAACGTTAGGGAGACCCAGGGCAAGTCATGTGTGAGCTGGGGAGATGCTACCATGTGAGCTGGGCCTCTCAAGGACTCCTCCACCCCTGAGGCATCACATGCTCCAGTTAACAACTTGCATGGTCGCTTAACAACATCATTGGGAAGATAGGGATAGGTGCAGTTAAGTGAGGTGATCACATGGCACCTTGTTTAACAACCATGACAACTTGGGACCGTAATGAGTAGGCTTCGTTATGGTTGTAAGTTGAGGAGTACTTATAGAATGTTTTCCCATTACTTTCATGATTATTTTTCATTCAGAATTCATTGGAATTTTGATTGACTGATTGATTACAATACTGTCTTTATAAATACGTTGAGTATATTTCTATTAGAAAAAATGCAAATAATTTATTTCTTTTCTGGCTATTTTATAAGATAGTTTTGAGCTGTATATATGTATTGGGCTTTAGTATCCATGGACTGAAGGCTTTTAGAAATTGTTATTATTGTTATTATTAATTTTTTAACATTAATATCAATAATTATGTGGGCAATTATTTTAGAAACCTTGTGGAGTTTGTTTGCCCTTTGCTATTACATGCATTTCTTTAAATTAAATAAATAAAATGGTTACAAATGGAGATACAAAATAAAGTGTAAAGTACAAAATTGTTTATTGTAAGAGCTTTTAAATCATATTTCAAAGCATCAAAATTTCACAGAATGAAGAGATACTTCTTTATCGCTCAAGGCTTACACCAAACGAAAGGAAATCCCACCAATCTATCTGTTTAAAACTTTGATCTTACAGCCTTTAAATCATCTGTCCTATCCATTTTGCTGTAAAAAACAAACAAACCCAACAATGTTCAGTTGATCTGCATAATTCAGTTTAGGCATCTTCATTTGCAAAAAGCCTAACTAGAAAAATATTTTATTTGTTTTCCCCCAGAAAGTTCCCAAGCCAAACTCAACCAGAATTCCACATCAGATGCAAACCTCATGAAATATAGGACAATCAGCCAGATTCCACAGTTCACCCTCAACTTTGTGGAATTCAACCTCGAGAAGCATCGTTCAGGCTCTACCACAGAGATTGAGATAATCGCCCCGCACAAAGTAACAGAACGCACCCAGAATGTAACTGAAAAAGTCACTCAGGTATGTGGCTTCTGAGAGGTAGCATGAAGATGAATCACTAATAGGGTGAAGGAAGGCAAATTCAGCTGGAAGAAAATACACACATAAATAATCTAAACATAAATGTATAGCAGTACATTTTAAATTGCTTTGGATACCGTACAAATATGCCCCAGTAGTATTTTCCCCCTATGTATTCATGACATTGTTATTATCTCACTCCCATCCCACAGCAATAGTCGCTGAACATTTTGCCTCTTCTTTTGGCATAATTTTTGTTATGGATATGACTTAGCACGGTTCTTAAGGATGATAATGTACTTACGGGTTGGATATATATATACATACACATATACATATACATATACATATACATATACATATACATATACATATACACATACACATACATACAGTACATGTAGACTTTATAATTAAAAGACAAAGAGAGAGAGAGAGAGAGAGAGAGAGAGAGAGAGAGAGAAGAAAAAAGAGAATAAAGTGTAAAGAAAAATGCAAAAAACAAAAGAGTGATAACTAAAGGAATTAAATTATTTCCAATTGTCCTTTCAACAAATACAAACCTATCATTTCTCCTCTTAACTATTTCAGAGATCCATTCAGTCCCTTTTGTAATCCTCATCTTTTTCAATCATTAATGATGATAAATCATTTCACTTTTTTTCTTCTTTTAGTAATAAATCCATAAATGTTTTCAGAAAAGCAATTATTGTTTTCTTCCTGACCAAACAGGTCAGTTTTGCCATTTTTACCAGTTATGATATTTTCACAATTGATTCTTCTATATGGGAATTTCTGTAGTTTTCCATTGCTTCAGAAAGAGTAATCTAAATGATAGGTTTATGATCAATGCTGTATTATGGACATCGTTCGTTTTCTTCTGCTTCAACTTAACATGGAACTTGGATATAAAACAATTTGTCCTTTGCTGTACAATCACCTATGTCACATCTTTGCTATTACAATTGAACTCTTCTATTTTACATTGAAATTAGTCCTTTGATTACTAAGTAGTAGCAATTGTTAAGCAAGGCACGCATGTTAATGATGCATTGTGTAAAAAAAAGTATTTTCTTCAGCTGGGTTGAATCTCTGCCTTTGGTTTCTGGTAAATTCATAGTAAAAAAAGGTATACATTATTTCACTGTAATAACAATTATTGGATGTACTGCTTCACAAAAGATAGAGTGATTCTGATCTAGCCTATATTGGGTTTTGGATTTAGGGTGAATGTTTGTCTGTGATTAAAACCGAGGAGAGGAGACACAGCATAGAAGGATTCTCCAACATTACTACTAATATTCCCACCTCCCCTCCATATCTCTATAATATGTTTCTGAGTGGAACTTAATGGGCATAGGTCATCAATATGGACTTGCTGCTACATTTTATTAGAAACAGTCCCAGTGTAGACGATTTAGGGGGAAAGATTCCTTTTATGTGAGCAGTCTCACAGAACACCTTTGCTCTACTCTCTGCAGTTCCCTGAGCTTTTGTGTTGAGAGTGAGTGGTAATTCCATGACCTCATCTTCAGTGAGCAACAGTAGATGTATCTGTTGTTTGCTGTTTTGCCCTACACCCTTTGCCTGCTCAGAAGCAATCAGTCTGATGGTGCTGGAGCTGGCTACTTGTCATCTGTCAGCACTTCTGAGCTGGCTCTGGCACAGGCTGCTTGTCACTGGTCCCTTCCTCTGGCTCTGAATTCACTGTGATATTATGCAAAGATTTAGAGGCAAAAAGAAGAAGAGAACTAGTAGCAAGGTGAATAATGATGGGTACACTTAGAAATCCCAAAGGACTAGGATGGGGAAAGATAATCATGGAGAAAATATATTGATGTGATTACTGCAGGTTAACATAGATTTAATGGCATTTCATCATCATCAATCTTCTTTTGCATAGGTGTTGATTTCAGTGTCACAATATGCCATGATGCAATTTCTGAGGCAGTACAAAATATCTGGGGGTGGGGGGGAAAGTTACAAAAGTTAACAGGAGCATTCCTGTCTGACATCTGCCTCTCATATCTTTCTACACAGATTCATATTTCCATATCTAGTATATTCCAGTGATAGTACTTGCACATCCACAAAAAAATTGGAAAAAACCAAAGACTAATAGTTGTCACTTCTTGTGGTGTTTGTTATGCCAGTTGTGGTTTAAAGCCATTATAACTGTCTCAATAACATTGCTACATCCACTTTTTGGCTTGAACAACTACCCTGAGGATTGGCCAGATAGAATCTACCAAGGATAGATCACTTTCTTTTCTTCTGGATTAATATCCTACAAGCAGATCACCCTCTTGTGTTCATACAGTATATTAATACCGTCACCCTCCTTCAAAGTACAAAACAGATGACAGTATTGTCATGGACAAGCTACTAAATACTGCTATAGTGCCAATTTTTTTTTCAAATTCTTATCTCAAAACACTTTCTGAATCATCATATTATTTAGATTGCTATTGGTTATTAGATAAATTCATAGAAGAGATTTATCAGCGAATATTTGCCCCAGTAAGAAAAAGCAAGTGATAATAAAGATATGTAGTCCCTTCACCCTTTACTTCAAAGTTTAGGCATTTTCAGTGTGTTTCGAGGCAAGAGAGATTATAAATCAACTAATAAAAATAAATGAGAAAAAATAAAGATATTTCACTAATTCACTAATCCTACACTTAAAAATAAAGGAGGGAGGGAGTGGGAGGGAGGGAGGGAGGGAGGGAGGGAGAGACAGAGAGAGAGGGGGTGGTGGTAAAAGAGGCAGTATCAAATGTAGGGAGTTTGCATTCCCTTTTATTGTTGTTCTAAATGCAGTATATTGAAATAGAGAATTTTAGAAATATATGGTATTTCATGTTAGACCTGTTTTCACACTGAAGATGCTTAAAACAGCTTTATTTTAAATAGTCAAATACTCTTGGGACAGTTTTTAAGCTTTTTAGTTTTGAATAAGCTTTCATTATTTCCTGTCCACTACCACAATTGAACTTGGCAATTTAGTATGGAATTAGAGGGGTTTTGTTGAGACCTCAAGATAAAAATGCACTGAGCAGACATGGAGTTTTTCAGACTATTTGTACAAAAACAAATCCAGAAAAGTAATGTAGACCAACCGTTACAGAGCTAGAGGGGAAAAAATCTTTGAGTTTCTTCAAGTTAAAAAAGACCAGTCTAGGAAGAATAGCCACTGTGCTGTGCCCTTGAGGTGAATTTTACTCTTCTCCTGTGTCTTACAAAAGCAATGAAAACATAGAATTTCTTTGCAAGCAATTTACTTGAACAGTTGCAAAAAGGCCAGAGACCATCAACCACTGATCCATCTATGCAACAACAAAGGAGAAGGAAATGGCAGGTGCTATTCCACTCACAACACAGTGATTTTCACTGGGAATGGGATAATCCAAATTTATCCTATCATTTTCATTACACACAGAATTGGGATATCTGGTTTCAAAATTACCCAACTGTGATATTATGAGATATTATGCATGTTTTTTCCACTTAGAGTAAATCCTCAGATATTCTTCTTTTTAATGGAAATGAGGTACCGTACATAACATGCGCTTCCTCACTAGATTCTGGAACTTGGCAGTTGTCCTCTCATCTCTAGTAGAAGCAAAGCTTTTTACTGCCTTCCTCACTCTGATACAGAGTCTATGTCTGTGTCAGACAGCTGAAGTTTAAGACAAAGCAAAATCGCAATAGAGAGTAACAAGAGTCAGAAATGTAGAACCATATTAAAAAAAACCCAAAGAACCAAATGTGAGACAAGAACAAAAAATAATCCAAAAGTCCATTCAAATCTCAAATCCTTCTCATTCCACAAAAAAAGCACAAAGAAAATCCTGCCAAGGAGTAGCATTTAAAAGAAGTAAAAGTGACTGTTTGCCACTTACAAAATTAATATTTCTGAAAACTGCTTATAGTTTAAAGAATGGTAAGTATTCATTATATTTTGTAAGAGGGCATGCATATATCAAACATTCTGCACATGTTAGAATCAATTAATTAATTAATAATTATATTTCTTTGCAGCCATCTAGTTGTTAACACTTTCCCAGAGAGTTCTTGAGGCCAAGTGGGGGTTTATCTTTGCCCTCAGGGTCACCTGAATCAGAATGCAATTGGTTTTGGAATCGTCTTGGAACTGCTGCAAGGAATACGTTATAGACTGGAGATAGGTGGTGTCTTATCCCTCTTGTGTTGAGAAAGAGCTGCTCAATGTTAACATAAATGGCCTCTGAAATGTATTTGAGTATAAATAGCCTCTTTTATTCCTCTTTCGAACCAATAATCCTCTCTATCCAAAATGTGGTATCAGTGTTCCAAGTAGTGCACCCATAGAAAACAGAACTCCGAGGCAGGCAGGTTCCTCAAAGAACAGTTTATTGGATACTTCATATTGGCACAACTGGTGAAAGCCGACTCTGAAATTTTCTGCGGCTTTCACCTAATTAAAAGTAAAAGTTTCCCCTCCCCCCCCCCCCCAAGTCTTGAGCTGGAGTCAGGCATTCAGCCACTTGGTGGCCTTGCTGGTCACAGCGGAAGGATTTGATGGGCTGCCCTGGGGGTCCCCTCGGTTGCTCCTCGACTTGGCATGGGCTAGACCGACGACCCAGCTGGTGTTTTTCAGACTGGCTTTTTGGTTTCTTCTCAGCTGGTCCACACTTCTTGTGCCAGTTGAGTTTGAGGTCCATGGCCACTGCCATTCAGTATCTCTCATGGATGCGGTCAGGAACTCCTCAGCAGACATATGTGTGAAGCAGCTCTGGGTCCTGTCCATCTTTGAAGAAGTGGACCAGAAGTCACTCAGGCCATTGCCACAGCTTTCCCACAATTCTCCTGAACTCCGTGACATATTCTTTGGCAGGACGACCCTTCTGCTTAATGTCACAGATTTCCACCTCAGCTTCCTGGATCTGGGATTCATTCTCGAATTTGGACCTCAGTTCTTGCAAGAAGACGTCAATTTTCCCCAACTCTAGTGCATCTTCACCATAGAGCTGGTTCACCCATTCGGCCGCTTCCCCTTCCAGCTCGCACCATTGCCTGGTCAGTGAGATACTCGGGACTATAGTCATTGATGTGAGCCCACACCTGGTTCAGGAAAAAAGCCAACTTCTCAGGGCTCTGTTGAAAGCGGCTCTGATCAGGGGCGGATGAGCCAGGCAAGCTAGTTGAGGGGCTGGCACCAGAGCCGGAGGTAACAGTGGTGGCGGGGGACCCTACTGCACTTGGACCCAGCCATGTCTGGGGTAGTAGGCCCATCCAGGATTTGCCTGTAATCCCGGTTGGGGTTGTGGGTGACCCGATGGGGTTCCCACTTGGTGCTGCCTCAGCAGGCTGCGCTGTGGTTGGGGGCTTGACTGCAATGATGAAGCTGGCAGAGGACTAGCTACTCGAGTTGCTGAGATGGAGGCTTGATCCTGGGGGTGGGGGAATGTCAAGGTTGGCTGAGTCAGGATCACCCAGGTCCACTCAACCTGGCATGCTCACTCCAGGCTCTCCAAGCTTAACCTGTCAAACCCCTCTGGCAGGCCCTCCAGGGTTTGGCTGTGGGCCACTGTCCGATATTTCCAGTCCCTGGACTCATCCAACTCCAACTTCCCCTTTGCCCTCCATTCATGGATGTTGGTAATCGACTCCTGCATCAAGGTCACTGGCAGGTCTCTCACCAAACCCTGGACCGAGCTCCTGCACCTGAAGTCTTCCTCAACCTGATAAAGATCCCCGGCGGGTGGCCATTCGGCACAGACCTTTGGCCTGTTTGTCATCTGGAAAGTGATTTCGGCAACTGCTTCGGCCACCTGCTATCTCTCAACAGGGGTCGGCATAGCCTCCTCCAGGGAGAAGGAGGAGGCACCCACAATTTCCTCTTCTTATTTCTCCATCACAGCAATCTTCCCTGAGGCTTTGCTGCTCCCGTGAAAGGTCGGGTGAGCAGCCAGGGCTCAGGACCCTGGAGACTAGCTCCAATTCTATCGGAGAATTTGGAATTTGGAATTAGGAGAGAGTCAGCTTGATGTCAGCATTTCAAGTAATGCACCCATAGAAAACAGAACTCTGAGGCAGGCAGGTTCCTCAAAGAACAATTTATTGGATACTTCATATTGGCACAACTGGTGAAAGCCGACTCTGAAATGTTCCACGGCTTTCACCTAATTAAAAGTAAAAGTTTTCCCTTTCCCCCTAAGTCACTGGTCATGCTGTCCAATCCAGGTGTTGCTGCCCATCAGCAGCCAGCGAAGTTGACAGCAGATTCGGACAGCGAGGAGGTTGGGGAGGAACATGGGCCAGTTCTGGAGTCTGGGCAAGGCTCTGCATCAGAGGCAGAAATGGGGCCAGGGCAGTCTGACAGCTATCAGTTGCCTTTGGAGTCTGACAGCAATGAGGCAGATGAACAGCTGGAGCCCATTCCCAGTGTGCGCATGCGCAGAGTTGCCAGACGCAGGGAACAGCTAAAGAACAAAAGTTGACATGAGAGTAAGTCCACAGGTGGACAATGAATGGCTCCTCCCAGAGAGAATAAAAGAGGAGTGAAAGGGTAGTGGAATTTGCAGGAGACAATTAGTTCATTTCTGCATTCTTGCCAAGTATGGCATCTGAAAGATAACGGCCTGGCCACTCTCCAAGCCTGATAAAGGTCGGTAATTGTGAACTATCTTAAAAGTCTGTGGGAAAGGAAAGACTTTGCTGGAGAGGAATTCACTGTAAATTAAATAAAAGAGGTTTATCAGGATGAGGACTCGGCTTCTTGCTGCTGGGGAAGCCTAGGTCAGAACACCAGGTGCTGGCCGGTTGCTTGGTTACTTGCTCCTCCTCTGGTCAGCCACCTGTGAGAATGTTCTTGGTTCCCACAGGAAAACTTTATTGTTTTGGTTACAAAACCCCATCTAACTATTTCCCCCCTCCCACTGTTGTGTGGCAACCCTGAAGCCTCCAAGATGACTTCAGCCAGATTTACCTCAAGGTTGACATGTGGATTTTGCTGTCCTTTGTCTTTCAAATGCAGATGGATCGCTGAATCTTGTCCTGATGGCTTTGATCTACGTTGTGCCATGCACTTATGAAGTTGTTGTTTTGTTTCACTAATGTACAGATTGACACCAGTGGTGGGTTCTAAATTAGTTTGCCACCGGTTTGCGTGCACACGTGATGCTTCTGCCTCCCCCCACCGCCGCTACCAATTCTAAGAACTGGTCCGAACTGGGAGCAACCCACCGCTCATCAACACTTGTATCACTGTATTGTATTGCATATATCACATCACACTCCATTAATGTCTGGTGTTTTATCCTTGCGGCGGACAAGCTTCTAATGTATTCTTGGGTTGAAAGTGTACATGTGTGTTGTATTGGCTGAAAATTCTCCTGAGCTTTTCAGATATTCCTGCCACATATGGAATGACAATATTGCTACATTTGTTGTTCTATTCTTTGTCTGTAATGGAGGAGCTCCTGCTGGTTTTTTTTCTGGATTTGATGAAGGCCACAAGTTCTGAGTGATAACCACAAGTTCTGAGTGATTCCTTGATGTTGTTTTAGTTGTTATTCTTTTCCTTTTTTTACCGATAGGCAAACTTTCAGCCTGGTGGTGTAGAGTTCTGATCACTCCCATTTTGTGCTCCAGCGGGTGGTGAGAATCAAAATGTAAACCTATCCTTCCATTCCCCCGGCATCCAGTCACAACTGTCAGTACCTATCCTTCCATTCCCCCTCCCCCATCACAACTAATGAAGCTTCTTGGATAAGAAGCAAAATGTTTTGTTCTTCTTCCTCAAAAAAAAAAGTCCAGTTGCTTTTTGAAAAAGCAGCTTTGAGACAGCTCTGACCTGGATGACTGAGAATCTCCACAGACACTCTTCCTCTTAGCTTATCTTATAAAGCCTTGAGAGATTTGTTCCATATTATTGGTAGTATTGATTTCCTACAGGTCCCACCCAATGCCTTTTCTTCTGTTTGTTCATGTGGGACTCTGATTAAGATGTTCTGGGGTTCCATATACCCTGCCTCTCTTTTCTTATCTAAAATGATTAATTATTATTTCATTTCATATTTTTAAATTAATGTTCTGTCCCTTAGAACCATGAGTTTAAGAATGAAATAATATAATTCTATAATACAATCCCCAAACCAATAAATACTCTTTTTTATGAATCTCAGGTTCTTTCTTACTATTAAAATGACATGAAGATATTTTTCTATTATTTTCTATTCTTCCTTAACCCCAAGCAAAATATAAATTGTATCTTTATTCAAATATGTTATTTGAATAACATTATAGCTGTTTTATTTCAATGTCATAGATAGATAGATGATAGATAGATAGATAGATAGATAGATAGATAGATAGATAGATAGATAGATAGATAGATAGATAGATAGACAGACAGACAGACAGACAGACAGACAGACAGACAGACAGACAGACAGACAGACAGACAGACAGACAGACAGACAGACACATATAGTCCTGGATATAGCTATTCTGAAACTGTATGTTGTTGTGGTTTTTCCTCTGACAGGTTCTATCACTGGGAGCAGATGTCCTCCCAGAGTACAAGTTGCAGGCACCACGCATCCACCGATGGACCATTCTGCACTACAGCCCCTTCAAAGCAGTATGGGACTGGCTTATCCTATTGCTGGTCATCTACACAGCTGTCTTCACTCCCTACTCAGCTGCTTTCTTGCTCAATGAAGACCAGGAGGAGAAGCAGACAGACTGCAGCTATTCATGTGACCCCCTCTATATAATTGACCTCATTGTGGACATCATGTTTATAATTGACATTGTCATTAACTTCCGCACTACTTATGTCAACATGAATGATGAAGTAGTCAGCCACCCAGGAAAGATTGCTATCCATTATTTCAAAGGCTGGTTTCTCATTGATATGGTTGCTGCCATCCCCTTTGATTTACTCATCTTTCGCTCTGGATCTGATGAGGTGAGAGAGAGATATATATACATTATCTTACGCACTGAGGATATATTTGATAGCATGTGATATTTGTCAGTTGCCAGGTGAACATACTGAATACCGTATATACTCAAGTATAAGCCGAGTTTTTCAGCCCACTTTTTGGGCTGAAAAAAGCCGCCTCGGCTTATACTTGAGTCAGTGAAAAATTTGCCCGAAATGGAGGAGAAAAAGGGGCGGGGCCATGCTGCTGGGTGACGCTCGTGAATGGCCCGGTGCCCCTGTGAGTTTCCCCTCCCTCTGTGTCAGTTTGCCGCGCGGCGCGCACCGCACCATCCCCCCTCCTCACGTTCTAATGTAATGCAGGGCTGTCTTACGATTCCCCTTCCTCCCCCTCCTGCCGCTCTGCAACGATGTCCCACCTCCTCCTTGTTATGGCAAGCTAATAACCTCACACCAGCTAATGCTGAAGCTCTGTTTGGACATACAGATGATGATGAGGAATCCAGTTTTGAAGGATTTTAACTCTTGTGTTTTAGCTTGGTTGCTGAATGAGCTAAGGTTTTTGTACTTTTAAAGTTATTGTTGATACCATATTGTTTTTATTGACCCTCTTTTCCACTTACAGAGCTAGTTTACTGTTTTTCTTTGAAATAAGTATTCAAAAACATTATTGGTATCTATTTTTATTTTTGAAATTTACCGGTAGCTGCTGCATTTCCCACCCTAGGCTTATACTCGAGTCAATAACTTTTCCAGTTTTTTGTGGTAAAATTAGGTGCCTCGGCTTATATTCGGGTCAGCCTATACTCGAGTATATACGGTATGTCATGGATTTTTAGAGGGTTGAAGAAAACTTCTAGAACCAGAAATCTAGAAATATGTGCCAGAAATCATTTTATAGGACTTATAGGACTTTTACTATCAACAGTTCTTTAAATTTCAGCTTGCACCATAGATGTGTTAAACATGTATTTTTTCTAAGCGACGCTAATCAGGCTATGTGGTATGTTCTGAGCTTTTCATATACCAGCTATTGATATAATGCCAATTACAGAACTGATAATGCACCAATACCTAGATGACTCTATATAGATGAACAAGATTTGTAGACATTGTTGGGATTTCTGGATGTTTTAAATACTCTTATCTAGAAAGAAATCTACAGCTTATTTTGGGGCAGATATCATTTTTCTGGAGTTAAAAATCTTAGAAAATTCTGACCTTAAGGAATTGCTATTAGAGAATAATAATAACATCTCATAAAATTACATAGGTGCCTTAAAATGCAAAAAAAATATGCCTAGACAGATAATGCACTGTATTTTAAATGACATTATGTTTAGAGTATCTATCTGGAAAATATTTCCTCTTTAGGCTTTTTTTCTCTTTCTTAAAAAAAAGAAGAAGAAGAATGCATTTGCAAGGCAAGTGTGACATTTTCATGCATATTTTAGGTTGATTCAGCATGTGCCTATTAAAGATGGAAATAGGATCCAGAAGTCCTGCCACTAATTCATTGTTTGTTCTTTGCTTTCTGCACACTTTCTTTCTTTTTCCTCTCTCTAGACAACAACTCTGATAGGGCTTCTAAAGACTGCACGACTCTTACGCTTAGTGAGAGTGGCCCGCAAGTTGGACCGCTATTCAGAATATGGGGCCGCTGTACTCTTTCTGCTCATGTGCACATTTGCTCTCATTGCCCATTGGCTAGCCTGCATTTGGTATGCTATTGGCAATGTGGAGCGGCCATATATGAAGCATAAGATTGGATGGCTGGACAACCTCGGTGACCAGATTGGCAAACCCTACAATAGCAGTGACCTCTCGTCCGGCCCTTCCATCAAAGATAAATACGTGACTGCTCTCTACTTCACATTCAGTAGTCTTACCAGTGTGGGCTTTGGCAATGTCTCACCCAATACCAACTCTGAGAAGATTTTTTCCATATGCGTCATGCTAATTGGCGGTAAGTGCTTCTGAACCTTCTCTGTAAATTTAATTGTATCTCCCTCTCAGCAATAGTAACATTTCATTTTTCTTTAAACATTTCTCCCAAACATTTCTGAGATTTCTTGGCATGAATCCAAAGTCTGCTCTTCCTTTGAGATACAGTGTTGGTGATATCCACTGGGGCAGATAGCTGAATCACCATAAATAGCTTGAAGGAATCAGCATAGGAAGAACCAGCTACATCTAGGCTGTTATCAGTTCTCAGCTTCTGCAAAGGGAGGTGGGAAATAATCCACACAGTAGCATACAGCGATTATGAGCACATAACAAAAGTTTGGCCCATATAGTTAGTACATAAATGCAGGCTAGGATCCACATTTATTCATGATCTCTGCATGAGGCATGCGGATTTTCCATACACAGATGATTCCCCGCCCCTGGTACATTCTAAAGCCGAGCTTAAAACAGGACTACACTGCCCATTACTTAACAGAAGTAGCACAAAATATCTCAGTTCATCTTTTCCACTCATAACAACATTCTTCTTTTTCTTCTCAAGTAATGTTGAGCTCTTGAATTTTTGTTTTTGATGATGATGATGATGACAATGGTGATGATGATGATAATGGTGATGGTGGTGGTGGTGATGATGATGATGATGATGATGATGATGATGATGATGATGATGATGATGATGATTTAATTATTTTTGTTGTTATAACTTTTTAGTAAGATCAGGTCAATATTTACCTGAGAATTCCCCCTTGACTTTGGCCTGGAGACTTTCCTCTTGGAATTACTATGGGAGTAAACTCCGTCATAGACATTCTCTGTGTAGGAGTGTGTGTGTGTGTGTGTGTGTGTGTGTGTGTGTGTGTGTGTGTGTGTGTGTGTGTGTTTTCCTCTGTGTCTAGCAGAGAACAATTGTGCAGTCTCCTGCACATATTGTCATACATTTTCCACATAATACATCACAACTGTCTTTGGAAACTAGTATTTCAAGCCTCTATATCAGGCACTTCTTATGCTCAACTGTCAAAATAGCCTCTCAAAATATTTATTATGCCTCCATTCTGGATGCTTCATTATTATATCATTGAAGGATGGCTCAGTCTATCATATCACTGATGGATGTGTCCTACCCTTCATGTCTGGTAGTTGTATCTCCTGCCTAATCTAGACCAAAACTGGTTCTGCTGGTGAGCTGGCATTGAGCAAATATGTAACTGTCATCCATTCAAGATACATCAAACTTGGAAACCAAAGACACCTAAGCTAATAATACTTTTATTATAAAGTTTTAGTACAAAATATTGCTTTCTGAATGTGCTTTCTCCCTCCCTCCCTTTATTTTCATGAGAACTTGGGAGATTCTTGAGATGCTCTCTTGCATTTCATTTCTGCTCTAGACTGAGATTTAATTGATCTGACCCTTGTCTTGGTTGTGGCTCTTCCTCTTGTTTCTCAAGGTTCCTTCTGCTCATTACATTAATGGCTCTGAGATTCAAGAAATGAAGTGTAAGTACTCCATCAGTCATGCTGTGGACTAGAAAAACCATAAGAAACATTGACCAAAATGATATGTGGTTCTCAGATTTTGGTTTCAATCTGAGTCTCAGATTTGAGTTATTCTACTTGGTTCTGCTAGGGATCTAACCATCTTTTCAACTTTTGAGGACATTTGCCACTATCTGGAACATTGCTAGGCTTCATAGTTAAAGATTGGTTTCCAACAATTAGTCTTAGCATGCAGTTCTATAGAGTCACGTTCAATTTTATCTATATGGCTGCTTAGTATAAATAACTAAAGGACCTTGATTTTGGTCTTCAGATTTACCCTCTTGGGTTTTCTGGCAAGAACCAGTCTCTCATCCCTTCAATACCAGTTGTCATACCCCTAGGATAACTATGGTCAATTAATTATTGTAGCTCAAGCCTTACAGCTAGCATCTCAAATCTTTCAGTTTGGGACTGAGAATGTGTTGTATGCCCAATTTCCAACACAAAAAAACTTTAGCCAATCCAGGTAATTAACAAAACTCCTCTCTCAAGTACCCAAGGGACAACGGAAGACACCTACCTGGAAAATTAGTACTCTCATATTGTCATCTGAAGAAATATTAAAAAGATGGCTTACTCCTTTAGCTCATAACTCAAACACTGAATATAACAGTTCTTCTCCTGTTATTTTATTATATTTATTATTTTATTCTACCAAAAGAGGACATTCTTTTCTGAATATTAGTGATTTTACTTGATCTTGAGACATGCATGGTGGCACTAGTATATATCTTGTATTTTTTCAGGAAAAACAATGCTTGGCAATGCTCATGAATGCACCTTTTTCATATTTCCATCAAGCTACAGTATATCTCTACAAATACTTGTAATTCATGATGAGCAGGATACCTTATCAGTTCCAATTATCCCTTCTTGGTTTTCTTTAGCTCTGTGGATTACATGCATGGCATCCATAGTGTCTTTCTACTGCTGTAAAGCATAGTAAATAACATGAATGGCTGCCAGTTTGTGACATTCAGAAATCTGGACCAGCAAGATCCAGTTTCTCAATCTTATCCTTTCTTCAAATATGGATAACTTGTGAGAAAAGTCTTAATCTCATTTTTGGATGCTTAACTTCATAGAGGCAAGATATGATTTCCACAAGGAAAGACTTTTCTACCATATGATAGGCAAAGGGACTATAAAACTGGCTTCTCAAAATATTGTAGTACATATGTCATCAGCTTCAGGTTATGCCCTTTGTACTATTGCACATAAAGCCACCGCTATTAGATGTATCCAGGCATTATTACCTAACATTAATCATTCCTGTTCTCAGATCACTATTTTAGATGCAGTGAAGGTGTCCCTTCTATAGTATAACAAAATACTTAATCTACTGTAGGATGGGGCAGCCATTTTCTTCTATAATAATAAGAGACATCTAGCTGAAAACTGGCCTCACAAAGCAAACACACTATCCAGTGCTCAGCAACAAAAAATCTTTCAAGTCCTCCAAAATCATGGATCCATCCAATTATCATTCATCCATAAAAACATAAATGTGGACTATCATGAAATTTTGATGAAGAAGCTTGTAGACTAGACTTCTAGGGCAGAATGAAAACCATGAAAACCATGAAACTGTTTCTGCTTTTTATGATGCTTTCGCCTCTTTCTCATTTGAGCAAAACTATTAAATCATGGCTGTCTTTGGAGATTCTCAGTCATCCACATCAGGTTATCTCAAAGGTACTTTTTCAGGAGGCAACTGGACTTTCTTGGTTTTTCTTTGAAGATGTTTCGCTTTTCATCCAAGAAGCTTCTTCAGCTCCTACTAGATGGTGGAGAATAGAAGGCTTTATATTCTTTGCAGACAGCTGGTCATTTGCATTAGAGAGTTGTTGAGGCCACTTGGAGAGTCATTGAGGCCCAACAGCCTGTGCCTGCCTTCAACACAAGAAAACATCCTGCAGCCAAGAAGGCTCCACACCCATTTACACTGCTCAGTGAACCTGAAGACACAGATAAACCTCCAAGTAGCTTCAACAACTCTCTAAAATAATGCAAATGACCAGTTGTCTGCAAGGAATATAAATCCTTCTATTCCCCACCATCCAGTCAGAGCTTAAGAAGTTTCTTGAATGAGAAGCGAAACATCTTCAAAGAAAAAACAAGAAAGTCCAGTTGCCTCCTGAAAAAGCACCTTTGGGACTAGGTCATGATAGCACTAAATAAACAATTTGAACTATTCATAATGTTCAAAATGACCAAAATATTTGAGGATTTTTTTTTCATTATCAAGGTAGTAAGGTTACCATGGAGAATTTTAATTTTCAACCAAGCTCAGAGAGCACCAAGGACCCCAGAATGTTAACTGTCATGTAGTATCTCCAATAAATAACTCAATTTCTCAATCTTATTTGCCTTGTCTGAGAATGATACTAAAAACTGGAAATTATGAGTTTGATGAGATCAACCCAACTCATCTTATTTCCCATCATTATGGGGAAAATAGGAGGAGGAATGTGTGTTAGATACGTTCACTGCCTTGAGTTAGGAAGGATACAAAATGAACAAACAAATAAATATTTCCACCAATTGCCTTACAAATCTTTTCAATTATCCCCAATATTATCCCCAATGTTCTTTCTATGAATACTAGACTCAGGCAATCCATCCTACAACACATTTTATTAATTAAACAATTATTAATCAAATAAACAAACATTTTCATAGATGGCACAGGATTTATTATTTCACCTCCAGTGTTCAATATCCTCAAATATATTTTGAGGTGGGGTAGTCAGTGCAAGATACATTTCTTTGTTTTTTGGGACTAGAGCCTCTTTGGTCTCTTTTCACTGATTCTTCTACTAATGAAAGCCATTTAAGAGAGTACATTGCTAATCCTATCCTTATTGTGCTACTGTAGAATAAAAGCATGACTAGCACCACTTTTCTCAGCCAAATCTGCAGCTAATGAAATTTAGTACTATAGATTGACTTTTCACCTCTCCTCAAGGATAGTCTGTTCTTGGTTTATTTACTTTTTAAGTTTCTTTTGGCAATTTCAGCAATGCCAGCAATATCAGAGTTGAAAATATGTTAACACTCATCACATAGTGGAATTCAAAATCAGTATTTGTTGGTTTTTTCACCAATCTCAAAGCCTCTTATTATCCATATTGAACCCCTGGCTACTTTGAACTCTTGGCCAAAGCAAAGACATTTTATAAACAGTGTCCAATATCCTTTTATGAGCAAGAATATTTCTGACCAAAAAAAAAAGATAGTATCCCTTTCTATTGCTGTCAGTAGATGCTGTTCCTGAAGTTTTACAGAACATATGATCCCAGTAATTTCTGTACTGTCTTGAGGGGGAAAGAAGAGATTTGTCTGATATATGAACATGAGATCTGTCATAGACAGAAATCATATAAATGAAACAGTAAATGTATTTCAACCATGTATTTTGATTCAGTTTGATAAGGGAAGTCTTGCTGGAATTCTTCCTGCCTTGACAGAAGCTAATTTCCCCCCAGTGATTTACAGCGTCTTCTAGACTCATCCAACTGTTATTGTGCTGATATAAGAGTAATGAAGAGGGGCTTTACATCACCTCAATAATAGCTGGATGACACTGGAAGAGGCTGTATGTCATGAGGAAGAAAATGGTGTGAGGTATGCAATTAACTCCCATACATATTAATATACTGTAGTTCATATCAAATCCATTTGAAACAATTCAATCCATCTCTCATGCACACATCCACAAAGGTATACATACTAACACATATTGTAACTACCTACAAATGTAAGAGAGGGGGAGGAGGGAGGGAGGGAGGGAGGGAGGGAGGGAGAGAGAGAGAGAGAGAGAGAGAGAGAGAGAGAGAGAGAGAGAGAAAGAGAGAGAGAGAGAGAGAGAGAGAGAGATTTCATTTGTTCCTACTGCAATACAGAAGTACAGTGGGACTGCTATACAAATAGACCTTTGTCAATATATTAAAACTGTCTGTACAACTGTGTTTATAGCTGTCTGGCCTTTATGTGCGCTGCTGTGTGCATACACAGTATTTAATTCTCTATTTCTTTTAACGCCTGCTCTGTCTAGGAAAATGCCAGTCCCTCGCTTCTCTATTTTTACAGAAGAGTCATATCCAAACCAAACAGTCAGATAATTTGGCCTTCTTAAGAGATCCTTAAATTGCTTATGTATCTGCATTGCCATGTCCTGCTGCATTTTTTTTATAAAGCTTAGGATGAACCCCATAGTTGCACAAAACATTGAGGAAATTAGGAGAGCCTTGAGGCAATTTTTATAATGATAAAGCTGTTTACGTAATACTGCAGCTATGATAAAAGAATCAGTCAAAAAGGGAGCTCTGCTCCCTCCAACTACCTAGCAGTTTGCCCTGCTAGACAAAGAAATATATTCAGTAAGGGAACTCCTTTATTCCCATTTGGCTTTTAGTTTTCATGGTGTAATCACCATACAAGAGTGAGGCAATGCAGCAACTGTTCAACCTGCAATGGCATTGAATGTGTGCTCCAGCCATAGCAACTTCCCTGCAGTCACATGGCCGCCATTTGCAACCTTCTTTGCTGACTTCTGACAAGCAAAGACGTTGAGGAAGCTGGCAGGAGGTTGCAAATGGTGATGATGTAGTCAATTAATGATCCATAGTGATTTGCTTAACAACAGGAAGTGGAAATGCCCTAATTCCTGTCACAGGCACATGGCATCATGCGTCACTTAGTGATGGCAATTTCAGTTGCCGTCATTAACGGAAGATTACCTGTAGTGAATTCTCCATCTAGAATAAACTGCCCAAAGGGGAGATAAATGGCAGAGAAAATAAATAAACACACACACACACACACACACACACACACACACACACACACACACACACACATACACACACACACACAAATAAATAGTAAGATAAATTGCCCAATTTGTGTCCAACTGCAGTCAACTCAACTATAGAGAGGGCTTCTGCGTTATTTTATTCTAGAATAATGGGGTAGAAGGACAAACAACACATAAACAACTTTTATGACATCTCAATTATAAAATTTCCCCTTTTACCTGGACTGTGGGACTAATTCAGTGGGTGTTTTGTGAAACAATTGACATGTGCCTTTCAAAGGCACTGTGCAATTAGGCACGGTCCTTCTGTCCTGCACCCCTCAATATTGACAATTGTCCTCTTGTTTCAGCTCTCATGTATGCTAGCATTTTTGGCAATGTTTCTGCCATTATCCAGCGCTTGTATTCTGGCACAGCTCGCTACCACACCCAGATGTTAAGGGTCAAGGAGTTCATCCGTTTCCACCAAATCCCTAATCCTCTACGCCAACGCCTTGAAGAATATTTTCAACATGCCTGGTCTTACACCAATGGTATTGACATGAATGCGGTGAGTCAGAAAAACGTGAGTTTTAGAATCTTGGCAAAATATAATTTTGGAAACAACCTTGAGTTGGGGCTTAAGTGAGTATTTACATGTTCCATTCCAGTTGAAGAGCCTAACATTTGAGAAAACAATTACTGTAAGTTTCAGTATATTGTTTGGACCAATCTAGACATAAATGTAAACCATTTCACAAGATACAACCATTAATAATATTTTTATGATTTAGAGTATGTCTGTCTTATTAATGAAAATCTGGTTGCATACAGAGAAAATTCAGATTTAAAAGGAAAATTCAGATTTAAGAGAAAAATATATTACCATTATGATGCGTTTTACATGGGGCTGCCCTTGAAGAATACCCAGACGTTTCATATGGAACAGAATGCAGGAGTGTGTGGACAGCTGTGCGTGTCCTTAAAGCACACATGTTACAACTTTGTTATAAAAAGCTGCATTGCTTCCAGTTCCAATTCAAGGTGCGACTTTGATATTTAAAGACTCCATGGCATTTGGCTGGTTTATTTTAGGGACCAATTCTTCCCATTATATCTGCCTGTCCCATCAAGTCCATCAGAAAAAGGTATGTTGCAGGTCCCATCTGCCAAAGAATTATAGCTGGCAAGTGCCCATGAAATAGGCTTTTTCTGTCATGGCATCTACCCTGTGGAAAATTAGCCCAGAGATGAGGCCAGAGATGGGCCTCATCTCTGCTGACCTTACAGAAGTCCCTCAAAAAATGTTTGTACCAATAGGCCTGGGGGTTGCAAGGAAATGGTGATCCCATGAAGTGGCTTCATTCTTTGTAATATCTCCTAGTCTTTTAATAATTATTTTAATTTTTGTATTTAGAGAATGTTTTAAACACACTTAATGGTTTCATTATAGAGCAGTGTTTCCCAACCTTGGCAACTTGAAGATGTCTGGACTTCAACTCCCAGAATTATGGCTGGGGAATTCTGGGAGTTGAAGTCCAGACATCTTCAAGTTGCCAAGGTTGGGAAACACTGTTATAGAGTCATGTTTTGTGAGCTGGGCAGCCATTTCAATATTATACATCAACAAATATATAAATAAAATTTATTTATCTGGTTTGCACTATTGCATGGATGATATTGAAGGAAAATAACTCAATTTACAGTGACAGTTCATGAGGGAAAAGCACCTATCAAATTAGAATGTACATGTTCACCGGAGAATAGCAGCAGACCAATCCTACATTTTCCTCATCACCTCATGGGTACATGTGAACTAGAAATCAACCTCTTTTAGTGTCACTGTGCTTGTTGCTACCCCATTCCAACAATAGCAATAGCAATAGCACTTAGACTTATATACCGCTTCATAGTGCTTTACGGTACTCTCTCCGTGGTTTACAGAATCATCATATTGCCCCCAACAATCTTGGTCCTCATTTTACTGACCTCAGAAGGATGGAAGGCTAAGTCAAGTTTGAGCCAGTCAGGATCAAACTCCTGGCTGTGGGCAGAGTTAGTCTGCACTACTGCATTCTAACCACTGCGCCACTACGGCACAATTATGGCAGTTATGATTCTAAGGTAACCCTTTTTCCTGATTGTGAGCAACAGGCTCCCAAACCATATTAATTTAGCTTTTTCTTCTCATAGCTGACTTCTGAGCAAAAACCTGACAGAGCAGTCTTTAAATGAACTTATTATTGTTTTAGGTAGATTGTTGGGGAAAAAGAGATTGATAGCAATGTTCAAGTAACATTAAAATTATTATTTTTATCACTGAGTATGAGGTCTAGATAGATAGGTAACTCCAGGGTTGACAAAAGTTATTACCTGGAATGAAACAAGGTGAAAATTGTTAACAGTTGAGCATTCCATCTTAGAAGTTTAGTTTCTGGAAGTGATGACTGAATCTGGAAATACTTTATCAACTCATGAAATGTCTGATACTTCAAGTTCTACTTTATTTATAGATGGCCTTTTTCTAGTTTATTTCTCCCCATCGATTTAACCAACACATCCTAAATATATTCTTCTACAGAATATGGGTTTGAGATACAGGAAGATTCACAGAATTCATTTGCTTATCTGTGCTTGTTTTCATTTCATTCAGGTGCTGAAAGGATTTCCTGATTGCCTACAGGCTGATATCAGCCTCCACCTCAATCGCACCCTTCTCCAAAATTGCAAGGCCTTCGAAGGAGCTAGCAAAGGCTGCTTACGTGCCTTGGCAATGAAGTTCAGGACAACACATGCCCCCCCTGGTGATACCCTGGTGCATTATGGAGATGTCCTTACCACTCTTTATTTTATCTCACGTGGCTCCATTGAGATCCTCAGGGAGGACATAGTAGTGGCCATTCTAGGTGAAAATTTTTGCAGGATGGGGGATAGTTTTAGAAAATAGGGGGAGGTGGATTCATTTCAACCCACTGGTTCCTTTGCATCAAGTAGAGGTTGATCATCAGGTCATTGAGGAACTATCAAATTGTAAACTCTGTCCCTCCATTTTTCCTTAAGGGAAAGGGCACTACATTTCCAGCAACATATTGAAGCTGAAAAAAGCAACTTCTTTATCCTATCTACATCTGGCAAAAACATTACAATTTGATGTATATGGATTCTCCTTCTTAACCTGTAGCCATCCATATACTCTGTGTGGGTGGGTGGGTGGGTGTGCGTGTGTGTGCGCAAGTGTCTAGCTATAGGTAAACATATAGATATATACATATAGATTATAGATATAGACATAAATAAATCTTACTTAGATATATTCAAAATATGAAAGAAAAGAATCGATATATCGTCTATTCATTTGCCAAAAGGCTAACAAGAAATGGCAGCAATGTTCACTATGATTTTGGTTTAATCTTCTCTAGTGACAAAGTGTTTCACTAAATAATTGTAAAAAACAATTTTTGCTAATTGCAAAAAAACAAAGGGGCAGGATTGAAGGCTGAGAGTGACAGAAACATATATTAACTTTGATTGAGTTTAAATCTTCAAAGCCAAATGAATTGCACTCTAGGATATTGAAGGAACTAGCAGAGGTCTGGCTGCATCATTAATAGTTATTGAGAAATGTTGAAGAAGTGTCAGTTGATTGGGAGCAAATTTTATCCTTACCTTTAAAAAGGGAGAAAAGGAAGATTGGGAAACCACAAACAGACAGTCTGACATGATTATCTGGAAGTTTCTAGAGCAGATAATACAGAGATTGATCTGTAAACAATGTATAAGTAGTTCTCATTTAGTGACTGCCTTGTTTAGCAACAAGTTGAAGTTACTTGTTGCTAAAAATGACCAATCCTTACATTTATGACCTTTGCAGATCTATAAAGCCATGGAAAACTGAAATAAGCTCATAAACTTAGTTGTGATTGTTTCTCTTAATAACTGAGTTGCTGGTCTCAATTGTGGTAACTAAACAAGGTTAAAAGCAACAGGCTAAAATTTGGAGGACTATGAGCTCAAGTTCTACCTTAGGCATCAAGCCAGCACAATGAGACCAGTTACTTAGCCCTTCCAAACAAAACACTTTTTTTTTCAAAAAGTTTTATTAGTACAAAATTACATGAGTAGTAGCAAAATATTAAATATAAAGTACAAACATTTTTTTGTTTTTTTCTCCCCCCCCCCCCGAACCCACCCCCTTCCCTCCCAACCTCCCCCCCCCCCGGACTTCCCAGAGATAATACAGGGCATAATAATAAATTTAAATTGTTAATAAAAAGAAAAGAAAAAAGAAAAAAAAGAACACTATTTTTAAAAAAACTTCAACTCCAGATTATACACTAATAATATATCGCATTTGTATACAATAGTAAAGATACAAAAAAGAATAAAAAAGAAAGGAAGAAAGAGAAATCTCTTTAACAATACAAACAAACAAACCTCCTACCTCCTCCCTTCAATCCTCTATCTAATACAAAGTAAATGTTATATAAATAATAACTAAGTATAAAATACAAAAATCTTAAACTAATATTTTGTGATAGACTTTACACATTTAGGCTTATGCTTAAACTGATATTATTGACATTAAAAATAACCTCTAAGATAAAACTTGACTAAATGTTACATAAGTAATCATTAAATATTGAATTTTATCATAATATTAATAACATAATATTATTCTAAATTAACTTACTAACTTCAATAAACAAAAAAGAAAGGGAAAAAAGAATAAACAAATCTTCAACAAACTATATATATCTAATATAATTAACATTAAAAGTAACCTCAAAGATATATAAAACTTAGCTAAATATTGCATAGGTAATCATTAAGTAGGGAAAAGGAAAAATGCAATCATATTAATCTCTATCCGTCCAATATATTTCAACATCACATCGTTTTGTATCTTGATAGTTCATCTTTTAATAGTTCAGTAAATTCAGATTTGTCGACTCGTCTCCCATCTGATCCCAGATCTCCATCTCCTTTTCCCCAGCTATCTGGTTCTGGCACTCCTTTTGTGTTTTTGAATCTATTTCCTTTTGATCCATCAAAGATGGCTTCCCCTCCTCCTCCTCTTTTATTTTCATACATCCTTCCTCTGGAATCTTGGATATATCAGCCTTTAAAACATTGACATAAAATTCAGTAGCTTTTTTTATCGTGTTGAGCCGATATCTTTTTCCAGAAAATTTGACTGCTACTCCAACTGGCGCTTCCCATTTATATTGTAAATTTAATCTCTTAAATTCATCAATCAAAAAAGTATAGCTTTTTCTGGCTTTAAGCATTTTAGAGGGGATTTCTTTCCAAATCTTTAGTTCCTGACCATTCACCATAAGATTATTGTTAAACGTTGCTTGTATAATTCTATTCCGTAAAGCTCTTGTGGTAAAATATATGACAATGTCCCTTGGTAAATGCTTTTGTTTAGCGTACCACGAATTGATTCTGTATATTTTGTCAATTTGTGTAGCCAATTCCACTTTGGAAATTCCAGACACCTGATCCAGTACATCAACCATCCTGCCTTTTAAATTTTCATATAATCCTTCTTTCAAACCTCTGATCCTTATAGCAACTTCCATGGATCTGAACTGTGTCATCAAGACCTCTTTTTCAAAGTTTGCAATATCATTTTGGATTTTGTCTATGTAATTCACCGAGGTTGCCAAAGCTTGTTTATTTGTTTCAATACGTTCTGCCAAAACTTCAATATTTGTTGCTAAACCTTTGCAAACCTCTAACACATCAAATCTGAGTTGTTGATTCATATTCTTCAAAGCAGCCTGCATTTTTTTGTCTATCTCGCTTATTTTCTGATTAAATTCCAAAGTAAGTTCATGTTTCATAATCTTTAAATTATTTAATAAATTTTCAGGGTCAAAGGCTGTGGAGGTGTTAGCTCAGTGTTAAATTGCATTTTAGAAATATATCCAGATGAATAGTCATTTCTTTTAGTCAAAACAATCTTTCCAGACTTTGAAGCCATTGGTGTTTCAAAAGAGTACGAAAAAGAAAGAAAGCCAGGTGCCTGTTAAAGTTCTTTCCAGTTTAAAAATCAGGTAGTCTTTTATTATTGGAAATATTTCTGTTATAACTTTAATCCAGAGTTAGGAGACAGAGAAAGAAAAAACCATTTTTCCAAGTTAAAAGTTTCCATAAGAGAGAGAGAGAGAAAAAAAAAAGCCTCTGGGGAAACGAAAGTCACTTTCACTTCTCAATCGCCATATTGTTACTCTGTTTCCTTTGTTCCCTTGCCGAAGTGAAAGCTTACCCAGGAGTTGAAAAAAAAAGAAAAAAAGAGGTTTCAGTACTTGCCCATCTCACGCCTGTTTCTCTCTGTCTGCTTCTATAGTTTAAATGTAGTTATAAATCCCATTCTTGAAGCAGCGGCTGGTCACTCCATCTAGCTCCGCAAAGACGGAGGTTTCCTGATCTTCGGAGCTGGAGACAGGCTGCATGGGGAGCTCTCCCTTCGCGCCCTACCAGATGGCTCCTAGGGCGTTGGGGGGGCTCTACCCCACCTGTCAGGCTCTCATCTCTCCCCTTTGCCCGGGGAAGAGATTTCAAAGCCGCCAGACAGCTGTTCTGGCGGCTTTTAACAAAGATCGGAAAGGCGTCCAACGAAGGGACGTCCGCGATGGAGCGCTCCAAACCGGAAGTCCAAACAAAACACTTTAAAAACACTATCAACAAAAGTCCCCCTGCAGGGACTTGTCCAGGCAATCACCATGACTTTGACTTGAAGACACCAAAAAAAGAGAAAGAGACCAATCATTATTGAATTTGTCAATAAAGTCTTTTCTGACTGACCTTATTGCAATTCATTTTTTGTTTGGTAACTTGCTTAATATATTCTAAATATGCTATGGCTATAATACTCTGATTTCAGCAAAAATAGTCTGATAGTCCTTTTAAGGAGAAAATTACAATTCAGGAAAGGAATGAAAGAAAATAAGATGGGCTAAGATTATTATTTCAAGATGACTGGATTGGGATAGAAAGTACAAACAGCAACTTGCAGCCATTGTTTTGCAAGCAACATTTTTAAAAGGTTATTTAAGGCAAGGGTGTCAAACTGGATTTCTTCGAGGGCCAGATCAGCATTGTAATTCTCCTCCGTGGGCCGGCAGGGCAGCAGGGAGCAGGGGGAGATAGAACAGACACCTCCTGCAGCACTTTACCGGCCAAAATGGGGCATGGGGGATGCACATGGCCACCCATGCCTCGTGTGTCCCCCCTCGCCTCATTTTCGTCCTCCATGGCCTCCTGCAGCACTCTGCTAGCTGAAAATGGGCCTCTGAGGATCCCACATGGCCCATTTTTGGCCCGTTTTCACCAGCAGAGGTACCCCGGGCTGGTCCTTTGATATTCCCAGGCCATCCCACGGGCGGGATTTAAGCACCCCGCTGGCCGGATCCGGCCAGTGGGCCTTGAGTTTAACACCCCTGATTTAAGGCAAGGAGAAATCATTTAATACAAAAAAAAAAGTTTAGCCTTCCCATTAATAGAGGTTCTTTTTTGAAAGATAGGTGATAATATTAAAAATACATATTTGTTTAATAAATAAATAAATAATAACATTTTAAATATTCTTTGGGATCAGTTTTTTCTTATTTATTATATAAAATGAAATGTTTTCATTTTAAAAAGTTAAAACATTCTATCATTGTTTATTTGATCTGTAACTTAAATTTAATTATTAAAAGTAGTATATTTATTTCTTGCCAAACCCTAATAAATTTATTTTTATTCAGAGTCGATCACATAAATTCATTTTATTATTTTAGGGGGAACACTATATCAAAAATATCATAAAATTGTTGAATAAAATTCAAGGTGATTTTGCTAGATTAAAGGAATGGTCTAAACATGGCAGAATCAAATTTAACTGATTCAAACGTACTGTTTTTCACTTAGAAAACAAAAATCAAATGCAATGATTGGAAGGGAATATGATAGTATTTTTCAAGATGCAGAACTATGGATTTAAGCTACAGGGCAGATTCTAAGGGGAGGGGGGAGGCATCCCAGCAGTTTGACAGTGGAACCATTCACTCATCACCGTGGTAGGCTACAAAGACAATTGTCAGATATACGTAAATTTGGATTTCTACACTGAGCAAGGGAGTTGGAGACAACAATCTAAATAAGTGTTTCCCTATCTTTAATAAGTAGACTATGGCAGTGATGGCGAACATTTTTTTCATCGGGTGCCAAAAGTGCATGCGCGTGCGCTATTGCACATGTGCGAGTGCCCACACTCATAATTCAATACCTGGGGAGGGTGAAAACGGCCTCCCCCGCCCCCATGGAGGCCCTCTGGAGGCTGGAAATGGCCCATTTCCCAACTTCTGGTGGGCCCGGTAGGCCCATTTTTCGCCCTCCCCAGGCTCCAGAGGCTTCCCTGGAGCCTGGGGAAGGCAAAAACGCCCTCCCCCGTCCCCCCGGAGGCCCTCTGGAAGCCAAAAACACCCTCCCAGAGCCTCCGTGTGAGCCAAAAATCAGCTGGCTGGAGCTGAGCTAGGCAACGGCTCGCGTGCCGGCAGATATGGCTCCGCGTGCCACCTGTGGCACGCGTACCATAGGTTCGCCATCACTGGGCTATGGGATACCTGAAAAACAAGTACTTTATATTTCTTATATTTCTTTTTAAAAATACTAATGAATACGGTAGTTCTAATATGAATGGATTATAATCCTAATCTGAGTTGTCAGATTAGATGCAAATGAAAAGCAGTCACCATTTGTATTTGGTGTACAAATGTAATTTCCTGTAATACTTCCACTGTAATGTGTCAGTAGGTATCAAGGACCAGCCAAAAGCGTGACTGAACCATTGTTCTAGTTCAAAATAGCAACAGCAAAATTGCTATACTTTAATAGGAGTTCATGTGTTGTTTAGGAAAGAACGACATCTTTGGAGAGCCTATCAGTCTGTATGCCAGACCTGGAAAATCCAATGCAGATGTGCGAGCCTTGACTTATTGTGACTTGCATAAGATTCACCGGGAAGATCTCCTGAAAGTCTTGGATATGTATCCATCCTTTTCAGATACCTTTTGGAGCAATTTGGAGATAACATTCAACTTGAGAGATGTGAGTATCTAATATGGGAAGATGGAAAAGATTAGAGAGAAGCATTTTTAAAGGGTTAACCAAGGCCACACCCATATTAACTCCTTGTACCCAAATTGACCTGAAAAGGGAGTTGTATTAGAAGAATTAAGTATAGTTTGTCTTTTTCTGGCACGAAAGTAGGTCACATTAACCTAACTAGCAGACCTTTGGATACATAAATAATCTTTATGATGTTCTACAGTGTTACTCAGCTATTCAAAGCCCAAGCAATTTTATGCATTCATGCATAATGTTGGGAACAATTTACTTTTATGTTCTTTCTAAAACATGAATATCTAAATATTTGACCTATTTGACTATTATTAGGATAATTATAAGGAGTTTGGATTGTTCTAGCTGCTCAGAATTACTTTTTCCACCATATTTTACACTTTGCTGTTTTTCCTTCAGGCAGATAGTATTCCTCGTTCTCTCAGTGAAGACTACACATGCAACTATTGCCAAACACGTCATCATAAACATTCCCCCTGCCAAGCTAACAAAATTGGTGAGTTAGCCTCCTGGAAATTGTACTAAATTCTGGCATTAAGATTAGGAGGAAAATAGGAAGTCCGCTACTGCCACCTTGTGATTATTTCCAAAATAGTGTTTTTCAATCTGGGCTTTTTCAATCCAAATGTGCTGAATTGTACAGTTCCTATCATCTCCCAGCCAATGCAGCCCCTGGGTAAAGCCACTCACCCAGATTTATCATCTATAATTTATCAAGTGTAATTTTGAATGCAAAAATAGCTTCCTAGTGTGCATCTTAGTTGTGCTCTGGATTAAAGAAGAAAAGCATTATGTTAGGCTTTGAATTCAGTTTTATGCGAATTATAACCTTCATGTCTCTCTACCTGTAAGTCATGATTTATCTCATTCATTATCATCATATCTCATGCATTATTTGGAGGATATTTAATAAGGCATCTTAAGACCACAAGAAAAAATAAAGGAATTCTTCCATTTAATTGCTGATAAATACAATATATTAATATATTTGGACAACATATTTTCCTATTATTAATCCCTATGCAGAAATACTGTATACATTTTCTGCTTATAGTTGGTTTAAAGATTCTAGAAAGTCTATTTCAGTTCTAAAATTCTAGAAAATCTTATTCCAGTTGTTATTAAATTAACTTGCACAAAGTACTGGTACATTATTTTTGCTGCTCTATTTATTTATTTGTGTGATTTATATACCGCCTCACTCTCTAAGCGGTTTACACCAGTAAGCAATGTATATTTATATTGCCCCCAGCAATCTGGGTCCTCATTTTACCTACCTCGGAAGGATGGAAGGCTGAGTCAACCTTGAGCCGGTGAGATTTGAACCGCTGACCTGCGGATCACAGTCAGCTAAAGTGGCCTGCAGTACTGCCTCTAACCGCTGCGCCACCTCGGCCCTTCATATATATATATATATATATATATATATATATATATATATATATATATATATATATATATGTGTGTGTGTGTGTGTGTGTGTGTGTGTGTGTGTGTGTGTGTGTGTGTGTGTGTGTGTGTGTGTGTGTGTGTGTGTGTGTGTGTGTGTGTGTGTGTGTGTGTATATATATATATATATATATATATATATATATATATATATATATATATATATATATATAAATAGAATGTGAAACAATAGTCAACATATTTTATATTTCTCTTCACCATGCAGGTTATTAAAATGTCCAGATGTTTTTATAGCCTAATTACGGCCTTTGTATTTGTAGAAGTTTAAGAGATTCTATCAGTATTTAATCATTTCTCAGACCATGTGAGTCTTTTCTGCATTCTTTACACCTACTACAGATTCAGATAACATGGATGCAGGCAACACAGACTTGGAGCAATGTCATGGATACTCTGAATTTACACCAGTGCAGCATCCTGACATGCACAGCACCACAACATCCTGCTCCCAAATGAGTGAAGAGGAAGCCAAGATGCCCAATCCCATCAAGGTTGATCCTTTCACAGATACTGAAAACAATGATTTTGTCCCGACTGTGGTAAACCTGGTCACTGATGGCACCAAGGCCAATCAACTGGTAACTGAAGAAAATCTAGCCTACGCAGGTATGGGTAACTATTGCTCATGTAGGGTGTAGAAATGAAATAATCTGTTTGAATTGAGGTTTATGATTAACTAGTAGGGCTGGTTCAAGACTCTTATTTTTATAACCATATTAATTTTGGGAATAGAGAAGAATTTGTGTAGGAGTCCCAGGGGTGAAATTCAGCAGGTTCTGGAGAACTGGTAGCGGAAATTTTGAGTAGTTCGGAGAACCAGCAAATACCACCTCTGGCTGGCCCCAGAGTGGGGTGGGAATGGAGATTTTGCAGTATCCTTCCCCTGCCATGCCCACCAAGCCACGCCCACAGAACCGGTAGGGAAATTTTTTGAATTTCACCCCTGTGTAAGACATAACACAGTTGCTTGCTTCATGAATATTAAATTCCATAAAATTTTAGGAAGCAAGTAGTTTGATTCCTGGAGAAGAATTAGTGTGACTAAAATTTCACTTATGCACCAAAAATCGTAGACACTTTCACTTATTCTTGTGTACATATGTTGGGGGGGGAGAAGGACCCACTAAATAAGGAGGTTTCAAAGTTTTTCGGGGTGCAGAAACAATTTGCCTTTAAAAAACAAACAAATTCCAACTTCCTTGATCAAAAAGGGTGGGGCTTCTGAATATCAGCTGACAAGTGCCTTAGTATCTACAGTTCGGGGGAGAACTTTGCAAGGTATTAAACCCCTTTTTCTTTAGTTCCTTGCTGTCAGATCTTTGAAGGTAGGCTAAGGCAGGAAGAGGATTTCATAAGAATAACAGGCCATCTACTAACATGTTTTAGGATGCAATAACCATTTTGAAAATCAACCAAAGTTTTTCTCTATCCCTACACTAAACAGAATCAAGGTGGACTGATTTTGAATGCTTTCCCCTTTCCTAGGACTGACTTGTCTTTTATTTTCTCTTAACAGCTATTGCAGACTTTTATCAAGGTTATCAACTTGCTTCCTCTACACCTGTGGGAAAAAAATTTCCCCTTCCTCCCTTGTAGAAAAGAAACTCCTGTTCCACATGGGACTATGTTTTTTAAAAAAGCACACCTTCTACTCCAGGAATTAAGACTTAGCCTCTAGCAGGCAGGATTTTCCCTCCCCAAATTCCTCATTGAAGGGATTTTCCCCCCAACTCTTAATCCCATGGAATCTATTCAACTCTTATAGTTCTGTTAAATCCAGTTTGAAAATCTCCACTCAGAGATTCGTCATTCAGAACACAACACCCCTCCCCTTCTAGATGGAACAGTCCGACAGACATAGTCGCGCTGGTAGGCGGGGCGTTTGGGAACCCTCCCTGACCTGCGCAGCTCAGACTCTGGTGAGGCAGCAGCCTGTTCAGACAGGTATGCTGTTGCTCTTGGGGTGGAGCATGGAAGCTCCTGGAATGTATTGGGCATGGCCTCTGCGACTGGTGGAACCGGTTCTAATTGAGAACGCTGCTGGACTTCCACTTCCTCAGGTCGACCGTCCGAGACACTCGGGCTTGAGGTAGCTAGGGGAAGAACACAGGGCATTACCTTTTGAGGTTCATTAGGTTCCCCTTTTACTCGGTTGCGTAGCTGATCTATGTGCCTCTTCCAGAGGCGTCCGTCCTGGAGGCGGACTTCGTATGTTAGTGGACCCAAGATTGCTTCTATGACCCCAGGTAGCCACAGGAGGCCCTCGGCATAATTTCGGGCGAATACCGAATCTTCCAGGGAGAAGGCCCTGGTTTTTTGTGTGACCTGTGGTTTTGCCTTAGTGGCGTAGTTTGGGTGTAAACGGTCTAGGACGGATCTAAGCCTGCGACCCATAAGGAGCTCAGCCAGGCTGTGGCCAGTGGTCACACTTGGGGTTATGTGCTGAGTACTCAGAAATTTATCGATGCAAGCCTGCCAGTCCCCTGGGCCCAGTCTACCTAATGCTTCCTTGGCTGACCTTAATAATCGTTCATCCAGTCCATTGGTCGCCGGATGGAATGGCGAGGACAGGACATGGCGAATTCCCAGGTCAGCAAGGTACCCCTCAAAATTGGTGGGCGTAAATTGGGGATGTCATTTCAAGGATGTCTGGGAGGCCGTGTGTGGCAAAAAGGTGTCTGAGCACCTTAATAACCGCCTCAGTGGTGGTAGAACCCATTGGAAATATTTTGAGCCACTTTGAGTAGGCATCGACAATTATTAAAAACATTTGGCCGTGGCAGGGGCCTGCAAAATCGGCATGTAGCCACGACCAGGGGCTTTTTGGTTGTTCCCAGTCATGGACTGGTGCTTTGGGCAGAGCAGGCCGCAACTCTTGACAGGGTTTGCATAACCCAACCCAATTTTGGATTTCTGCATCCATATTTGGCCACCAAACGTACCCCCTAGCCAAGGCTTTCATCCGGACAATCCCCGGATGGCCTTCATGTAAGGTCCTAAGTATTCCAGCTCGCAGGCTGGTTGGTATGACCACTCGGTCACCCCAAAGGAGGCAACCCCCTTGCTCTGACAGTTCATGCTGTCTCTGTTCATATGGTTTAAGGTCAGGCTTGACCATGTCCTTTGAGAAACTGATTGATCCATGTGGTAGGTTGAAGTGTGCCCATCTGTTCTTTAAGGCACATTTGTTGTACTCCGTCAAGTTCCACTGAGAGGATCATAGATTAATAGTTAAAAACTTTCATTACTATTAGACTATAGATGAAGGGGTGCCTCCTTCTGCTTGTACTGCTACTACAGATGTATTCCTATCGGTCCTTAGAATAGTTCTTAAAAAGTGCACCTAATTTTGTTCAAGTAAGGGTGCCTTTGATAGGCCATGTTAACATTGATACAATTTTTGCTTTGTGGATCTTTAAAATACAAAGCATTTTAGAGCTTGTGGTTGTCTTTGTAGAACTTCATTTTAATGGTTGGCTAAGGTTATATCCACCCCTAAATATGATAAATTTTATAGCTCCCTATCAGATTGCCAGTTGCATTTGGGATGTCTTTCCCTCAAAACCACTAGCTTTGATTTAATCTTATTTAGAAGCATAACAGGCACTAAATTTCCTCATTAATCTTCTCAGGCCTACTTAGGAGTATGCTATCAGAACCATGTCTCCTGCAATCCAACAGAATGTTGATATATCTGTTAAAGTTTTTTGGTATGTGGACATTAATAGAATGGAGAAATTCCAAGATGTCATTAACATAAAGATTGAATTGCATTTGGGCCAAGCTGCATCCTTGCCTAACACATTTGGAAGTGGGCCTTAAGTTGCTTAGTACCCTTCTATGCTACTGCCAGAAATTGATAAGACCTTAATCAATTATGTACTGAAAGTTTTTGTCTTGTAACTGACTCTAGGATATTCATGCCATTAAAACAAAAATCTTTATGATGCTGGAAAAAGTACTTTCATATACATATATTTACATGTACATATAATGTAAGCTAAGTCTGTTTTTTGCAGTTTTTCACTGTAATTTTTGTTGCAAATGCCAAAAGTTAAACAATTAGTATGTTCTCTTCTCCCCATCACCATTTGTCCTCCTTTTTCTTTCTTTTCAGGTATCAAGTAAACTTAAATGTAACACCAAAACAGGGTTGGCCTGGCCAGTCCTTATATAGATTAAAACCAAGGAGATCAAAGACAAAAGATATGCCCATTGGTTTCTCTCAAAATCACTTTTTCTTTCCTTTCAATAACATATATGTGCTCATCAAGATGTCCAAAAACAATACAGATCGAAGTACCAGTATTGATCTTTTAAATATCTTCTCAAGTGGGGCCCAAGATATTTTCCTCTTCAGACATGGCTGGAACAAACTCGTTTTAGCAGCATTAAGGAAATTTGCAGCCCTTGAGATACGGCAAAAGCATAATATTTTGTTTCACACTCCAGAAATGGGAGAAGACTAGCATAAAGATATTTTTTATTTCTTCCCTACAGCATACTAATACAAGCCTTTATATATCTGTTTGTACAGTATATAATTTTTAAATCAATAGGACAATGCAAACTGAGGAGAGGGAATTGTAAGAGGGAATATTCTAATAAAATTTAGAGAACAAGAGATTGAGTGATTAAGACCAATCAAGGGTAGGACTAAATACAACAACTTATACTACTTAATGAAAAAGAGACACTTAGCAAACATTTTAAGAATTATGAATAGGAATAATTTTAAACCAAGTATACTTGTGACTTGATATTTAGGTACTGCTGACATTCATCTGGCTGAAGTGCAAAAGTAGACATGCTGAAAAGTGGTACCCACTGCGCAAAACTACTGTGATTTCTAATAGGAAACACGAAAACCTGACAGGCTTTGCTAAAATAAAAACAAACTTAAACAGGCCTTCCATTGAACTTTTGTATCAACTTTAATTATTGTAATTCATTCATCACTATTAGTTTTGGTATTTTACACTGTTAGTATAAACTGGTTTAGTTTTATACTAATAGTATAAACTGGTTTATACTAACTAGTTAAATTGGTTTTATCATGTTTCTATTTTTTTCTGAAATAGATCTTTCATTTTATTAAACAGCTTTTTAAAATGAAAAATGATATGATGGCCATAAATATATATTGAAACAAAAACATACCCTTTTAATGATTTAATTTATTAAATTCATTTGCTGCCCATTTCGCTGCAAACTGACCCTTACAACATTAAAAGCAATAAAACCATTAAAATGTGTGTGTCTAATAGCTATAAAAATACAACATAATTAAAAGGCAGGGTGGGAGGGAGCAAGATGCATGGGGGGGTGGGATCTGCTATTGGTCCAGCATGATACTCTGTTGTTGCTACTTAAAGCCCCAAGCCAACTGGCAGAGCGAGGTCTTCAGGCTCTTATGGAAGGTCAGGAGGGGGAGAGCAGATCTCATTGCAGAAGGCAAGAAGTTCTAAAGGATAGGAGCCACAAGAGAGAAACCTCTTCTTCTGGACCCCAGCAGCTGGAATTCCTTGATCAACAGGGTCCACAGCCTGCCTCCTCTGCTGGCACAGATGAGGCGGGCCAATCCCATTGGTTTGAAACGGCTCCTCAGGTAATCTGGACCCATGCCATGCAATTTTACATAGATAACGTTTTTCTTTCAACTCCCAGCAACATCATTGGATGTTTCCAACCTGTTCACATTCTGGGAGAAAAAAAAGCCCAGTCCCTTGTCGGAGCCTTTCCAGCACATCTCCTTGGTACATAGCCCATTGGGCACGCCTCTAAACCCTGAGGATGGACCACGGCAGATTGAAGCAAAGCTGGAATGCCTGCAGGCACAGCTTAGCAGGTAAATTCAGACACCCAGTAATTTGAAAATAAGAATGTTCCAGTTCTAATAGCTTTGGAATTCAACAATGCATCCCAAATTCCTGAAAATAATTTGGCATGAGAGATGCTGCTGCTGAGTTCAGTGCTCTTCCTCTCCTATTCAACAAATGTATGGAGCTTCTGGACAAGTTCATCCATCGCCATTATCAATTTTAAAATGCCGTGAATGTCTTATCATGGTATCTGGAGGCTGTGAAGGACTGGATGGAAACAACAGGTTTCAGTTAAACCCTGACAAGACTGAGTGAGTTTGAGGCCTGCTGGTTCTAATACTTTACAGGCAGTCCTCAATCTATGACTACAACTGTGACTGAAATCTTGGTTGTTAAGTGATGTGGTCTTTAAGTGAATCATCACATGACTGGATCCATTTTGCCACGGCTGTTAAGCAAATCACGTGGTTGTGAATCCCCAACTGACTTTGCTTGTCAGAAGCTGGCTAGGAAGATCACATATCACAATTATGTGACCTCAAGACACTGCAACTGTCATTAATGTCAGCCAGTTGTCAAGCATCCAAATTACAATCACATGACTGTCAGAGTGACGTAATGGTCATAATTTTGAGGCCATGTGTCACTTTTTCTAAGGCTGTCATAACTTGAAATTGTCATTAAACAAACAATCATAAATTGAATACTATCTATACCATTTTTGGTGTTGGATGGGTTTCCACTACTACAGATGAACCAGTGCAGCATCTGGAGGATCTCCTGGAATTACAACTGCTGCTTAAAAATAAATAGCCAAATTTAGTGCCCTAATAGCTTTTGGAAGCTGAAAATAAAGCTCAGTTTTTAAAGGAAAAGTCTTGGTGTTGCACACTGTAGGAGGAGAGCCATATTAGCCTATGTATAGCAAAAATTAGGATACTCTGATAGCACCTTTTCCAACCAACAATTTTATTAAAAGGCATAAGTTTTCAAAAGAAAGAATAGGATGGGATGGGATGGGATGGAATAGAAGAAACAAAACCTTTTAATCAGATTATTAGTTGGAAAAGGTGTTACCCAACTTCTGATTTTTACTGTTGTATACCGTATTTTTCGGAGTACAAGATGCACCTTTTTCCTCCCTAAAAGAGGGTGAAAATTTGGGTGTGTCTTATACTCCAAATGTAGCTTTTTTGAAGCTTTTTCCCCAGCCCTAACGAGGTGCTAACGATCTTCCCGGCTTCCTACTCCCTCCGAAGTAGTTTTTTCCAGCCCTAAGTCTTTGCAGGATTGTTTTCATTCATACTCCCTTTGAAGAATATTTTTTTCATCCCTAACCAGGGGATAAAATAATGTGCTGAAGCTGAACAAACTAAGGACGCTAGCCAGATGAATACCTGGTAGGTAGATTTCCCCCCCTATTTTCCTCCCCAAAAACTAAGGTGCGTCTTATACTCCTGTGCGTCTTATACTCCGAAAAATACGGTAGTTCACTGTTTGAAAGAGTTCTATGCTAACTCTAACTGCTCTTAAATCAATCTTCTGTACTGCCTCAGAAATCAAAATGCCTCAGGGAAAAATACTATGTTCTCTCATATAGACTAGAATCCAGGATGTCTTCCGACATTAATCTCATTCTGCAGCTGCTACAGCGCCAGCTGTCTCAAGTGCCACCTGCATATAGTTCCATCTCGCCTTCCTCCCGTAATTTGTCTCTGTATAGCATGAATCTAAGGAACACAGAACCTGATCCATCCCTGGGAGAAGAGGAACTGACTCCCCTGAAAGAGGTAAGATGAAGGCATTAAAAAACTGAATCATTCAGTTCTGGGCTTTTTAAAATATGAGTTTTTTTAAAAAAAATTGAAACAATATATAAACTAAAGAAGCAAGAAAATAGAAAATAGAAAACAAAGAATCATACAAAAAAACGAGAAAAATGCAAACAAAAAAGGGATACAGATTTGCAGTAAATTAAAAAACACATCAAACTCTTATTCTATAATTAACAATAGTCTCACTATTACTTCTTTAATCCAATGTAATTCTAATAATCAAATCCCAAAATCATAATTACATTTGTTAGTTTCGTGCAAAGTGTCCAAAAGTAGCTTCATTAACAACTCATCGCTGTGTCTTAAAATACAGCCAGATTCTTCTTCATTCCATAACTCATTCCATTTTCTATAAATTCGTCTGAAAACTTCAGCTCTTCTTATTAATCAGCAAAGATAGTAAAAATAGCAAAAATACCCAATAGCTTGAATATATAGGTTTCGTTTCTATTTAGTCTATGGTCACCTCATCCCTCTCTTAACAATTAAACATTACAAAAAAGAAATTAAAAACTTTTAAATATTACCAAAAATAAATGTTTTAGGTATCAAAAACTAATCTATTACCCCATAGTAATGGATAAAATTCTGGCTCCTGTTTCTTTCTAGTATCCTTTCTTATTCTGTCAAAATTCTTATCACCTTTGAAGTTCACTTGTAATTTCAGTAAGTCCAATAAATCTCTTACATTTCTGTTTGAAAGAGTAATCCACAATGTCTTTTTCAATTTTTTGAATAGTCATTCAACTCTATTTGTAAATCTAGTGAATCCATCTCAGTCTCCAAAAAGATTTATTTGTCTTTAGTAGTAATTTCTGATTCCAGTAAAGAATTAAAAAATTCAAGCTCTTCACAGGCCCCTAAATCAAACATTTTCTTTAAAATAGACTTGTTCTGGAAATCAATTTTTAAGGTTTTGTTTTATTGTTGATATATAAACAAGACAGCTGTCCCACAAAAGACATTCTTCCTATTCAATCTTTTAAAAAGAAAAGCTACAAGTCTTTTAATTTCTTTAGTTCTCAACTTTTTATGAGGCAAGCAAAGTCAATAAACTTCTCAGCTGTTTTAATTATAATTATTATAATTCCATTATTATAATTCCAAAAATTACAAATATCACCAAAGAGAAAAACTCATCTGTATCTCTTCTATCTTTAACTGAAAAAGAAATTCCAATTCAAAAAGTGTATTTGAAATGAGGTAGATTGGTTCTAGTGTCCATAAATTTAGGCTGTATCATAGCTGTGAACTTGATGAAAAACCCCTCAACTCACCAGCCACATGGAAAAATCTCCATTTCTATGGTTTGCTCATGAGAAACAAAAATCCAAACAAATTGATTGACTTATGGTTTCCTCTTTAAATCCAGAGGGGAAAAAAGCTGTCTCCTCACAAACAACAACTCTGGCCCTCATAACTGGGGGCAAAACAAGCTGAAATGTGCTCTCTGGAGATAATTAAACTACCATTTTCCCCACTGAATTATTCATTTTCAATGAAGCAGATAAGAGCTTTATTGCTACAAAGTCATGTAGGTAAAAAATGTAGGAAGGTAAAAAAATAAGCTAAAATAAAGAGTCTGCTCTGACTCAGGGTCAATTAACAAAAGGGGAAAAAAGGATGGGGAGAAGAAAACTATATTCTGTAGGAAGAACACTATTCTGCCTCAAATATATTATAGTTGTTTCTTTTGCTGTATTTTGTTTGTTCAATGCAGGGAACCATACTAAGTATATGCATAGTACAGTCAATTTTCAGGGAGATGTGCCCAATATTGCAATCTTCTTTGTAGCAAAATAAGAGGACATTTGTATTGTCGTTTTGAAAATATGTTTAACTCTAAAGTAGCTAGGAACCAGCTCAGGCTTTTAGTTTGCCTATAAATAGTAGCCACAAAAGTTCAAGATTTCAGAATTGTTTAATTTTTAAAATGGTCTCATTAAATCCCTCCACCACAAGCTCATCATTTTTCAGTTTGCGTTTTCTTTAAATTGCACTTCTAGAAAGATATATGCATGTGTTTTTTGTTATATGCAAATAAATAATATGATGTTAGTTCATCAAATCTTCACTTCAAATTCATAGTATGCAAATGGAGAGGTGAAAAATGGTCATCAAAATTAGACCATTTTTCCACCAAATTTCAGCTCACCGTCTGAAGTTGCTTTTTGTGGCAAGACCCACATGTAGCCCATAGACCAAGGGTAGCTCCTCTCTCTTTAATTTTATTACCATAATGCTTCTCTAACTATATTTCTATAGTTATGATGGATTCTTAAACATTGAGTTTTCATGTTATTGTTGAGATTCTGTGTCACACAAATATATTACTGGAAGTATGATTTTATTTTTCTTTCCTCACTAGATTCCAAATTACTGTGAAATTGGAAAAAAAACAGTAAAATCTAGGAATTTGTTGTCAAGGGGTTTACCCATGTCACTGGCTTTAAATGATACTGTAGCAATCAATTCCCAGCAAGAGCTTTATCCACAGTTCCTGTCAAAACAAGAGCCTCACTGGAGGATACCTAGTAACCAGAAACTTTTCCAAGGATCTCGTTTCCATTCTCTCCCTGAACATCTTGAGGCAACATCTGAGCATTTGGGCATTCAGAGACATCTCTCTGACCCACTTCTTCCTATAGTTTAGGAATCCAAGTGCACAGAAAGCCAAGCGAAGAGGAGTTGAATTGAGAAATCGTTTATTATAGGATTTACTGCTGGGGTTTACGGCACAGAAAGCCAAGCGAAGAGGAGTTGAATTGAGAAATCGTTTAGTATAGGGTTTACTGCTTACACTCCCTTGGAGGACATTTCCAACATACTATACTGTAACTATGTTCTGCTCTCTGAGAAAAGGGCAATTTAAAAGAGAATTGACTTCATTGATTTCTAACACAGAGAAGTTGAACATCCCCCCTCCTCTCACCCCATTCCAAGAACAATGACATAAACATGCTGATGGACTTCCGTGGTTGCATAGCTGTTGCATTTATACATCTGCAAATGACCATTCTGTGCTTTTCTGCTCAAACAGAAAAGCACAGACAAAAAGATGTAAGATCAACCAATCAGCATGCAGGGCGCGCACCTCTGCAAAACACAATTGGTATTTGGGAGGTGTGTGCGTTGGCCTGTCTGTAGCCAACTGTAACCTACACTTACGCATCATCCACTTCACACCCTAGGTATGCTGTGACACTACGTGCAGTTGTGGGCAACTCTAAATCAACTCGGATTTAACGTGTATTAACAACAGATCCTATGAATCCTGAAAGTTTTATCTATCAGTATTTGTAGATACCTAATAATAATGAAAAGAGGAACATTTCTGTAAAATAATAAAGAAGTAACAGTAAATGTGGCCTGGAGGGGAAATTGCTAAGAACTTCACAAAATTATTACTGGGTTAGAGGGTACCAGGAATGGATATTTGGATATATATCTTTTGTTAATAGATACAATTAATATCTTAGGATTTTATTAATTATGGTGTGACCCTAGGAAGGATGATATAATTTTTGCATATAATTATTTGTCCTAAAAATAAAGTGAGATTATAAGTTCTATTTTTTCTTGTAGGGATGTAAATATAAGGAAGACCATTCAATGAAAGTATAAAATATGCAGTGTAGTCCTTTGTAGAACTGTGAACTGAACATCTGATTGACTCTGTTTTTGTTAACAGCCCTTCTTAATCTCTTTTCTTAATTCTGTGACACTCTCCCCTTCAATAAATTAAGATGTACACTCTGGTCTGTAGTTCCAGTTCAATATGTATTTGTTAAAAAGAGAGTCTTTCCAAATTTAGCTAAACTAAGGATCAAATAAGGCAGAGGACTACATTGACAGATGATGTAAATTTGTTGTACAGTAGTGTCGGATCTTAAGTATCCTGTAATGAACACTGTTGAGCATAGTCTCATAGAGAAACATTTTCCCACATTCTATCTAGAAATCTATAAAGTGGAAGTGACGTTTCTCTCCCAAGGCTCAGAAAAGAGTCAGGAGCAATAGTTGAATTCCAGAAGTATCTTCCCCAGGTTTTTGCAACAGTCAAGATTTATGTAGGTTTGCATTATGTTTTAGGAAATGTGAAGATTACTATTATGCATTTGCAACAAAACAGTTCCTTTTGGATTAAAACTACCCCAGACATTGCTTAAACCACTATGCAAAATATATGTATGAGTAAAACATTTTGTACAAATTTGCCTAATATAAGCACAATTTTAGAATATCCTCTAACAAGAAAAGCAAATCAGATTACACTTTTTTTTATAAGTGTCATCTTTCTTTTTGATGGCGTTATATGACAGCACTGCATAAAGAATTATTGTACCCAAATCCTCTTCCTCTCCACTAAATACTGCAATGGTGTGAGGTCACGTCCCCAGAAAAATATATTAAATACCCACCTTAAGTAGCAGGGGGGAAATGTAAGCATTTGCCACCCCCAATATGTTAATTACTTTGCTAATAAAGATTATTTTGACACCTACTGTGACCTGTTGACTACCTCTCTTTAAGACAGAACATGATGTGTACTTATTGTAAAAGAGTTAGTTGAAGCAGGGTAATGAAAGCAGAACATCCATGTATATGTCTAACAGTTTGAAGCCACAAGACTTTTTCTCTTACACCCTGTACTTCTGGACAATTGGATAGCAGTTGTTTAATCAATGAACAATCTATTCCCATGAACATCCAAGATAAAAATTATCCTGACTACTTTCGCAAAACAAAAAAGAAGTACTGGACAAGAAACCAAATTCCTGATTACAGTTGATGTGTGATTGTTCTGAGAATGTTAAAAGTGACAACTGCTTATGGAAGACAATAGAGAATTCCAGAAAGTAATTCTTATAATGATTTCACATGATTATGTGACTTGTTCACCTCTGCTAAAGGTGAAGGAAAGAAGAAAATTACAGAAAAAGGAAAGGTTTTCTTTCTGACATTGTAACATGGGTGGTGTTTTTTGTTATTAATAATTAAATAAACATTAAATATTGCCGTGCAAATGCACTCTACACAAAGAATGGAAACATAAACTCTCCAATATATTATCACATACTGCAAATGGAGATTAACAATTATTGTAACAAATAGAAGGAAAGTTGATGTTGACATTAGTGGACAAAAGACACACAAAGTAACTATTTTTAACAATAGAATTTCAAACTACAGGGTGAGAGACAAATACTTAAACAATTCTATAATCTACTTTTCATGTTCTATGGAAATATAACTCTTCCAAAAAATATTGAAACTTCACAAGAGAATTTCAGTCATTCGATTTCTTGAAATTATTTAGCATTATTATATTATCTGTAAACTGCCAGTATCTCAATTGTTTACATCCGTAAGACAGAAGTTTATAGAATGTAGTATTAAATAATAAATGAAATCAGTGCTACACCTGCTAGCATAGCAGCAGACTGTTAACCCCTAAAGTATTTCCAATTTAGAATTGATTTAATGGACTGCCTAAATTATAGCAGTATAGGAGTCAACAAAACTTCTGGGGCAAGAAGATAAGGTAACAGTTCCACTAGATGTACCAGACCAGGAGAGCAACTGCACCAAAAATCTGAAACTACTTGTATTAGTAGTTAAGATAATAAATACACTGAGTTGGGATAGTAACTACAATAATAGAATTTTGCAAATCTGATAGTACAGTGAATTACACTGAGTCTACCTAGACTGATTCCAAATGTTATCTCTCCGTTCTGGAGAGATTTAAAAATGTTCAGCTCCTTTTGTCCAGGCAGTGGCTCCTACATATCTCTTTCAAGGTCATCTTCCTTATTTTCTACACTAAGGCAGCTTCCGAGAAGTCCTGTTCCAAGGTACTCTCTGAAAATGTTATGGAAGAAGGGACTTGAAACATCTCCTCTTGCACTGACTACCTAGTCGAGGTAGATTCAAGCCATGTAAGGAGCTACAGAATAAGACTCTCATGAGTTAAAATTGGACCCAGAAACATACTAGCAGCTACTGCAGCTATTATTAAATGGATGTTACACTGCTGAATTACTTTAGGCCCTGTGTCAGCTTTTCAAGGTAGGCAAAAGCAAGAAATAGATACCATAGGGATCCCAAGAATGCTATTTTTTTATTGTTGTAGGGTAAAAAACAAAATCTTAAAAGCCCGGTCAAATTTATCTCCAAACCATCTCATACTAAACCAAATTAAAGTGTGGTTATTTCTTCCTTATACTTTGTTTTATTTCTGACCCTGTAACCTCTCATCAAAATCCAAGTCTTTCTTTTAAGAATTCTTTCATACCTTCTGCAAAGTCAGCGCTAACTTCCATTATTCCTGGGCAGGAACTAAGCTGCTGTTCTGGGCCAGCTGCCATTTCTAAATCATCTTCGAAGACAGCTCCACATAAGTAATTTATAATTGTGTAAACATTTATTTAATCAATTTATATACCAGTAGCTACTCTACTTGGCACACAATTCAGAATATAAGTTCCCACCAAATGGGCTGCCCATTCCAAAAATGGCTATATCTGGGCATTTATTGAACTGTTGGCACTTGCCTCCACAGAAAACAAAATTTCTAAGAGAGTTTGAAGAGGAGAGGAGAGGATAGTCTCCTAGTTAAAAGATAAAGACACAAATGTTTTAGCAGTATATAGATTTATCTCACAAGCTCCTATTGCAGATTTTACCAGTTTCTTACTCATGGCTCCTATGTGAACTCATGAGGATGCTATTCTTTCTCAACTGAGAACAGAGGAATATCCACTGGTTGGAATATGACTCTGTCTTTCATTCTATACCTACTGTTGTAGTTCCAGCCAGTGATGGGCAAGGTTCCAGCCACCCTTTCTATTATTTTAATGGATTTTTTGTTCTATACTTTCTAGTTTGGGGCAAGGTTGCTGATGTTCTGTCAGAAGAAATCCAAGCTCTCAACTCCCACCTTATTTCTCTTTCATATTCACAAACGGATAGAAAGGAATTGGAGGGGAAAATTTGAAAGCAAGGAATTTACCACACATCTTCTACTGCTGTGGTTCCCAACCTTTTTGTGATCGAGTACCACTTGGAGGTCCCGTACAGTCGCCGCGTACCACCTGGTTCCAGAGAAACTAAATTCGATCAGATATCACTTTAAAACTGGATTCTCGGGCCGCTGGGACCAGGTGGGTGGCGTGTGGCAACAGTTGCAAATCGTTGCCAGATTATCTTGTGTTAGGCAGTAAACATTTTTGTGAAGTAAAAAATAACTAACTAAAAATCGTTCATCACCCCGAAAGTGTTCGCGTACCACCTGGAAGGCCCTCGCGTACCACTAGTGGTACACGTACCACAGGTTGGGAACCACTGTTCTACTGCTATGCTATATGTGTGTATCTGATTATTAAAATGATGTTGTTCAAGATATTTCTTCTCTTTGTTTTAATAAATTTTGGTCATTGTTGATTCAGATTTTTACCCTTTCCTAAAGGAATAACCAAACAACATGCATTAGATGTTATAGCAAACAGCAAATAACTGTATTATTCCATTTGATTTTTCTCCCAATCCATGCTCTATATGTATGACAAGAGTGCAACTAAGACTGATAATTAATCTTTAAAGTTTAAAGCATTATGTGAAACCCTTGATTATCCAATGCCATGCTGAAATTGGTATCTATGGGTCAATGTGTTGATATGGCAAATTGTACTAAAATGTATAACAGAGGCAAGAAGCCCTTTATCATTTCAGAAAATGGTTGTCCAATCTCTTCTTAAAAACATCCAGTGTTGTAGCATTCACAACTTCTGGAGACAAGTTGTTCTATTGATTAATTGTTCTAAATGTCAGGAAATTTCTCCTTAGTTCTAGGTTGTTTTACCTGTAAAACATGTAAATGTTAAATAGCATAAAAGTAAATGAATAAAGGGGGGGGGAATCAGATTATATATATTTGAAAGTAAGAGAGGGAGGCTATTAGATTTCAATCAATCATTTCAATTTATTTTAGTCAAAGACCAATACAGATAATAAACAAATACAATTTAAGACAGCTAAAAATACATGTGTAAAATCACCCAACTAGCATTTAATAAGTGAGATCCAGGATGTAGCCTATATTAAATTATAATGTAAACACTAAAATTATATTAAGTATGATATCTAAAATTACAACAAAGCAAATGTATCTAAAACCATTAATATTAGAGAAGTGATAATATCTAAAATTTGAATGTTATAGGAAACACGTTGCAGGATTGGATATTTTGAGGGATTTTCTGTGCTTCTTTAAAAACTTGGCCACATGCACTGTACATTGTATATAAGCAACATTTGGACATAGGCTGAATCTGGGTAACCAGGATATCTACTAATTAGAGCAGGAATGAAACTGGATCTGATGTCTCTTTAAAGGAAGCAATGAAGGAGGACATGTTCTAAGGAGGACATGTTCTATAGTTTCTATCTCTCTGGAATCACAGGTTTCTAGCCAATGAAACTTTTTTTTACCATCAATACTGCAGAGGGGAGATATGTCATTAGGCAAGCGAGAAAGTTATCCAATGGCTAGGTATTTGTAGTTAGTGAAAGGTACCTGGCAGCAGTGACAAGCTAACTGTTGTGTATTGGTGACAGGAAGCAATCCCTAGACCTGCTTGCCTCTCTATATCGTTTTCAGGATTTGTTTTGCCTGATCATATTCCATCTTCAAAACTGTGGAGAGTAGCTTAAATTTGAAAGATTACATTTAACAGATTAACAGAGTTGGAAGGGACCTTGCAGGTCATCTAGTCCAACCCCCTGCCCAAGCAGGAGACCCTATATCTGCCTCTACCTAGGATCGAACTCACAACCTCCTGATTGTGAGGCAAGAGCTCCACCTCAAGGCCAACAGCAGCTCACATTTAACAGTCTTGATCCATATGGACTGGAAGTTGTCCTGAAGAATTAATCTTGCTAAGCCTTGAGGAAAGAAGCTGAACTTTAATCAAAGATTAATAGAAGCTAGACATACTCTGAACTCAACTTTTACTTATTTATGAGATTTATTTGTGAGATTTATATATCGCCTCACAGTGCAAGCACTCTCTAAGCGGTTTACACCAGTAAGCAATGTATATTTATATATTTATATTGCCCCCAACAATCTGGGTCCTCATTTTACCTACCTCGGAAGGATGGAAGGCTAAGTCAACCTTGAGCCGGTGAGATTTGAACCGCTGACCTGCGGATCAGTCAGCTAAAGTGGCCTGCAGTACTGCCTCTAACCGCTGCGCCACCTCAGCTCTTTATCACACGTGTCTTCAATCGCAGATGTTTATTTAAGACAGTGCAGTATATGGAGAACTTCTCTGATTAATTTAGATTTTACCCTTTCCAGAGAGGTGAAAGACAAAACTGGAAGCCCAACCAGAGTCCCATAAAGGAACTGAGCTAGAGGTTCAGCCTGAAAGAGTTTTAGGAACTGGAACATAATATTCTCCCTTGGACTGAAAAAAAATTAAGGATGGCATTGGCAGATTTTTTTCCAGTAGCAGCAGCATATTAACAGTGGGCTTCCCTTAAGCCAGTGATATGCATAACTACTCCTAAATATTTAAAGCTAGTCACTTGTTCTATTTTATGGCCATTAATGCTCTGTATATGAAGTTTCAGCCTTTTGACAAAAGCCATAATCTTGGTTTTCTGAGAGTTTATTTCCAGATTATCATTGTTACAATATTGGAACAAATTCTTAGAGCTCTTTAGAGATTTATTGATGTTCTGGAAAGTTTAACAGATTAACAGAGTTGGAAGGGATCTTGCAGGTCATCTAGTCCAACCCCCTGCCCAAGCAGGAGACCCTACAACCGCCTCTACCTAGGATCAAACTCACAACCTCCTGATTGTGAGGCAAGAGCTCCACCTCTAGGCCACAGCAGATTGTGTTAAGTACTACAGCATCATCTGCATACAGCAGCAGGGGAATGCTATAGTTTCCTAGTTTAGGGAATGGAAATATGGATCGTTTAGACATCTCACCGTACAGTTGATATAAAAATTGAAAAGCATGGGGGGATACATCCATGTTTATCCATTTTTGAGCTGTAACTGGTTTCACGAAGAACCCTTGCATATTCTCACCCCATTCCTAAGTGGTCGGTAAGGAGCGTGCATAAGCGCACAATCGTGCCTACCGTTCCTGTCCTAATGTACCCATATATTCATACCTCTTTTACTCTTATTCATGCTTGTACTATTACATATATATTCAATCATGTTTTACTGTTTATACTTTGCTTATAATCATATATGTTTGACAAATAAACAAATACAAATATTTCTCCTGACCTTGAAAGTATATTAGTGTGTAGGGTACACATTAAAATGAAGAAACTAACAACTTATTGATGCAATCAGCTTTCCCCATAAAAGGACAAAATCAAAACTGCCTTAAGATCAATGAAGGCAGCATACAATAATACCGCATTGCTTGTTGAATAATTGTTAATCAAGTGCTGTAAGACCAAACACTGATTACTGGTTCCTTTACTTTTTACAAAACCAACCTGCTCTTCTGCTATCAGATTTCCCTGATCCAGCCAGTCCTTAAGTTTATCGTGGAGGTGATTAGCATAAAGATTGCTGATGACATTAATCAAGTTAATTGGCTTGTAGTTAGCAGGGTCATCTCTCTTTCTCTTCTTAAAGATTGGCACTAAAATTGCCATCCCAGTCCTCAGGGATTCATTGAGTGATATCAATATGGGTGCAAAATGATGTCAGTATTGGAACCCATTACTCTTATTACTTTTCAATAATTCTGAGGGAATAAGGTACACTCTGCAGTATTAGTAGATTTGAATAAAGGTGATCTGATCATGCAGAGTTGACTTGAGAAACATGCAAAGATGTAGATATAATTATGAACGAAGGATCAGTCATAATTTCAGTTATTTGTATATGACATGAAAATGAATCAAAACCCAGGACGATCTAAAATTAGAAGAGGAATGCTTGAAGGAGTATTGTGCAGATTCTGTAGGAATAAATGACATGTCAAAAAAGGAAACTGAAACACATGCTACAAATATTTATTTCCAAGAACAACAAATGAGCAAAAGAAAATAATTACCGGTACATGTTATTCAAATGCTGAAAAATAGTAAGCATTACGATATATTTGGGGTAATTAGAGAAATGTTAATAATTGTGAAAACTATATCAGGCTTGACAATTGGAGGGACACAACTAATATTTTTCATTAAAAAAAGAGTGAATTATGCAGAGGGATTAATTTGTTTGGCAAAATTCTGTTCTGAAGCATACACAAAAAATGATGAGAAAAAAATTGTTCCTGGCAAAGATTAACTTCCCAGGCTTCTCTTTAAGTTACTTCCCCCCCCCCCCCCGCAGGCCTTCCTTGTGAGGTGGGGTGGCTTGCAGCTCTTCTCTGAGCTTGCCTACACTCCACTCTCCTTGCCCTTGGATCGAGTGAAGTAGACAGCTATTCCTCATCAAAGGAGATCAGCTGCCTATTAGGACCACTGCCAGTCAGCAGCCGATCTTCCTGTGTATGTGCAGGGAGGCAGTTCTCTGTCTGATCAACCACCTCCACCAGTGCCTGAGGGGCTGGGACATCGTTCTCAGCCCTGGCATGCCTTCCGTGTCGGACGGTCCCAGTTCAAACTCCTCCTCCTCTGAACCGGGCGCTGAGGGGGCCAATGACAATGAGTTATTTGTAAAGTAATAAAGGCAAGATTTTTAAAAAATCTAATTTAAAAAAATGAAATAAATTTTCTGAGCTTTGTCTAACAGTATTTATCCTAAAAAGGAGCAATGATGTTGGGTTTGAACAGATAATTCTCGACTTAAACCCATTCATTTAGTGACTATTCAAAATTACAACAGCACTGAAAAAAAGTGACTTATGGCCGTTTTTTCACAATTATGACCATTGCAACATCCCCATAGTCACGTGATCAAAACTCAAACAGTTGCAGTTACCCAGGATCATCTGATCATTTTTTGGGACCTTCTGACAAGCAAAGTCAATGGGGAAAGCAGATGCACTTAACAATTGTGTTACTACTTAAACAACTAAAGTATCTTACTTAACAGAAATGTTGAGGTATTTATATGTATGAACTACCCCCCCCCCCATTTTCTCTGAGTGTGAAATCCAATCTAATTACAAGATCAAGTGAACACATAAAACAGTAAATAACCAGTGTACACACAGGGTCTTTCAGGCCATCTTGGCCAAGAAATTAGCCAGTGATGGCTACTAAGCCTGGGGTCAAAACCTGGACCAACCTGAGCATAACAGGGCCCACCAGGACTAATAGCGATTACTACATTCTGCCTTCTTGAAATATACATTATAGTCAAGACAACTGTTTGAATATATTTATAATTAACTCATTATCATTTATTTTTTATAACAGTTGTGTCCAATCCGCAACCCACATGCAGCCCTGGACAGCTAGTAATGCGCCCCCACAAGATAATAAAAAATATAAAAGATAAAAGTTTGTTATGTATATACATTAACAATATTATATATTTTACACGCGACCCAAGACAATTCCTCTTCCCTCAATGCAGCCCAAGCAAGCCAAAAGGTTGGACAACCATGCTGTACCACTACAACAAAAAAGGATGATAACATACCCAAATTAAATCAAAGGAAGGATAACAGCATTCGGCACAAGAAATTAACACTTGTATTAAAAACACGATTTAATTACTATCATTGCTGCATTTTTCTATCCAATTACTATGACTTTCACATCAGGCAGACCTTTCCGACTCTCGATGAAACTTCCTAGATCCTCTCAAACGCTCGGAACAAACCAAAATAACATTCAGAGAAACCAGTTCTATATTTCTATCTCTACGTTGTCTTTTTTTTTTTTTTATGAGAGCGACTAACTAAATCAGACTTGATACGCTCAAATGTAATGAAAGAGGCGGGCTTTATCCAAGAACGACAACTTTCTCCGCTAATGGTTAATTCCACGCTAGCCAATATGTAAATCCTTTTCGGAGGTTGAGCGAGGTGGACGTTTCGCAAAACCAATGAGAAGCCTTGGAGTTGAAAAATGGCGTGGTCCAGGACCAATGAGAAATCAGAGTTTGAATAGGGTGAATGGAGGAGTAGGGTTAGCCGTCGTTGTTGTGTGAGGTGAAGAAAGGCTGTCGGGAGCGATACCTCGGGAGGAGGTCGTGAGAGGCTGACGAAGTAAAGCCTTCCCGCCCGCCATGTCGTTGCACGGGAAGCGCAAGGAGATCTACAAGTACGAGGCGCCATGGACCGTCTACGCCATGAATTGGAGCGTCAGGCCCGACAAGCGCTTTCGACTTGCCCTAGGCAGCTTCGTAGAAGAGTACAATAACAAGGTGAGCCAACCTGGCAGGGATCAGCGGGAGAGAAGAAGTCCCTGGTGAGGCCGGCTAAGGGTCAGGTTCCGCACTGCAGCGCATCCCCAGTCGGTCCTCACCGCTGCCAGCGGCCCAGTTAAAGGCAGCGAGCGTCGAAAAGGGTGGGAGGGGAGGGGAGTGCGCGAGAGGCGGAGCTGCTTCGGGGAAGTTTGGTTAGGTTTTGCCCTCGGAGCATCTCTGCCCCTTCCAGTTGGTGGTCAGGCTGCTTGCTGCGCGATGGGCAGGGGCCGTTGGGATATTTTGTTGCTGTTGGGTGATGAAAAGAGGAAAAACTGCATCTGCGCACTTTCTGCCTCTCTAGGAAGTGAGAAAGGAATATATTCATTTTCAATCTTGATAGCTTTAGAAGTTGTGTTATTACGTTTACCCCTTGATAAGTACACGGTGTAAAGTTTGCTTGAGATATGCCTGCCGCATATTCCTTCAGTATTTTAGTTTAAGCTTTAGTTTAGCCTTAAGAGCCCTGCTGAATTTATTCCAATATTGGCCAAATGGATTCATTTGGGAAACTCACATGCCTGAACTGGAGGTCTATAACTCCCTCCCTTGCTGTTTTCCTGCAAGGAGTATTTATTTGTAATTTAAATTTACAAGGTTATTTAACTCATGTATTCTGTTTCAGGAAATATTAAACAGTCATCAGTATCATAAAAGCAGCCAGTGTTAGTGTGTGATCCTCCATGAAGCTTCCCAACCTATCCAAATTGACTGCCATTGCCACAATTGTGGCAGTGAATTCTTGGGTCTATGTAACAACAACAACAACAAAAACTTCCTTCTGTTGGTCCGTAGTCTCTCTGCATTTAATTTCAATAATTACACACTGGAAGAAGAAAAATATGTTCATTTCCATATTATTTATACCATACATATTTCTGTTATGTCCCCTTGACTTACTTTGTTCCAAGATAGAGCCCCAGTTACTGTAATCCTTCCTCATATAGGACGTATTCCAGCCTCTCTAATCTTTGTAGTAGCCCTATTTTGCACTTTTTCTAATTCTGTAATATCGTTTTCAAAATGTGTCCAAAACAGTAGCTAAAGTGTGGTCTTACCATAGGTTTATATAAAGGGAATATTATACTGACAATTCTATGTTTGGTTTTAATAACTCCAAGTTGGAATTTAATATTTTATAGCAGCTGCAAACTTGGTTGATATCTTCATTGAGCCATCCAACCTGACTCCAATATACTCTTTCTAATCAGTGACTGTGTGTGTGTGTTTTGGAATTCATTTGAAATTTATGTGCCAACATGCACCCTACATTTATTTTTAGTGAATGCATTCATCATTCTGAAGTCCATTCATCCAGATTGGAAGGTTGCTTTTGGAGCGCATCACAATTACTTTTAGATTTAAAAACAGATATGAATAATTTGATGTGTAATCATTTATGTATTCAGCATGGTAACTTGAATGATCAGCCCTAATTCCAGATATTTTTATGCAAATAAAAAGTACCCGTTCTTACACCAATTCCTGACTGGAGAACTATTCCTGGAGAAGTACTCTTCTCCATGTCCTTTTTGACATTTTCAAAGAAGCTAGAAAGTTAGTGAGACAAGACTTCTCTTTAGTTTCTTTTCAACAAGACTAGGCCTAGGTATTATTTTCTCTTTAACAATTCTTTCAATTTTTCCCTCCAGAAACTATCCCTAAGTTTCTTTATTGCCTCTCAATCTTAGAAAAATTGGAATCACATTTTTCCAGTCCTTTGTTTAAAAGAATTGTATTATTTTTCGTGAAAAATTGGCAATTTTATACTTAAGTGCTTCAAGAGTTCTTAGATCAGGGGTGTCAAACTCAATTTCATCAGGGTTGTGTTTGACCGCGGAGGGGGGGGCGTAGCCATGATGATCGTGGCCGGATTGGGCATGACATGGGACCACACCGTCACATAAATGGTTTTATACACTTATAAAAATAGAGAGGCATACATTTCTGTGATTTTGGATTTTTTAATACTTACTTGATCTACTTGATCACCTTATGAGAGAGAGACCAGATCAAGAAACTGACTCCATAGGAAGACTAGAACTATAAAGTATTGACATGGGCTTTATTAGCGGAATCCTGCAAGTTTGAAAGGTAAAACATTTTACCTTTCCTCCCTTTTCTAACCTGAGTCAAGGACGGCCTTCTTCAGCACTCTGGAAGAAGTTTTGGGCCTGGAAGGCCTCCAGGAACACTCTGGCGGCCAAAACCGGTTGCAGGGAGGCGCACGTGCCACCCATTTTCGCTTGCAGAGGTATCACCGGTTGGTCCTTTGCTATTTCCAGGCCGGCCCCAGCCCATGGGCCATGCGTTTGACACCCCTGTCTTAGATGGATACCATCTGGACATTGTAATTTATTTAGTTTTACTTGATCAATTTAGCTTGTAACCATTTTTCCTTAGCTGTGTTAGTCTTTGTCCTGAAAGCCTTACATTTTGGAACTTCTGAACATGTAGGTGAAAAATGTATTGGAATAGGAATGAGTGTGTGTGTGTACGCACACAGACAGATACACACACAGACATACTTTTTTTCTCATAGGTTCAACTTGTTGGGTTGGATGAAGAGAGCTCTGAATTCATTTGCAGAAATACTTTTGATCACCCCTATCCTACTACCAAGCTCATGTGGATACCAGATACCAAAGGAGTTTATCCAGACCTTTTGGCAACCAGTGGTGACTATCTGCGTGTGTGGAGAGTAAGTAGACCATTTATAAAATAATTATTTTTGTGCTTTAATTAATAAAAAAAAGTAGCAGACCTTATGAACTACAAAGAGGCATTATATTCGGCATATCCAAGTATAAAATGTTTGGCTTTTGAAGCATGTAACTTGCAGTTTTTCATAGATTTTTCAGAATATTCTCACAATATATTGGGATATTAGTAAGACCATAGCAGTATCTCAAATATAGCACTTTATTCAACAGACTGATAATGATTCAAGAGATAAGATGTTGAGACGACCTTCCATCTGACGTCTCCCCCATGTATATATGATATGTTTGTTGCTTTAAAATGGTTTAAAATTGTTTTTAACATTTATTTCATGTTCCCTAAAATGTTGTACGCCATCCTGAGGGAGTAGGGCGGCATAGAAGAACTTCGAATAAATAAATAATTTCACCTGTAAGCTCTTCAGTTATCAGTAAAAAGAATGAATTCTTCAGCAGTTCATCAGAAATATATTACAAAGAACCTGAAAATCTGTCTTTCCTAATGTAATGATATGTGGATTCTTATTTGGAAATAGTGCAGAAATGCTTGGGACGCTGAGGATTCAACTCCTGCTGTAATATTGAACGCCAGACCTATATCATAACCATCCTCATCCACAATTGTGGATGTGAGGGTAGACCTGGTTTGCATTACCAAAATCTGGGTGGCATGGAGAAAGGGGAAGTTCATCTCTCAAAGATCTTCTCCCCCACCTCCAGGTTTTCAGTTTGTCCCAGGATGATGGTGGCTGGTAGCTATTGTCATCCCTGAAACTCTTGCTGGCATCAAGGGATACTACTCTAGATAAACAGATGTGAGAACTTGTTAGTGTGATTATACTTGAAGGGGCCTTTGGGCTAGCTGCTGGTATATCATTCCCCCTGTTGCAAAGCAGGATCCCCATCATGGCTGCCAAACTGATATTAGGGAGCTTCAACTTGCTGAAGGGTCTAGAACAGCTCAGGAGTTCTTGGCTGCCATGACAATGCACCTGGCCCAGCGTATTAAAGACCCAACACCTATAAAGGATCATATGGTAGATCTAGTTTTTATCTTGGGGCAGATAGAGCATGATCTTAAAAGGGGCAGGATAAAGCTTAGCTTCTTTTTGTGGATAGATCATCGTGATAGCTATAGAGCTTCATGCTGCAACTAACTCAGCCCTAATGGAGAAGGAGTTGTTAGATTGGCCTACTTTGGGCACCAAATGGATCCAGTACATTTTTAGAGGGCTCAAGGATCTAGTGAGCAGCTCAGTTGAGATCCTGGTTGCCCAATGGAATAAAGAGATAATTGGTGTGCTTGAACAGGTTGCACTAGGGTGGTCTCTCTCTAAATCCACTGTAGCTCCTTGGTTTATGAGTAGCTCGATGATATGGAACAGCAGTAGAGATGCCTAGAGCATTGCTGGAAGACCTATTTTGAATCTAGATAAACTTTAATTAGAGCTCATGTCAAGCCAACACAGTAGCAAATCACGCAATAAAAAGAAACTAATATTATCACTCCTATTGCATCTGCTTAATGCCCAGCAACTCTTTTTAAATTGACTTGTTCAATGTAAGGAACAGATGGCCTTTTAAGGAAAGATGGTCATGAAGAACATTTAAAGGGGCAATATGGCAGATATAGCCACTCAGATTTTAATAGACTTAGATTCTCATTGGATGGTGCTAATAGAGGTGATTGCAACTTTGTCCTATAAATTGTTCTGGCATTGATTTGAATCTCTGAATCCTAAGGAAATGACTATGGCTCTCTCTATAGTGTAGCTCTGCACCTTTCATTTGGATCCCTGCCCCTCATGATGCCTCTTGTAAAGTGGCAGAATACTAAATTTCAAGCATTAATGCTTCTTTGATTGAAGGAATGCTCCATTGCCATAAGAGGATATAATATGCCTCCTGCTCAAGAAGTCTCTCTCAACTAAATTATTGTGGGACAATATAGACTTTATGGAGTGCCTCAGGTCTTTCTACTCTCTTCACTTCTTTTGTACATCTCTGAAATCAATTGTGGGAGCTCATCTGTTGTTACAGAGTCTGATATCATGGTTTTGCAAATGATGTGCAGCTGCACATCTTGGTTATGGACTAAGCAGATGATGCAGTAGAAATAGGGATCTAATACATGGGGGTTGTCAAGCTCTGGATAGGGAGGAACATGTTCTGCCCCAGCTACGGCCCACAAAGAACGCAGCACACACAAATTCTGTCCAAACCTTTGTTTACTAAATTAAAGACTACTAATGAGCTTTCTTAGTAGTCGGCAAACACAAATATAGTTTAAAGCAGTCTTTGCTGAACACCGGCTGTTAATTCAACTTCATTAACAGCCGGCATGAGTCCATGAAATAATATATCAAGTCTGAGTGAACAGTCTCGGAGATAACACCAAGCTTACTGTGGTTGGCAAAATGCCCAGAAGCAATTTGCAGGAAGAATGCCAAGAGAGAGAACAAGAGCTGAGCAGATGTTTCTGAATTCAAGACCAGAATGCATATGAACGAATGTTATTTCTTGTAAATTGCTGCCGTCATCGTCATCCCTTAAATAGGCTAGGGGAATGGCCAATTAGCCTCAAGCCTACTCCTGAGGAGACCTCCTCCTGAGGAACCATTCCTGCCTTTTGGCAGCTCTGTGTGCCCGTGCATTAAGAATAGACTCCTCCTCTTCTTCCTTATCACTGATGGGAGGTTCTGAAGGCCCTGGCTGAATCTCCGCCTCTGGCACCGAGTCCTCTCCAGCCTCCTCACTGTCTGACTCAGGTGCCAGCTGCACAGGCCGCTGGGGCATCACCACATCAGCCTCTTCTCTGGCAGGATCCGCTGCCACCAACACGGACTGCTGGCGGGACAGAACAGAACAGAATCAGAGTGGCTTTGACTTTTGTGGACATTTTTTCACAGGTTTAAATGGTTCACAATTTGCAATAAGTTATTATTTGCTTAACCATAGTTTAATTAAATTCACTGGATTCAACAACAAGTACTAGAATAAAGTAGGATTTCAAATGGTTTACAAATAAACATTTGAATCCGTACTTAATTTAATTTATACTGGAAAAATTGATTTCTTTGATTTTGCTATATATGAATTACTGTTATCATTTTATAACATTATTATATACACTAATTATTCTATTTATGCAACTGATAATATATATTTGAATCCGCTTAATTTTTTTATTTTTTTGCTTTACCCTTAATAATTGTTAACATGAGGTATGTTAACAAATAACTCTGAGTAGCTAACAACAGGGTTATTGTTTATTATTTATTACAAAATAACAATCAAAACTAACTAAAATATAAAACCTTAAAGGACCCCTGAGGGGAAAACAGATCTAATAAACTAAAAACGCTATATGGTCTCCAGCTAACTTTCTGACCCCCTTGCCTGGGAACACATCCAGATATTGAAGGTGCTGAGAGATTTCAAGGAGAGCCAGAATGGGCACACTAATCTTTCCTGGTCCTGCCAAAGATAATCCACAAGCACCGTCAGTGCTGTTTCAGTCGCATACCCAGCTGAAAGGGGTCCAAATGATCTGCTGCTTTCAGGATCCTCTGAAGCTATAGTGTGATCAACTTCTCCACATTTTTTCCAAAAAGTGCAATTTAGACACAGGAAGAAGTCATTCAATTTGGTTGGTTCCAATGAAGTCTTCTTGGAGTGATAAACCAACTCTTCTTTCAACATTGGCAGGACATTAATTTCCCTTGGTGATAGATTCACCACCACTAGGACTGATTGCACATGATTTCCCAGAAAACCTTAGCAATGCAACAGGTACATGGCTCTAATATACAGGTGGCAACCTTGCAATTCCAAAACTTCTCTCCACTTCATAAGAGCTAACAGGATCAAACTCATCCCAAATAACAGAGCTACACTAAGTCTCGATTATTTTCATGGGATTTGCCTCAATGCCAGAGTCCAGTTTGGAGCCAATCCAAATACCTTTTTCTGAAGATGCATAGCAACTCTAAAAGAGAATCTCCAGGAAGGACTGAGCCTTTCTAAACAGTACAGCTATCCACAGAGAATTTTACCACTTTTACTTCCATGACATAGGTCTTAATAAAGGCTGTAGTTTGTTCTTCATTGAGTTCATTCCTTATTGTCCTCCAGCACTGCTTTCAGGGTCTCTTCTCATATTTTCATCTCCTTCCACTCCTCTATGAACTAAAGGGAGTCCTGGGATTCACAGCAGGAGAAAAGCCACATAGGCATGATCTGATCCCAGTTCACCACCACCTTCTTATTCTAGGCAATGACTGAAGCCGCAGTCAAACTATGCACCAGACCTGCAGAAATACTCTCCAAGCTCCCTGTGGAACCAAATAAGGTCAATCACTGGTGATGTTCAAATAGGCTCAGCCTCTCTACAGCAGAGAACAACATCAAGGCAATCAAAAAGTGATCTGACCATTGACAGGGAAGCAGTGGTAATCTTCTCCAATTCCAGGGAGAGTAATTTGTCAATCTACTGCCTTGAGAAGGAAATGAGATTTTGTCTATGATCTATGATCTTTTGTCTATGTGTTAACCCTTGACAAATTGCATCAGATCCAAGACTGTCCTATTGGCCATGAGCTCCCAAACCATCTTAGACATTACCCTCAAGAGAAAGCAGTTTGAAGTCCCCTAAGACCATAAGCCTGGGGAAGTTCATGACCAGTCAGACCATGGAGTCAATGAACTTAGGTAGATAGGTTGTTATACAACAAAGATCTGCTACAGTAGCAGTAATTCCAATTGCTCTCAAGAGCCCAACTTAACAAATGGCATCTCATATCCATTACATATGAAGCTGCATCTCTGAACATTATCAGAGTATCTCACATAGCATTTGTTACTCTCTCATCTCTGCTCTGGGCTTTTGTGTGAAAGCATTGTGCAAAGTTAAGCTACTGAAAATATTATTTATTTGCTTCTAGTTGGTAGATCTTGATGATCTGTTTTAAAAAATAAGGTAGTCTTGGAAGTCCATATCTCATGAATGGATAGCAAAAATAATATCTATATTTTTGAGATTATATTCCTTATATCTGGGATAAAAAACCCACAAAAATGTGCTTCAAAAATATTGAAGTTTAATTCTCTTGTGAGATTTTAGGAGAAGATTGCTTACAAATAGTACTTTATAAATCAGAGGTAATTCCACCTAAAAAAAGAAACATTGAATTTATTATAATCGCTATCAATAATAATCTGAATATATTGTTGGTCAATTACCTTTAAAGTCCATTATGGCATGGGTCCAGGATATCCGAGGAGCTGTCTTGCCTCAAAGGGGTTGGCCTGTCTCACTCTAGCAGAAACAACCTACTGCAAACCCCATTAGCCAAGGAATTTCTGCTGGGTCTAGGTCTAGAAGAAGAGCCTTCTCTATTATGTCCTTTGCCCCTCGGAACATCGTCTCCCAGCACATGAGATTTACCCCCTTCTGGCCTTTAGAAGGAGCCTTAAAACCTGGATTTGCTGGTCAGTATGGGGCCCTGATGGAGAAGCTGTAGGCTGCAGTTGGTTGATATCAGACGCAAGAAACCAGTAGGCAGTAGAGTTCAAAGCTATAAACTGATGACCTGTTTGACCCCACCCTCAGACTTGGCCTGGTCATCTTCTACAGTTGTTGCAGTGACCGAGAAGGCCTCACCACTGCTCCGCTCTAAACTCACACTCTTTTATTCTATAATTAATATTTTGTTATTTTAACCCGTTTCTATATTTATAATAGCTTTTTATATCTCTATTTTTTATTATATTGTAAGCCACCTAGAATTGCCCCGAATAGCAAAATGGGTGGTGTACAGGTAGTCCTCTACTTATGGCCACAATTGAGCCCAAAATTTCTGTTGTAAAGTGAGACATTTGTTAAGTAAGTTTTGCCCCATTTTACGATCTTCCTTGCCTCAGTTGTTACATGAATCACTGCAATTGATAACTTAATAACCAGTTGTTAAGTGAACTTGTCTTCCCCATTCAATTTGCTTGTCAGAAGGTCACAAAAGGAGGTCACTGACCTTGGGATACAGCAACAGTCATAAATATGAAGCAGTTGCCAAACATCTGAATTTTGATCACATGGTCATGGAGATACAGCAAAGGTCGTAATTGAAAAACGATCATAAGTCACTTTTTTCAATGGTGTAACTTTGAACTGACACTAAATAAACTGTTGTAAGTCAAGGACTAACTATAAATTTTAATTTAAAAATGAATAAGAAAATTTAAAAAGGAAATCAGATTTAGATTTGATAGCCAAGAAGATCTGACATTTTGTCAAAATGATGAAAGCAGCATTGCACCATTATGTAAGTGCCTTTTGTATGTGCAAGACACAACACTGTTCTTGTAATTTGCTGCATTCATTGCTTCTGCTGATACCTCTAATTAAATCTAAAATTACAAGAAATAAATGTATTCATGCAGTTGGATTTTCTTCTGTGCCCCCTCAAAATGTATTTAAGGGTTCAAGGAGAAGTATGATTCTTTTTGCTATAAGGAATTCCCTCCAACTTAACTAAAAAACCTCTCCTGAACTTTGTATTTTAATATAATGAAAAATCCAATAATTGCAAAGGGAAAATTATATATTGTCTCTGCTGTTGCTCTCTGGATGCAATGAAATGCGTGCAGAGTTATGGAAAAGCATTAGACTTTGGAGGACGAACACAGAATGGCCATTTCCCTAAGTTTTAGGGAATCCATAGTCTTAAATACTGGTATGTAAATTAACTTAATGTGATGACAAGTATTTGTTGATATTTTTTGTTCAGGTGGGTGAAACAGAAACCAGGCTAGAATGTCTGCTGAACAACAATAAGAATTCTGATTTTTGTGCTCCACTGACCTCCTTTGATTGGAATGAAGTGGATCCTTATCTGTTAGGTAAGATCCAAATACTAATGTAGCAGAATGATGATGGTAACATGATTAAAACAACTAAAAGTTATATTTATAAATTTAGGTAAGAAATTTTTTGACAGATATCTCAAAAACTAGCCAAAGGTAGGCTTTGAATTATTTTCTAGATAATAAGTAGATAATCTTTTGGTGGCCTTTAACATATTGGGTGGAGTGGTTAGCTGCAAATGGATGGAGATATATCACGGATTTAAGTGAAAGGGAGATTTAGAGGAGTTTCTTTTTGTTCCCCTGACTAGGCTTATTTTCATCTGTTCTCAAAATTCCAAAAAAAGATACCAACAATTTTGGAATTATGGCCAGAGGTGATCCCAAAAGTTAACAGCGTAAGATTTACCAACAGGATTAAACCAGATTTGGTAGAGCTTCCTCTGGACATTATGACTTTTTTGTTCAACAGTAAAAACTTCATGAAATAAAAATTGCTCTTGACCATGACAAATACTAGAGAGGTTTACTATAGCTAGTCTTCAACTTACAATTACAATTGATCCTAGAATTTGGATTGTAAGTTGTTATGATCATTAAGTGAGGCATCCACTTGCTGAATGACCCCCATCCTAGCTCCCACCACTTCCATAGTTAAGTGATCATATGTGTCATTAAATTATTGCATGGGAATAACTTGGTGGAGGCCCAGCATGCACTGGCATGTGGAAACACTTGTGGGCTGGGAGACTTTGAACAGCTAGGCCCATCAATGTATGGAACCCCCCCACACACCTCTCCCAGAAGTCTTGGGCATTCTCCCAGCCCAAACTTGCTAGTCCATTTACTTTCCCTTTCTGTGCAGCTACTGACAAATGTGCTCAGCTAATGGAAGGTGTAGGTACTATAGAAATCTAGCTAATATAATGTTTGAGATTCTTTTTACCTTTGGAAATGTCATCACATGTGCATCAGCCTTTATGATGTTTTTGAAGCTCTTTCTAACCTTTCAGAAACATCGCAAGGGCTGGTGTTCATCTTATGATGTTCCCGGACATAGAAAGAGCCTCAGTACATTGTGAGATGATTGACAGTCATTGTAATGTTCTAAGTTTCTTTCTACCTTCGGAAATATCACATTGGCTAGCTTTCTACAATAACTGTCTTTCATATCAGCTGGAGGCGCTTGTCAGCATCTGCATGGAAAGGGAATGTAAGTGGACTTATGCGGTTCGGCAGGGAGAAGGCCCAGGATTTCCAGGAGTAGGGAATGGATGGGAGGCCTGCACATGGGTGGGCTTAGCCAGCTGAGACCTCTCAGCACATGACAGCAGGAATTTGCAACACTGCCATGGTCATAAGAGCATGCTGTTAAGCATCTGAATTTTTGTCACATAACTGTATTGTAGATTTTAAGACTGCAGCAGTCAGAACTTCAGGAATGTCCCTTTGTTCAATGCTGTCCTAATTTCAAATGGTCACTGAACAAACAGTAAAGGACTATCTCTATCAGTGATGGCGAACCTTTTTTGGTCCGCGTGCCAAAAGGGTGTGTGTGCACGCGCACGTGTGCGCACGTGCCCACACCCATTCCCTTCCCCCCACGCATGCGCACTCCCCGCCCTGCCCCCCGCGCATGCGCACTGGACTCACTGAAGCCTGGGACGGTGAAAAAACGGGCAAACAGGCAAACCGGAAGTTCAGAAAAACGGACTTCCGGTTTGCCCCTTGTGCTGTTTTTCGCACTCCGGAGGCTTCAGCCCCAGAGTGCGAAAAACAGCACAACGGGCAAACCGGAAGTCCGTTTTTCCGAACTTTCGGTTTGCCTATTAGGCCATTTTTCACACTCCGAGGTTTCAGGAAGCTTCCCTGAAGCCTCCGGGGTGCGAAAAACAACACAATGGGCAAACCGGAAGTCCGTTTTTCCGAACTTCCAGTTGGGCCGTTTTTCGCACTCCGGGGCTTCAGGGAAGCTTCCCTAAAGTCTCCGGAGGGCAAAACGGCCTTCCCCAAGGCCGAAAATCAGCTGGCCAGCGCGCGCATGCACGCTGGGCCTGACATACGGCAACGTCTCGCATGCCCTCCAATATGGCTCTACGTGCCATCTGTGGCACGCGTGCCATAGGTTCGCCATCACTGACCTATATGTCCTTGGCTTAGTTATGAAAGATTGGTTAAATTGACATGGAGCTGTCCTGTGCAGATACCTGTATCTTTTACTGTCGGCCTTTTTAAAATTACATTATCCAATAAAGAGACCTGAAAACTGAATAATTTTATTCTAACTACTCTTTTCTTTTTGGCAATTCTTTGTAAGTACAATTATGAGCTAGTCAGTCAAAATAATTAAGTACCAGCTTTTTTAATTGTCAAATATTAAGCAGAAAAATGATTTGTGATTTTGGTGGTCTGCTTTTATAATTGCATAATGAATTCCTTTAATAGCTAAGGAGCTAGGATCTTATTGGTTTTATACTTTTTCCTCTCATTTTATTTGAATTATCACTAAGGCTTTAAAGTTGAAGTTTATACTAGCGAATTGCATTGATGCATAGAATATGTAATTTTATTCTATTATAGATTATTGTTGATTAAAATTTACTTTTACTAATGCATATTAGTTCAGGTCAAATATTTTGATCATATAGCCAGTCATAGCCCCATAGTAATAAATAGTATATTGATTAATCACAGTATAAAAAAATACATTTTTTAGAAAAACTGATAGTTTGATTTAAATATTTTGACTGCCATAGACTTGGATCCAAGGATTACAGTACTATTTTACAAAAGAGTTAACAGATACATTGAAGTTGCTTTCTGTAAATTAAGGATATAGAGGTTCACTTTCTTGAGGTCTAGGATTAGAAATTTTATGTAATGACCCATATTTGTATTGCTTTTAAGAAAAAATAGTTCTAATATATGTTTTTTTTTCTTTCCTCTCAAACTATGCCAGGTACTTCTAGCATTGACACAACTTGTACTATTTGGGGTTTGGAAACTGGTCAGGTCTTGGGAAGAGTGAATTTAGTGTCTGGCCATGTCAAGACTCAGTTGATTGCCCATGACAAAGAGGTGATGGTGTATTATTTTTCTTTTTCTGTAAATATGTGCAGTTACTAAAAGTTTTTTAAAATGCAATCTATACATTGGAAATAGTCATCTAGGAGCCAAGGTGGGTTGTGTTGCTGCTATTAGTAATGCGTTTATTTTCCTTTTAGTAATTCATTGATAATGGGGAATCAATACAACAAAGTAAAATATTTTGCAAAAGAAACATTATGCTCAGAAGGAGAGAGTGTTATTCCTAAAGCCCTATTTTGTGGTAAGCATTGTCCTTTTTTAGGCTAAAGCAGATAATTTGTTGGACATACCTTCTTTACTCCTGCCTTTGCATGAGAAATTAAAGTGGGACAGGACTTCTTAGTATGGGAAGCATCATATTTTATCACCTTCTGCTGTTGGTATCTGAACAGGTTTATGATATTGCATTCAGCCGTGCAGGAGGTGGGAGAGACATGTTTGCTTCTGTTGGTGCTGATGGCTCAGTGAGGATGTTTGACCTCAGGCACTTGGAACATAGCACTATTATCTATGAGGATCCTCAGCACCATCCTTTGCTTCGCCTTTGCTGGAATAAACAAGATCCTAACTACCTTGCGACAATGGCAATGGATGGTATGGAGGTGAGACACTTATGTGAGAACACCTAGTACACTTTGTTTCTGAGTGTATAGTGAGTATGGTAAACTGTGCTTTCCAACTACATGGTGAAAGCAATGGGCTACAGTTTTTGCTACATGGATTACTGAAAATTTTCTTACTGGCCTATAGTTTCATGAAGCAAAACAATCAGGTAGATGAATATGTTAATTAGAAGATACTAGCATAGTATAATGAAATGAATAGTTAGAAATCCTTATGGTGGTTTGGTGAGATGAGCTAACCTGTCTTTGGTTGCTGTAATATTTCTATAAGCCGAACCTATTTTTAGAAATAATGAATTACTTATATTAGTTTCTCAATTTAAAGAAATAAATTATATTGATAGTCTAATATGTGAATTGCATTAATGAGTAGTTACACATTTTATATTGTGATTTGTCATCTAGACTTCTTTGCAAAAAATGTCTATAATCAGGAGATATTGTGACATGTTTATATTCATTATTAGAACAAATGCATTTTTCCATCACTTGGAATAAATATATTGACTTGACAGCTGGTTTGCAGTGTGAATGCTCTGAGCACATAAAAGACTGGGTAATGAAAGGATAAAAATAAAATCTAAAATAATTTATTTCAAATTAATGTTTAGAATTATTTCCCCCTCTAAGGTGGTGATTCTAGATGTTAGAGTTCCTTGTACACCAGTTGCCAGGCTGAACAATCATCGAGCATGTGTAAATGGTATTGCTTGGGCTCCACATTCTTCTTGCCATATCTGTACAGCAGGTAAAGATGGATTATTTGTAGTCCTCCCCTCTTTTGGGCATTTAAGAAGTGATTGGAATTTACTATCATTTTCAAATATGTGAACATAGGATTGCAGTATTTACATTCTTGTATATAATTTGAAGGCTAATAAATAATATACCAAAGAAATCAAAGGCATGAGATAAGACAAAAAGGAAATATATCTAAGTATAATTTTGTCGATGCCATTTCATTGGCATCGGCAAAATTGTTCTGGCAAAACTCCTTGCTTCCTCCCCATACATAACTCTTATTGTAGATTTCTTTTCTTAAATCAACTCTGGGTTTTGTGAATCATTAACTCTATTCAGCCCCAGTTTTCTTGGTTTTCACCTTTGCCTTGACTTATTCACTCTTTCTTGAGGTACTGTTTTTGAAAACAGCAATAGCAATTGCTACACCAAGACTTCTATACCACTCTATAGTGCTTTATAGCACTTTCTGAGCAATTTACAAAACTAGGTCAGTGACCTTTACAACAATCTGGGTCCCCATTTTACCGACCTTGGAAGGATGGGCGTTTGAATCAATCTTGAGCCAGTCAGGATCGAACTTCTGGCTGTGAGTAGAGTTAGCTTGCACTATTGTATTTTAACCACAGCACCAAGTTCATTTTCTTTGTATGACCAAATTACCTTATTTCTTTTGTACTTAGATTTATAGTCAACTCACATTCATTCAGCACTCACTAATTCTTCATCCTCTCTCTTGCTTCAATTGTTTCCACAATGTTTTTATAGGATTAAGGTCAGACTTTGACTTGAAAGTTAATGCATTATCTTTCCTCTGCTTAAACAGTCATTCTTCATTGTATAACTTACATGCTGTGGGTAGTCTTGCTGCAGGACCCACATTCCCTTCAGCTTCAGTTCATGGACAGATATCCTGACATTTTTCCATAGAATTTGCTGGTACAATTCAGTACTCATATTTCCATCAATTAAGGCAAGCCATCCTTGTTCAGATACAGTAGCAAGCCATGCTACTACTAGTATCATATTTCACAAATGGGATAAGATCCTTATGTTGGAAGGCAGTGTTTTTTCTTTCATCAAACAACATTTTTTCATTCAGGCACCAAAGTTCTGTTATGGTCTTTTACATTCTTTCAGTAACTTCTGACATGCATGTGATCTTTCACAAGGCGATCAACAATGTACTTTTTGGAGAATACTAGTCTTCTTCCTGCAATTTGCAAACTTAAGGCACCAGGCTAACAAGCAGGAAACTATGAGTTTTAGTCCCATCTTAGACATGAAAACTAGGTTAGTGACTTTGCGATAATCATTCTCACTCATAGGGTTGTTGTGAGGAAAATAGGAGTAAATAGGATTGGGTACATTTGCTGCCTTGAGTTAATTATAAAAAATAATTATTTTTTATAATTAACAGAATTATTTATTTTTAAAAATGTTCCAATCTGTTTTACACACCATTGTTGTTCAGTGTTCTCCTGATAGTAGTGTCATGAATATTGACATTAACTGTTGGAAGAGAGACTTTTAGTTTCTCATACGTTACCCTGGATTCTTTGAGACACACACACACACACAGAATATTATATGTTTTGCTCTTGGTGTGACCTTGGTTGGTCAATCTGTCTGGGAAGTATAAGTGGTATTGAATTGGTTCCATTTGCACACAATCTGCTTGACCATAAACTAGTAAAATCCAAACTCTTTGTAAACTTTTCCATCCTGATGAACATCAACAACTCTTTAGAGGTCTACAGAAATGTTCAAGTCAGGATATACTTTCACATACCTGTGTTGTGATGATCAGACTTTAATGTATATACCCAGAATTCTGTTGTTTAAATAAGGTATGACCTCACACTCTCACAGCTTATTCTCATCCATTGACTGAAACATCTGACTCTACTTTCTGCTTCAAATGGACTGATAATTCAGATTCACATAGTTTTGCCACACATAAATATGTAACTTTTGACTTTGTTTATTTAATTGAGTTTTCTTTATCTGGTTTTAGGACCTGTGTGGAGAATAAGTCAACTTTTAGATCATATATGCAGAAATATTGAAAATGCAAAAGAGTTCACAAACTTGCAAGCACGAATGACAGCAGAAGTCTATGTTCACATCTCTGATGTACCCCCAACATCAACACAACACTTATTATAGAATTATTCATTTAAAGACTAAAGATAAATCGCAGATCCTAGAATAGGAACCTACACATTCCATTTATTCTTGTGTAAGCATTACTGTTATAATATACAATTCTTTCTTGTTCAGTAATCAATCTTCATATTTGTGCAAAGATATAGTATAATTTAAAGTTGTTCATTTTATCATACACTTTTCTAAATTAACAAATGTACAAATGCACTTCCTTCCTGACAGTCCTGTACTACTCAGTGACCCAGTGAAAAGCAAAAAAGGATATCCGGTGTCTGGAACAATGCTTGCACCTATACTTCCCAATTTTTTGTTATTATGATCTCTTGTACTTTTACAATCAGAATTTAGTCAATTCCTTTCCTGGGCATACTCAACAAATTAATTCCTTTGTAGATGACATTCATGCTTGATCTTTTCTTTTACATAAAGGAGTTATAATGACATTCTTCCAGTAATCAGGCCCAGATGTAGTTTCATGTATAAATTAAACCAATCATATGGTGACCCGATAAGCAAGCCATATCTGCATAATCCTCAACTTAGAACCAACATTGAGACAAGAATTTCCATTACTAAGCAAGGCCATTGTTAAGTGGCTAACACCCAATTTTACAACTGTTTTCTACTATTTTTAAGCAAATCACTGCAATTGTTAAGTGAATCATGTGGATGTTAAGTGAATTCCCTTCTCAAAAGCTGACTGGGAAGTTTGCAAATGGTGATCACATGATTGTGGGATGCTGCAACCATTGTAAATGCATGCCAATTGCCAAGCAGCCGAATTTTGATCATATGAGCTTGGGGATGATGCTACCAGGATGTTGGTCATCAGTGTGAGCATCAGTTGCAAGTCACTTTTTTCATCAGTTTCATCATTGTAACTTTAAATGGTTGCTAAATGAATGGTTGTAAGTTGAGGACTATCTATATTATAATATATCCTACTGATGCCATCTACAATTACAACCTTAACATATTTCAGCATTCTCACAATTTTGACTTACTTCGTTTTCATCATTTCTTGAACAGTAATTTTTATATATTTATAACATTTGTTTCAAATTCCTTCTTTGACATATCACTTTCATTCACATAAACATCTCTTAAGCATCCCTTTTATTTCAATATCATGTCTTTTTTGAAATTGTCATTCTACTTTAGGCTTTACATTTTTCTCTAGATAGATAGACGGATGGATGGATGATGGATGGAAGACAGATAGACATAATACTCTAGGTGTTATTTCTTATTTCTGTCATATAATTTTTCCAACATCCACCATTGACTTTAATGAATTATTCCATATTCAGAACTTTTTATCCTTGTTTCTTTCACTAATTCAATCCATCATAAACAATCAAATCAATTATGCTTTTTATTTCATTTCTTTTTCATATGTATATGTGAGAAGATTTATACTTTAAACCACCTATTTGAACCAACAGTTTTTCCTAAGCAAATATTCATCAGGTCCTGTTCTCATTAATCCTGAGCCCCTGAATTGTCCATTTTCAGTAATAAACATAGAAACATAGAAAACTGATGGCAGAAAAAGACCCAGTAGTCTATTGAGTCTGCTCTTTGAAGATTTTTTGTTTTCTTTTTAATTAATTTATTATTTTTAAATTGTTTTGTTAGTTTTATTTTATTTTTTATTTTATTATTTTTTTCATTTTTGTTGGATGATAGACATGTGTTCATCATAAGCATGTTTAAACTCAGTAACTGATGATTGACCCATTACCTTCACTGGAAATTGGTTCCAAGCTTCCACTACTCTTCCGTGAAGTAATACTTTCTAACATTATTTTTTAACTTCCCTCCTGTTCAGCCTGAGGTTATGCCCCTGTGTTTTTTTATTTTTGCTGAACATTGAAAATACTGCCTTCTAGAATCTTATTCACACCTTTAATTTTTGTTGCCCATCTCTGGACTCACTCAGTCTTATCAATATATTTTTTAAAGTGAAGTCTCCAGAACTGGACACAATATTCCAAATGGGATCTTACTAGAACCCTATATAGCAAGATTTGGGCCTCCTTTATTCTGCTGGTGATGCCTCTAGTGATGCATCCCAGATATATATTTGCCTTCACAGCTACCTGGCCACACTGTTTATTCATTTTTCAGTCATCTGCTATGAGCACACTTAAATCCTTTTCTTTGTTTTTCTGTTTAATACTGTGCCCCCAATATTACACCTTGCCAGAGGATTCTTTTTCCCCAAGTATATGATCTTACATTTAGAATCATTGACCTGCAGTTTACATATTTTGTACCAATTTTTGCAACAATGCTAAATTGTTTTCCATGTTAGGAATACCGCCAAGAATATCAACTCTATTACATCTTTGTCTCATCAGCAAAAAAAAAAAAATCCTTCTGTTATATCACTTACAACACATTGAATAGAACAGGACCTAGGATTGAGCCACTCATTTCCAAATTTTGTAAGTCTCTGTTATAAAAATCTCTGCAGCATCCATTGTTGAAAAATTCTCCTTAAAACAGCATTCATCTAGAACAGTGATGGCGAACCTATGGCACGGGTGCCACAGGTGGCACGCGGAGCCATATCTGCTGGCACGCGAGCCGTTGCCCTAGCTCAGCTCCAGCACGCATGTGCATGCCCGCCAGCTGATATTTGGCTCGCACGGAGGCTCTGGGAGGGTGATTTCGGCCTCTGGATGGCCTCCGGGGTGGCAGGGAGAACGTTTTCGCCCTCCCCAAGCTCCAAGAAAGCCTCTGGAGCCTGGGGAGGGCAAAAAACGGGCCTACTGGGCCCACTGGAAGTCGGAAAACGGGGGAGTGGGGGGTCGCACACGCATTCGCAGGGGGTTGGGGCGAGTGGGGGGCTTTGAATTATGGGTGTGGGCACGCACGCACGTACAATAGCGCGTGGGCACACTATTTCGGCACCCAAGGAAAAAAAGGTTCGCCATCACTGATCTAGAAAGTCTAGTCCAGTGATGGCGAACCTTTTTTCCCTTGGGTGCCAAAATAGTGCGTGCACGCGCTATCGCACGCTCGTGCGTGCCCACACCCATAATTCAAAGCCCCCCACTTGCCCCACCCCCCCTGTGCATGCGTGCGTGATCCCCCCACTCCCCCATTTCCTGACTTCCAGTGGGCCCAGTAGGCCCGTTTTTTGCCCTCCCCAGGCTCCAGAGGCTTTCTTGGAGCTTGGGGAGGGCAAAAACGCTCCCCCCGCCACCCCGGAGGGCCTCCGGAGGCCCAAATCGTCCTCCCAGAGCCTCCGCGCGAGCCAAAAATCAGCTGGTGTGCACACACATGCGTGCTGTAGCTGAGCTAGGGCAACGGCTCACGTGCCAGCAGATATGGCTCCGCGTGCCACCAGTGGCACCCGTGCCATAAGTTCGCCATCACTGGTCTAGTCCATCCTTCATCAATTCCATTACCTCTTACCTGTGTTACTTATATTCATATTCCTTTCAATCTTTTCTGGAAGATCTATAATTTTCAAACTAAGTATTTCTTCTTCACATCTGAAGCAACAGATCAAATTCCAACTGATCAAATTTCAAATCAAGTCCAACTGTAATTTTCTACTTTGGCTATTGTCCTGTGTTTAGTTCAATTGTGTTATTCACTATCAGATTTTTATTTTACATTGCCCCAAAATCAGAAATGATTTTAAATAGGGAACTTTCCCATCAAAAGTTAAAAAATAAAAATCAGAACTTTTTTAAAGAGCTAGAAAGAACAAACTTTGTAATATAATTCTGTATAAATATAAATCCAATTGGGTGATTTTCAGCGCCTGGGAATGTATTTTTATCATGGACTTCATTATGGTAAAAATGAAAGTAGTTTGGAGTTCAATAGTAAACAGTGAAAGAACAGGAAAAGAAAAAGTTGTAAAAATGCAGTAAGGTAGATGAGCAGTCAATTAGTCATAAATGAAAAGATAATAAAGCTTTAAAACCCAGGCATGCTTAGGAAAACCGAACAGCTGAAGGGAGAATATGGTAAGAGACCCAACCTTCCGATCGCGCCTTATCGAGAATTGCTGTCTTCAAGATCCTCTCATCCGTGTAGGTCTAATTGTCCAAAGATCTTATTGGGCCTTCCTAGTCTCTTCAGTCCTTCCTAGTCTCTTCAATAAACAGCTTTGGCAGTGAAATCAACTATTTGGCAGGAGAAAAAGAGTGATATCATATTGGGAGAAGTCCTCCCAGTTCTCCTCTTTCTGCTCTTAGCAGTACTAATAACTTGGTTGGTTTCCTTGTGTAGGTTTTATAAACCTCGCTATCAGCTATTTTTGTGCCGTTCTTGTACAATATGCACTATATGCTTTTCCCCCCTCCTTTAGTATCCTATATACATCTGCTGTGAACCAGAATGATTCTCTTTCTTTTGCTTTTACTAATCTGCCTGACATAGAGACTAGTTGTCTTCAAGATGGCAGATATTATTAGAGTGCACTGAGCACTGACTCCTATCACTTTATGCTACCCTTCAAGTTTTCTTTAGAAAACCCCTGAATTTAAGGCTAAGGAGCTCAGTTACTTTTTATGATCTCTTTTATCCATCTTTATATCAGATCAGCTTCAACCATCATGACTAACACCATACTTTTAGCCACACATTGAATGTTCTTTACCATTTATTCATTTTATATTCTACTTTGCAGTCTTCCATATATCATGAGTATCATTAAAAGTGCCCATATATATTGATTTTCACTTCCAGTGGTGGCTTTGGCTCTCAAATCTTTCATATAATGCATTATAGTATGGTTATATATTATCTTACCAGCCTTACTTGTGCAACATGCAATATTCCCTCATAACAATAAGGAAAATACTGATCAATTTTGACATATTTGGGGTAGAATGTCCAGGGTACAATCAAAGGTCATTTTACTCCAGCATGCTAATACTATTCTCTGCAAGCTAGTGTCCTGATAGAGGGACTACCTTGTAAACCAACAATAACATACTAATAAAGGAGAATATTTGTAGCTAAGGGTTGACATGAGGGGTCCTTGGTGCTCTCTGAGCTTGCTTGTTTTCTTGCAGATATTTCAATACCCAAATTAGGTAACATCATCAATGCTAGTAAGGAGTGCGTGTCAGTTTATGTTCTAGTGGCTTGCCTATCAGTGTTGGAGGGGGTGGTCTTAGAAATTATTTGATTGGGCTGCTTGTTATTGGCTTCTCTGGCAGTTTATTGACTGGCAGAACACATCCACGAACACCCACTAGCAATCAGAAGACATGATGAAAATTCTTTAATTTCACAACATATAGACAGATTTAACTATAGTTTCAATTGGGAAAATGTGACCATCCTAGACCAAGCCAAGTCCAAAAACACCAGGCAATTTCTAGAAGCCTGGCACTCTGACAAATTAGCCATCAATAGACACATAGAAATTCACAATATTTATAGACTATGCAAAAAAGGAACAAAAAGACCCAAGCACTTCTCCACCAGCAATCAGCACCCAGATCAGCATAGATTAACTCCAAGGTTAAGAGCAGACCAACAATCAAGTAAACAATACTCAATCAAGAAACTGCCAAAGAAACCAGCAGCAAACAGCCCAACCAAATATCTCTAAGACCACCCGACCAACACTGACAGGCAAGCCATCAGAATATAAACTGACAGCAAACAGCACTTGTTACTAGCACTGATGTTGTTACCTAGTTAGGGTAATGAAACGTCTGCAAGAAAACAAGCAAGCTCAGAGAGTACCAAGGACCTCTCAACAATAACATATACTGTATATGCAATGTAGACACTAAGGATGCCTATTTCTTACTGTTCTAAAATAAAAATGAAGTGTTACAAAGCAATTTAATATTATTTTATCTAGTAAAATATTTAAATATCTAACCACCAACAAAAAATACTTTTCAGGATTAGCCAGATACTATCACACATATTTGATAGTAATATCACCCACAACTTCTCAAGGCTTTTTTCCTGTATTTTGGAATACATGGATAAATAAATTATCTGCAAAGAAAATTAACTAAATCTGTATTTCACCTTTGACAGCGGATGACCATCAAGCTCTCATTTGGGATATCCAGCAAATGCCTCGTGCCATTGAGGACCCAATCTTGGCTTACACAGCAGAAGGAGAAATTAACAATGTACAGTGGGCATCAACCCAGCCGGACTGGATAGCTATCTGTTATAACAACTGTCTAGAAATTCTGAGAGTGTAAAAATAGTTAGGCTATGGGAAATAATGAAGCAGGATGCTAGTCTTTCAGTCTTCTAAAGTTAAGAACAAAGCTGCATTGAAACAGTGTCACTAGCTCTTATTAAATTCTTCCAGGAAGACTTACAACTGGAGTTAATGAGTATATACGATGAACTTCTTACCCATCGTGTCTCTCTCTCACCTTCCCCACTCCATGCCAATGACTTAAAAATGCAGGGATATCCTTGGTGTTTTAGATCGTCTCAGATTTTATCAACATGTTCAATTAAAGTTATGTATATATTATGGCCATTTGTGTTGAGCATTTTTATTGCAATGGCACTGAATGCCAATTAACATTCTACCTGAAATAATTTGTTATAGATGCCTAAAAGCTATTCATTGTTATAGCGTTATAACAGTACCTTTTATTAAATATGATATTATTTTTCTCTCCCTCCCTATTTCCTGGCAATTTCTTTGATGCCAGTTATAAGGTATCATAATTACCGGTTTGTAAGAGCTTCTATGCAACTAAGCTCTGCTTTTGTTAAAATTGTTCTTTGCCTGTAAGCAAGGACTTGCCCTTTCCAGAACTTGTTGGAGAATACATTTTGCTCCTGCAAATATGTCTTAGATTGAAGTTTTAATTTAATATGCTACATTAGATAATCATCTATATGTTGTTGTCCCTTCTCTACAACTAAAGACTCTTCAAAAGTAATCGAAGTATATAAAATTCTGGGTATTTGGGTACATACCTAGTATCTGATTGCAAAAGTGCATCTAGTTTTAAATTGTACATGTGGGTGGCCCTTATAACATTATATTATTTACTAAAATATAGGAAACACTTCAGCAACTAATGGTTTTTACTGTTCTAATAGATGAGCATTTTCTTGAGAAGTTTTGCTTTAAACTTTCAATAGCAGTTTTTATATCACTTTTCTTAGCAGTGATACAATTATGCAAAACAAACAAAAATCTTTCCATAAGGCAGCAAAGCTTATTATACACATACTAAAATGTTGAGAATTATATGGGATGGTGCTTTTTTTCTGAAAACATGAAAAATGATCCGATACGTGCAATTTACAGAACAAAATGTTCAAGCATTTCGTGTATATTAGTATGTTGCTTCTTATTCCCATATCAAGCTGTTTCGATAGTATATGTATGATAGCTCTTCTCTGATACACTAAAATGAGTGTATTTGTGATTGATTCTTCCTCCTTCACAAAAGAATAACTTATTTAGATTTTAGAGAAGAGGTCATAGTTTCGTATCAGACAGCATTTTTCCACAGTAACTTAAGGGAGGTATGATCAGAAGATCTTTTCAGATGTAACCACCAATCATGTATATAGTAAGATCAACTGTGACAAGACTATTAATTATTTGTCTAATATGTGAGTATAGTACAGCTGAGAAAAAATATAATTGATATATGCATACCTATACTGGTCTAAACACCATGGGCATGAGATATATCTTAGACCATGGGCATAAGATGTATCTAGTAAAGAAGCCAAAACATGCAGATCTAACATGCAGTGTTGGATTGTCAAGTGATGAGTATGGATTTGTGATACCTGTTTTACAAGGAACAATGTTCTTATTGTACTGGATATTAAATAATATGGGCTTTTGTTTTTACTACCAATTCTGAACTGTAACATGTTATGTACTTCCAGTGTGATGATTTCTTAAAGGTGTGAAATTTGTAGCATGACTGTATAAAGTTCCAAACTTCTTGTTCTTTCAATAAGCAATAGCACTGATTTATGTTCCACTCCCAGGTATTGCATATATTTTCTAAACCAATATTGTTAGGCAAAATTGTTACTAATCTTATCTTTATGTGGCAGACAATGGTTAATATTTTAATATTTTGATTTTTATGGGAAAATACATGAAATGGGTTTTATCTTGATTTAGGACACCAATTTCTGAATTGTATTGACATGCTGTACAAATTTTAAACAGTTTTTTAAAGGGTTTGAAGTAGAATGCTGGGATTTTTAAATTGTCAATCTTGCTTCCTCTGCATATTTTGGTTTGTTCCATTCCTACTTACTTATGTGAATTCTGCCTTTCTTACGTTTTAATAAAATGGAACATTTCTAAATTATTCACGATGATATAAAATTAAAAAAGACATTAAAATATATATAACCATTTTATTTGCTGAAAATTTGGTTGTCAGGGGGGAAAAGACAGTATAGAACACAGTATACATTAGCATACATTGGCCTATTCAGAAATAGGCCAAAATCCTCAAAGTTACACTGAATAAAGCTGCCTAAATAAAAGTTGAAGTTTTAGTAAAGCTTTTTTTTAACATTAAAAACAGAACTATTCCTGACAACCTAGTACCATGTTAAGATTCAAACTGAAATTGGTAATTGAGACAAAAAATACAGGCACTTGCTATGGTGGAGACCAACCCAGTTTCAATTTGTATGAATTCATTAAAAATGTAGTTTGGATTAATTATTTTATCTCTACCAGAAAATCCAGCTTCAAAAGAATTTTGTCACTGTGACTCTTTTAGGCCAAATTTTATTAGCACTGAGATGTACATGCATAAACTTTTTTTGTTTTGTTTTTTAAAGTGCTAAAGATATAAACAACAAAAATATTAGAGAGCCTCTGCCAGTTGGGCATTAACAGAAAATTGTTTAACTTGGAAAAGGTCTATGACCTTAAATAGTTTAGATTGTTACAGGGTTTTCTCTGGCTCTGAGATTTTCAAACATCTATACAACTTATTGAGCCTCTCAGTTAAAAACCACCTGGATATCCATCTTACAATCATTTGGATAGCTCCATTCCCAACAGAAGCAGGTAGAAAAGAGTTTCCAACTAATGTCTTAGTGATCATTGCATACTTCTTATTTTTGCAACATGAATACAAGGATAGATTGGTAATGAAAGATTTCCCGAATATCTGCATATCCAAGAAAGAAAAGGTGGGATATAAATCTAAAAAATAAAAATAGTACCAAGGTGGATTAGATGCTACAACTTGAGCTACACTTAGGTCATAGAGAATTGTCAAATGGTACAGGGTCTCCTGTTTGAGCAGGGGATTGGACTAGAAGACTTCCAAGGTCCTTTCCAGCTCTATTCCGAATTGAATTGATTCTACATTGCCTTTTTTTTTTGTCAAGGATGGTAAACAGTAGATACTAAGGGAAAAGTTGATAGATCATTCTTAAAATGCTGTTCTGCCAGGCAGTGTGTGTCCCTTAAACAGTTTCAGTACCATTGTCCTGTCCTGGATTTAACAAATTTGGAATGTTTATGCAGGTTGGGTCTGGCTACTGGTTTTTTTTTCAGATTTGCAGTTTAGTTTTTTATTTTAAAATATATTTGAAAGCAGAACCAAAGAGTAAAGAAATAAAGGAGGAAAAATAGAAATAAAATCATGAACTATATAAAACTGAATAAAACTTTAGTAACATTAGATTAATACTGCATATAAAAACGATCTTGCATCAATTTAGCACTTGAAAACCACTATTGGTTAAGGCACCAGGCTAGAAAGCAAGGAGACTATGAATTCTAGTCCTGCAATAGGCATGAAAAAATTAGCTGGTAACTTTGGACCAATTACTTTCTCTCAGCCAAACTAATCTCACAGTTGCTGTGAGGAAAATAGGAATGAGTGTAAGGTATGTTCACTACTTTGAGTTATTTATAAAATAAAGGCAGAGTTTAAAAACATCTAAAGAAACTGATAAAAAACAGCAGTATTAATAATTAATGGTCTATACCGAATATCGGGCAAGATCTTACATCCTACACCCTGGGTTAAGAAAAGCCCAAATTTTTGCACAAACTTATCTGCAAAGTTATAATCCATAAAAGATATCCAGGTCAGATTTGGATAAAATATTATAAAGGAACCCCCCAAATATAAACTAGATAAGGAAGTCGAACAAGGTCCCAGAAGGCATTAAACCTTTCAGTATTGTCAAAATAACTACATGGCAGTCACCTGGATCAGAATTCTAGTCCATTAAGTTTGCATTCAAGAACTAATTTAAGTGTTCATAAGATCCTCTGAGAACTCTCAAAGGTGCTTTTTCAAAAGGCAACGACTGTTTTTCCTTCAGGAAGATTTTTTTGCTTCTCATCCAAGAAGCTTCATTAATTGTGACTGGATGGTGGGGGGAATGGAAAGATAGGTTCCTGTAGCCTGCAAGTTTTCTGGAAATCCGTCCATACTCCCGCACCATTGGAAGGTCATTCCCAAAGTGACCGAGAATCTCCATAGACACTCCTCCGAGAAGAGATTCCCGCAGCCCCGGATTACTACCTGCAAAAGTCTACCACGCCACGATTGACAGAACGATGCCCCTCTCGCTTCTGCTAAACTGCAGTAATTGGCAGCTGAAAGTTTCAGTAGCCCCGCCTCTTTTTTGAGAGTGCGCACGCGTGCTTTTGCGCCGCGAGGGAATCTTTTTTTAAGTTTCCACCGAAGGAACTGCGCGTGCGTGAGCGCAAGAGACTTGCATAGAATTTCAGCGCGTTTCTGTCGCTGAAGGAAGAAGTAGGATATATCGACGGAAGGCGAGCGGAGGAGGAGCCGCTTTTTTCGGGCCTTGGGAAGGAGGTGGCTGAAGCGGGTACCTGGCCAAAAGCTTTGGTATGAGGCGGCGGCGGCGGCGGAGGTGGCTGCTGTGAGGGCGGAAGGAAGAAGATTGGAGCCGGAGGAGAAGGGAGAAGAGCCGAACGACGGGTGCACCTCTCCTAGCCCCGCCGCCCCAACCGCTAAAATGGGTAAGGGACAGGGCTGATCTTGGCGGAGGGTCGAAGCATCTGGTCAACCCCGCTAGATGAAAGCTGGGTGTTGACGTCAAAAGAGGAGAAAGCTCCGCTGTGCTAACGGTTTGGCCTTGTTGCTAGCTCTGCGGGTTTTTCTCTGCGGGAGAACGATGATGATGATGATGATGATGATGATGATAGGAGGAGGAACAGCTGACGGGAGCGATCTAAATGTATAGTCCTGCCTTGGGTTAGCAGTTTTGCCTGAAGCACTCGTAAACTTCGGGAGGTTCACAATGTTCACAAAGATTTTGTTTGACAATCTTCGGTTTGTAATCACAATCCAGCGTTTGAATCGTGCATGGATGGAAGATTTGCTGGCGTGGGATGGGGGTGGCGGTTATTTATTTATTTAGCGTATGGCTGGTCACACACAATATGACGGGGTGGGGGTGGGAGTTATTGAATATTTTGCTTGATATTCAGTATATTAAGTCAAGACTTGTAGCCTTAGAAAGTCTTTGGGAACTTGCAGTGGGCCAGATTTGGATTTGTGTTAGCATTCCGAAACCCATTAACAAGAAACTGATGCAAAAATATGTTTGGTGCTTTTTAAACTTGGGAAGTTGTTCTCAGTATCATAACAGAATCAAGTTCATAATCCTTTCACCAGGGGCGGGTTGCATATGTGCATCTTCTTTTATAACAGGTAGTTTGTTTGTTTTTTAAAATGCATTTTAAAAAAATCTTCCCAGACATTTTTTTTATAAATTGGATGGCAAATATACATATAGCACTATCCTATCTATGCTTCTGCTCTTGGAGTAAAAACAAGAGACCAAGACATTTAGCATAAGTTCCCATTGGTTTTTTTAAGGGCATAGCACTTTAAACAATTTCAGTTTTCTCTTGTAGAAGCAATTCAGACTATTCAGATAAATAATAATGGGACTATTTATTTTAAACTCAAAATAAAGTTTTCCCATTTTATGCGTAACTATATTTTTTCTACACTTATTTAATCAATTATTAAATCATTCTGAGTTTATTTAGGAATCTTTGATGAAGCATTTTGTCAAAGGTCTGTAAAAGTCAGGTTGTAATATTGTCTGCTACATCAAGCCTGCAACATTTTTCCTCATACTAATTGATGTTGTCAAAGAAAAAATTAATAACTTAGAATTTCTTTTATAGAAACTCCGCTTACTTTCCTGCAGCAAGACTTTTCTTCTGTGGTGTGATCTTTCTGTTTTTAATCATGTTTTCCATGTGAAACACTATCTTGTCTAAAATTATTCTGCCCATTTTATTAGACTAGAGAGAATAAAGTTCTTAAGATTCTGCTACATCTGAAGTGCAGAGTACATGGGATAAAAAGCAGATCTTCTCAGTTGAGGTTTCTAAACTAGAATATATTGCTGATGGAGAGTTTCCTTGCTTCTTACTTTCAGCTATTTCAGATTCTTTGATCACTGATCAGACACATTTGACTAGTTACTACAAAAATACTGTAAACAAATATAAACAATATACTTGCAAGAGACACTAAAATTAATTGGCCTGTAATATTTTAAAATATTCAGTTACTTTCAAACATGCTATGCGTGTTCCTTAATTGCTGTTAGCTACTGATGGATGCAGCTAACAAACGCAGCTATTCCATCTGCAAACGTAAGTATGATGGCCAACTTGTTGTAACTACAACTTGTACAGTGCTGTCATAAGTTTGAACATTCATTGAAGGGGTGGTTGTTAAGCAAGGTAAAAAGGTAAAGGAGTCCCTGTGGATTTTAGTCCGCTAGTCATTGCCAACTATAGGAGGCGCTGCTCATCTCCATTTCAAGGCCATTGAGTCAACGCTGTCTGTCGGAAGACATTTCCGCAGTCATGGCCAGCATGAAGTCACGGAGTGCTGTTACCTTCCCATCCAAGTGGTAACTATTTATCTACCAGCATTTGCATGCTTTTGAACTGCTAGGTTGGCAGGAGTGGGGCAAGGACAGGAGCTCATGTGGCACTTGGGTCTTGAATCTGGGCTGCCGGCTTTCAAGCTGACAAGGCCAGTGTCTTAACAGTTGAGCCACTGTGCCACCCCTGTTAAGCAAGGATCATCTGTAATTTGAGGTTTACTCTTCAAACCTAAACATAGTTATATAAGTACTTTTTTGAAAGTTGCATAGGATTACTTCTGAACTGATATACAGGGTTATTCAAAAAGAATGAACTGATTTCATGACACATTGCTTCAGTTCTCAGTGACATTTGAAAGAGGAGTTATCTAAGTTGTGAAGGCCACATTGAACACTTGTACGACAGGAAATAAAAGTTGATTTTGAGTAGAATACTTGTGACCTGGCTGGAGTTTTGTGTTACTTTTCCTTAATAAAATATTGCTTCATGAAATTGGTTCATTCTTTTTGAATAACCCTGTATATTTGCAGCTATGTATCTTTCAATCTGGCTTTTTACTATAATCACAAGAATTCTGGTGATAAATGTGCATTTTATATTTGTACTAGTAGAAAATATAAATATATGAATGTGATTATATTCCAAGCATTGAATCAAAATGTTAGCAGAGGAACTCTGGCATACTTGTATTGTATGTATTCAGTGGCTTTGTATTTTAATTGAGCCTCTGCAGATTTAGATGGTATTTCTTCATAAATTAAACCTAATTGATACTTGGAAACTATTTAACCAAAGTTGCTTTCATTATTGCAAATAAAAATAGCAGGATCTTCTTCCCTTTTACTCCCAAAGTACCTATCAGTTTTTGGATCTGTCTGATTTCCCTAATTTTAACTATTACTTTTTTGATAATTTGGGCTGAGAGAGTGTGGCTGCCCCAAAATCATCCAGTGAGCTTCCATGACCAAGGTAGACTTCAGCCTATGTCCTCCTGCCTTTACTCCAATATATGAACCACTACCAATGATTCTCAATTAAGGGATATCAACATTTACTCTTTTTTTTTCTCTTAAGAATTTGAAAGAAAATGTACTGTAGAGTGATTTGGCCATGCAGCATCATCTAACCACCTATGAGTTCTACATAACTCATAGCAGTTTTTGTTTAACTGCCCATATTATTGTTTTCATCAGTTTTTGTTTTCACAGCAACAGGTCTGTATAAAAGAGGATATGTTCCCTATTTGCTATCTAGGATTTTCTTTTCTTTTTTAATTAAATGCAAAAAGAAAAGAAAAATAATATATAAAATGATAAAAGCAAAACAGAAAGCTAAAAACAGAAACAAAAACACATAGAGCATATATTTATTTACTCACATATGTGCATATATAAAATTGTACAATAAATATATCAATAAATGAAATCCATAATTTATTACAGTCATCCATAATTAATTTGCATTAAATATATCTCTGTTTTGGATTCAGCACACAAAACTGTTGAATTACAATATTTGTCTCCAATTCTCAAATAATCCTTATCATATTCAGGAGCAGAATGAAACTTTGGATGGCAGTGAAACAGCAATTTCTTATGGGCTTCTTATGATATTTAATTTATCTATTTTTATAAATATCTTACCTATGCATCTTAGTTTTCATCATCTTCTTTTTAATAAACACATTTTCTGTGAGAAATATTGTAAATCTAAACACCAAGTTACTAAAGCCTTCAGATATGATATATTGACATTAAAGCAATACGGAAGAACAAGAAATGCAACAGGACAAATCTAGGCTCATCTATCTAAACCAATAAAGTAGCCAAAAATTTATCGCTACATGATAGACAAGAAAATATAAGTAAAAATAATAACAAAATAAATCCTTTCCATTTGACTATAATATACCATCTGATCACCCGGCTTTGCCCGGATATTTATTTATCCCAATCTTGTATTAGACAGGAAAAGGAATGAATTATATCTATAGTGTCAAATCAAAGCAATTTTATTTACAGGGTTTTAAAAGTATAAGGACCTTGTTCAAATCCCAGCTACGAAACCTGTGGACAGCTGGGGGATTTAGAAGCACCTCTGCCACCACCCGTTTTTCCATTTCCTCAAACTGGGCCTGGGACTGGAACATAAATCCCTGAGCTGGACCATGCTGCGCATCCTCCACCAATATTCCCTGTAATATCAGAAAACGGCGCGCGGCAGTTAGAAACTGCCGTGCGGCGTTCTCTTTTCATCCGCACAGGTGCGCAGCCTTTGCCATTAGAAAATGCTGCGCAGAAGTTAGAAACTTCTGCGTGGTGTTCTCTCATTACATGCGCGGCCGCGCACCTTAGAGGGAACAGTGTCCTCCACCCCTGCTGAAATAGGCTGGGTCTCCTCTCTGGCCTCCATAGCTGTTTCGCCTCGGTTGGGGTGGTCCCGTCCTTTGTGTGATGAGTTGGGGCGAAGGCTGATCCTAGGAACACGGGCCGAAGCTGTGAGATGGGGGAGGACGATCCGCTTTGGCCGTGGTGCGCTCAATCAAAGGCCTCTGTATGGCCTACTCAGGCTCCCTTTGCTTCGTAGGCCTACTGTGTGAGGGAGGCCTATGCCTGAGTTAGGGACGAATTACGCCTGAGTTAATGACGATACTGGGAACACAGGCCAAGGTGTTCTCTGTGAGATTGGGCCGCCACAGTGAGGGGGTGGACGATCCGCTTAGGCCATGGCGCGCTTACTCAAAGACCTCTGTACTGGCCTAATCAGGCTCCCTTCGCTTCGTAGGCCTACTGTGTGAGGGAGGCCTAGGCCTGAGTTGGGGCGAAGGACGATCCTGGGAACACAGGCCGAAGCTATTCCCTGTGAGATTGGGCCGCCGCAGTGAGGTGGATGTGGGCGATCCGCTTACGCCGTGGTGCTCAAAGCTCTCTCTACTGACCTAACCAGGCTTCCTTCATAGGCCTACTGTGTGAGGGAGGCCTAGGCCTCTTCAGAAAAACGATGAGCTAGGCTCAGTGTACAGAACACGACTGTTGTTCCAAAAGGCCACCCCTAGGGGTGCTAGGGGTGTCTTACCCCCAAAGTATTTTTCGCCAGATAGTAAGTCATATGTGTACCAAGTTTGGTTGAAATTGTTCAAGGTGTTCCAGAGTTATGATGGAACATACATACATACATGCATACATACATACATACATACTGCACATACATACAGCCAGCCGGCCAGCCAGCCATTTTTATACATATAGAAGATTGAACTGGGATTTAGAAACAAAATTGACAACAACTATTAGAATACTTTGCATGAAGAATTGAATCATATGATTGGATTCTTGGCTTTATTAGTCTCCCTTTAATACTTCTCTGCTGGGGGAAGAGCAAGTGAAGCAATTGCCAAAATAATTCACAACAGGCTTTGCTGCTAAACAGTGTCTATTAACTGCATAAACTGTAATTCCCATGCTTGATTATTTAATCTGTATAAATACAAAGCTGGATTCCGTAAAAACAATTTTTGAAACTTTCATCAAAATTATACAAAAAGTTAGCAGCTTTTATAGTAACTCAGAATATTTGCACTAATACTGTGTTTCCCCGAAAATAAGACACTGTCTTATATTTTTTTTGCCACCAAAAAAGGCACCAGGTCTTATTTTCCGGGGGGATGTCGTCCACTGACTCACCTCACTTGTGCGTGTCATCCCCAGAGTCCTTTTGGCTGTCAGAGGCCATCAGGACCTTCTTCAGCTTCAGCCAGGCCTCGCATACCTCAGCCCATTTCTTCTGCAAGCAGCAAGGCTTTCCTGAAGGCCTCTGTAGCCAATAACAATGCTCCAGATCAAGGTGGGCGAGATGTGCGAGACCTGGCTGAAACTATCCAAAGGTAAGTAGTAGGGCAGTTCGACCACCCCCATCCCCACCCTAGCTTAATTTTTATCCGTGCACCCTGGAGTGGGAGGGGTCTTAATTAGGGCTTATATTGGGCGCACATGTAAAAAGCAAGCTAGGACTTACTGTCTGAGTAGATCGTATTTTGGGGGAAATACGGATATCTGTTTATGGACAGCCAAAGAAAACAAGATTGCCAAGGAGAACAGATTAAAATTAGAAATGACAACCAAATACAGGTAGAATTTACAGCTTGTACAGGATACAAACAAATTTTACTATTGTTTTTTTTAACCATTCCATTGTATTTTACTTAAAATAAAATATTTTCTTAATGCTTTTCAAATATAGCCATTGCATGTTTTCCAAGATGGAAGAAGGATACAACATCATCAGTATGTCTTCTTGCATTTAGGCAGAGCATAATGTTTTGAATACCACTAATTGTCAGGCATGAACAATCAGATTCACACGTGAAGAGTTCAATTAGCTGCCTATACACAGGAATCTTCTCAGACTGACGGTTTGCACATGGGTAAGACTAGATAAGGTTCAGCGGCATTCAAGCATGGTCAGACTTCATCCTCTTGTGCTCAGTAGGAATATCAGACTAATTCTCCATTTGACTTCTCTCCTGACTCTGCTAGTGTCTTTTTCACTTAACCCCCCTTTCAAAGCAGCCCTGCCCTTCTTTCGTGGCATCCTCATTGTCCGAGTTCTCACAAGAATTTGGGAGGGATGGAAATGAAGCCAGTTGAAAGGAATCCACCCCCATATCTGAAGTATCCGTTGGAGCAGGTGCTGCTGTCTGGAAAATATCTAGATGATCAGCATGTTTCTCTCCCATCTCTCTCAGGAAGTAAAGGCCGGAAGCGGATGGTTGGACTGCATCAACTGCCATGTCTCCCTCCAGAGGGTCCCACTCTGTCTGGTTAACTCCTTTACTTTGATTCCTTGGGCGGTTCCGGTGCATAAAAGGGAACTGGGAGTTTGGGAGGCTATGGCTTTTCTGGGAAACACTGATGTTTTTCCACATCAAGGCAGGGACATGCACATATCTGGTATTTTTCCAGGAACGTTTGAATTCAGGGAAGGGGAAATCCTTGATAGCCCCTACTATTTTATATCACCAAAAGTCTCTTCATATTCTTGAACACACCCACCCATGTCCTGCTGTCTGGTTATCATGGCAAAGTAGCAAAACCTCCTCCCTCAAAGATGCAGGCAGGCACCACTATTCTGTGAGCTTCAAATCCCTTTCTTCCACTGAAAATAATGGAATATAAGGGGATATAGTAAGTGGGACTCCTTAGATCAGGAGTGTCAAACTTGCGGCCCACAGGCCAGATGCGTTGCACACTGGCCATGCCTACCCCCGGTTTAGCAAAGGAGAAAAAAGTTGAGATATGACAACATGATGCTGTGAGTTTGACATCCCTGCTCTAGAGTATCCATCTAGGCCCATGAAAACTAGTCAAGAGATTGCAAATAAATTCTGGGGTATTGGTGCTGCCCCCAATACCTCGATAGCTGCTTCTGCAGGAACTTGCCAAAAGTTAGAGGGTTGTAAAATCCTTGCAGTAACCAGAGTCTGGGGTGTTCATTATTACACAGGTTTATAGGACACTGCATCCGGCATCAATTTCTTTGAGCCTGGTACATATGTAATATAAAGTCAAATCAAGATTAAAAAAATGACTCCATCTTTCTTGCCTCAGGTATAGTGGCTTAATCTATTGTAGCATTTCCAGATTCTTATGGTCGGTATTGACCAACGCACCCGTTCTAAGAAATGTCTCTATTGGTCAAAAGCTTTTTTAACTTCTAACAGTTCTTTATTTAAAATGTCATAATTTCTTTATGGGGAAGTGAATGCTCTGGAATAAAATGCTCAAGGCAAAAGACTGTTTCTCTCCCCCCCACCACCCGGGGCCTTCAGTAAGAGTACTGCTCCTGTAGCCATATTGAAAGCGTCAATATGGATATTAAATATGTTGAATGAGTTGGAGTATTTGAAGAAGGGGCTGTTGTAGGCTGTTTTAACTCTTCAAACGCCAACTGCTCTATGCTTGTCCAAGCAAATTGAACTCTCTTTTTTTAACAGTTGAGTTAGAGGTTTACCTTTATGTGCAAAGGTAGGAATAAAAGTTGTAAAAGTTCGCAAAGCCTAAAAAACTCATAACATCCTTTGCATTTTTGGAGCCTGCCATGAGAACACTGTGTGTACTTTCTGGGGATCCATTTGAATCCATCTATGGAAATGCAGTAACCCAAGAAATCTAACTGTTGCAAATGCTTTGTGATCTATGTAGTCCCAGGGATTAAAATCCCAGCAAAGAAGCAATGTCCCATGTCAGCTAAGGAGCTGTCAATTTTGAAGAATATTTCAATTCTAATCTGCAAAAAGGTTTTATTAGACCCCTAAAGTCACCAGCTTCTTTGTCTATAAGAAGCAAGACCCTGGTTCCCCAAACCCAATCAGTGGGGTCCCAACTACAAAGTGCTTAATGTTATTAATCTCATTATCTAGTACCAGTCATATTGGACTTATTGGATAGATTGCAAAGTACACATATGTTTACCAAGTTGATCTTTCAAAATGCATATAATCTCACCAGAGTCGATGAGGGGGATGAATTTTTTGACAGCATTCGATAAGTTTATATATACGATTTGGGTTAGTAAATTATGATGTTCTATTTTCTATATTTATAAATCAGGTGGGGTTTTTTTAAAGCATAGACTCTATATGTGGGAAAGACTGATGCTACCTCTTCCCCAAAGTCTACAAAGTCTGTACTTAGCTAGCAACTTTGCCTCTTCACCCCAGGGTTTTCTTTTGCTTGTTTCAAAGGGACCATTGCTTACACATATGAAGTGGGAAAAGACATAGTCTCACAGTTTATTGCAGAATTATGTCGATCCCAATATGATTAGGATGTGAAGGTGGTGCATGCATAATATAAATAGGAAACTGTTCTATATGCTTTTCAACTGATGGTTGCAGGGGGACTATAGTTTGTGTAATTGGACTTGTTTTTAGGGCTGGCCATCTATTGTTTCTACTTGCACAGGAATAGTAAGCCTTAAGGAATCTGCAATGCTTCAGAACTGTTGCTAATTCTATGAAATCAGCAAAGCAGTTGCTTCAGAGTCCACTAAAAGCTTGAGCGTTTCTTTTTGTCTATTGGGTAAAGTCAGAGTAACAGAAATTTTCAGTAATGTACCTTGATTCGGATGGAATCAAGCCTATTCAGTGATTGAATAGCCGCTCTTGTGAGCTCTTGCAAGAGGGGCTGCTGTCTTTTCCCTGGGCCTCTACTTTGCGCTCAGTATGGTGTTCTCCTAAGGCCTGGCCGGATAGTCTTTGTCCTCTTTTTTTGGTGGTGGTGGGGGAGACTTTGGCCTGGCAGACTCTCTGCAGAAAAAGCAAAGCACTAATTCTTTGTGCCTGTGTTTTTTTCAGCACCTGCCTTCATTCTCTTTGCCATCCCTAATTTGCATGGATTCCTCTTCCCCCAACTCTTCTCCCCACTCAGCACGCATGGGGAGAAGGCCCAATAGTGAGACTTTGAGCTTGCTTCTTTCTGTTGCCCAAACTGGCATTGATTTCTTCCACACATGAGTCGAGGATCATGTAAACCTGATCTAAATTCTGGAGAACTCCTTTTAGTGTTTAGCTCTCATCTAAACTGACTAGTCAGGCTGCTTTGTTCCAGTCCAGGTCTCAAAAGTGCTTTTTCAAAAGGCAGCTGGGCTGGTTTTTTCTTGAGGAAGAAGAATAAAATGTTTCGCTTCTCGTCCAAGAAGCTTTATCAGTTGTGATGGCGGGGGAATGGAAGGATAGGTACTGACCAGTTGAGACCGGATGGGCCTGAGATACTATAATCTTGATAAAGGTTAAATGCCATCTTGGATGGAGCATTAACCTCAGCAAGAAAATTTCTACTTTTTAAAATAACCCATAGATGTTGAATCAAAGACATTTTGTATTTCAATTTAATTCTAATGTGTATGTTTTATTTCAATCAATAACGTGCTCACAAATAAGCAGTACTTGTCACCGCAGGGGAAATAATACAAGGAAAGAATGATAAGACCAAAACTGTAGTAACAGAAGACAAGTTTGAGAAAGCTGCATAGAGAGAAAAGGACAGATTCGTTGATTTAGTTATTGATCCAATCCTGATCCTAATACAAGGAATTATTAAAAAGACTAAGAAGTCATCTTTTCATAGGGATCAATGTGTAGAACTTGGTCTCAGTTAAATTTTAAAAAATGAAAAGTTTTGGGAATTAGTAGCTAATGGTATTTTCACACACAGCACCATATCCCAGTCCAAAATTGGACTCAGTATTTTTCCTCTGCTGTAGCTGCTCATACTGAGCCAATAATAGCCTCTATTGAATTAAGCTTACTACCACAATGTTCATAGAATAGAATAGAATAGAATAGAATAGAATAGAATAGAATAGAATAGAATAAATAGAATAGAATAGAATAGAATAGAACAGAACAGAACAGAACAGAACAAAACAGAACAGAACAGAACAATACAACACAAAGTTGCAAGGGACCTTGGAGGTCTTCTAGTAGAACCCCCTCCTTAGGCAGGAAACCCTACATCACTTCAGACAAATGGTTATCCAATCTTTCTGCTGTTTTCAACCCTGGCATTTGGAAAATCCCCTGGAAAGAATATGACTAGACTTTTCTTAGAAATGGGTAAAACATGTAGTACTGACCCACTGGAAGCAAAGCATACTATATTCAATTCTCCCCCTCCCCCCTCAAAAGCAACTAACAGGAAACCTGCCAGTTATCATCCAATTAGATTTCTGAGCTTTATGCCAGGCATATTTCAAATAAATTAGAAAACATAGAGGAAGAAACAAAACTCTTTCATCCAGAGCAGGATTTCAAAAAGGAATCAGCACAGTAGAAGATTGAAGGTTCTTATTCAGAAATATACCAATAGACAAGCAAAACAACACTGTATTCCCCTCATTGATCTTCCTTCTGCCTTTAATTCAATTGACAGGTCTCAACTTTGAGAGACACTAGCTAGGACAGACATCAATAGGCACCTTCTTAAATTAATAATTGGATTACATATTGAAATTACAGGCAAGGTAAGAATGGGCGCACCAAAGTTCTTGTCAGACCCTATTTAGTTGGAGAGGGGAGTCAAATAGGTTGTGTACTTGCTCCTTTCTTATTTAACTTTTATATTAATAATATTGTAGTGACCATTGTCACATAGGTTTTTTTCTCCCCCTCACTTAATGGTTGGAAAATTTCCAAGTTAATATATGCTGATGACATGATACTTATTTCCTATCCAAGACTGGCTTTAGAAATTTATTGGCTAGACTAGCTGATTATTGTGAAGGAGCTGAGACCTGGGGGTGGGATGAGAAAGCCTGGTCATGTACAGGAACAATCTAAGTAAATATTGGATTGTTTATGAATAATTCAGTCTCTTACAATATATTTTAATACAATGATTAAAATGTGTTAAATTACAATAATTTCCCAGGTGCATTTAAATAAATCTAGATTACAAGAATAAATGTGTTCCTTTTTTTCATGTACTAACATATTGGCATTATGCTTTCTCTTCATATAATTCTACAAGTAGCACTTGTTTAATTTGGTTAGCACTTATCTAAAACAAATACTAATTTGTAAATTGTATTTATTTATTAATCAGATTTAGGTACTGCCCATCTAACTCTCAGAATAAACATTTGATACTGTACTATAACTTTCTCATAAGTACTAATTCATGCATGGCTTTTAAAACATGAGAAGAATTTCCTGGACAACAGCATTCCAGCAAAAGCAGAACTATTTCTCTAGATCTACTGAACATTTTATTAGAAAACTGCCTTTCAGCAATATTCAATGTTGCCACGCCTTCATTTGTAGTCATTTCTTAATTAACTTTCCACAGTCATAAAGTTTTACTCTAGAAACTCTAGAAGTTGAATTAGATCATGGTATTTCATGAGCGGTATGCAATACACAAAACACATAATCCAATTACCCTACATAAGGAAATATTTTTCAAAATTACATTTTATTATGCATATTAATTTCAGTTTTATATGAATTAGAAGTCATAAACTATCATCAAGATCAGCATTTTCTAAAAAGCATGAAATGCCAGTTAAAAAGTATTTTCCTACCATTATTACTATATCCTCTTAAAAATGTTTTTAATTGCCTTGTGTTCCCTGTTTCTCAGAATACACTTTTATGAAGTTTCACTTCATAAAACTCAAGACTGTCAATCAAAAAATAACTAAATCAAAAGTAATAACTAAATTTTCCTTTTAAATTAACTGAATATTAATTAGTTACAACTGTTTTATATTTTTTACAAAGATGTACTTGCGTCTACAGGAATTTTGGTATACGGTACTGCAGAATTTTCCTTCATGTTGTTTAACATTCATAAAATACCTGAAGTAATCAATCATCTGTTTGTTTGGAATGAAATATTGCTGATAGGTTGATGGCATTCAGATATACATCACTACTCTGGACCAAGTGAGGGATGGTATTGAGCTTTTTTTTCGTTTTATTTATACATAAACAGAGCAAAGAAAAAAAATAAAACAGTAGTGAAAGTAAAAAGCAATAAAATACAATTATATGAGTAAATGTCTATGTATATAAAATTTTATACAAAATTTCAATACAGAAGGGCTATATTTCTTTGTAATTGTCAACATATAATCTACATCTATAAGTAACTTATTAATAAATCACAGATAACACAATGTCTTCTACCCAATAATTGGAGCCATAAACTTTTGATGGACTTTCTTTGTTATATATGGGCTGTTGTTTGGGGAACTGGAGGTGACTGCCTTCAGGGTAGCGTGGGGTGGAGCTGCCCTCAGTTCCCCAAACAACAGCCTGTATATAACAAAGAAAGTCCACAGCGTAGGAGCACACTCACAGGGCAAGGTCTAGGGTCCCAAATCCAGTCCACCCGGCTAAGCAAGCCCATGAGGCAAACTGTAGTCCACAGAGCAAAATCAAGGCACAAGACAAAAGGCAGTTCTCAAGGCAAGGCAAAGCAAGACAAGGCAAAAGGCACGAGTCAAAAACCGAGGGAGTGTAAGCCAAAACAATTGTTCCTGACAAAGACTAACTCCCCATGGCTTCTCCTTAAGTCAATCTACTCCAGGTGTTCAATGTGAGGAGTGGTGGGGCGACCTTCTCCCAAGTAGCTGCACAGTCCTTCTCTGAGCTTGCCTACGTTCTCCTTCCAGTCGACCACCTCCCCTAATGCTTGAGAGGCCCGGGACAACATCGTCCTCAGACCCTGGCCTCTCCAAACACCCCAAGGGAGCTGTGCCATCCCCATCGGACAGTCCCAGTTCCAACTCCTCCTCTGGGCTCTGATAGAACCATGACATGAGGATAGTTATAAGTACAAAATATTAGAAATGAAATCTTGAACTGGTACCTCGAGATTGTGATGACATGGAATGGATCAAAAATGTTCAGATGTAATCCTACCAAGACCAAATTGCTAGTGGTCAGTAGATATTTGGGCATTTTAATAGCACCAGCCCCAGTATAGTAGTTATTTTGGATGGTCTCATGCTGCTTTCCACCTCACAAAAATGGTGATTTGGGACATTTTGTTTAGGGGATCCTTTCCTCAGCTTTCATTTATGCACCAGTTGAAGCTTAGCTGGACAGGATGATCTCAATTTTTGAATTCATATTTTGATCACCACTCAGTTGGAAATGACCTGGAAGCTACTTTTGCAAAATGTTGCATTGATTATTGGTGGACTTTTGGGCCCAGTTCATACAGCAGGTTATTATCTTTAAAACCCCAAATGGTGTTGCAGCAAGATATTTCAGGCAATGTCTTGCAAGAATTGGGTCTGCCTGTCTGAAACAGATCCTGAAAGTTTCCTCCCTCCTAAGGTTCATGAAATGAAAGAATGGCATGACTTATATTTAATAGCTTCACTTTATGAAATGTTCTATAAACAAGTTAAAGCTATTTTATTTCCTTGGGCTTTGGATATCAGCTGATTGATCATAGGCACCCATTAAAGATTTTAATCTTCTGTTTGTTTTATTTTGTTTTGTTTTGTTTTGTTTTATATTGATTTGAATCTAACTATTTTTAATTTCTCCTTTCTGTTGAATAGAATAGAATAGAATAGAATAGAATAGAATAGAATAGAATAGAATAGAATAGAACTTTATTGTCACTTTAAATGTATACTAATCAGCATACATTAAAATGAAATTTTGTTGCATTCAGCTCTCAAAAAATAATCATTATATATATATCCACATATACATACATATATGACACAAAGAAACATAACAGTCTAGTTTGAGTGTATACATATAGATGGGGAGAAAAAGAATCCTGCGAGTTTACAAGACGGATGGCATAAGGAACAAAGCTGTTGATTTGATACATCATACAGACTCTTGGGACTGGAGCAAGTTGCAAGTATTATAAATTAAAATAAATTAAATTGACATTCTTATAAGCAGCAAATGATTTGCTTTCAGTGTTACTAAATTTCTGTGGTTGGAGCAGGCATTGCCAACTAATTTATGGCTGAATTTTTCATTTAAAAGAAGGGCAGGTACAGCTTCCACCCTCTATTTGGTTAGATCTGCGTGCTGTGATTAGGTAATTGAAGTAGTCTATATACTCAATTTATATAAGAGCATTAAAGCCTAAATGAAATAGCATTTAGTGTTTCTTGTTGCGTGCAGAATTTGCTACCTTCTGTGTAGGTAACAGGCGGCCCTTTGGAACCAGGTCCCCCCAAAGATCTGGATGGCCCCCATTGTGTTATTGTTTAAAATAGCCGTCCCCAACCTTTCCAGTTTGGCGGACCAGCGGGACGAGTGGGGATGGTTCTGTGTGAACGGCAGGCGCGTGAACTCTCGCACACAACTCCATTTGCACAAGCAGCAGGCACGTGCACCCTCCACTTGCACAAATGGAGCTTCGTGCAATCACGGGTGCGCCCACCACTTGCTCAAGTGGAGCTGCGTGCATTCATATGCTCGCCTGCTGCTTGGCCTGATTTCTGATTCCGAATGGGCCGCAGCCCAGTACCAGGCCGTGGCTCATGGATTGGGGACCCCTAGTTTAGAAGACCTGGCTCTTCACCCAACCCTTTGCCAAGGAATATAAAGTTTAATATATTGTTGCTATTATTTTGAAAAGATATATTTAAATGAAATAATATGATTATTTTACCATTGTATAAATGATTATATACATTTTTAAAAGAAAACTAACATATAAAGTAGCTACTTAGTGAGACAAGAAAGAGAATACAAATAATATCAAGGAAAGAAAAAGAAGGGGACCAAAAACTTCGGCAAATCTAAAAAAAAACCTTAGTTACCCTACATGTAACTAAGATTTTTTTTAATCTAAATTACATCTCTATTTAAATATCTACATTTAATTATCTATACAAGTAAAGAAAAAACATTTTCAGGCTATTAAAATTATATGGTTTTCTTCAAAATATGATGATTTAATAATTTAATGAATAAGCAGGGAATTAAATCTAGGCTATATAGAAATATTGATTCTCTTTTCCTTCTTGTTTCTCCTTCAGTAAAAAGTTAATTTCAAGACTGAAAATTGACAAATTTTGTTAAGCCAATTATTACTAATATTCTATAAATACATGATGTTTTTCTTTCAATATTCCCAAGTTATGAACTTTTTTACAGATTGTAATATACATGTAATGTATATTAATGTATACATTAATATTAGAAAATGTTGTTTTGGGTCTTTGCTTCTACACCTGAACTAGATAAAATTTCTTCAAGAAAGGACAGAAGTTTGTAGTACTGAAGAGGAAGCAGTATGGGTAGTCCTTGAGTTATAACTGTAATGGGGTCTGCTCATTGATTATGGTCGCAAGTTGTAATGGTCATAAAATGGATCAGTCACATGATCAATCTGATTCTACAACAGGTTTGAACCTGTTAAGTGGACATGGTAGTCATTAAGCAAACACCGTGGTCACTAAGAGAAACTGGTTTACTACAGTACAGTTTTGCCAAACTGGAGGTAAGTGCTGGTTTTCGACAGAAGTGTTGTAAAACACGATCACGAAACCATGGGATGCTGCAAATGGCTGTAAATGCAGCTGTGTTTGTGAGCACAGAAAGGGTGCAATTACACGGCTGCAGGGAGCAATGAGCATTAGAACCTCTGGTCCAGGTCATAAGTCTCCTTTTCTGGTAGGTTGTAACTTCAAATGGCTGCTAAGCAACCAGCCATAAACTGAGGACTGCCTACGTAATTTAGTGATGACTAGACTCAATGCAAGCAGTAGAAGGGAGAAAAATTAAAATCCTAGCCAATCTGAGGGGAGATTAGATTGGACATGCACATAGTAGAAATATCCTAAGAGAGGGATTTTGTTAATATAATATGATAAAATATTTATTATCCTTTATGCTACTTGCCAGATATTTGGGGGAGATTGTTAAAGTCATAATATAAATAATTGTAATAAATAATATACAAAACAAAGCGGGGGTAGGAAACTTTCCTTTCTAAAAATAGGCCAGTCATTAGAAATCCTTGCTTTTATTGTTTCAGATGAACAGGAAGCTTTGAATTCTATCATGAAGGACTTGGTTGCCCTCCAAATGAGCCGGCGTCCCAGATTGTCTGGTTTTGATAGCATGAAGAACAAAGATTCCCCACATTCCAATAGACAGGTAATTCATTCCTGATAAGTAGAATCCTGTTTATCATACATATGTTTGGCTAGTAGAAACATTGCTCAGGAATTAACTCCTCCAGTCACATTACCTTTCAGCAGCTAAACCCAGAGTTCTTAGCAATCTCAGGAACATATTTTACTCTGCTCCAATGCCTTGGAGAACCCAAAGATTCTATCATAGTAATTTTCAATTTGGAGGAGATAGTGTGTGTTATCAAAGGTAATTCAAGAGATATGGATAATACTACTAGCATGTACTATGGTCAAGTTATAGCTGTGCCATTTCTGTTTTTATGTCTTGATCTTCTTTCCAAAATTGTCCAATAAATTCTATATTGAGAGCTCTATAAAGCTCAAGAAATTGAGAATATTGTCATGATGGGAAATATACCAGATATTAATTACTCCATTCTGCCCACGAATACCTCCACAGACATGCAAATATCTTCCATCCCTCTCTCTCCATGCTCAGATACTTCCTACCAGTAAGTATACCTTTAAGGTTGTTTCACAAACATACTCCATCCATTCTACACACTCACCCCTATACTTCTCATTCAAATATCATAAACTTTGACTTTTTCTCGTCTAAATAAATAATTGAGTTTTTTTTCCCTCTTTAAGAAAAAACACAGTGCCAGCAACCCAGGTCTCCTAAACAACCTTATGATAAGAAAACAAAATAGTCTTCCAGTAGAGGAAAAAAAGTTACAGGTAAAAAAAAAAGTTTTCTCTTCTAATATTGACTGTTCAGCCAATAGTATAGCTTTTACAATAGTGCAAATAGCATTAATTTGAAAGAACTAAAATGAAAAGCAGCATTTTTCTGAATTTCTCCAAATAGAAAAGCATACCTTAGTTTCAGATCTTGTGTTATATCCAGAAGTAAATATATGAGATGCTCAGGGCTCTGTCTTGATATAACTAATTGTTAAAGATAGAATGCAGGGTTTTATTCATTCATTCAATTTATGTGGCTGCCCATCTCACTGCAGGAATTCTGGGAAGCTAACATTATTATATAACATCAAACATTAATGACAGCCAGGGTATAAAACCGATTTGATATGTATGAGACTCTAATTAACAGTCTGACTCTAATGCCTGGGAACACATCCATGTAAGGTTTTCTGAAAAGCAGGAGAGTTAGGGCCGTAACACAATAAGCCTGCTTCCTGGATCCCACAAGATGATACTTTTTAATTCACTGGCTAGTACCATGCCTCTCCTAAATCTACAGGATGGTTAGAAACAAAAGAGGTCCCACAAATAACCTGGCCCTATGTTGTGACGAGCTTTATGGGGGACAGACAGACTCTTGGATGTATCTAGAAACACATTTGAAGCCAGTATAGCTAATTGTAAAAGTGTAACATGAGTGCACCACAATGCCTCACTGCCAGTACTGCTGCATTCTGAACCAGTTATAGCTTCTGGATACTGTTTAAGAGCAGCCACATCTAGAACACATTGTAGAATGGCACAGTGGTTAGAATGCAGCATCGCAAGCTGATTGCAGGCTAATTCTGCCAGAGTTCGATTCTCACTGGCTCAAGGTTGACTCAGCCTTCCATTCTCCTAAGGCTGGTAAAATGAGGACCCAGATTGTTGGGGGCAATATGCTGACTTTGTAAACCCCTTAGAGATGGCTGTAAAGCACAATGAAGTGGTATGTAAATCTAAGTGCTATTGCTATTACTAGAAACTACTTGGGTTTTACAAGAAATGTTAAGCTAAGAAAGCATTTTGGTGAAAAATGTTAGGACTGGTATCGTTTGCTCATCTTAACAAGAAGGTGTCAGATACTTTTCAAAAACCTGGATTAGGTTGGTGATAGTTAATCTAATCATAAAATCAAAGAGCTGGTGGGAGTTGTTGCCAGGAAAGCCTTCGTACAGGTTTTCATACAGATTCATCTTGTGTGCTAGTTGTGCCCTGTCCACCTCCCTCCCCCTGTGCATTTTACATCTTTGTTAATTTCTAAGTCAATTTTAGTGTTAATATTTATTGTTTTTAATGTTATCGTGTTGCTTTTATTTGTTGTAAACTGCCTAGAATCACATTTAGGTAAGATGGCAGTATATAAGTTTATTTAGAATAGAAATTGGAATTGGAATTGGAATTGGAATTGGAATTGGAATTGGAATTGAATTGAATTCTTTATTGACCAAGTGTGATTAGGAGGAATTTGTCTCCAGTGCATAAGCTCTTAGTGTACATACAACAATAATGATAGATCATTATCATAGTCATTGTAAAAATACATTCATCATAAAACATTAGATACACTTAGTGATAGTCATGGATACTAAATAAGCAATCAACATAAATCATACTAGGATACTAAGTAAACAATATAAATTGTAAGATACAAGCAAAAACAGTTAGAGTCATGAGAAGATAAGGAGATAGGTAATAGGGAAGATGAGAATAATGATGGTAATACTGCCTTTTTAGATAGTTTGATAGTGTTGTGGGAATTAGTTGTTTAATAAAGAAATAATTATTTAATAAAGAAATAATCAGAAGTCCTTCAGACAGTTACTCGTGTCCTGGTGGTTTCATGACTAGATTATTGCAGTGTATTCTATATGAAGCTTCTCTTCCATCCATAAGCTGCAGCTTCTGCAATGGTGCAAATAGTAACAGGCACTTTTGGATATGTCCATATGTCACTGCTGCTATGAAATCTGCATTGGAAGTCAGCTTCCAAGTGCAATTCAAAGTGCTAGTTATTACCTATAAAGCCCTGCATGACTTAAGGTCTAGATCAGTGATGGCAAACCTTTTTTCCCTCGGGTGCCGAAAGCGCATGCGTGTGCACTATCATGCACGTGCGAGTGCCCACACCCATAATTCAATGCCTGGGGAGGGCGAAAATGGCCTTCCCCGCCCTCGCAGAGGTCCTCTGGAGGCCGGAAACGGCCCATTTCCCGACTTCTGGTGGGCACTGTAGGCCCATTTTTTGCCCTCCCCAGGCTCCAGAGGCTTCCCTGGAGCCTGGGGAGGGCGAAAACGCCCCCCTGCCTCCCCGGAGGCTCTCTGGAAGCCTAAAATGCCCTCCCAGAGCCTCCGCGTGAGTTAAAAATCAGCACACATGCATGCTGGAACTGAGCTAGGGCAATGGTTCGCGTGCTGGCAGATATGGCTCTGCGTGCCACCTGTGGCACACGTGCCATAGGTTCGCCATCACTGGTCTAGATACTTGAGATTCTGTCTGTCTCCAATTGTCTCTGCCCACTTAGTACATTCTGGGAGAGTGGTCTACTCCACATCCCTACTATTAAACATTGTGATCTTAGGTATTCAGGAAGTATACCAGGGGTGGGTTCCTCCCAGTTGGGACCGGTTCACCTGAACCGGTAGCAACCTGCTGGTGACGTCATGGAACCAAATTGGTTGATGCCGGTCCGTGGAGGCCACCATCTTTTTTTGGAATTTTTTTTTTAATTCGGGTTTTTTTTTTTCTTCTGCACATGCGCAGAAGCCAAGTTTCCGGCACTGCACATGCATCACCATCTTGTTTTTGGAGGTTTTTGTTGTTTTTTGAAATTTTTTCTGATTTTTTGCTACTGCTCATGCGCACGCGCGCCCATGCGGCGCAGGAGGAAGCGAACCAGCAATGAGGTAAGTTAGAACCCTGAAGTTTACCTTCTCTGTTTTAATCCCTGCCCTCTGAAGCAGATCCCACTCTCCACCCCAAGTTACAGGCAGTACCCTTCCTCCTAGCATTCTGGAAGGCTCTTAAAACTGGCATTGGTCCCAGGTCTAGAACTATGTATTTTGGGGTATCCTGTTGTGGTTTCTTGTTGTTACAATTGTTTTAGCTCTTGTCTGGCCTGTCTGTATATGATTTTAATTGTTTTTATTGGGTTCTATGCTGGGCGACTAGTAACAAAATTAAACGATAAAATATCCTCTGAGATACTTTAATTATAAACTGAATAAAAATTATCAAAGTATTTAATAGGCAATATGAATAATTTTGTTTTGGCAGAGTGACATCAGGATAAAGTTTGAACATAATGGGGAAAGGCGGTAAGATTTTGATTTTTGTTTGTTTGTTTGTTTGTTTCCTTTTACATACCTTACTGCAATTCAGATATACAGTCAGTATTGTATATATTGGGACAATGATAAGTTTTTTAGCATTTGGCCTCTGTACACCACCACATTGTGTTTGAAATGAAACCCTCAAGATAATGAGTGAAGGGAAGACTTCCAGCTTTAATTCATAGGGTTTTGACAAAATTGTGGCATTAACTATTGAATAATTACAGCTATTTTAATGCACTCACTCCCATTTTGTGGCTTATAAATAACAAACTAATTACAAATACAAGGATTGTTTTTAATACTTGGATGAAAATCCTTTGCAGTCAATGACTGCCTGAATTTCTGGAACCCATGCACATGAGAAATGCTGGATTTCTTCCTTTGAGATACTTTACTGCCGTTGCCTTCAGCTGTTGTTTGTTTGTGGATTTTTCTGTCTTCAGTCTTGCCTTCAGTAAGTGAACCTTCTATTGCACCGAGATCAGGTCAGTGACTTGGCCAGTGAATAATATCCCTTTCTTTTTTGACTAGAGAAACTCTTGGATTGCTTTTGCTATATGTTTTGTGTCATTATCCATCTGAAATATGAAGCGGTATGCTATTAGCTTTGCAGAATTTGGCAGAATCTAAGCAGAGAATACAGCCTTGTACAGTTCTGAATTCATCCTCCTATTTTTATCAGCAGTCAGGTTATCAATAAATACCAGTGACCTGGTTTCACTGGCAGCCATACGTGACCCTGTGATAACATGGCCTCCACCATGTTTGACAGATGATGTGGTATGTTTTGGATCATGAGCTGTTCCTTTTCTTCTTCAGACTTTTCTCTTCCCATTCCTTCTGGTACAAGTTAATCTTCATTTCATTAGTCCAAAGAATCTTATTCCAGAATTTGGCAGCTTTTTTAGGTGGCAAAGTCTAATCTGGCCTTTATCTTCTTGAGTGTTACCAATGCGTTTGATTGTAAACTTTGACAATGATATGCCTGCCTCTTCAAGAATGTTCTGGGCTTGGCTTGAAATTATGAAAGAGTTTTTCTTCACTACTGATAGAATTCTGTGGTCATCCGTTTTAGTGGTCTTCCAGGCCTTTTGGTGTTGCTGAGCCTGCCAGTTAATTCCTTCTTTTTAAGAACGGCAAAGAGTCTAACGATAGCCTCTTTTACTTGCATAGACATCTCTTTGGACCACATTTTGTGTGTGTGTGTGTGTGTGTGTGTGTGTGTGTGTGTGTGTGTGTGTGTGTGTGTGTGATTTCTCAATGATTAACAGTTGCACTTTTGTCAAACTCCTTGAATGAAAGCTGAAAGTCTTCACTTTGCTCACATCTTGAGTGTTTAATTTCAAATTCTATGTGTGGAGTACAGACACCAAATGCCAAAAAAACCTATCATTGTCCCAATATAGACTAGCCTGACTATTGCAGTTATCTTGTTTAAGCTGTGTCGGATCTGTAATGAAACTTTTGGTTTTTTTCCCTTTACGATTAAATAATTTAAAAATACTTAAAAAACAGAATCCAAGGTGGAGGGACTGCCTGTAAAAATATAGTAGAGAGAATTTATGAATATTATTAAAGAATGGTTACGATAGCAATTTAGAAGAAAGGTAGGAAAAGGAGGAAAAAAGTTTGATACACTGTCCAAACCATTTTGTTACATGAACTATCTAGAGCCCACTTTGCTGCCATAATCATTATTTTGGTGTCCCATCCAGAATTATCCCATTTACCCGGCCTGTCCGCTATGAAGATGTTCAGCAGAAAGTGAAAACAGCTTTTGGGCAGCCACTGGATCTCTACTACATGAATAATGAGGTAGTAACTTACACTATATAGTGTGTTTTTATTCCTTTCTAAAAGGGTTAAGTTTAGTTCCATCACACAAAAAAAGAAAACAATAGGCTGTGCAAGCAACTCAGAAGTAAATGCTTTTGTTTCAGGAGCATTTATTTATTGTTTATTTCACAATAAAAGTATCTTCTGTACATGCAGAAGATGTGTCTACAGAAAATGTAAGCTGTGGCACCAGAAACCACCCCTCCAAATAGTATTTGTGATTCTCGAAAATGATTTCTACAGCTCCAGTTTTCTGAAAAATTGTCTTTTTCAGAATTGTATTCAGACTTTAACTAAGTCTGAAATGATTTCAGTTCCTGATTTTCAGACAGATAACTAATTATATTTACAGTATCTGTCAAAAACAAGATACTTTATTTCATTTAAGGTAATTTTACCAAAGAGAATAATTAATTTTCAAATAATTGGAACAGTTGAGAGGATCACTACATTAATTATCTTTTCAGGAAATAGGAGATATTGGAAACAATCAGTTTGCAGTTGCCTGTCTATATTGAATGTCTTCCAAATGTGTTGGGAATTCGTCTGCTTTTTACATTTTGTAAAATTTAATAAAATTATTATGAATCAGATTCCCTTCTAGCATGTATAATTCAGATAATACAGAAAGTGTCAAGTTGAAGAAGTCTGCTTCACTTATTGGGGGGGAAGTATAATTGGATAATACATGGAAACCAGCTTAAAAATTTGAAATTGCTAAACTGATTTTTAGTATTAAAATTAATTTAATCTCTCTTCCACACTGTTCTTACAAGAAATTCAAAGGAATAGAAGGTTTTCTTGATATCAGTTAGGGAAATGCATGTAGAAATAATTATGTTAAAAAGGTGATAATTGAATTGTTTCCTTCATGCGAAATAAATAGTTTGAAATATAACTGAAGGAATAGTTTTGCTATTTTATAGCTTATATATGTTTTCCTTACATAAATTATGGTTATTGCAAATCCATATAACATAAAGCAGTTTAAGAGTCAGTGTTGCCTTGCTGTCCCCTTGTTCAACAAGTGGTCCCTTGTTTCTATTCAGAATTTAAAATGGAATGAACCTTTACAAACTCTTTTGTCTCTATTTATTCTTTGCAGTTATCTATTCCTTTGAAAAGTCAAGATGACCTTGATAAGGCAATAGATCTGTTAGACCGAAGCTCAAATGTGAAAAGCCTTAGAATATTACTGCTGCCTCAGGATAAAAATCATGTGAGTAAAAGCAATATAATTATTTCAGTTTCACATTTGTTGTGATCGTCACAACAAATTATTGGTCATTAACTGGTATTAGTTACTGACTCACCAAAAGATTCTTTAATACACTGCTTAAAGCAGAAACAAAGTATCACATAATTTCTTGGTCTTCCATCCTATTTCTGGTCATCACTGATTGTTCATCTTGAAGTTGTTTGTAAGGAAATTACAGGTTGTGATAAACCCCCAAATATTGGCATGGTATGAATTCCTGGCTAGAAAGCAAGGAAAGTATTTTTTAACGTCAAATATTGCATTGATTGATTGAATGATTTTAAGTTTTCTTTCCGTGTTCTTCCACATTTTCAGGTTGTATTGTGATCTTTAGTTCATACTGATAACATACATTTAAAGCCCTATTAAGTTTTGAATCTCTTAATAATTTAACTATTAATTCTATATTATAAAATGCATTAGTTTGATTTCATTCAATTTTTTGTTTGCTGATAACATTAATTTTAAGATTTATGAGAGTTATAATCCCCAAAATCTCGAGGATAGCAGATTAATTCCTCCTGTCATAATAGAATTAACTTGGCAATATAAATGCTAAAATAATTTAAAATATAGCATTTGATTACATATCTTTCACTGTTTAAAAAAGTAAGTTTTGCTTGCTATTGAAAAATGCATTTTTTACTTATAAGGGCTACAAGTAATTTACCAATTGCTTCTACTAGTGCCTTCCAAATTCAGATAATATTTAGACTGTAAAGTACTGAGAATTCTGTTTCAGAATACCTTTGAACCTCAGTTTAAATTTATTTATACTTAATAAAATAAAATATATAAACTTGCAGATATATCATGGGATCTTTGCTAAGAATATATCCCTCATTAATTTTAATATTATAGTGAGGAATCCTTAGTAAATGCAGTTAGCTCTGCACTCAGAATGTGAATGGCCTTTTGTAAATACCTTGTGCATTGTCTTGTCCGGTCTTTAACAAGTTGTTGTAGGCTGTAATTCAGATCCAGACTTTCATAGCACTCCAGCTATGGTTCCTATTCAGTATTTGTCTAGCTCAAAATTAATATTCTGAATTTACGATGCTGTAATTTAGCCCCCTGGCACAGGTAGGAATAACCATTTTGATTTTACTTTCAGTCACAGATTAATAATGCCACCCTGCTTATTTTTTTCATTCTTGTCATTGTTTTAAAACTAAAACGTTCTAATCTTCAAATCCTAAATTGTTTAAATCTTATTGGTCTTACTTTGTTTTTAATAGATCAGTCTCTCATCCCATTCAGGGATGCCAAAGCAAGTCAGAATCAAAACTTCCCAATCTACGGGAGATGTAAACACTGCCTACCAGCCACTTGAAACCCGAAGCAGACACCTGTCCATTAGTGAGTGTATTAATCTGTCACTGTATTAATGACCATAAATAATATTGAGCTCTGCAAACATTTGATTTGTGGTTTGTTATCTTCATGTCCTATTATTAGCTATCCAACTGTATCCAGCTCCTGGACAATTGTGTGCATATAATCCTTTTCTTAATTTTTTCCCCTCCCTTATGCTATAAATCTACCTTTCTTTTTTCATTCTATATATACAGGCACTATTTCCTTCTTCACATCTCTACTATTAATAGTTATGTGAACTAAAAATTATGGCCTTGCAGCTATTTCTATCTATTCTGAATCACATCCATAAAAATTCAAAAAATAGGACAACTCCTTTCCTTGCCGTCTGTTTCCTTTCCAGTTGCTGTTCTATTCATAACTTCCTGTCTTCCAGTGCTAGCTTTGTGAATTTTATTTAATTTCATATGATATCATATCTGTAATCCATAGCATATGTACAAAAATATAAAGCAATTAAATCATTAATTATAATGCCCTTTGAAGAGCATTCAGTTACATGTCAGCACTTGTACAGATCCTGTGGAGATACCAGGAGTGTAGTCTTTCCCTGTTATTTGGGAACAGTTTCAACCTATTGAACCTGAGGAAATGGACAGGGTTCTTATGTCTATGAACTTGGCCATTGCTTTTAAGCTTTATACTCCTCTTTGCTGACTAAGACTGCCTTGGAGGTGAGATGTGGATAGATTGTTTTTTTTTTTTTTTTTTTTTTCAAAAAAGTTTTATTAGTACAAACTTACATAAGTGGTAACAAAATATTAAATCCAAAGTACAAACATTTTTGTTTCCCCCCCCCCAGACCCACCCCCTTCCCTCCCCACCTCCCCCCCCCCGGACTTCCCAGAGATAATACAGGGCATAATAATAAGTTTAAATTGTTAATAAAAAGAAAAAGGAAAAAGGAAAAAAAGAACACTATTTTTAAAAAAGCTTCAACTCCAAACTATACAGTACTAATATATCGCATTTGTATACAATAGTAAAGATACAAAAAAGAGAGAGAAAAAAAAGAAAGAGAATAAAAAAAAAGAAAGAAAGAAAGAGAAAACTCTTTAACACTACAAACAAACAAACCTCCTACCTCCTCCCTTCAGTCCTCTATCTTATACAAGGTAAATGTTACATAAGTAATAACTAAATATAAAATACACAAATCTTAAACTAATATTATTGACATTAGAAATAACCTCTAAGATAAAACTTAACTAAATGTTACATAAGTAATCATCAAATATTAAATTTCATCATTAACTTCAATAAACAAAAAAAGAAAATAAAAGAAGAATAAACAATAAACAAATCTTCAACAAACTATATATATCTAATATTATCAACATTAAAAATAACCTCAAAATTATATAAAACTTAACTAAATATTGCATAAGTAATCATTAGATAGGGAAAAGATAAAATACAATCATATTAGTCTCTATCCATCCAATATATTTCAACATCACATCGTTTTGTATCTTGATAGTTCATCTTTTAATAGTTCAATAAATTCAAATTTGTCAAGTCGTCTCCCGTCTGCTCCCAAACCTCCATCTCCTTTTCCCCAGCTATCTGATTCAGGCACTCCTTTTGGATTTTTGAGTCTATTTCTTTTTGATCCATCGAAGGTGGCTTCCCCTCCTCCTCCTCTTTTATTTTCATACACCCTTCTTCTGGAATCTTGGATATATCAGCCTTTAGAACATTGACATAAAATTCAGTAGCTTTTTTTATCGTGTTGAGCCGGTATCTTTTTCCAGAAAATTTCACTGCTACTCCAACTGGTGCTTCCCATTTATATTGTAAATTTAATCTCTTAAATTCATCAATCAAAAAAGTATAGCTTTTCCTGGCTTTAAGCATTTTAGAGGGGATTTCTTTCCAAATCTTTAGTTCCTGACCATTCACCATAAGATTATTGTTAAACGTTGCTTGTATAATTCTGTTCCGTAAAGCTCTTGTGATAAAATATATGACAATATCCCTTGGTAGATGCTTTTGTTTGGCGTACCACGAGTTGATTCTGTATGTTTTGTCGATTTGTGTAGCCAATTCCGCTTTAGAAATTCCAGACACCTGATCCAATATGTCAACCATCCTGCCTTTTAAATTTTCATATAATCCTTCTTTCAAACCTCTAATCCTTATAGCAACTTCCATAGATCTGAACTGAGTCATTAAGACCTCTTTTTCAAAATTTGCAATGTCGTTTTGGATTTTATCTATGTAATTCACCGAAGTTGCCAAAGCTTGTTTATTTGTTTCAATACGTTCTGCCAAAACTTCAATATTTGTTGCTAAGCCTTTGCAAACCTCTAACACATCAAATCTTAGTTGTTGATTCATATTCTTCAAAGCAGCCTGCATCTTATGGTCTATCTCACTTATTTTCTGGTTAAATTCCAAAGTAAGTTCATGTTTCATAATCTTTAAATTATTTAATAAATTTTCAGGTGTCAAAAGCTGTGGAGGTGTTAGCTCAGTGTTAAGTTGCATTTTAGAAATATATCCAGATGAATAGTCATTTCTTTTAGTCAAAACAGTCTTTCCAAACTTTGAAGCCATTGGTGTTTCAAAAGAGTACAAAAAAGAAAGAAAGCCAGTTGCCTGATTAAAGTTCTTTCCAGTTTAAAAATCAGATAGTCTTTTATTATTGAAAATATTTCTATTATAACTTTAATCCAGAGTTAGGAGACAGAGAAAGAAAAAACCATTTTTCCAAGTTAAAAGTTTCCATAAGAGAGAGAGAAAGAAAAAAAAAAAAGCCTCTGGGGAAACGAAAGTCACTTTCACTTCTCAATCGCCATATTGTTACTCTGTTTCCTTTGTTCCCTTGCCGAAGTGAAAGCTTACCCAGGAGTTGGAAAAAAAAGGAAAAAAAGAGGTTTCAGTACTTGCCCATCTCACGCCTGTTTCTCTCTGTCTGCTTCTATAGTTTAAATGTAGTTATAAATCCCATTTTTGAAGCAGCGGCTGGTCACTCCATCTAGCTCTGCAGAGGCAGAGGTTTCCGGATCTTCGGAGCTGGAGACAGGCTGCATGGGGAGCTCTCCCTTCGCGCCCTGCCAGATGGCTCCTAAGGCGCTGGGGGGGCTCTACCCCTCCTGTCAGGCTCTCATCTCTCCCCTTTGCCCGGGGAAGAGATTTTAAAGCCGCCAGACAGCTGTTCTGGCGGCTTTTAACAAAGATCGGAAAGGCATCCAACGAGGGATGTCTGCGATGAAGCGCTCCAAAACCGGAAGTCCAGATGTGGATAGATTGTTGATGATGAATTCATTCTTGAAGAAGGGAGCTCTGCTTCTTAAATATTTTTCTTGTAATTTTTATTTGCATATTTCCCCTTTTTCCATTTGCAAAGTCCCATCACTCTGCATTGTCGGAATGCTTGCTCAAATTATCATCAGGTGAATCACACATACAGAATCTTTTAAATGTCTCTCTTATTGTAAGATCCATTGTTCAAACCATATTCCTAATGTTGGTCCACTGACCTCCTATCCACTAACAGTGGTGCTTGTATTTTGTTTGAAATGCTTCAGCAAAATGTATCACTTCCTTTTCAGATGTCCTTTATCTTGTGCAGCCATTTAATAAGCATCATTAAATATTCAGGCTCTCAGAATACAGGTCGAAGTTCACCCCCACCAGGATATGTCCCAGAGAGACAGCAGCGAATTGCTCGCCAGGGGTCCTATACCAGCATCAACAGTGAAGGAGAATTTATACCAGAAACCAATGAACAAAATGTAAGTTGAAAGTTCAAAGAATTTATCAATATAAAAATATTTATACAATATTCACTTACCAATATAAAATGTGAGATTAAAAATATGTTTAAAAAATAAAGCCTGTAATGTCCATTGATTTCCTCAACTGAGCTTCTTATATGCTAGATAGCAAATTGTCTTACATTCAAACAGATCAAAGCGAACCAGTAATCTTTCTTCCTCCATACTATATTACCACTCATGCCAATTGGCAATAGCTCTCTCAACATCAATTGAGTTTATCTTATTTTGCATCAAGGATGTACCTTTTTCTTTATACCAGTGGCTACATTTGACATTTGGTAGTGTGTTGGGAGTCATTTACTTCCAGAAAGTGGATTGAATTTGGATTAAAATTAGATTGGATTTGGTTACTTAAATGCAATTAAGGTGAGTGTCCTGGATATTTACTATTTCCCCATTCTGTTACAGTAACAATTATAATTCAGCATCAACTTTGGAAAGTGTTTGGAAACTACAGTCAGATCTTTAGGAAGCCACATAAGGCTTTGGGCTTCAGAGCAAACACTATCTTATGTGGTGATGCCAAATCTCAAACATGGGACCTTCTCCATGTTACATAATTGTCTATTAGAGAGCTACAGGCCCTGCCCAACATGTTTAATGTTTTCATGTGTGTATGTAAACCTGCATTTTATATAGTATTAACTTTTTTTAACATTATGCTTTAATTTTAGCTTCAGGAATTGATTCTTTGTTTTCTCATAGAAATGTTGATATGCTGGGGACCATTTGTATATTGCAAGTGGGGGGTATTGGTTATATACCGCTAGGAACTTCATATATCATTAGGGAGGTCCTCCCAAGCTCCAGTTTCTTCCATTTTCCCCGTAAGCCAAGTGATCAGTATTATCAATTAGAGGTAAGAGTCAATAAGGTTTTTACAATTACTTATAATGGGAAAATTTCACTCTATATTTGATAGCAAAATTCAAGACTCCTTTCATCCCTCTGGATGACATGCCAAAAATTGCTGGGTTCCCATATTAATAGAATAGAATAGATTAGAATTCTTTATTGGCCAAGTGTGATTGGACACATAGGGAATTTGTCTTTGGTGCATATGCTCTCAGTGTACATAAAGAAAAATAAAATACATTCATCAAGAATCATAAGATACAACACTTAGTGATAAGTCATAGGTTACTAATAAGCAATCACATCGTACTAGGAAACAAATAAAACAATATAAATCGTAAAGATACAAGTAACATAATTATAGTCATAAGTGGAAAGAGATAGGTACTAGGAAGGATGAGAAGAATAATAGTAATACAGTCTTAGTAAATAATTTGACAGTTGTGGGAATTAGTTTAGCACAGTGATGTCATTTGGGGAAAAACTGTCCTTGTGTCTAGTTGTTCTGGTGTGCAGTGCTCTATAGCAGTGATGGTGAACCTTTTTTCCCTCAGGTGCCGAAAGTGCATGCGCGCACGCTATCGCACACATTCGAGTGCCCACACCCATAATTCAATGTCTGGGGAGGGTGAAAACGGCTCCTCCCCCCGAGGCCCTATGGAGGCCGGAAATGGCCCATTTCCTGATTTCCGGTGCGCCCAGTAGGCCCGTTTTTTGCCCTCCCCAGGCTCCAGAGGCTTTCCTAGAACCTGGGGAGAGTGAAAATGCCCTCCCCCCGCCCCCACCCTGGAGGCCCTCCGGAAGCCAAAAGTTCCCTCCTAGAGCCTCCGCGTGACCCGAAAATCAGCTGGCCGGCGCGCACATGCGCGCTGGAGCTAAGCTAGGACAATGGCTCGCGTGCCGGCAGATATGGCTCCGCGTGCCACCTGTGGCACGTGTGCCATAGGTTTGCCATCACTGCTCTATAGCGTTGTTTTGAGGGTATGAGTTGAAGCAGTTTGTGTCCAGGATGTGAGGGATCTGTAGATATTTTCACATCCCTCTTTTTGACTCGTGCAGTATACAGATCCTCAATGGAAGGCAGGTTGGTAGCATTTGTTTTTTCTGCAGTTCTAATTATCCTGTGAAGTCTGTGTCTTGTGACACAGATTCAGTGATTCTGTGATCTGTTTTTTTTTTTGTTTCTCCCTGTGTTCCTGGTCAGTATGGTTGGAAGGGATAGACAGCATTTATATCAGGAAGAAGATAATCTCTAGGTTTCTGAGGTCCACTGTCCTTTAGAACCTGACAGTATTACATAGTGTTGTTAGGAGATAACTTCTCTCCTATTGCTATGCGATTCATTACTTCAAGGTTGTTGAGAGACAACGTAAGCCACAAGTCTCCTTTCTTCTTCTTCCCATCAGTTCAGTACTTCTGCTCAAGTTGTTAGAAGGGAAGAAGAAACCTAGTCCTCCTCCTCTTCCTGTCTCTTAGCACCATTGATTGGAAAAATGTGTATATGTAGAAGAAATGGATGGGAATGCATAAATGTGCCCCCCTCCCCTCAGGAACCAGTGAAAAAAGGTTTTGACTTGGGTATCAAATTGATTGCTACTTACAGGCTATTGTTTTTCTTATGGTGATATTTCCACTAATATAATAGATGGAAATACTATCAATTGAACACATGCCTGGTTCTTAAAAAAAAGTCCCACATAGTTAATCTTTGTCAGTTTTAATGAAATTAACTTAAAATCTCTTAACTCAATTTTGCATTCTGTCCTCTCAGCTGTAGGCTAAATTTAACTTAGCTTTTTGTAATCTTCTGTTCTAGATGTTGGATCCCTTAAGCAGTGCTGAAAACTCCCTATCTGGTAGTTGTCAGTCCTTGAGCCAGTCAGGAGAAAGGTATTGACAGCAAGAACTATTGATAGGAATTCTGTAGTAATTTCAACTTTTCTCCATTACTTTAAATACTAAAGTATTAATATTTAACTGTAATGCCTATATGGTAAGGCTGAAAATATAGAGGGGGAAAATAAGATAGAACATAATAAACATGTCCTAGTCAGACTTTTGAATTCTTATGTTTATTTTCCTACACAATTACACAATAGTTATATATATTTCTGTAAAATTTAAAAAATTTAAAATGTAACAAGAACATCACACAGACAGAACACTTTGGAAGTCATGCCTTTCTAACATATAACATTGTGTTCTTCTATTCAAAATAGCTTTTCATTCCGAAAATCCTGCATGTCCAGAGCCCAGAGCTTTCCAGATAATAGGCAAGATTTCTCAGGTGAGATGTTATCTACACTGATAGTTGCTGGCAAATAAAAGGAACTAGAGAACTTTCATATTTCAGTTGAATGTTTACTGCATTTACTTTTTGCTAAACAAAAATGTTTACATGTGCAGTTAGTATGTTTCTGTCAGGTGTTAACAACCACCTGCAGTAGAGTAACAGAGATGGTTGAAAAACTAAATCATGCCTGTATTTCTGATTCATTTTTTACTGTAACAGTTTGAATCTAATGATTAAGAATCATTTTGGTCAAGTGGTTAAGGCAGTAGACTAGAAAGTGGGAAACCTTTTAAGGTTTTTTTAAGGGAGGTCTTTAAGAAGAGACTGTGCATCCTCCCCTCGCCCCCCGGTCGGGCCCTGGAGGACAACTACAATGCTGATCCAGCCCTCGAAGAAATCCAGTTTGACACCCCTCGTATAGGGTCTCCTGCTTGAGCATGGGGCTGCACTAGAAGACCTCCGAGTTCCCTTCCAACTCTGTTATTCTGTTTATTCTGAGCTTGAGTTCAAGTCCCGCCTTAGCCATGAAAGCCAGGCGGATGACTATGGGCATTGGGCCAGTCACTTTCTGAGCAGGGTTGTTGTTGTTGTGGGGAAAATAGGAGGAGGATAGTGTGTTGGATATGTTCATCGCTTAGGTGGATGGGTGGACGGACGGACGGACAGACAGACAGACAGACAAATGTGTGAAGCCTGAACTCCCCAACGCCAGGCCTCCCACTTCACCTCCCATGGACCTCCTTTGGAGGTCTTCTTCCCATGGTGGTTAATGATTTCTCTTTTTTTCTCTCTTCATATCACCTGTGGCAAAATATATTTTTCTAAAAGGGTCTCTGTGTGGATGCATGTTTGATAGTGTAACATTTTTGCTTCTTTGTTGTAGATCGTGAGAATCAAATCTTTGATAAAGCTGAGAAAGGTGGGACCTACCCTCGGCGTTACCATGTCTCTATGCAGTACAAGGATTACAATGATGGTGGGTGTACGATCCCTTTTTAAACTTAATAATAGGATTACTACTTCACAACATTCTCTATAAAAGCTTTCTGTTTCACCAGTTGTCAACCCCTTTTCTCCCCTCATCCTTTTTTAAATAGCTTGAAAAGAGGAGGAGGAGGAGGAGGAGGCAGCAGGAAAAAATGTACCAATAAAACAGCTTTGTCTCCTTGTTTTACTGCAGTAAATTTACTTTTAAAAAAGAGTGTGATAGAAAGAGTTAGAAAAGGAGGACTATGTTCATTTGAGATGTGGAGCCCCTGACTGTTCCAGGGTTGTAAGAGGATGAAAGCAATACCTTATAATCAACCTTTTTTTGCAATCTCTAAAATAGTGCTTATATTCATAATTTATTGGGCAAGTAAAAACAGATTCAAAGATGATTCTGTGAGGAAACCCATTTTTAACAGCAAAAAGACTTTGGTTTTCCTCTCCTCCTCTCCTGTACCTGCCAATATATATGGCACATTGTTAAGATTAGCACAAAATTAGTCTGCACACTCTTAAGGTAGAATTGTTCAGTGTCTGTTCATTTTTATTCTTGCACAGAAAATAATTACATTTGATTTCTTGTATGTTTCATTGAACTTCCGAAAGTTCAATGTTTCATAGAATTTACAAATGTTAATCCCACCTCTGTTTTGTTGTATTAAGTCTTTTGAGTGGAATATTTAGCTGGTTTTCATGATAATTTTTAACTATTCAGGCCGGAGGACATTTCCCCGCATTCGGCGCCAACAGGGCAACCTCTTCACACTGGTACCATCAAGTCGTTCCTTAAGCACCAATGGGGAGCACCTTGGTCTGACGGTGCAGTATCTAGACACCTGTGGACGTATGTGGAGTGCTGAAAGTGAGAATGCACTCACTGTGCAGGAGAGAAACATCCCAACTAAATGTAAGTTGATGCTTCCAAATACAGGAATATTTACTAATTCTTTCAAAATGGACCATAGTAAATTTTTGGCATTAGTGAACCATTAGGATTACCAACTGAATCAGGGGTGGGTTCCAACTTACCTCGCTGCCGGTTCACTTCCTCCCACGCCGCGTGGGTGTGCATGCGCAGTGCAAAAAAAACCGGGGGAAAAAATAAGCCAAAAACAAAATGGTGACGCATGTGCAGTGCCGGAAACTCGCAGAAGAAAAAATAAAATTAAAAAAAATCCCCCAAAAAAATTCCCCAAAAAAGATGGCGGCGCCCACGGACGGGCACCGACCGTTCCGGTTTGGTGATGTCATTATGATGTCACCAGCGGGTCGCTACCGATTCGGGCAAACCAGTCCAAACTGGGAGAAACCCACCTCTGCACTGAATGCTATGTTGCTTGCAATAATACATGGGGTTTTTTAAAAAACAGAGGGAATAAAATTCATAATAGCAGCTTCTCTACAGGTATAAGGTCTGGAAGAAAATAGAGAATTCCTCTTTTAAATTTTTACAGTGGAAATTTTGTATGATTGGAAAAGCAACATTTGTGTGAAGTGCTTTCTCTTTTGGAATAATGGATACAAAGCTTTTTATGGAAAGGCTCTGTTCATTAAAATTACCCACTTTGTTAATTGCTGTGTGTTCTGTAGACTGAGAATGGGGAGTTTATTTCAACCGTATTCCAGTGTGGGAAGGGGTTTTGAGTGACTAGAATAAAATATGTAAGGACATTTCCTAAATAAAATAGAACATTTGCCAAAATCCACTTTTGTGCTTACAATAAAAACTTATGCATCCCAAAACAAGATCGTCTTAAGTAATTTACTCTCAGGTAAGTATTCTAAGGATTGCATAAAACCAGAAAAAACCAGCCGAGGTGGCGCATTGGTTAAAAGCAGCACTGCGACCTTCAGCTGATTGCTAGTTCAGCTGTTCAAATCTCACCAGGCTCAAGGTTGACTCAGCCTTCCATCCTTCCGAGGTGGGTAAAATGAGGACCCAGATTGTTGGGGGCAATATGCTGAACTCTGTAAACCGCTTAGAGAGGGCTGTAAAGCACTATGAAGCGGTATATAAATCTAAGTGCTATTGCTATAGTGCTATAAAAATCCCTAGAATGGCCAGTATATCAGTGCAGAAACTATCAGGTAAAATTAAAATAAAATTCAGTAAGTATTCTTTAAATTCTTTGCAACAGAGATAGAAAAACAAAACATTGTTGCTGAATATGGCAATTCACTGATAATTCTGGTAACAATGAAGCTTATTTCTAGAAACTAGAAATGGTCCCTAATCTTGCCATCAGATGTGGAACCCAGCAGTGGTAAGAACATTACAGGTGAACGAGCTGCTACAGGGAATTGCATGCCAAAACAACTAGACACAGGGACAGGTTTTTCCCTTGTGCCATCACTCTGCTGAACACCTAATTCCTACATACTGTCTTATATCTAAGTACACGCATCACATCACATACCCATGTTGTATCACTGAAGTATTATTATGCTTTTCATCTTCTTTACTGGTTCCTCTTACTTATATCATTATTATGGTTATTATTGCTCTGCTGCTTTTCATACTGAGAGTTTCTGCATTGGAGACACATTCTTTGTTGTCTAATCACTCTTGGCCTATAAAGTATCCTATCCTGTCCTGTCCTATATCCCAGCATTCTCCAACCTTCCTGGGTTGGCGTCCTGGCGCAAGGGGGGAAGGAGGGGAGAGAAGATGGTTTTATGTGAGGGGCAGGTGCACGCGCCCACCACCCATGTGAGTGGGGCTGCGAGTGCCAGCACCCGTTACTTGCGTGAGAGGGGCTGCATGTGTGCGTACCAGCCCGCCACTCGTGGCACGGTTGCGAATACGCCACGGACCACAGGTTCGGGATTTCTGCTCTGTCCTATATCCTATCCTTGACTTAAGACCACAATTAGGACCAGAAATTCTGTTGCTAAGCAAAGCAATTATTGTGAGTCATGCCCAATTTTACAACCTTTTTTTGCCACAGTTAAGCAAATTATTGTAGATGTTAAGTGAATCATGCAGTTGTTAAGTGAATCCAGCTTCCCCCATTGACTTTGCTTATCAGAAGCTGATAGGCCACAGATAGCATGACCCTGAGATGCTGCAACCATGATAAATACATGCCAGTTGCCAGTTGTCTGAATTTTGATCACATGACCATGGGGATGCTGCAACGGTTGTAAGTGTGAGGACCTGTTACTTGTTTCACTGCTGGTGTAAATTAGAACAGTTGCTAAATGAATGATTGTAAATCAAGGACAACTTGTAGTCATTGTTATCATCCAGAAATTGAAACACGGGACAGGGAGCAAAGACTTCATTGAAGGCCTTATAGTAAGCAGGCAATAAAGGCCAGAAGTGTTTTATTTTATTTTTTATTTTCTGTTTCCACTGCATAAATGATTAGAATTGTATTTCTTGTCCTTCTTCCTCAAGGAAAGAAGAACAAGAAGGACATGAGAAAACTCCATGAGAAAACGCAGACCATAATCAAGCAGGATTGCTTCCTTCTGTAGTTTTTCTCTTTTCTGTTGTTCTTCAATCTTCGTTTATTTCAGTTATTTGTTCTAGAAAGCTTCAAGGTGTTTCAGATACGTTTGCCACTTTACAAAGCAATGGAGAAGATTAGAGAATACAGAATCATTTAAAAAAATTGAGTACACTTTAGAAATGCAGTAAGAAGAACAAGATGAAGACAGAATATTCAAGGATATAGTTTCCATTCAGGCAGCATTGGGATAAAGTAGGGACGGGGGTGGGTGGAAGCAAAACTGGTGCAAAGTGAATGGGAAAAAAGAGTTGAGCGCTTTATGGGTTGGATTAACATTTTAAAGATTAGCTTGTGAGCCAGATTCTCTCGTCTTCATATCAGGAGGAATATACAGATTTTTTGTTTCAAATGTTGTGGTAACCTTTAATCTTATTTAGCATTATTCATACAGCATGCTGTCCCTCCTTTGCTTACACAGGTGAGGCTGCAGGCATACAGGCATATTAAGGTCATTGAACAACAAGGATTGAGCAGATGTACAGATGCATTCTGCAAAGCATTTGAGAACTGCAATCCTATACAATCCTGCAATCCTAAACTTGTCTGGGAGTAAATTCTCCATAGTGGGTGGAGCTAATGTCCAAGAATGGGATGACACCGTCCCTTCGGCCAATGAGGACTGAGTCTTTCAAATTGTATATCTTCGCCATTGTGCCTTAATTCCCCTTTGACTCAGTCCTCAGGCAAGAAAGGATGCGTGTATCCAGTTCCCATTATTGAGGTGTTATTCCATACCAGTCAACAAGTCTTTGGTGAATTTCCCCCCCGAGCTGATTGCCATTTTATCTGCAATCGCTGGGTCGAGCTCGGCAATGGGCTTTGGCTCTCGCCGTTTGCCAAGCTTCCAGCCTAGGGCCCTTTGATCTAACAACCCCTATTGCTTTGGCCTCCAGAGCGCTGCTCCGTATTTCACCGGCTGTTGAGAGGCATTGTGGTCTGGTGATCCGAGAACGAACTTTCAGCTCCTTAAATTAATCACACTGATGATTGTCACATGAGTCTCGTGCTTGGGTGACCAACGGCCAGAGTAGCTGCGTGCTACACTACCACTAGGTCAGGGAGAGACGTCTCGATCTGTTGCGTTCACTGCAGAAGCTTTCGCGCTTGAGTGGCCACCGGTCTCTGCATGGGTTTTTCCACCGCAAGCCAGTTCGCCTCTCCGTGGGTTGCTTCCACTTACTGCTGAGACGTTCGGAACATCTTCGCTTCCTTTGTGTGGTGAGCCTGGCACCCGAGCCTTCTCGCCTATTACGCGGGTGTCAGTGATGGGGTGGCCATTTTGGCTGATCAAGCACATTTCGGAGCGGTGGCCATTTTGTTCCTCAATTCACCATTCTCCTAAGTGGTGGCCATTTTGCTTGCCCGTTTTTGCAGTCAGTGAGGCCGAGACCAGCATAGGCTCCCCAAGGCCTGCCTTGCATTAGCGTTGACACAGGAGTGATCCTTCTCATCCCAAATGGCAGATCATAGCGGCAAGCACAGCAGGGGCCGATCTACTACCAAGAGTAAGGAAAGGGAAGTCTCCACCCCCAATGAGCTAGTTCCAGATCAACCAGACCCTCTTCCTACAGGGAGCGCTCCTCCCATAAAAATACCCCTCCTCCCACTGACCTTCCCAAGGTCTCCAAGGCGGCCCAGAAGGATGAGAGCCATCGGGCCAAAGCCCTAGAAAAGATTTGCACGAAATCTGACCACAGTCGCGCAGGGCCACAGGAGGCTTGTTGGACTTCACCAGCCTTAGGGATTTCTGAGGGTCCTAGTACCAGCCGAGGGGAGGTGGCCTCACTGCACCCTTTTGAGTCTATGTCTTTGGACAATCCAGACTTGCAGATTATGGACAATGATATCTGGGAGGTCCCACATAACGTGGGGGCCCTCAATGGTCAGTCAGCTTCCTTGCCGTCAGCTACCTTTACTCCGACGGCCGCTTGGCTTAGAGCCCCTTCGCCACGAGCACAGTTTGACCACCCAGACATCCAGAGTATGATAAATGAGGCTATAAAATGGCATTTAGGCAGGCATGAAACGGCTGGGGGAGTCTGCTCATGCCGGTACAGTAGCGGCCAGAGTGGCGGCTCAAACTCCCTCCTTTGTGGAAGCTAGTCACAAGCAATGGTCTTATGAGAGATACACCCCTCAACGCTCCTTGGGGTCCCAATCAGATGTTGAGAAGGGCCAATTAGACCTGGACCTCTCAGAGGACGAAGGGCTCGCCCCTGACCCGCCAGCATTTCACCCCAGCCTCTTTAAATCGCTGTTGTTTAAAGCGAAAAACTCTGCCAAGGGGTCCATTCCCTCTGATCCACTGGAGGACAATGTCTCTAGAGATCCCTTATTTGAAGAGACCACCTCTGAAGCTGAGGTGATCCCGGCTCCGCCTCTTTTTGTTGATGCCGTCTTGCGACAATGGCATTCCACCGCCTCGGAGCCCTTGCCCAATCACCTGGACAAGCGGTACTTTAATGTGGCTTCGGACCTGGCACAACATCTCCAATTGTCTCCAGTGGACGCCTGGGTGTTGGTGTTGTATTCTTCAAACCACATGCCAGGTGAATCTGATGAACTGCTGTGGTCGGAGGATCGGAGGACAGAACAGGCACTCCAAAAGACCAGATGGCCGCCTGGGCAGTGAGAGCATCTACCACTGCCTCCTTCTCTCGCACGTTGCTTCAATGGCTAAGGCAGCTCCAGGAGCATCTCCTTGTCTCAGACTTACGGGCCCATCAATAAGTTACTTCCTGTAGCCCAGTTTTCAGCTGATGCCACTCTTCAGTCGACCCACTTCACTGCCACAGCGATGGGGGCCTGCGTGGTGGCGCGAAGGATGCACTGGCTGCGCAGCTGGCCCACGGACACATGTCATAAGTGGTGTCTGGCATCTGCCCCCCCTCAAGGGTCAGCTTCTGTTTGGGGAGGCCTTGGATCCCATCTTAGTTGAATCAAGGGATAAGAGGAAGGTCCTCCCTTCATACATCCGTAAGAGTTCATTTCGTCCCTCCTCCTATAACAGACGTCCCTTTCGGGTCTCAGATCAGGGACCAGCTTACGGGAGATTCCAGGGTCAGTATGGGACCAGACAGAGACAGGCTCCAGATAGGGCCAGCAGAGGCAAGCAATACAGAAGGCACTTTCGATGCGCAGGGGGGCACCCCTTCTGACAGGCCAAGTGATTCCTCTCCAGATCCTCCCATTGGCGGTTGGCTGGCTCTCTTCGCCAGTAAATGGGAGGAAACCACCTCTGATGTGTGGGTCAGGGAGACCGTGTCATCTGGGCTCTCCCTAGAGTTCTTCTCCACCCCCCCACCCCTGAGGTTTTTCATTCGATGCCTTATGTCTTCCAACCCAGACAAACAGGTCCTCATAAATGCGGCCATCCAGCATCTGCTGGACATTCAAGCCGTCCAGCAGGTACCTGAGGACCAGCAAGGGCAGGGTTTTTATTCCATTTTGTTTGTGGTCCCCAAATCCTCAGGGGGTTGGAGAGCGATTCTCGATTTAAAACGCTTGAATCGCCATATCATCTATAAGCGATTCAAAATGCACACACTTCAATCCATCTTAGGGGGCATTCGGAAGGGGGACCTCCTCGCCTCGATCGACCTCACCGAGGCTTACCTGCATATACCAATTTGGCCTTGCCCCCGAAAATTTTTGCAATTCTGTTATGCAGGTTCCCACTACGAATATAGAGCGCTCCCATTTGGCCTCTCCTCAGCGCCGAGGGTTTTCACCAAGATGCTGGCGGCACTAGCCACGCATCTGCGCTCATTACCCATGCGTGTTCAATGTTACCTGGACGACATACTCATACAGTCATCGTCCAGGCACCAGGTGGTGCAAGATATTCAGGTAACGGTTAACACCCTCACACACCAGGGTTTCTCAATAAATTTCGAAAAAAGTCATCTGTCCCCTTCCACCAGGCTGACCCATCTAGGGGCCATTGTAGATTCTCTGGAGTGCATGGTGTACCTTTCCCAGGAGCGACAGGACAGCATCTTGGAGCTCTCTCACCAAGTTCTGATGCAGCCCAGGGTTCCCCTGAAGTTACTTTCCATGCTCCTGGGCAAAATGATATCAGCCATACATATTACCCCTTGGGCTCACTTGCACTCCAAAGAACTGCAATGGTTTCTTTTACCTTTCCAGAGGACGGGACGCAGCATGTCAGCTTCCAAAGTACTGGTTCCATCGACCGTCCGACATTCACTCCACTGGTGGACCTTACTGGCCATCACGAAGTGTTGCTACTTCCTGGAGCCCCGCAGAACCACAATCACCACGGACGCAAGCCTAGGTGGCTGGGGGGCTCATTCACTTGATGCAGTAGTTCAGGGCATATGGTCCCTGACAGAGGCATATGGTCCCCGACCATAGATCAGGCGGAGTGGAGTCTCCATATTGCGGCGCCTCAGATTGGTGCAATCTGAGGCGCCGCAATATTCCGGACAGTGTCATTTGGACTCTTCAGGCCTCCAGGAGGCCTTCCACCGAAAGAATTTATTCCGCCACCTGGAAAATATTTTGCTCCTGGTGTTCAACCGAGGGTTACTCTCCAGTGGATCTGTCTATCGCCAACATCCTCGAATTTTTACAAGGGGCTTTCGCCTAACACACTTCGGCGTCAAGTACACGGTGCTGGCTCTCTGGAGTCGTTATCGCTGCATCCCCTTCTCCAGTTCTTTAGAGGGGCTGCTAACCTGTGCCCGCCTGTCATTCATAGGTATCCAACCTGGGACCTTTCGAAGGTACTCCTTTCCCTGACAGGGACCCCTTACGAGCCCTTGATAACCTCATTATTGCGTTACCTTACCTTTAAGATGGAGTTCCTAGTTTCAATTACCTCCGCTAGAAGAATTTCAGAGCTCGCTGCTCTGTCAGTGAGGGAGGATCTCTGCGTAATTCATTCGGATCGAGTAGTCCTTTGGCTGGACCCTACGTTTGTGCCAAAAATCAATTCTTATTTCCATAGAGCCCAGGAGATTGTCCTTCCCAATTTCTGCCCCAATCCCTCGCACTCATTGGAGAGACAGTGGCACACTCTTGATGTTAGGAGGGCCCTAAAAATATACATCAAGCGTACGTCCACGCTGCGCAGAACAGAGGTGCTTTTTGTCTCCTTTCAGCCCACTTCCTTGGGACAAAAGGCATCTTCCTCCACAGTTGGGCATTGGCTGTGTAGCACCATTGCGAGTGCTTATGACCTGCAGTCCTTGCCGCATCCAGCCAGGGTGACAGTGCACTCAACCCACAGCGCAGTGACAACACGGCGTGGTCCACGCAAGCATCCATCGAGGAGGTCTGCAGGGCGGCCACTTGGGTTTCACCTACTCCTTTTATCCAACACTACAAAGTTGATGTATTTGCGTCCGCTGAGGCAGCATTTGGCTGCCGAGTGCTTCAATGTGTTGTTGTGTCACAGACTGATGCAACCGGCCAGACTTAGCCCTCTCAATGGACAGACTGCTTTGGTATTTCCCATTCTTGGATGTTAGCTCCACCCACTATGGAGAAGGGCCGTTGGTCCTACCTGATACGCCTCTTCTTGTAGGGTGGAGCTATCATCCAATCCCGCCCAAAGTTAATCTGGTCTGGCCTTTGGGACATCAAATTGTTATCTTCTAGTTTCGGACTGGACTTGGGAGCTACACAACAAGTCTGTCCTTTGTTCTTCGTCGAATAGGGGGAATTGAGGCACAATGGCGAAGATATACAATTTGACAGACTCAGTCCTCATTAGCTGAAGGTACGGTGTCATCCCCTTCTTGGATGTTAGCTCCACCCTACGAGAAGAGGTGTATCAGGTAGGATCAACACCCCTTTCATGAATTAAATGAGATTGGGAATTTCTGTTGTAATAAACAATTATTTATAACTTATAAAATAATTTAACCTCAATCTGATGCTTTCCAGATGGGGTGGATTATAATTCTCATTTTTGCAGTCCCTGGCTGGGGACAGTGAAGGTTGTTCTTCAGTGTATCTGGAATTCAATTTTGCAGTTGTTGTTGTTCAATGCACCAGATTTCAGTAAGGTTAAATAAATTGCAGAGTTATTTATGTGAACATTATAAAAATAGCTTTAAATTTGATAAAGAAATATTACCAGATTTCAGTACTTTGCAAACTTTCAATTATTTCCAAGGGGAAATTCTGGAAATTTACCTATGTGGATAAGTTTCTTCTTTCTTGCTCATAATTAAGATCAGAATATTCCTCTTTCCCCTCCCTAAGCAATCAAGAATGGCAGCTTAGTCTACCTTAGAAGCTTCTTTAAAGGCTACTGATAGTCATTCACAAGAGTGCCAAGATAGATAATCATTTATACGATGTAGCTTTTCTTTGGGGATGTTGGAATAGAAAATTTGTAAAATGCTGATGTGACTGTGTTCCTGGGCAGTAGCAAGAATCAATTAACTGCAGCATTATTTTAAGTTATGTATTTACATGTCACAGTTTTCAGATGAGATATTAGACTCTTGTAATTTACATATGGGAAACATTTTTATCTTTCTTACTGCTTTAGCAATTAAATTATCTGATTAAATCAGTATTGTTGATGCCAGTGTTAGGATAGAAGTATAATCGGAAAATGACTTGTATTTGACAGCTCCAAGTGCTCCAGTAAACTGGCGACGAGGGAAGCTCCTAGGACAAGGTGCCTTTGGTCGGGTATACTTGTGCTATGATGTAGATACAGGCAGAGAACTTGCAGCTAAACAGGTCCAGTTTGACCCAGACAGTCCTGAAACAAGCAAGGTATTTCCATGGCTAAACACTGATACTAAAATGCCTCTGTATTCCTCAGTTTCCACTTTTCTGATCTATAATGGGAAACTCTGCAACCCAAGGGTACAATTACTCATGGCACAATTGAGCCATTTACTTAGCTTTTTAAAAAAAATCAAATTTCTTATTAGAATTACTGGCTTCTTAGTTGTTCTCCTGTCCTCCTCTCTTAGCAATGGCATTTAGTCCTTATATTTACTGATGCATTGAGAGCCGGATAAAAACAATGCTGCAGTGGTGCTTAAGAGTTTGTGAACTCTTTCTGAATTTTCAATATCTTTGCATAAATATGCACCAAAGACAAATTCCTTGTGTGTCCAATCACACTTGGACAATAAAGAAATATATCTATCCATCCATCCATCCATCCATCCATCCATCCATCCATCCATCTATCTATCTATCTATCTATCTATCTATCTATCATCTATCATCATATGAGCTAAAATGCAATTTATGAGCCACCCAAGTACTAAACCTAGATGAAGAGAACCCAATTAAACAAATGAATCAAAAACATGATATTTCTTCATGTATTTATTGAGGCAAATTATCCAAAGCTGCATATTTGTGGGGGGGGTGTTCAAAATTAAAATGTTCACAAACTTTTAAGTCCCACTGCATGTTGACTTGCATTTAATTATTGTGTTCTAACTCCAGGCCCCAGGCCTCCTATGATTAGAGAGATAGGGACAAGTTAACAATTTGCTTAGGAAAGAAATGCAATACAAGGTGTAAGGACATTTGTAGGTTTTTTTCCCCTTTTAAATGTTTTATTAGTTATCAAAATATAAAATACAAAGAAAAATGAAAATAATGGGAAAGTAAATGAAGAAAAGAGGATGAGGAAAGGGAAGTTAGGGGAAAAGGAGGAAAAACATTGATTTCCTACTCTTTTTTAGTGCAGTAGAATAAGATAACACATAGCCTCAACTTTTTGTTTTTACATAGTTATACTAGCCATTTCTATAACAACAAATCTGTCTAATCAGCAAAACTAAAAGTCAAAGTTTCATTTTTCCCCCATCTCAAGCACAAAGTGTAGAAGTTTCCAAGTGGAAACAAAGTTAGCTGTATTCTTTTCTTCAATTAAAACAGTCAATTTAGCTGTCTCTGCTAACTCCATCAACTTTTGCAGCCAGTCATCCATTATAGGAATCAAAGTATCTTTCCATTTTTGTGCATAGAGCATTCTTGCTGCTGTCAGCATCTCTAACATTAAAGTTCCATTAAGCTTAAAAGAAAAGCCTCTGGCTTTATACCTTTATGTTCACTTTAAGTATTAAGATGTGAATCGTACTCCAATGTTTCTTTGCTTTGTCTCAGACCTACCCTAGATGGTAAAAAGTTCCTTCTTTACATTTACATTTGAAATATCTATATATGTTTTTGACAATTTATTCAGTGTTAAATATCAGTGGTATTTAATCATTTTATTAAAAAAATCTTTTAAATTATAATTTAATATAAATTTTAAACCCTTTCTCCATGTATTTTCCCATTCAAGCATTATATTCAAAAAATGTTGCCCATTCGATCATACAATATTTCACACAGTCATTCTCCAAATTCAATAAGTTTATAAACATTAGCAATAATGTGTTCATCATTACCACATAGTAAAGTTTCCAATTCATTTTTTGCAAAGGCAAATTGATAACTTTTTAAATCTAAACCTTTCTTGAATTGTAAATAATGACACAATTTGTTGTAGGTTTTAATCCATGCTTTGATGGTGATTTGGCAGTCACCACAAAAATAATTACATGATGTCTTTATTTCTTGTAGGTCTATTTTCTTTGCTTGATTTTATTCAAACCACCCTTGCTCCAGGGTTGAACAGTGTAGCTATAGAGAATGTGGCACTTTTATGTCACTCTTTCTGTTAAACATCTAACCAGTATAAACATGATGTTGATATCTAGGATTGTGATTTATTGTATCCAGAGAAGCCAGCATCATAGTTCTACCTTTACGAGTGTGTGTGGTTATAAATCCTGATTTATTTGGGCACAGTGAATTCTGGACTCATATATAAAGATGGCAGCAAAACAGAAGAGAAAAGCTTGCATGTATCTGATAACATTCTGATTTATTAAGACATAAACAGCATTTTCAATAAGGTACCAACACAACTATTATGTCCTAAAGATTTTCTTTTCTTATTCAACTTTATTAAGTTTCAAAGAGTTGTAAAATACAAAATAAAAAAAGAAATTGAGGGGAGGAAAGGACGCAGAATTGTCCTAAAGATTTTTCTGAAGTTTAGGGTATTTCTAAAATGAATTCTAAGAATCCCTAATTTCTTTAAGTGCTTGGTGGTGATACTGTTAATGCCTACTGTTAGTACAGTATAAACTTTCATTAGAACACAGTGTTCCCCCATTTTTAAAATGAAAAGTTTTCTGCAGAGAAATAATTGTGTTGTAAGTGAAGAAATTGTATTTTGTGAAATTGCAGGCTTAATTGATTGACTGAAAAAGAGATGTAGTTTAGCAATTGGATAGTGTTAATGGGTACATCACTAATAGAAATGAATCAGCAAGGGAATAGATGAATGACGTCTTATGCCATACAGAAATTAGAATGCAAAGTTTAATGTTTCAGCAATTACCTAAAAAAATTTGCAGTTATATTGTAGACTATCCTCTTTGTGGAATAGGACTTAAGGTTTCATGTCAGATATGTCAGTTTATTGTCCTTTAAAAAATAGCAATACTGCTATATTTAATTTCAAATATGGAGAAAGAAGATGAAATCTGATGACCCATCGTTTATTAGGTTGAGGTTGCCTAAATTTTACCTCCACTAAAAAAAGTGGCATTTATGTGGAGGTCATTGTCCTATGTCTTTCTCAAGGTAATCTGGCAATTCTTATGCCCGTAGGAAGTGAGTGCATTGGAATGTGAGATTCAACTACTGAAGAACCTTCAGCACGAGCGGATTGTTCAGTATTATGGATGTTTAAGAGACCGGGCAGAAAAGACCCTGAGCATTTTCATGGAGTACATGCCAGGGGTAAGAGATCTATGGATTTTTTAGAAAGTGGTTTTAATCCATCTCAGGTTTCAGTTTGTTAGAAAGCCAGTTTTGTGTAATGATTAAAGGCACCTGGCTAGAAACCTAGAAACAATAAGTTCCAGTTCTGCCTTGTGCTCAAAGCCAACTGGTGACTTTGGGCCAGTCATTCTCTGTTCTGAGAAAAAAGCAATAGCCAAAAATCTTGCTAAGAGCACTAGATGAACTAGGCAGTCATTAGGAATCAAAACTGACTTGGAGGCACAAATATATAGATGTAAATATATATATATATATATTCCTGCTTTTCCTGTGAAGGGTTCTGTCAAGGATCAGCTGAAAGCCTATGGTGCACTAACCGAAAATGTTACTCGAAAATACACTCGACAGATTCTTGAGGGAGTCTGTTATCTTCACAGCAACATGATTGTACACAGAGATATTAAAGGTAAGAGATCCACCCAAATCCACATGGGTTCATATTTTCTATATGTTCTATTATGCTTATTTATGCCATAGATGAGAGGAAATAAATATTGGCTATGTGTTTTCAAGGTAGCATTAGTATCAGTATCCTAATACTATTCAATAAATGAACAAATACTATTAACAATAGATTAGATAATTATCCCCAAAATTTATTTTCTGGTATACTTGAAAAGTCATGAATTGGCATTATAAAATAACTTGGTTTTACTTATGGAGAAAACGACAACTATATATTCTGCAGTATTATAATCACATTGAGAAATGACAAATTGAAGACATGTTGACTAGATCAAGGAACAGTGCAAGAGTGGTGAGAAGATTTGGAAATAGAACATGTTATATTATGAATGCAATAAGGAATGAAACTTATCTTTTCCTCTTGTACCTTTATTAGTCAAAATCCTCCATTCTTTACCCAGTCGCGGTTCTTTGTTTCCAAAAGTATAGTTTGCAGTGAATAGTATCTATAGGGCAAGTAATAGCATAATATATTGTTTTCACTTGGAAAATTACAGGAGGCATTATTTTTCATATTATAGTTTCAAACTAGATTTGGGGATATTAAAAATGTCAGCTTTAAAGTGTAACGAGTAACTCCCTTGGTATATTACTCATCTGAAATTTTAATTTTTTTTTTAGAAGATAGGAATGTAGTTAAAGTTGGAAAATAAAAATGGTTCACAATTGCAGTCTGCAAAAAAAAAGGACAAAATAAACCTGGAGCATTGGCAAAGAGCATGTGGAAAGAGGGAAAGGGGTCTAAAGAATATGGTTCATTGGCTTTCTTTAGTATTTTGGGACTGGCTACAATAGTCACTGCAGCTATTTTATGATTAGCTAAGATTAGCTACCTTCGGGAAGATATTTTGTTAAAGTAAGCACCAACATTTAAGGATTAAATATTTCCACTAATTTAAAAAGGTTTATTATGCAATGTGATGTTCTGTGGGTCATAGTATACAGTAATGGACTGAGAAAATGGTGGTTTGGATGTATCTTTAAAAAGAAGCACCTTCATCTTTAGAATTTAACATTAGAAGGTGGCTGCAGTGACAAGATAATTTGTATGGAACACAAGTCATTTTAAATTATGTTCTAGCTGTGATGGTTTATAAATCTATACTTTGAGTTGTATACTTGAGCAGCTTCTATTTCTTCTCTTTTTCTCCGTCTCTACATTCACTTCAACTCAGGAGCCAATATTCTCAGAGATTCTGTGGGCAATGTGAAGCTTGGAGATTTTGGGGCTAGCAAGCGACTGCAGACAATCTGCATGTCTGGGACTGGTATCTGCTCTGCCACAGGAACTCCTTATTGGATGAGTCCAGAAGTTATCAGTGGAGAGGGCTATGGAAGAAAAGCTGACATCTGGTGAGAAATAATTTCGTGCAGCTTGCTTAATGTAAAGGATTACTTTCTAGAAAAGGAATTTTCTGCCGCAATATTCTGAACCAGTTGGCATTTTATTAATCTTTTTTCTGTAATCTGTAATGGGTTCAACAGGCTAATTTATTGTTCTCCTCTCCCCTTTCTCCCTCCTTTTTTCCCCATTGCTTTTAAATGCTCTGTGTCCCTGGATGTTGGTTTGGTTTTCTGCACAACTTTGCTTTCTTTTGTAATAGCTCAGAAATCATCCAAGCATGCTGATGTCTCTCTTCCCCGTCTCTGGTTTTGCAGTGGCTCATTCTGTCAGCACTCAACCGGCTTATTATTGGAGAGGAGATGCTGATGAGAGTTGCCATAACCTTCTGTGTAATTGCCGAACTTAAACTTGACTTTCTTTTAATCACTAAAGCATATTGTCTTATCAAAGCTTTTTCTGGATGGTTACTTTTGAAACAAGAATCTTCTATATCCCTATCAGTTAAAAAGAAGAGAGATTAAAACAGCAGGAACAATAACTCTTGGCTAGTGTCCTCCAAGAACTTTACAAAATCTCTAAATAATAAATGTGTCATAGAGTTGCAGGAATGTGTCATAGAGTTGCAGGAATGTTTGCATCTTGTTTCCGAAAGCCTTCAAGCTTTCTAGCATAGTGAATTGCAGGCCTCCCAATTGAAACCTCTGTTGGTTTCAATTGGTTGGGGACAGCTGTTTTAAAACACTTCAATATAACCTGCTAAATTGTGATGTGTTGAAATACAGTTTCTGTAGTCACTGATCAAACATGGCACACAAGCTTGTCATTATCATAAGGAATCTGCAACTGCAGAATAACAAGCTCTAATTAACTTTTTTTCAATCAGATTAGGCATACCGTATTTTTTGGACTATAAGATGCACCGGAGTATAAGACGCACCAAGATTTTGAAGAGGTAAACCAAAAAAAAAAGTTTTTGCCCTCCCCAGCCCCCAGGATCACTCTACAGGCCTCCCAAACCCTTTGCACGTCCCATTTTTGCGAAAAACGGGCCCATTTTTCACCCCCTAAACCCCCCACGCATCACATTTTTGCCCTCCCCAGCCCCCAGGAGCACTTCGCAGGCCTCCCTGCATGCCCCATGTTTGCAAAAAATGGGACGTGCAGGGCGGGGTTTTTGGAGGCCAAAAATGGCTGTATTCGGTGTATAAGACACACCAACATTTCCGCCGTCTTTGGGGGGGAGTGTGTCTTATACTCTGAAAAATACGGTAATGGGTCCTAATTTGTTAAAGTAAACACCAACATTCAAGGATTTAATATTTCACTAACCTAAAAAGGTTAGTTATGCAATGTAGTGTGCTGTGGGTCATATTTTTACAGAAGAAGTGAAGAAATCCATTCTTGCAAGTTGGTGTGCTTTTAATAAAAGAGTATATTAGGAATGTCTTTCCTGGGCAGTAGTTTTTCTCATGGTTTAAAGAAGTTCTTTTGACAAAGAATAAATTTTAAAAAACAGCTTCATAACACAATGTGCACTCATGTATGTATTTGTACTATTGAGTAGCATTTGTTTACAGCATCTTTACAAGGTTATTTTTTAAGATAAAGTAATTTAGAAGATAAATCGCTTTTATTGATCTGTGTGGTTAGAATGCTTCATTCATAAAACTTTTCCTTCAAGAAGGCTTGCATTATTGGACTGTGTTCATACTTTTCTGGAAACAAGCTGTATACGAACAATGTCAGTTCATTTCAATGTGACCAGCACTTCTGATCCTGTTTACTTTTGCTTCTGTAACGAACACCGTTCTTTTGCCTCCTTTGGTTTTACTGATTGTAGTCTTAACTTTTCATCAGGGTCTTTTTCTTCCTTCCCTATTTTTTTTTCCTTCAGCATTTCGTTTAGCTACACTCAAGGATCTTCAGCACATATCTTTATTTATGTTTTAAGATCAAACAAATTTTTTGTAAAATACAGTTAAACTCTATGAGAGTTGGTCCCATCTAAAATATTAAATAGTCTGTTGTCATGTTTTCAAAGTAGCACAACACAAGTTAACTATCTCGAGAATTATGTGATACTTCGCATCTGAAAGTAGCAATATAGTTTAATTTTCTTCCAATTCATCTGGATAATCCAGCAGTACAGGGCTATTGCATTTTAAATGCAAGTCCTTCTAGGAAAGGCAATATAATAAAATGAGGTTTATTGTTTCAGTTTTCCCCAATTCTCATTGGCAAGCTCTCTTGTCCAGGGGAATTTTAAAATATTTATCTTTTAAAAATGCAAGTGGAAAAACATTATATCTAGCTGTAAATAATTTATAATAATTTATATAAAGACCTATAGTCTGGAACGTTGAGTGTGATTAGTTTGTTAGTTCCAGGTAAAAAAATTAAACAAAGCTTTCTGTGATAATCCTGTTTACCATATTTTTCGGAGTATAAGATGCACTTCCCCCCCCCCAAAAGAGGGTGGAAATGTTGGTGTGTCTTATACACTGAATACAGCCATTTTTGGCCTCCAAAAACCCTACCCCGTGCATCCCATTTTTTGCAAAAACGGGGCCCGCAGAGAGTTTGGGAGGCCTGTAGAGTGATCCTGGGGGCTGAGGAGGGCAAAAACGAGCAAGAAACGGGCCTGTTTTTTGTAATGGGCGTGCGGAGGGTTTGGGAGGCCTGTAGAGTGATCCTGGGGGCTGGGGGAGGGAAAAACCTGTTTGTTTGTTTGTTTGTTTTGTTTACCTCTTCAAAATCTTGGTGCGTCTTATACTCCTGTACATCTTATAGTCCGAAAAATACGGTACTTCATTTTAGTGTTCTATATCCTTGACTCTTTGCAGGAGATATTGATTAGCCAAGTCATACTATACAGAAGTAAGCAACTCTTATCAAAAGCCCATATGATAGCAACTTCATATTATTTTTGGCTTTCCATTTTCAGAAATGTCTATTTGCCAAAACTAACAGTGCTAAACCTGAAAGGAACCAATGGATCTTGAGCCAATAATTGTTTCCAAGACTTCACTGCTCTTCTAGGCATTCCGTTGCCTAGTCTAGCTGCCTAGGAGACATCTAGGAGCAGAAAGAATACCCTTTAGTTGCACTGTCTCGATTTTCTTTTGTATTCATGTAACCCCATAAAGAAATGGGGCTAACTGTTTTGCTGAAAGCAATTTAAAATTGCTGAGATCAATTTTCCTCCTTTGGAGAAGATTTTTAATAGCCGTTTTAATAATTTAATAGTTATTGAGGTTTAGCCTTTGAACCATTGAAGCTTAATAGCCATTGAGGATCCAAATATTCTTTACTTAACAAAATTTTAAAAAGATCAGAGACTTTCAGATCTTCATATGGTGAAAAATTATTCCCAATATTTGAAGTTCTGGACCTGCTTGATTTTGTTCCCTTCAGTAATCCATCTCCATAGCTTTATTGTGCCATAATTTCTGGTTTTTAGAAAATTAATATCCAGTAATGCAATCTCCCTTCAATATTGGACTATAGCTTTTATGGCTCTCTTAAGGCTAATTAGAATATATGAATTAATTACTTCATCAGTATATAGCAAGATGGGAGCGTTGAGGCCTGCAATTGAGGGACAATGAAAATCTGGCTTATCTAAGGCTTCAGTTAATATAGAAGTTAATAGGTGCCATCCTGGCTTAAACACTTTCAGGATAGGTTTTTATTTTGAAATAACTTTTATGGGTTACATTTCACAGTGAGCGTTAGTATGGATAAGCAAATATTTATTTCGTTCATTTATAAACAAGTTTATATAGCTGCCCCTCTCACTGAAGGTGGCTCTGGGAGGAGCACAACAAACAGGTAAAACTACATACAAAATCACAAATATAAAAAATAAAAATCAAATAGCAACAATTACATAAACAGAAATACAAAACCTAGGCAAAGAGGGAATAAAAGCAATGAGCACCGCAATGGAGTCATCTAAGCATGTCTCTGGTTCCTGGGAGCCCCAGGCCTGGTCAGTCAGTCAGGTCTTGAGACCCTTTCACAATATAATATGGGTGGAGCCAATCTATGGTAATTTTGGATAGGAATAATCTTTCATAAGGCAGGCACTATGGCAGAAAAGGCACATCTCCAGGAGCCCACCAAATGTAGGCCCTTAGCTGATTGTACCTGCAGCATAGGCCTCCTAGCCACAACTGCCACTTGCTCATTGATCAGGGGTCATGAGTCTAGGTTATCCAAGTTGCACATAGGATCTGTATGTACATAACACAATCCACCACCAAAGATGGCATAGTCCTTGAAATGGACCCCAAATGGACTCCAAAATCCAGCCATTCAGTCTTCCCAAACCACCCAGAACTTCACAATCTCCAAACATTAGGATAAGAATTCACAGCTTCACTTTATTTGCCAGGGGTGGAGATACAGAATTGTATATCATGTGTATACTGATGATATCTCACCCAGTGGGATGGATGAATTCACTCAGCAACCACACATAGATGTTTATGAGGGAGAGCAGAAAATACCAAACCTTGTGGCAACCTACAAAGCAGAGGCTGAGGGAGAGACCTCTCCTTCCCAATCACCACCAACTGGAATCAACCCAGAAGGAAAGAGGCAAACTAGCACAACAACATGCCCTCTCCTCAAATCCTCTGAACTGATCCAGAAGGGTTCCATGGTCAATGGTATCAAAAGCTGCTAAGGGTTCAAGTAGGTCCTGGATACATTAACCCCATCCCTAAGCCAGAGGTCATTCAAAAATGCAAGCAGTGCTGTTTTTGTCCATACCCAGATCTTAATCATGATTGAAAGGGATGTAAATTCACTTCTTCCAAGGTCTTCTGAAGCTGCTGCACAACTGCCTTTCCCCCAAAATAGAGGTGATATACTGAATGAAAATTGTTTGGGATGGTAGGGTTCAGCAATTGCTTCTTGAAGAAGGGGTGAATCTAAGAGGTAAAAGAACAATCCCTTCCCTCAAGAATTGCCACAGCCCACTCACACAGCACCTTACCTCTGGGCTGCTTTAACAAGTCAGGACAGGCATGGATCTAGACCAGGGGGGGTCTAATAGTCCTGAGGACCTGGTCTACTTCCTCAGGTCCGACAAGTTGTTTATTAAATGTGTATGTTACCCATCTCATCTAGAGGTGATTCTAGGCAGCTTATAACAAAATAAAAGCAAGATAAAACATTAAAATATTTTTAAAAATATTAACATTAAAATTGACTTAGAATTAACAAAGATGGCAAGAAAGGGAGCAAGAAGCACACACAGGGTAGAAAAGAGTATTATCTCTATCCATTAACCACTTCCAGTATAACACGCCCCAATCAGGGCCCGAGGCCAATTTGCAGAGCCAGGTTTTCAGGTCCTTTTGGAAGGCCAAAGGGTAGGATCAGATCTCACCTCAGGGAGCATAATGTTCCAGAGGGCAGGAGCCACTGCAAAAGATTCTTCTCCTGGACCTTCCTAGTTAGAATTCCCCTTCTACTGGCACAGGTGAGCTGGGCCAATCCCGATTTTATGTAATAAATTAGAACCATTAGTGCTTTCTTACTTAGTTTCTGGAAATACTAGATGTATATACATGGACACTGATACGTTCAATCGGAATTCCTTGTAATTATGGTAATTCAGTGAGTGCTAGTGCTTTTTCGGTTTTCAGAGGATCAAGAAATTCTATAGCTTCTGTTACGATTACTACCGGCCAAATAAGGAGAAGGAATCATTGCCCAATTCCTTAGAAAATGCTTCAGGATTGAAGAATGTACTCAAAAATATTCCACCCACCTTCATATTGGAACAGTGCTTATGCTAACTACCCAAAAATAGTTCAGCACATCCCAGCATAATGCAGATTATGCTGCCCGAATCCCTGGCTGGAAGTAACATATTGAAGTCTTATTCTTGGTTATGATCCTCCAAGATCTCTGCAGAAGTTCAAACCCTTATTGGAGATTTTCTCTTTGCAAGTTGTTTTTTTTTTTTTAAGTAGTAGTAAAGTATATAACAAGTTAAATCATACTACAGTTCAGAAAAAAAAGTTGGTGCCTTATATCCATTTTTAGCTTTTAGTATCTGAACTTAACATTTTACATCACCATTCCAAAATGTTGAATGATTTCATTCCTATTCAATTTTGCAGCACTAAAAAGGATGCCAAACTTGGTTGTTTGAAAGAACATCTGCTCCTTTCCTCAGTTCCGCAACACAGACCTGTAGTCCCAAGAGAATTAATCATTGGTGTGGCAGTGGTATTTGTTCATCTCAGAATCTTTTACACAGATGATTGGCTTCAGGTTGACTCAGTTTTTACAAACAACATTTTCACATGCCTACACTTCTTTCTCTACCCTGGGTTTCTCTCTAAATTGGGGCCAGTTCAACTTCTGTTCCATGTAATGCCTCCTTTTATAGAAGTGATATTGGATTCATTATGTTGCCAGACATTCTCACCCAAGGACAGAATAAAGATAATTGTATCCATACATCTTGCATGCTGCTGCTAATTCATAGATTGAATGAAATGTCTTCTGAATCTCATGGCCTTGATTGACCTCTATGTGTCAGGCTCTCCCCAGTAAATCAGATATTAGAATTAGATGACCAAATTGTACTTTATTTTAAGGCTTCAGCAATAAAATCTTAAAAGTCTGATAGTACTGATCTCCTGCCATTCTTTTTACAGCCTGACTTGTTAGATAGGTTCCCTTATGAGTTTTTTCTTTGTCCATTATGCAGCTATGAGCTATACCAGGGGTCCCCAGGCCACAGCCAACTACTGGGCCTTGAGCTGTTCGGAAGCAGACCACGGAAGTGGTGGGAGAGCGTGTGCATGCATTCCTATGTGCACAAGTGCAGGCACACACATTTCATTTGCACGAGCAGGTTGGGGAACTCTGGGCTATACCATATTTTTTCTGATTATTCCTTAGACAATATCTCTTTCCCCATCTCCCAAGGTAATTACTATATACCATTACACTAATCTGATTGCTTTCACATTATCTTTATATATGATTTCAAGTACTGATTTGTCAGGATCTTCATTATCGCTCAAATCTGATCAGATGTCACTTCTTGTTCTCTGCCTCCTGTGATGGATGTATCATAGTAAACACATGTATCTGAATCCACAAAATATTAAAAAGTATTTATAATTACAGATAAGCAACCTGCAGATTAATGGAGATATCAAAATGACTCTGGAATTATGCAGAGCAGATTTTGACCACCTCTGTGTGCCATTTCATGAATACTGTTATACCCCATCTCAGGTTTTTTAAAGACTAAACTTCAATTTTTTATACATGCTACAATAATAATAATAGAACAGAATTAGAATTAGAATAGAAATAGAACTGGGACTGGGAGGAGAGAAGAGGATAGGATAGGATAGGATAGGATTAGGATTAGGATAGGATAAGATAGAAGAGTAGAATAGCTTTATTGACATGCAAAGCAACAGGATAATAATCATATTAATGATACCAATAAGAGAAAGTAGTAAATAACTTGGGAAGGATAATAATAATAGTAATAATAGTACTGTCATATAACATGGGTAAATATACTTAGGTATTAAACAGCACTGTGAGAATTAGGTGTTCAGCAGAGTAATAGAATGAGGGAAGAAACTGCCCCTGTGTCTAGTTGTTTTGGTATGCAATGCCCTATAGTGGGTGGTAGGAGCTTAAACAATTTATATCAAGGATGTGAGGGCTCTGTAGATACTTTAGCAGTCCTCCTTCTGACCCGCACAATATACGGGTCTTCTGTGGAAGGCAGACTGGTTGCACTTGTTTTTTCTGGAGTCCTAACTATCTGTTGGAGTCTGCAATGGGTCAAATGCTGTTATGAGAAAATAAGACAGCTAGTTAAGAGGTACTGTTAGTCCTCTCTTTCATATCGTAATAATGATTATAGTGAGTTACAAAGGAACTTTTCACTAAGTGACTTTGAACTTCTCTTCCTGTGTTTTCTCCTCCCAGGAGCCTTGCCTGTACTGTTGTGGAAATGTTAACAGAGAAACCACCCTGGGCAGAATATGAAGCTATGGCAGCCATTTTCAAGATTGCTACACAGCCTACTAACCCCCAGCTTCCTTCTCATATATCAGAACCTTGCCGGGACTTCTTAAGGCAGATCTTTGTGGAAGCCAGGAAGAGACCTTCAGCCGAAGAGTTGCTCCAGCATCATTTTGCACAACTCTCCTACTGAATTACCATCTCTGAAATAGCATTCCATTTTTAGATGATACTGTTGTCTGAAGTGTTGTGGCCTATATCAGAGAATCCACTCCAGAATGTTGACAGATAGACATTCTGTTTGCCTAGTAAGACAGTGTGCAAGGGCAATGCAAAAGTCAGCCAGTTTCATTTTGGTATCTTCATTTTGAGGGATTGATGCTTTCTCTGTCACTACCCATGTGCTGACATGGTATTTGGCTTGTGGCTAGGAACAATCTCAAATGCTCCATTTGAATATAGATCTATCTCTGAAACTTGTGAAAATGAAAAAGGAGGAAATGGACTCTCACAACTGCTAAAAACTACAAAAATGTGTATTGGGCTTGTATTATCACTCTGTTTTACAGCTTTTCAGGTTGCAGGGTGTTGTTTCTACTTCTCTGTAGCCCTCTCCTATATCCATATTCCTGGGTGATGAGAATGGGGGAGGGGATTCCCATGGATCAAAAGTACAATGGAATCTAGTTGGAATAAAGGTTCCCTGAATGAAATAAGGAAATTGAGTTCCATTCTGGCAGGGTTATCTAAAGGTGCAATGCAGAACTATGTGTTCTGTGTCTATGCAGTAATCACAGGCTAACACAATTTTTGTCTACCAAAAAAAAATCAGTATTGTGGGGCTCGACACTTTTAACTTCTATTTTTTTTAAAGCACTGTCAATCTTTATGGCATCAGAGATACTAGGAATTCATATGGGAGATATTAAGAATTTTTAGAAATTAGAGGGAGCTGAGCAAGGCATGGTGCTCCTTCTATGAATATCAAAAGTCAGTAAATAAAATGAGGAATGTATATGGAATTTTACATTATTTGCAAAATTTATCCAGATTGTAGAATGTGCCATTTTATGGATTGTGTTGCACAGGATATCATGCAATAAATAGATTGTGGTGAGGACTATTGTGAGAAAGCATGGTATCAATGTGCTGCCTTTAGATGGCTGTTAGTTGATAAGATAACAAATTCCCTTCTATAGAGTTATACACAGTTAAGATATTATGCTACAGTTATAATTGATATGAAAATATCTTAATTACTGCGAGAAATTCAGTCTCGTATACCTCTATTAGATAGCTTCGTCCATCCAAATCCCTTTCATAGGATAACCTCCCCCCACTCCCTCAAATTTCTAACCAAAGATTATTTCATTGCTGCCAAGATTATTCTTCAAGGAGAGGCAAAGTATTTCTGCTGATCCTAGACAGGATTGTTCATACTGAACAGAACTACCTTTTCCAGGTGCTTGTAATGGAAAAATTGGGGCAAGGTAAAGTGATATTGCTCATCTGTCTTTATTCATTCTGGGTTTTCCATATGCTTTTCTGATCTTTAAAAGAATAGCTTCTAAAGTTTGAGACCATGTTTTCCCACAGTTCTGCAGAGCTGCAGTTTGTTAATCTAAAATTCTGGGTTTTTTTCTAAGAAACTTTGTTTTTTTAAGAGGCACTTCTGTCAGATTTAATTGAGTACAATCAGAGAGCTAACTTCTTGATCTCTCAAATGTTTGGTTGCCAGCAGCATACCTTTATTATATAAAATGTTGGATTAGAACCAGATACACTCAGAAAGGACCTCTATGAGATCTAGGAGTATCTCCGTTATTCATTATGTAGCAAATCATGTACACTCCAGTGCGACAGATGAAGGATGTGACCCACATGCGGCTTTGCAAACAGCATTCTGCCAATTGTGACACTTCAGGTGTTTGCTGTTAACCTTGCAAAGATATATTAATCTACCCTTGCTCTAGCCACCAACTTGTCAAGTGTTTGCGTCTCTGCAAAACTGAGATTCAGTCTCATCTGTCACTTTATACAAATTTGCATGTGGTTGCTTGTAACAATATTGCAATCTACCTACCAGCCTCACATGTTAATGAAAGCATGTGGGGGAGACATGCTTTCAGTTAATCAGCAGCACTTCTTTTAAAGCAGAATGCAATTGATATACAGAGAAAAGCAGTTCTTTTCTGCTGTCTCCAGCCTTGTCGTTGTGGCAAAGGCCAGACCAACTATCTTAATGTGCTCAAGTTTTCTGTCATATTTGCTTAAGAATGTCTATGGCTTTATAACGAATAAAGTTATATAAAGTGTCTGTTCGGATCTAAAAATGCTACCATGATTTCCTTTTTTACTTCATTTGCCAATATATCTGTAGATCTGGGTTTGTTGCCTTAAAAACATGTATATTCTTTTTCAAGACAACAATGTTGAGTTATGGTGTTTGCTTTGATTTTAGCAAATAACCAGCAACAGAGTTGATCCCTCATCTGTCTTTGAGAATATGATAAGTTGCCTTGACTCCTCACTGGGTGGATAAGCATAAGAAATAAGCCAAAGTGTTATTCATATGGTCAGCAGTGCACTTTTATAAATATATTTATATCACTTTCTTATTAAGCATTTTACTTCATGTAAAGAAATTATGATGTCTCATACTTTTTATTTATGCCATACTTATGTTTATATATGTGTACAGCAATTATTATGGAATGGGGTGGGAGAAATTGACATCTTTGTGAATTTTAAAAAAGGGGAAAGAAGCAGCTGGTTTTGCAAAGATTTTGATTACTGTTTATTACAAGATGTATCAGGTCAAAATACCTTTTTGTTTCCTTGCTAATTTTGGGGGGAGAAAAAAGTAAATGTAATAGAATAGCAATAGAAATGGCAATTTGGAATAATAGAAAGCCACAAATTGGATGTATTAAGAGACCATCAATCTCATGTGTTCCTGTTGATGTAACAAACACAGTCTTGATTGAGCTTATTGCCATTTCTTCACAAAACAACAGTGATCTGCATTGTTGTGTAACAGTGCAACAGTGAGATTGCACGGTTCCAGTGTAATCTCATTTTAAGGTAGCTTTCACAAGTTGGTCTCACAATCTGCATTTCTGTGGCATTTAAACCTCTTTTTTTAAACAAACAAGAAATGGCTTATTGTATGCTGTGTTTACTTGTGGTAGAATATACCGGTATATATAAAGTGAGTGAATAGCATACAGGTAATCTGAGTAAGAAGGCTATGATGTGGGAAACAGTCTTTGCAATATCCGAAATGCTAACATTGATAAACTGCTACTCAGTGCAATAAATTTGTCCCTGAAATTTCATCTAGATAATATTCACTGGAGTTCTACAACATCAAATAATTCAGGAGTGCTTACTTCCATATAAATGCATAAAGAATTATAGTTTCAAAATGCCACTTTTCTTTTGTAAGTTATTATTTATGCCAACTATTTCCAGACTTTCATTATTTTTGCTTTATAAAAGACCCCCTAGGAATTTCTCTTGTGAATTCTTTATGGCCTCTTGACGAATTCATCATGCAGATTTGCTTTTGGAAGGTCTCTGATTCTCATCAGTGCAAATGAGAGAGAGAGAAAGGATATTTTGCAAATTCTTTCACAGAACTGTAATTATAAGCAAGGAAACAAAGATGGGTTTAGGCTTGGTACGACGATTCTGTATACTCCAGCTTCACCAGCCACTCTTCTGCTAAACAGCATACTTTTAAAATCCCTTTTGTATAGAAGCTATTGCCTTCAGACAACATGTATCTTATTACCTTTCCTGAATTGCCTCATTATATGTGGGCTAATTTAATATATGATTTGGAAGTTTGACAGATTGCAAAAAATATAGTCTTGTTTGGTGATATATTTCTGCAAGATTTCACAGCTAATCTGAGATCCTCCTCACATCAGATCTTTGAATTTATACTTTTGAATGTGATAGTATGTCTGACTTTAACCAAATTTACCCAAGAAATTACTGAGATTGGGTAATCACATTTGCAGCATTCTGTATATTTTACACTGCCAGTGCTAGAACAAATATTTTAATTTAATGAAATTCAGAGAGCTTTGTAGAACATTCTGTGATTTATCATTTGGATCTGGAGTATACAGAAGACCTTGAAATACTTGTCTGTTTCTAATTTTTATGAATTTCTATAATGACTGAGGCTTGCAGTGCAAAGCCAGGCCAATGTGTAACTTTTATTTACAATAAAATATAATTTTCATCTAGTTATGTGTGCTACTACATGTTGTATTATTGGAGGCTGCTTGAAGTGGAAGCTTCAATAGCTCCATTTTGCAAAAACACACTATGAATTCTCAACATAGTCATAGTGGGATAATGAAAATTGTCTCACACTTTTTAAACTCAAGTAATAACAAGTTATTTCATCTTTGAAATACACAACCAGGGAAGTGAAGCAATCCTATGTGGCTGTGAATTGTGGGATTTGTTTAAATGTGAGAAAGGTATACTCAGCACTTTAAAAGATGCTTATCATCTCTCATAGCCTGCTAACCACATTTTTCTGTATATTCTGGAATTTAGGCACCAAACACTATCTTTTATTAAGGAAGACATGTTTTAAAGCTCCTGAACATGCCATTTGACATGTTCTATATGAATTGTGTGTGAACCACAGCTTTTCTTCTAGCCAGTGATATTAAACTCCTGGTTTTTTTAATGCATACAATGATGACTGGATTGTTCTCCCATGCAGAACATGTTTCTTGTTCAGCAAAAAATCTTTTGGAAACTGAAATAAAAGTTGCACATTTTCATCTTTCAAAACTTTCATAAACTACATCAAAGAGGAAAAGCTCAGAAAACCTATATTACAAAAATAAGACAGTGCAGCTCTGGACACAAACATCACAAGTGTACTTCAGCTTACCACGTATCACTGAAAAGGCAGATATAAAAGATAGACACTGAATTCTTCCCCAGAGTTTAAGGCTGAATGGATAGAACAGAGCTGATGAGAACTAGGATGCAAGGTCTGCAGTCCCCTTTCAGACCCACGTTCATCAGGGTTTTGGACTAATATACATACTTCTGAAACTGTTACACCAATTCTACCCCCAGGACTCTTAATGTCCAGGGTGTCTTTTATATGCCTCCTTGAAATTCCAAAAGTTGTATTTTCTATTTCATTGTTTAGAATTTCTAAAGCTTGAATACATGCATCTTTACTTTACCCTAGTCATGTGTATGGTGTCTGCAGCAGAAGCACACAGCCTCCCCATAAGAAAAGAGATAACAGGCTACGTTTAGGATTCTAAGTAAATTTACAGTCAGAATTCAACATGTTGCTGCCTATTTGCACAATTTGTTTATCCAAATGGCCAGATTTGGGAATAGATAATGCTTCTTCTCCTTCAAAACTGGATGTAAAAAGAATATCTAAAAATTGGTTAAAGCCTGTTGGAAAACTTTCTTCTACTTAAACTTCAAAAGCAAGGAAAATAACATCCAGGTCAATCCGTTAGGATGCTGATTGACTTGCTAAAAGGGTAACTGGTTGTATCTTAACATGTTATATGGAATAATGTGGAGTCACAGACTTTTGATCAAGGAGATGTACAGGTGTGAAATATCACATTTACAGCTTGCTAGTCAAACTGTTTAGCTACAATCCTGATTGCAATTCCATTACTAGTATGACCTGGTCCTTTTTATAGCATTAGTATTCCTGCTTTTCCATGAGTAAAGCAAAATTTCCCATTTTCAACATGTCTGTACTTTTTTGGATGCTTAATTCTTTCCACAGCCCATTAAAACTATGGTTCATTCCTGCTTAGTCTTTCCTGCTCCTAGCCATCTTGCAATTACCATTGCTCTCCATCAGCTCAGTTCATCGCCATATCAAATATCTCAAAGTGGGGAACTATAGGCTATGGGTCATGCTGTATCTGTACCATTTTCCACCTCTTTCTGCAGCCAGAGTTGCTTGTGCTGCTTGCGCCCAAAACCTTCATCATAGTTGCCTTTGCTCTTGAACAGCTGCTGGTAATGTGGCTTGCAGTAGAATTCCCCATGGAGAGCTGCATAACTACCCAAGCTGAATAGAAATAAGAACATGTTAGGGCTTACTAGGAAAGGGTTGGAAAATGGAAGAAAACTAGTATAATGGCAGTTATACTATGAAAACAAAGCTATGAGTTTACTGTTGTGTCCTTCTTGAGAATTTGCAACATAGCATCTTTCAGATTTTGCCATCATGTGTACGAATAGGAGCATGAGACCTACCCCACAGAGGAAGCATAATTATTGTACTGTACCCAGTCAAAACAGCTGTGAAGTCATTTAAATGTTTAAATGCCATAAATGCTTATGTTTCTTCAGACTGCAGAAAGAAGCCTAATTTAGTCCTGTTTTTTCCACAATTCCTACTAAGCTTAGTAAAGACTTGTTTGATGCAAACTCAATGTGCAAATGGTTTTCTTGGCAACAGCACAGAACTATTTTGCCATTACTTTTTCTGAGATAATTTTCAACTTCAATTTCCTTTCAGGTACAAAGCATGCCCAACTCTGCTTAACTTTTTCGAGATCAGCTGAGATCATCTGCAAGTGGATCGTTTTTTCTTATAGTGAAGTCTCCTGTTTCATTTGTTTTAACAGCAGACTGAGAAAAGATTAATGCCTTTCTCCCTGTGCTTTAAATGTTTAGAAGTGTCTAAAGCTGAAAAATTGGGACCTTAAGGAATTTTGATATGATTGCCCTTCAAAGGGGGGGGGAAACACTGCTCTGATTCAAGCCAGCCATATTTTGCATAGTCTGGGTAGCATTCAGTACATGGTAGAGAAGCTGAAAAAAATATGAGATGTCATATCAAAACAGAATCTATTCTTTATTTGGCTGCTAAATGGGGTGGATGGAATTATAATTAATGATGGCAATTGGGAATGATACAGAGTCAACAACCAAGAGAGCGTCCCACATATTCCCTTTGCATTGCTTCCTCCCCAAAGCGAAAGAGGAAAGTTTCTCACTTTTCCCTTACCTTAGCTTGGTGTGGCAATGCTTACAGCAAAAGCAGTAGTTATGGAAGACAAATTTATCAGCCACCAGGCGCTCCATAGGATAGACAGTTTTCTGGCAGGCACTACATGTCTCTTTCACCTGGGCCTTCATGCTGAATGACTGGATGACAAGAATAAAAGATGATGTTGGCGAAAGTAAGTTCCAGAAGAAGAGGCAGCAAGGGAAAAAGAACAATGTACAATTACCAGTGATTTAATTGTGAAGATACAATTTCAAAGCAATTTGAATACAGCATACTTGACTCGTATGCCAAGCTTCCTAACTTCAGCTATGTTTACCTAATAGTAAATAAAAGCAGTCTTAAGAGGCATCCTGGTTTAATATTAAGTACTTTAATAGCTGAAATAAGCAGTAGTTTATGGAGAATGTTCCAAATCTAAAAGTACAGGACACCGGAATTCAGAATGAAATATTTATGTATTTATTGTATTTGTATGCCGCCCAACTCTCAAAGGATTTAACAATAGCAATAGCATTTGGACTTATATATCACTCTGCAGTGCTTTACAGCACTCTCTGAGTGGTTTAGAGTCAGCATATTGCCCCCAACAATCTGGGTCATTTTACTGATCTCAGAAGGATGGAAACCTGAGTCAACCTCAAGCCCTGTCAGGATCGAACTCCTGGCGGTGGGCAGAGTCAGCCTGAAATACTGCATTCCAACCACTGCACCATAAATATTTACTTAGTAGAAACCAAAATGCTGTTGAAAATCATTGCAAAGGACTTATCACAAGCACAATCCTCAATCATTTTCACACATTGTGGGGTTTTTTTTAATTTTAAAACACACATGGAAATCCATGTTCTGAATTCAACTGGCATTTAGGAAAGATACTTTTGAAATACATCTAAAAAGAGAGCTATCAAATTGCCTTTCAAAACTGAGGTTTAAAAATAATAGAATGATTACAAATTCTGCATAAAATGTAGTTTCTATCTGAGGGTGAATTATTTTATTGCTATTTTCATATGTTCTATAAATATGTTGCACACCAGGATACAAGAATGTGATCTGAAGAGATGATAGGCATTGCCTTTTACAGCTCTGCTCAATTTTGATAGGTACATCAGGATAGACTAGTTACAGTGATTCAGTGATTCACATAGTTTATTTATTTATTTATTAGTGAGACTTATATATCGCCTCATAGTGCAAGCACTCTCTAAGCTGTTTCATTTCACAGTTAAATCACTGCAGTGTATCTTACATGGTACTATCTATCCTTAAAGAAGAGCAGTTAGAACGAGAAATTGCAGTTAGCAGCAATCTTCTCACTTGTATTTTGACTCAAGCAAAACTCTGGTTATTTCATTAATATCTGTGCTTATTGAAATATTTCAGTTTATGATTAAAGAAAAGCTAGCAGAAACAATTTCATTAATACACTGAATGTCCAAGGATCAAATGCAGTATTTCTCAACCTTGACACTTTAGATGCGTGGACTCCATACAGTATTTCAGAGTTCCCCAGCCAGCATGAAGTCTCCTTCCAGAATGCTGATTGGGGAATTGTGGCAATTGAAGACCACACATCTTAAAATTGATTAGATTGAGAAACGCTCTTCTAATAGAACTACTTGGCTTCCAAGTAGGATTTCCAAGTAGAAATCCCGCCCCTCCAAACCTCCGTTTTGGCCTGAAAACTGCCGGGCGAGGCCTGCACAGGCCTAAACGGAGCGTCGGAGCGTCAGACTCACCCCTCCTAACCTCCATTTTTGGCTGGCAAAGTGCAGGATGAATGTTGCAGAGCCTCTGCAGTTGTTCGTAAGGGCAAACAACTGTCGTGGTGCTGCAAGATTCATAGGTTCGGGACTTGTTCGTAAACACTAGGGACGCTGATTGCATAACTTCGAACGTTCGCTAAGGGAACGCTCGTAACCCTGGGATTACCTGTAGTCACAACTTTTTCAAGTAACAGAAGCCAGAAAGAAGAAAAAGGAGTGATAAATACCTTGGATCTCTGTACAATAGATGGCCCTGTGTTGCTCTTCTCTTCCTAAAAAAAGGAGGGAGAGGGGAAATAAAAATTAATGTTCTTCTTGCATGGCAAATCATATTTATAGATTTGAATACAAACTGCAGTTTACTTGTATTATATTTACTGATAAAAGTTAGCAAACTAACTTTCTTGAACTCTTTCTTTAGTTGTTTGAATATTGTTAATCAATCTAGAACAATAGTAATGCAAAAAAAAAAGATTCAGAAACTTCAGAGAGACATTCTATTGCTTTATAAAATATGGGGGGGGGGAGAAATAGGGGGAAAAGACTACTATATCCACAAGTTACAATGTAGAAGAACATATTCAGGTGAATCGGTATAGTCACATTATCTTCATATGAATTGTTTGCAAATATCTCAACAAAATACATGGAATGAAATAGATACAGTCCCTTGTGATAAATTCTGTATAGTGTTCTGATGCAACTCTTTTTGTGTGACAGTGGATGGTCACCCAAAAAGAGTTGCATCAGAATACTATATGGCAGGGAGAGAACCCACTGCAGTACCCAGCAAGCCAAACAGCTGGAGAGCAGGTACCTACATTAACAATTCAAGCAGAATGGGTACCCACAATCATTTGTCACAAAATGTCTACCCAACACGGTGGGGAGAGAAAGGAAGAAACAAGATACAAGACCAACCACATGGCACATCCTGCCATACATCGAAAGCATTTTGGAAGCTGTAGAATGTAGTTTCCAAGATCTGCAAGTGGGCATCGCATCATATGAGGACAAATTATGCATTGCAAAGGTTGCTTGGAGGTGGGATATACTTCCAATGTAACCTACCAAATCCCCTGCATGGATTGCCCCTGTGACTATGTAGGACAGACAGGGAGGAAGCTAACCACCAGATTGCAAGAAGACAAGCAAGTGGTCAGATGGGGAGACCCATACCCATTGGTAGCCTCACACTGCAATGAACAACAACACATTCAATTTTGTAGCTACTAAGACTGTTGGACAAGCAGGCACAGAAACAGCGAGGATAGTGATTGAAGCCTGGGAAACAGGTCCCTTGTCAGTCAACAAGAGTGCTGATTTACCACCAGCCTATCAAATACTTAGAAGGTGAGGGCTGAGCACCACAAGCAAATGACAGTTAATGACTTAAAAGCCAGCCATCAGTACACCCCAATCAACATCTAAAAAGCCACTTAAATACCACACACAGAACAGCACACATTCTGCTAGAGAGAAGTTTCCTGAAGATGGGCTCCTGCATGAGTCTGAAAGCTCGGAAGACAAAAACCTCTGGTCCCAGTGACCAACCCAGATTTGATCCTGTATATTTTTTTTCTTTATACCTACCCTATATTCCTCCCAATGAGAAAAAGTATTTTCTTCAATAGACTCTATACATTGTTTTCCACCATGATGAACATGTTGTTATTTAAGGTACCAAGAGAAGTTTGTTATCTGCATAACTAATATCATCACTCAGATTAAAGTAACATAAATTTGCTTGGTTCACATATAGTGCTAAGTCAAAAGTACATCAATAGCATTGCAACTTATTGCTACATGCAATCCCAGCCATTGGTTTAATAATCCTAATTATTAGGATTATTATTAAACCATGGTCTGAAAACCATGGTTTAAACAAATGATATGGTGCAATGTACAAACAATATTATTTCCCCATTTACTCCCTATGAAGTAGCAGTAACTCTTTAATTTAAGGATACTGATTTCTGTACGTACATTAGAAGAGGATGTACTGGATTGTCCCTTAGCTTGGAACATAGTGCTATATTCTCACCCACACAGGCTTATCTCTTCACTTGTTTGGGCTGGTTAATTCTTCAATATGGATATGGCTTATACCTGAGGAGAAAAGGGAAAAAATTAAGTCTTCTATACTAGAATATTTCTCATCTTTCTGAAATGTAAATTCCAGATGACCAAAACATCGTGCACAAATACGGCTAGCATTCACACACACTATTTTATTGCACTTCATTTCCTTTTCAGACTAATTGCAGATCAAGAGATAAAAAAACAATTCTGGATGCAATCTCATACATAGTAGAAATGTGTTACAATGGCATTATTTTTAGTATATTTGCAAACATAAGAACATGAACATATTTACCTCAGTATGTAACTTACCTATTTTAATACAGTCATCAATAAACATATTTTAACAAAAACTATTCTTGAAATAGTAGCTATCAATATAACTTAATAATTAATATAACTTAACAAAATAAATTAGTGTACCTATGTTCTTTAAATCTCTAATATATATGTATGTATACACATGTACATGTGTATTAGAGAGATTCACATTTTCCCCTAAAGCTCAGAGCTGAAGAAGCTTCTTGGATGAGAAGCAAAACTTCTTCAAAGAAAACAAGAAAGTCCAGTTCCCTCTTGAAAAAGCACCTTTGGAACAACCATGACCGGGATGACTGAGAATCTCCAGAGACAATTCTTCCCTAAGCTTTCCTTCTTTCTGCCCAGAAAAATAAAATTGTTGGATTGTCCTACCCAGTCTCAATTTGTTTGCGTCTTCACTGCCACTTGAATCTCTCCTGTTCATGTACATTTACATTTGCTAGAACACTCTTGCCTCTTGGTTCTGCAAAGCTTGAGTGCTGCTTAAGAAATGGCCCTGATTCATTTCCGCTCCCCTTTGTGGTTAGCTTGTTATTTCCTGCTTTCTCCATTTAAGGACATGCCAGGTACCCATAAGAGGGTTAAAATTTTCATATTAGATATTAGAACCATATAAGCAAAGGGCAAAATGTACTCCCCAATTTGACATGCCTGAATTCACACCAAAGCAGCCGTTGCAAGTTATTTGGCCATTGACACTACCATTAAACCTATTTTGAAAACTGACAGTGCATCAGGAATTAGGTTTTCTAAAATAGAGCAAAATGATAATTTTGTTATAAACAATCATTTGAGGTTTGATGGAGAGTGCATTGGGAAGTTGAAATGATTTGATGCTACTTTGTCTTTGTTTTGAGTCCTGATGTCAAATTCGTCTCCATTAATTCTTTTGTGCAAAGTTTGTCGTTGTACAATATAGAACAAAGTTTGTCCTACATAGAATCCAGAAAGGTGTTGCTGGCAACTGACTTATATCATCTTGGACAAAAAGAATTTAAAGGTATCTCTAATCTTGTATATATTTTTGTTGGGGTTTATGATAGTACTCTTGGTGTAGATATGGGACGACAACTATGAAGATGGGTAACACCTTACGTTTGTTTCGTGATTCGATAAGAATCGGCTCGAGGGCATCACCAAACAGGAATTTCCCTTTATAGGGAGCGGTCCACGAACAGGGGTGGCATAGGGAAGACCTCAGCCTCCGCCGTAGCTTCCTCAAAGAGGGGATCAATGGAACCGGAGTCACTCCCGGTAGCCGCTGGCGGAGGACCTAGGTTGGCCATAGCACTGGCCTTGAATAACAATGAACGAAACAGCCCCGGGTCGAAGAGGAGCAAAATGGCGGGGAGGTCAGGGGCGAGCCCCTCGTCCTCCAAGAGGCCGAGATCAGCTTAGTCCAAACCCTGGGACCCATGGGAGCGAGAGCCTACCAAACGGTCGGGGGAATAACTGTCCCTCTGCCACTTATGGTGGCTCTCATAGGCCCAGGGGCCCTCGGGATCATTGAGAGGGACAGGGTTGAGCGGTGTGACCCCGTATGGCCAAGCTGGCGAATGCCCGCCTCAATCCACTGCCTGGATTGCCTGGCTAATTATGACCTGCATATTTGGGTCAGTAGAGGGCGCGGGGAACCATCCCTGAGGCCTGCCGCCATGGGTGTAAAGGTGGCGGAAGGCTGCTGTCTAGTCGGTTGATTAGGAGTCTTCTGTCAGGTGGCTACTTCCCCTTGTCACCAGGGATCCGAGTCCCTGATAAGGAGACCCAGGCTGTCCAGGGAGAGAGCCAACTGCCTGGACTGGAGACCCGCCGTGGCACGGGCTGATATCATTGCTTCAGAAGAACCACTGGCATGGCGTGGTGGGGACTTGCACTGGCCCTTGCTGGACCTTGATGACCCCTTTTCAGTTGACCTGTCCCTGCATGAGTCCTCACGTTCTGAGGCCCATGCTACCTTGGAGTGGGACTGACCATCATTAGAAGACCTGGCGTGGTCCTTGTCCCTAGCGGGCCCCAGGGCATCAGCATCCACATCGGGCCTAGGTGGATCATGGGGCTTGCTGGGCCTCTTAGATACCTTGGATTTGGCAGACTTATCCTGCCCTTTATCAGCCATGCCAACAAGTGCCTCAGAAAAACTGGAAAGAGGCCTGGTGTTTGTTGTTGTGTTTTTGTTTTTTTACGAAGGCAGGGACCGAAACTGCACTAAAGTGGCCACCGCTTGTGAAGCTTAGCAATGGAGGTCGTGTAAGGGCAATTTGCCCTGTTCCAAAATGGCGGCCACTATATCAATGAGGGTCAGAAATGGCTGCCCAGGCCTGGCAATCGCCCTTCTCCAAGATGGCCACCACCTATGAGAGACGTTACTGTTGCTGGGCAGAAAAGTGCCACCAAAATGGCCACCAGGCAAACTGCTGACAGGAAAGCACTGAGGGAACTTCTGAAGTGGTGTAGTGCTGTCTCTAGGCCCATCTGCCCCTGTGCAGCAATCGGAGTAGTTTTCAGGCCCTCAAGCAATCGCCTAACGATGCAGGCAGCAAAGAGAAACGGATGGAGCCAAACGACCCCTGTGAGCCCCTGCAGCCGCCCACTCGAGCGCAAGGGCTCCTGTGGGGTCTTTGGCTGCCAGACCTTGTCGCAACGGACATTCCTGGCTGTCACCACCCGAGGGGCAAGCTCATGTGGTCAGGTAAGGCAAACTGCTTTATTTAGGCTGTCAGCTTTGTCCAGGAGACAGTGAGCTTCAGCTGATAGCGATTTCCGGTGAAAAGGGGCTTAAAGCCAGCTCCCCAAGGCTGAGAAAAGTGAGGGGGGAAAGGGGGGGAATCCCAGGGTCCCCGGGGTTGAATAGGAGGGGTAAAGCCTCCCACAAGGTCAGCAGTTTGTCTCAGCTGGGGCTAGGCACGAAACTGTAGACACGCTGAATGCAGGCAACTGAGATTGACAACTCACTATCCTTGATTCTAGACAGGTGAATCCACGTCCACTATGAAGATGGGTATACATACATCCTGTCCTGACTGAGGACCGATTCAAAGAGGGGGTGTGGAGGCACAGGCAGTGATAAAAATTAAAACAGACTCAGTCCTCATTGGCTAGCAGGACAGTGTCATCCTATACTTGGATGTTAGCTCCACCCACTATGGAGAAAGTAACTTTGCAGCCAATCCTTATATTTACTATCTTAGTAGGTCTGTAAAGCAAAGGAAAGTTGAAATAAATTCATAAGCAATCACCGTTTCACTTAACAGAGTTGCTTAACAACGGAGTTGCCAGTTCCAACTATTGTCACTAAATGAGCAATCTGTGTGAGAATGTGTGCTGCCATCAGCCTCCTTCATTTTCTCCTTTCTCCATTAAGTAAGGGGAGGCAACAACTTCATTATCACAGTTTTTCTGGAACTTAAGGTACAAAATCAAAAGTTCCTATTACTTGAGAGAAATACTGGGTAACCCAAAGAATTTCTGTTCCTCGCTAGCAAAGATTCTTTTTATGCCTTCTGCAAGGGTTCTTTCTTCACCTCCTTCACATAGTACTGTGGAAAAGTTTAAATCCAAATGGTGTTCCTAAGAACAAGAATTATACTACCTGAATTTCCTAATCTAGCACTCTTATCATGTATAGGTTTACAACACCCCAGTTGACTAGTTCATACAACAATATTGTATTGCATATACTCACAGATAAGCTCAAAAAATAGGTTCAAAAATACACCCACAAAATTGGGTTCAGGTTATCTGCGGACCAGAGTTCAGGTTTTCTTAAAGGCCATCACAGCCTTAAAATTATGTGGTTTTTATAAATTACATTGTAACAATTTGCAACTTCCCACCTGTCGCTATTGCTAAAAATTCAAGGTTTGGCTTTTCCACAGGAGGTATATTTTTCATGGAACTTTGGTTGAAGTTTTGAGGGCCAATTTTTCTGCAGATAAGCCTATCCAAAATAATATATGGTAACTAGTTTATATCAATAATTTATAAGATGAGCTGGTCACACAGTGCCCGTAGATACCACTGCAGACACATTGCTGAATAGATTACAATGTCCAGCAAACAATTTCCTCCTGTGAATATTCATGACATGGTATCTCTAGTGATTTGAGTCACGGGAGACTTTCCAGGCTAAAACTTGACTGGAGTGAAAGCTAACCTTTCACGAAGACCCTATTTCCCCTGGGATAATCTCTTTGGCAGCAATCCCTTTTCTAGTCAATTTTTGGCAGAGGAACATTTTTTGCTCAATGAAAGGCTAAAGAGGAAGTGACAGCTTAGCTGTTATATGATAACTTGCCTAAAAGCTATTATTCTGACTCTCTAGCCATTGAATAAATGGCTAGAGAGTTGCCTAAAAAGACAAAAACATTTACAAGTAAAGGATTACACTCCAAATAAATGGTACAAGATAAATCATTCAGAAGCAATGAAAAGCTGGACTATATACCAAGGGAGCAGAAGAAATATCTGACTATCAAAGATACTACTACTAAAGTGCATCTTCTAACAGAAGAAAGAGTTACTGGAAAGAAACACAGAGCAGAGATTCAAGAAGTAAGGACTTTGCTGTTTCCTCTATTTTTTCACTTTTATTGTCAACAGAATTTGAAATTTCTTCATAAGAACTGTTTTGCATATTCTTAATCTCTAGACAAATAGCCTGTTGTAAACAAAAGCCAGCTAAATGTAACTGAAATAGGCATACCTCACCTAAATAAAGTTCACAAACTACCGTATTTTTCAGAGTATAAGACGCACCGGAGTATAAGACACACCTTAGTTTTGGGGGAGGAAAATAGGGGAAAAAATCTACCTACCAGGTATTCATCTGGCTAGCGTCCTTAGTCTGGTCATCTTCAGCACATTATTTTATCCCCTGTTTAAGAATGAAAAAAACTTCTTCGCAGGGAGTAACAATGAAAACAAGCCTGCAAAGACTGGAAAAAAAACTTATTGGGAGGTAGTAGCAATGAAAAAATCCTGCAAGCCGGGAAGATCGTTAGCACCTCATTAGGGCTGGGGGGGGGAAGCTTCGAAAAAGCTACATTCGGAGTAAATATTCAGCCACTTTTAGGGGGGGAAGGTGAGTCTTATACTCCGAAAAATACGGTAATGAACCTGTTCCTTATTTGCACTAAGTATTCAGGCCAGCAGTGGATTGCTCCTGGTTCTGCGAACCGGTAGTGGTGGCAGCAGGAGGCGCCGCCCACCCACCCCAAGTGTGCACGCAAACCAGTAGCAATGGGTTTTAGAACCCACTACTGATTCAGGCCATTTGGTTATTACATAATCTAAATAATGATCACTTCCCTGCTAAGAAAGCAATAGCTAAAGATAAACCAGAGCTCCTTCAATGGCTTCACCAGTTATATTACTCATAGCAACCGCACCAATCACGATGATGTTCAAATGACAATTGTCATAACGATTGTGATTATGTTCTTGAACCCTGATAGCTGATGTCATGGGGCTTACATCATGACACATTGCATCATTTGTTCTCCCTTCCTCTTCCGTGGATTCCCATAATGTTGCAAGAAATCCCAGGGGAGCCAGCAAAGAGCGCAATATTTCAGAATTTCTTTTAAATTAAACTCACTCATGCTGAATTCCAGAATCTCATTCATACCCTCAGAAATGAAAGCCTTTTATTCTACAATTTTTTGAATATTATGTCATAGAGAAAATAGTACTTTTAAGCATCAACACCAGGGGTCCTCAAACTATGACCTGTGGGCAGCATACGGCCCGCCGAAGCCATTAATCTGACCCACGCAGGACCACGAGGCTGCCCCGCCCACATCACCCCACCAACCTGCCAGCTCCCACACTTCAGCCAAGCGCAGGACTTACCTTCGCGAACCCCGTGGGCTGGAACTGGAAGGTAAGGCCAACGTTTTTGGCCTGCAGAGTGCTACTGGAGGTGGGGGAGTGAAAAATGGGGCATGCGGATGCTCCAGGAGGCCAAAAATGGGCCTGTTTTAGCTTGGTTTTGGCCTGCAGAGTGCTTCTGGAGGCACACCCAGGAGCAAAACAAATTAAAGTTTAATTTGTGTGCATTGTTTAATGGACTGCTAAATTGCCCATGCCACATAATCACATGACCTCCTAGCCATGCTCAACCAGTCACATGACCTCCTAGCCATGCCCACCCAGCCAGTCTGGCCCCCCAGCAGTCTGAGGGATTGTGAACTGGCCCCCTGTTTAAAAAGCTTGAGGACTCCTGATCAACACTATCCTTTAACTACAACTGTGCTATCACATTATTTCTCCCAATTTCTTGTAATATTTGTTTGCTAATTTATCAAAAATTAAAGTTTTTGCTTATTGTCTCTGACTAAGTAAGATTTTTTTAATGTTAAATACTGAAAACTGTCAACATTTTTTTCATTTGCTTTACTCTACATTCAATCCTTTCTTGTCTTCCTTTTCAGAAAAAAACTATTAAGGAGTCTTTGGAGCTCTCTGAACTTGGTTGTTTGTTTGCAGAAGTTTCATTACTCAACTACCGGAGGTAACATCATCAATGCTAGTGATTAACACTCAAAATAAAGGAGAAGGAAGAAACAGAATATTTTTATACATGGGATTCGTTTTACCAATGGCTAGTTAACAGAAACATAAATTAGAAACTCAAAAGTTTAAGAGAATGATTAACTATACAATGAAGATTTATTAGTATGGATAAGCAAATATCGTATTTTTCAGAATATAAGATGCACCTTAGTTTTTGGGGAGGAAAATAGGGGGGGGATCTACCTACCAGGTATTCATCTGGCTAGCGTCCTTAGTCTGGTCAGCTTCAGCACATTATTTTATCCCTTGGTTAGGGCTGAAAAAAAATCTTCTTCGGAGGGAGTAGCAATGAAAACAAGCCTGCAAAGACTTAGGGCTGAAAAAAACTTCTTCGGAGGGAGTAGCAATGAAAACAAGCCTGCAAGCCGGGAAGAGCTGGGAAGACCGTTAGCACCTGGTTAGGGCTGAAAAAAGCTTCGGAAAAGCTACATTCGGAGTATAAGACGCACCCAAATTTTCACCTTTTTAGGGGGGGAATGTGCGTCTTATAGTCCGAAAAATACGGTATTATTACGATGTGATTATTATCAATGATATGAATATTATTATTACTATTATTATTTTTCAAAACTAACTACTCAGACAACACACTGTTCATGTAGATATTGAGTTTCTATGTTTACTAAAGAAAAATGTACAAATAAAATATTTTTTAAAATGCTAGTGAGTGTGGATTTGCTCCTACACTCTCTAGGAAACAAGGGAATTCACTAGGGCAGTAGTTCTCAACCTGTGGCTCATGTACCCCCTGGAGGGGCTGCAATGTCATCACAGGGGGTCTGCAGAGGCTTGAAGAAATATTATGATTTAAATCTGGGGGGTCCATGGCCATGGTCTGTGGCCAGAAAAGATATTTAAAGGGGTCTGTGATGAAGAAAATTGTTAATGTATTAGCAGAGTATTCCTTGTGTTACCAAGGTTGTGCATGCAGAAACGTTTAGATTGAGATCAGTTGTGAATAAGTACTCAGCCACACACAGATACACTAACTTGAGTTAAAAGTTTACTTTAAGAAATAGCATTTTCCTATAAATCCAAAGTCCAAAGTCATACACTTAATAGTCATAATAACAATCCAAATATTATCAAGTACAAATACATTTTAGCTATAATACATAACTACAACACAGAGAGAAATGCAGAGCATACATATACAATGTCTTGCTCTAGTGAGTAGCAGAGAATACACTGAATAGCAGAGACCAAAGACAAACAGAGAGGGACTCCCAGAGAAATAAGCTGTGAACTCTAGCTCCCTCTTGTGGCAGTCTGCAACACCTCAGCTAAACAGACATACTTCTGTTAACAGTGCCATCCACACCAGTCTTTAATTTATACACCCATCTGCAACCTATTGCACGCTCACCTGGTGGTAACTTTACATCTTCATATACCTCAAGATCCTTTAAAGATTTTAATTCCTTATTCATAGCTTCCTGCCAAGCTACCTGTTCCTTTGTTAGATACAGCTTAATTTCGTTATAATTAGACGGTTCCACATTAATCTGGCATACAATACTTGCCTGATATCTATCAGGTGGACGTCTCTCCCTAGTCGACCTCCTAGGCAATTTAGTACAAGTTGTTGGAATTTCCTCTATCTTTTTCTCCCCTATCGAAGTATCTTCTACATCATCCATAGATGGTTCTTCCATAGATGATTCCTCTATTGAGGATTCTTTCACTATCCTATCATCAGTACTTTTCTTATCAGAATCATCAGGAAACAATGGATCCTCAACAACAACACTATCTTGTTCCTTGTATTCCTGTTCCAGTTTACTCCATCCAACATGCTCAAGGAATTTAGCACTTGCACTACAATATACTCTAGTACAGTGATGGCGAACCTTTTTTTCCTCGGGTGCCGAAATAGTGTCTGTGCACGCTATCACACACACGTGCGTGCCCACACCCATAATTCAAAGCCCCCCACTTGCCCCACCCCCTGCGCATGCGTGTGACCCCCCCACTCCCCCGTTTCATGACTTCCAGTGGGCCCGGTAGGCCCATTTTTCGCCCTCCCCAGGCTCCAGAGGCTTTCCTGGAGCTTGGGGAGGGCAAAAATGCTCCCCCCTGCCACCCCAGAGGCCCTCTGGAAGCTGAAATCACCCTCCCAGAGCCTCTGCGCGAGCCAAAAATCAGCTGGCGGGCATGCACATGCACGCTGGAGCTGAGCTAGGGCAACGGCTCGCGTGCCGGCAGATATGGCTCTGCGTGCCACCTGTTTTAATTTAACAGTAAACCACAAGTTAGCTGTCTGAGTATGAAACTGAATATTCACACTAACTCTCAATATCTCTCTGGGCCCATAACCAGTTTCTTATTCAATTTTCGTTCAACAAACCTTAACCAGTTTACAAAATGCTGATATGTTTCTGTTTTCGTTTTCATCAGATAACAGAAACCATATCTAGAAAAATGATCAACTATGCTCAATATATAACAGGCTCCACCTAAACTGGGTTTCTTAGGGCCAATGAGATCAGCAAATACAACCTCTAATGGTTCCTTGGTTTTAAATCCATTTAACCTGTTTGCAGGAATTACCTTGCTCTTTTCCTGATTGCAAGCATTACAATTTAAATATCTTGCACAAGGTTTTAATTTTATACCATTAGATAACTCAACAGTTTTTTTAAAATTTTGAAATTCAAATGTCCCATACGTCTATGGAGCAAATGAATACATTCGTCATGAGGCTTTCTATTTTCATAAACTGAATTAGCCTTATTTAATGGACTATCATGGATAATGTATAAGCCATCATGCAATCTTGCAGTAACTCTTTTACCTTGTTTTTCAATTAAACATTTATCTCCCTGAAAAGTTACCACAAACCCTGCTTTTACCAATTCTCTCACAGATAGTAAGTTATATATAAGGTTAGGTACATATAACATTGGTAAACTTTCATTAATACATGAACAGAAGCAGAAATATAACGATATCAAGCCTCAGAAAGGCGAATTCCATCCCAAGGGAGCCCAGGAAGCTACTTTTGATGTCGTGCGCCCTGTTATCAACACCGTCATTCATTTGACTTAGACGGTTGGCTTCTTGAGATAAGAGGTCTTAGAGTGAACGCCGGGTTTTTGTACAGCACCGAGCACTTTACAAGTCATTCAAGAAGCGTAGGGCTCAGCAGCCGGGGTGCCGCCATCTCTTCGCTTTGAAAGCACAAATGCAACAGTTATTCTTAGCCTAGCACCTCTCCCATCCTTCTCCTTCTCCACAGCGCACCAGTAGGCACACCTCTTTGCGCCAGTGCACGCAAGCAGGCGAACGAAGCCAAAGTTACAGGTCCGCTCTCTTTCCCGAAACCTGGAGCCTACCGGGCGAGCCTTTTGCCCCACCAACCCCAAACAAGGCCTCTTTTGCATCTTGCCCTCTCTGCATCTGCCGCGCCCGCCAGCCCAGAGCATCTGGCCGCTGCAAAAGGACACTCGCCACTTACCAAAGGGCGTTGATGCGCGCCGAGACCCCAACTGTCCCAATGAGGCCGATCTCTCGGCGCACCTCTGCTCGCTACTCTTCCAAGGAAAGTGGGAGACGCCGGCGCTTCTCCCCCCTCAGCACACAAAGCGCGGCACTGCTTGTTTCCTCCTTCGTCTCCTTTGTGTGCGAGTGCGCGCGCAGCAATCTCTCAGCCCCTCGAGCTTCCCATCCTACTTCGCTCTTTCTCTCCCCACCTCTGTCTCTCCCCTCCGGCTCCGCTGAATCCCCACTGCTTATTGCCTTCTTCTTCCTCCATCAAGACGAGGGCGCGGAGCTGCAAAGGGGACGCGGTCGGTGGATGTGTCTGAGTGTGTATATGCGTGAGAGAGATCGGGATCCCCGCGATAGACAACCAACCGTCTTGGTAGCCTGTCGTGGAGATCAAAGGTCGCTCTGAGAAACAGTGGTAGCAGTCAAAAGTTCTTGAAGTCCAACTCCGAATCTGGCCAATCAGATGCCCTTCCCTGGAGAAGCTCCCGAACAAAGAGCGGAGGCCCAGCAAGGATTTCGGAATGGGACATCTAATGCTTTGAAATCGCCTGCCTAGGTCCCTCTGAACAGGTTATTTCGAATGATTTATCTGTTGACTAACAATATCCAGTGGCTGCTCATTCTATAGGTCTCATTAAAGGTGCATTCTTTGGGAGTCTCCAAACAGTTCCTAACCCTGAAGCTTAAAGCACTGAAAGATCACACCTACAGTTTCTGGACATGATACCCTGGAGTTTTAATCACTGTCCTGTGACCTTTTCTCATTGATTTATTTTGTTAGATTTATATTCTCACTGATGTTTTTCAGGTGCTCAAGGAAATATATGCAGTTAGCACATCCTTTTCCAAATGTTTCCCAACCCCACAACCCAATCACCTTCCATGACTGAGGGAGGGCTTAGATCTTCCTGTTCCTAGCCCAACACTTTTACTTTTACCACTACACTGTAGTGTTTTTAAAACTCGTGTTACTGTCTACAAAAATCCAGTTATTTGTAAAAGAAATCACTTACCAACACAAGTAAAAATGCACAACAAGTCTTTCCACCAAAATGTATATTTTCTTTTATGTACACTGAGAGCATATGCACCAATGACAAATTCCTTGTGTGTCCAATCATACTTGGCCAATAAAGAATTCTATTCTATTCTATTCTATTCTATTCTATTCTATTCTATTCTATTCTATTCTATTCTATCATCTCTGAAATCCAACAGAAAAATGGATTGTCCAGAGAATCAATACCTGTATATGTCTTATGGAGATTCTCAGTCATCCAGGTCATGGTTTCTCCCAAAGGTGCTTTTTCAAGAGACAACTGGACTTTCTGGTTTTTCTTTGAAGATGTTTCATTTCCCATCCAAGAGAAGAGCTGAAGAAGCTTCTTGGATGAGAAGCAAAATGTCTTCAAATAAAAATCAGAAAGTCCAGTTGCCTCTTGAAAAAGCACCTTTGGGAATACCTGTGTAATTTCTCCAAAATTCACCATCACATTAACTGAATATAATAATTTAAGATGTATTCCTGGCTCAGTACATATACGATCTAAAATTGCACAATCTAAAATAAGTGTAGAGGAATAAGACAAGAAATGGAATTAGAATTTATTTATAAGTTGAATTACAATATATTAAAATTAAAATAACCACCACCATCTCACCCAAATTAGCACACTCCAGTTCTGTGGATTTTATCATAATTACAGCCAGCTCACACCAGCATACTTATCAAGTGAGATAGATATATGCACTTCAACCAAGTATGAAAGGCTCTGATAGGGCATATGAACAACATAACAAGGGACAAAAGCCTCATGCCTGCAACATTATTCAGTTGTTTTTGCTGTGCTGATATTCTACTAATAGGCAACTGCACCAATATGTGCCTTGATTAAATACAGTAGCCCTTATAACTACCTGATCAGGTATTTAATTCAGTTTTTCCTCTAGTATGCTAGCAATTTATGTATCTTAGTTTATCTTAATGGTAACCTTAATGTAACTTTATTGATTTGAGCTATATTTCTGCCATATCTGGGAAACCATCTCACCAAGCAGCCATAAAATCTTTCCCTTCAAAAGACAAAGAAACAGAATTGCAAATGTCTTTTCTCAAAAATCACAATCAGTGAGAAAGTTTGCTACCCAATAGCAGAGCCCTCCACACAAACTTTCTTTCTGGGAGGATATCATTTGATAGGTAGTATGCTTTGCCCATTCCTATACTTTATATCCTGTAAATAAAGAATCTGTCTGCTAGAAAGCATGCATTGCTCCAGCCAAATTCCCACTTTCATGAAGAATGATTCAGCCTCCAATATCCCATTTTTGCTTTAGTTTATACTTAATTGATTAATCACTAAAAACAAGATGAAACTGTAAATGACACAGAAATTTTTTAACATTTTGATTCCTTTTAAAAGAGAGAAACTATGTTTTCCATCTGAAGTGACTACAAGTCTTGGTTTATTAAACTATTCTCTATGTTACTTTGTACGTTGGCTGGCATTCACAACAACAGTGTACTTATAAACTGTCCCGATTTGTACTATGTTGCAATTCAGTTAACAAATCAATTATCAGTGAGTGAAATCCCAGTATGGACATAAGGGCAACCTAATAATGCTGAAGAAGGAAGTAGTGATACTGCTGCTATGCTGTTACGAGGGTGAGTCATAAAGTAATTCCATTTTCTTTAGGACAGGTATAATTAGCAACATAGGAACATGTAGCATACATCAAAATGAAGCTGGTCCACTGTGGATCACATCCCTACTTCTCAACATAGCCACCATTTCGCTCAAGAGCAATGTTCCACCTTCGAATGAGAACATGTATCCCTGCCTCGTAAAATTCTGTTGACTGTTCTTTGAGCCACTTCTTCACTGCAGTTTTCACTTCCTTGTCCCTGGAATAATGTTTGCCTCTCAAACCCTCTTTCATGGGGCTTCAGACTATCATCTCTTTGGCCCCATGAAGGAGGGTTTGAGAGGCAAACATTATTCCAGTGATGAGGAAGTGAAAGCTGCAATGAAGAGCAGGAAAAGCTACCAGGAAAAGCACATATCCAGAAAAAGGTACAAAAATGATAGGATGCCTTCCTCCCATGGTACTCAGAGCACCTTGACACCAGCAAATAAATCAGCACTCCTGAAAAGTGCTCTATTAGTTGCTGATAGAATCTGGGCACATTTATTTAAGAGAAGGAGCCTCCACCCTGGTACAGACAAAGCGTGGAAGAAAGAAGGTACAGCAGAAGAGCAGCTGGAGGAGAATAAGGGAAGATCCAGATAAAATATAAACTTGGCAGTTGGTGTATGTAGACACTGAATCTGGATGCCTAGTAGGTGTTAGGAAGTGAAAGAGAGAGAGAGAGAGAGAGAGAGAGAGTTTAGCAACACAAGTGTTCACAAATAGCAAAGGAGTGGGAGGGAGACAGCTACCACTGCTACATTCAGCAAGAACTGTGCTCTCTTATCTGTTATTTTAGCTTTGGGGGGGGGGGTGTTGCTCAATCTACATCTCAAATTCTGGGGCTAACACAGTACCTGAAAGAAAGATGACCCTGAATTTACAACCATCTCGCCATTCTGCACAGTATCCATCTCTACAATCTAGGTTGCTAATTCCAGCTGAAACAAATCACTGAGATTTTCTTCATCCAGTAAATTTGTTCATACCTATATCATATTTGTATGTTTGTTTCGCATATCTGCAAAAATTATATTCTAGAAAGGGCCAGGGCCAGATTGGGGGGATGTATAATTGATTATAATAAAGTGCCTGTAGTTCAAAAGTACCTTTTTATAACATTAATTGATCTTCCATCTGCCAACCATTCTCTCTCTCTCTCTCTCTCTCTCTCTCTCTCTCTCTCTCTCTCTCTCTCTCTCTCTCTCTCTCTCTCTCTCTCTCTCACACACACACACACACACACACACACACACACACACACACACACAAAACTCTTACATACAGAAATGTGCACAAATTCCCTTTCTTTTTCTAGCAGAAAAAATGTAGGGGGGAGAGAAGGAAAGCAAACATAACTGAGATGTTCTAAAGCAGAGGTCTTCAAACTTGGCAACTTTAAGACTTATGGACTTCAAAATTCTGGGAGATAAAGTCCACAAGTCTTAAAGTTGCCAAGTTTTGGGACCCCTGTTCTAAAGTAAAGGAACACTTGCACTTGAAAGAGAAAAGAGGGACCCAGCTAGATAAAACTATGTTAGAAGATGTGATAAAATTCTCTAGGCAAAATGCCCTATCCCACAAGAGCTAATCTTCAGGGTAAGTTTCAAAGCATCCATCCTTTTCAACAGATTATAGCAAGTAACATTGTCCTAACATTTCTCTGTCCATTTTCCCATTGATGTGAATGTGCCTGTTTGCCTGACTGCTGGATATAGCAGGGGTGAAATCCTCCCGGTTCGGCCCAGTTTGGGCAAGTAGGTAGCGGTTGTGGCATCTGGTTCAGAGAACCGGTAGGGATGGCGCACGAGGCTCCACCCACCTGCCCCGACATAATCACTTTTTAGTTTTTTAAAAAAACTTTTAAAAGCCTTTTTTCCCTGCCAGTTCGCCTGAAAGAAAGAGGGAGGAGGGGGAGGGAGAGGGGGAAAGGGAAGGGAAGGGAAGGGCGAATGAAAGAGAAAGAAAGAGGGAGGTGTTAGAAGGAAAAAATCAGGACTCACTTTCCAGCCGGGAGATCGCTTGGCAAAGAAGAAAAACAAATGCTGTCGCATTAAATCAGGAGTCTCCAAACTTAGCCACATGGCTGGCTGAGGAATTCTGGGAGTTGAAGTTCATAAGTCTTAATGTTGCAAACTTTGGAGACTCCTGCTTTAAATTGAAAAGCATTCGGAAGCTGCTCAGAAGGAGGTTTTTAAATTGCATAAGCGAAGTGACATTCTGGGTTAGCTGAACAACAAGCTGGATAAAAGGAAGGATTCTAATATGGTTCTATGTTTTTGAAGTTTTGGGGTTTGTGCAATATGGGCTTTGTGTTTCTAAAAGGGTTTGGGTGATTCCCATTGTGACTAAATGACTTTCGTCCTGTGTCAGGTCTTGAGTGTGGGGCTACTTATTCTGATTCTACTACTGTGTTTTGTTAGCTGCCAAATCTTGCCATGGGGAAATTTCAAAATATCCCATTTTGAATGGGTTTTCTAGGGATCTGTTTGCCTGTTTGTGTGAATGGAGCCAAATGTCAGGCTTCCACTTTCTATATGGTCATTATCTCATTATCTCTATCGGGCATGAATGTGGAATGAGCTTCAGGCAGGTTCTTTGTTAGCAACTTGATTTTTCCTTTTTTTGTGTGAGCCTTTTCTTATGAGTAATATTTTATTTGGGGGGGTTGCTTCGAAAGAAAGAAAGAAAGAAAGAAGGAAGGAAGGAAAGAAAGAAAGAAAGAAAGAAGGAAAGAAAGAAAGAAAGAAAGAAAGAAAGAAAGAAAGAAAGAAAGAAAGAAAGAAAGAAAGAAAGAAAGCTATAACTGATGATGAACAAAGATCAAAGAGTCCAGGAAAAAGAGGAGATAGCAGAAAGAATGGTAGAAAAGATAGAACAGACAAACCAGCAAACAAAACCAAAAGATGGGAAGGAGAAGATGATAAAGATAATAATGACTGATGAAATAAACCAAGGGAAAAGCACTTTAAGAGATTTAAAAATTGAATCAGATACCTAGGAAGATACTTTTGAAAGGGAGATAGGGGCATGCGTGAATATTCTGGAGACCTGGCAGCTTAGGAGGATAGAGATGGGAGAAATATTCAGTCTAAATGGTGAAGATACAGATGTTGATAGAGATAAAGATCCAAGATAGGAATATGGGAGGCAAGCCAAAAAACGAATAGGAATTGAAGTATTAAAATGGACGAGAGATGATGGATAGAAAGAAATTATTATAGACATTTTCTTCTTCTTTTCTAATATAATGATGGCTTGATTAGAAATTTATAGAGGAAGAAATAAGAATATACACCTTTATTTATTAGGATTAGTAATAGTGATCTGATTTAGGGAGAATATTAGCAGATATAATTTTCCCCCTTCTTTTTATATAATAGAATATAAGGAAAAATTTGATGGGAAAGACTAGAGGGTGAAAGACGGTATTACCATATATGTTTATAACATTATTGGCATTAAAATGGAATATTTAAATATTGAATAATTGCCTTAAGAGTCATGTATATCAATTTTAGGATTATATAAATTTGATTAATATAACAATTATTACAGATTATCATTATTGATATTTGTATCAAAATGAATTATACCCAGGGGCCACACTGTTCATGTATTGATATAGAATAGAATAGAATAGAATAGAATAGAATAGAATAGAATAGAATAGAATAGAATAGAATAGAATAGAATAGAATAGAATTTTATTGGCCAAGTATGATTGGACACACAAGGAATTTGTCTTGGTGCATATGCTCTCAGTGTACATAAAAGAAAAGATACGTTCGTCAAGAATCATAAGGTACAATGCTTAATGATAGTCCGGATACAAATAAGCAATCAAATCATATTAGGAACCAGTCAATATAAATTGTAAGGATACAAGCAACAAAGTTACAGTCATAAAGTCATTAGTTGGAGGAGATGGGTGATGGGAACGATGAGAAGATTAATAGTAGTGCAGACTTAGTAAATAGTTTGACAGTGTTGAGGGAATTATTTGTTTAGCAGAGTGATGGCGTTTGAGAAAAAACTGTTCTTGTGTCTCGTTGTTCTGGTATGCAGTGCTCTATAGTGTCATTTTGAGGGTAGGAGTTGAAACAATTTGTGTCCAGGATGTGAGGGGTCTGTAAATATTTTCACAGCCCTCTTTTTGACTCATGCAGTATACAGGTCCTCAATGGAAGGCAGGTTGGTGGCAATTGTTTTTTCTGCAGTTCTAATTATCCTCTGAAGTCTGTGTCTGTCTTGTTGGGTTGCAGAACCAAACCAGACAGTTATAGAGGTGCAGATGACAGACTCAATAGTTACTCTGTAGAACTGTATCAGCAGCTCCTTGGGCAGTTTGAGCTTTCTGAGTTGGCGCAGCAACTCAGAACAATAACATTCTTTGTTGTGATTTTTTGATGACGATTTTGATGTTAGGTATCCATTTTAGATCTTGTGATATGGTCGAACCTAGAAATTTGAAAGGGCTCTACTGATGATACTGTGTTGTCTAGTATTGTAAGAGGTGGAAGTATGGGCAGGTTTCTCCTAAAGCATGCATGGCTGGCTCAGGAATTCTGGGAGTTGAAGTCCACAGGTCCTCAAAGAACCATAGTTTGGCCACCTCTGTCCTAAAGTCTACCACCATTTTTATGGTTTTGAGTAGGTTCAGTTCCAGATTGTTCCGGTCGCACCACAAGATTAGTTGTTCAACCTCCCGTCTGTATGTGGATTCATTATTGTCTCGAATGAGTCTGATCACTGTTGTGTCATCTGCGAACTTCAGTAGTTTAACAGATCGATCGTTAGAGATGCATTCATTGTATAGAGAGAGAAGTGGAGAGAGCACACAGCCTTGGGGGGCCCCTGTGCTAATTGTACAGGTATCTGATCTGATTCTGCTTAGCTTTACCTGCTGCTTCCTGTTTGTTAGGAAGCTTATGATCCACTTACAAGTGTGTTCAGGTACTGCTAGCTGCGTCAGCTTAGTTAGAAGAGTGTCTGGAATGATGGCATTGAATGCTAAACTAAAGTCTATAAAGAGGACCCTTGAGTAGGTCTTTGGAGATTCAAGATGTTGTAGGATGTAGTGCAGAGCCAGTGGTGGGTTCCTACTGGTGCTGTCCGGTGCTCCATTCTGGTAGGGGCCCACTGATTGCATAATGTTGGCGCGACGGCTCCGGTGCTTTCTTTGCCGGTCTGTGCGCGCCACCATCTTTTTTTTGGAATTTTTCACAGTTTTTGGCTTTCTGCGCATGCGCGGAACTAAATTATCCTTCTGTGCATGCGCAGAGAGCCGAAATCGCGTGAGAGGATGCGCGCACGCACACAACATCGTAATGCGCACTGGTAGGAGAAGGTAAGAGGAACCCGTCCCTGTGCAGAGCCATATTAATAGCATCATCTGTTGATCTGTTTGCTCGGTATGCAAATTGCAGGGGGTCTAAATAGTGGATCCGTGATGGTTTTCAAGTGGGCCAGCACTAGCCTTTCAAAGGTTTTCATAACTACAGATGTTAGAGCAACTGGTCTGTAGTCATTCAGTTCCTTGATGGTGGGATTGATGTATATTTAAAAATAAAAAATCTATTAAAAAAACATTTCCTGAAAACATGGATTTCAAGCAATAAATAACATCATTATTGATGCCAACATAGTATATAGTGTGATTGTTTATTTGCCCATATCTACTTTGCCTTTGTATCTGCAAGTCAAAGACATAGCCATGGCACATACAGCTCCTAAATATACCAAAAATTTCATGGCTAACTAGAACAACACTTTCTTAACTCTCACCCCTGAAGCCCCTCTTTTACTTGAGATTCTGTTATGACATTTTAATCAACTGGACCCTAGAAATAAATGTGTTATTAAACAACCTCAATAACTTCTACCATTTTCTTCCATTGTGAAAGGCATTCCCATATGCCAGCAATGCTCCTCTGGATTCTTTTTTTTTTTTTTTAATTTTTTTTTAATTATTTTTCTTCATTAAACATCTGAATATTTTGATACAGATCTACACCCGTTTTTACAACATTGTTATATCTCAATTATGCACATTAAATCATAAATTTACAGTCTCTTCTGTCTTTGTTTTCTTCTCACGTTGTCACACAGTCTTTCCTCTTTTTTTTAGTCCAGTTGTACCATCTAGTCCATGTTTTGTAGTATTCTGAGTCGCATTGTCCTTTGAGTTGAATAGTCAGCATGTCCATTTCGGCACATCTATATATTTTGTCCATTAGTATATTTTCTGGTGGGATTTGATTGTCTTTCCAATATTGTGCATATGTTATTCTTGCCGCAGTTGTAATATGTAGTATTAAATATTGTATATTTTTTGGATGTTGTTTTTCCATTATCCCCAGAAGGAAAAATTCTGGGGTAAATTCCATTGTTCTCTCAGTAATTTCTTGTAACCAGGCATGCACTTTTTTCCAGTAGCCCTTTGCTTCGGGACACAACCACCACGCATGAAAGAAGGTACCTATGTCTTTTTTACATTTCCAGCAAGCCGAATTCATTTTTGGGTATATTTTGGCCAATCTTGATGGAGCTAAATGCCATCTATAAAACATTTTATAATAATTCTCTTTGTATGCTGTTGACTTAGTTATTTTGCAGTTTATATTCCATGTTTTCTCCCAGTCAGCTAAGTGTATGTTGTGGCCTACGTTTTTTGCCCATGCTATCATGGGTTCCTTGACAATTTCCTCCATTTTATCGAATTCCAGCAGATATTTATATAGTTTTGATATTATTTTTTCGTCCGGGCCAATCAAAATTTTATCCAGTTTTTGCATTTCCATTTCTATACCCATACCCTCAGTATCTTTTTTGTGTCGAGTTTTTAATTGTAAGTAAGTCAACCAATCAATATTTATATTTTGTTCCGCCAATTGTTCTCTACTTTTTAATTTCCCTGTCAGATCTAATATGTCGCTATATTTTGCTGCTTTGGTTATATCAATTAGGTTGGGGTAGGTCATGGCTTCTATAATTGAAAGCCATTTGGGGATTTTCATGTAGTTCTTCTTTTTGATTTCATACCATGTTTTTAACAAAGATTTTCTAATTAGGTGTTGGTTGAAGCTAAGTTGTGGCTTAGTTCCATCTCTCCATATGTAAGCATGCCATCCCATTTGTAGGTCGTGGCCCTCTAGTGTTAGTATTCTTTTGTTAGTTAAGTTTATCCATTCTTTTATCCACGCCAAGGATGCTGCTTTGTAGTAAAGTTTCCAGTCAGGGAGCCCTAGACCACCTCTGCTCTTATCATCCTGTAAATTCGCTAATTTGATTCTTGGCTTTTTGTTTTGCCATATAAATTTAGATATAATTTTATTCAAATTAGTAAAAAATTTAGTCTCTAATTTGATCGGAACTATTTGGAATAGGTATAAAAATTTTGGCAGTATACTCATTTTAATTGCAGCTATACGCCCTAATAATGATAACTGTAATTTTTTCCATTTTTCTAATTCTAATCTTGTTTGGTTTACTAATTTGTCATAATTGTCTTTTTTAATAGATGAACATCTATTTGTTAGTATTATCCCTAGATGTTTAATTGTTTTGGTTGTTTGTAAGCCTAATTTCTCTTCCAATTCATCTTTTTGTTTTATTGTCATATTTTTTGTTAATAGTTTAGTTTTTTGTTTATTGATTTTCAATCCTGCCAATTCTCCGTATTCCTCTATCTCTTTAATCAGTTTTTGCCCTGTTTCAATTGGTTCTTCTATAAAGAATACGAGATCATCGGCAAATGCCTGTAATTTATACTCCTGGTTTCTAATCTTTGTTCCCTTAATATCCTTATTATTTCGAATTTTGTTTAGTAATGTTTCCAATGTTAAGATAAAGAGCAGAGGTGACATCGGACATCCCTGACGTACTCCTTTAAAGATCCGGAATGATTGTGTCATATCCCCATTTATCATAATCTTGGCTGACTGGGAGGTGTAGATTGTTTCTATAATTTTTTCAAATTTGTCGCCAAATTTCATCTCTTTGATCAAACCTATCATATACTGCCAATTTACGTTGTCGAACGCTTTTTGCGCATCCAGGAAAGCTAGGGCGACCTGCTTTTCTGGATGCGCTTCGTAATATTCCAATATATTTAAGACGATTCTTGTATTGTTTTTTATCTGCCGCATTGGTAAAAATCCATTTTGATCCGAATAGATAATTTTATTTAGTATTTTTTTGGTTCTTTCTGCCATAATTGTCATAAAAATTTTATAATCTGTGTTCAACAACGAAATTGGTCTGTAGTTTTGTATATGATTTTTCTCGGTACCTTCTTTCATGATCGTGGTGATATATGTTTCCCTCCACGTATTTGGTATCCTAGCTCCTGTTAATGCTTCATTATATAGCTCTAATAGAGTATCCTCTAGTATTGTACTCATTTTTTTGTAATATTCCCCTGGAAATCCATCCGGTCCTGGTGTTTTATTGTTGTTTTGTTTTTGAATTGCATTTTGAATTTCTTGTATTGTAATATCCCTGTTTAACATTTCCTTATCAATTTCCTCTATTTGCGGCATACTAATTTCCTTTAAATATTCTTTTATTTTATTTAGTTCCACTGGGTCCTGTCTGTATAAGTCTCTATAGTATTCTGTTGCAATTTCTTTTATTTTTTCGTCTGAGTGTTGTATTTCCCCATTTGTGTCTATCAGTTGATTTATAATTCTATTGCTTTTTTCCTTTTTAATTTTATAAGCTAGCCATCTACCGGGTTTATTTGCTGTTTCAAAGAATGTTTGTTTTGTAAGCCTAATATCCTTCAAATATTCCTGTTGTTCAATTAAATTCAATTTATGTCTCGTTTCCATTAATAATTTATGTGTATTCTCTTCCTTTGGTTCTTTTTGCAGTCTTTTTTCTAACTGCTGAATATCCTTTATTTTTTCATTGTATTCCTGCCATTTTTCTCTATTTTTCTTTGCCATATAGGCAATTGTAATTCCCCTTATATATGCTTTTAATGTATCCCATAAGTTTTGTATGGTTGTAGGCTGTTTCTTATTCTCTTTCATAAATAATTTTATTTCTTTGGTAATTGTTTGTATGTATTCATCTTCTTGGAGTATTTTTGTGTTCAAAGTCCATCTCCTTATTCCTTTCTTTTTCCCTTTCCATATTACTATTAAGGGGCTATGGTCTGCCCATATGTTTGGGGCTATCTCCACCGACGCTATGTTCTTGCATATTTCTTTATTTGTCCAGACCATGTCTATTCTTGAAAAGGATTGGTGTGGTATTGAATGAAATGTATATTGTTTGTCTTTAGGGTGCAATAATCGCCATGTATCTGTCAAATTCAACTCCTCTATCATGTCCTTGAATGTAGTTGGTAGTGTATTTTTGTTATTTTTTTTGTTTTTCCCTGTTATGTAGTCTCTTTTTGGATCTATTATACCATTAAAATCCCCTATTAAACATATATTTTTATATTTAGTTGTCATTAATTTCTCATGTATCTTTTGATAGAAGTTTTTTTTGCTTTTGATTGGGTGCGTATATATTTACTAATAATATTTTTTCTCCCCCTATTTCAATTTCCACCATTATATATCTTCCTTTGAAGTCTACTTTTATTTCTTTAGACTCAATCTCTTTTTGTACATATATTACTACACCTTTCTTTTTTTTCTCCCCTAATGATGCATATAATTTCCCTAGTTTTGGATATTCCAGATATTTTTTATGTACTTGTTTGATATGGACTTCTTGTAAACATATTACTTCTGCTTTTTGTTTAACTAATTTTGAAAATATTTTCCTTCTTTTTTGTGCATTGTTTAATCCATTAATGTTTAATGATATAAGTTTTGTTTCCTTTAACGTTTCCGGTTTTGTTTATAAAGTGTTTTTCTAACTATTTACTTTTCGCTTCTGCTGCTGTTTGTGTCCTTGTTTTAATTCTCTCTACTTTTTTATTTAAATCTTCAGTCTCTTCAATTCCCTCCCTCTGTACCTCTTCTTCAATCTCCTGCTCTTCTTCTTCACTTGCCCCATCCACTTTTCCTTCACTTTCCATCTCTTTCTCCATACCAGCAAGTTGTTCATATACCTCCTGTGCTCTTTCTATGGTATCCACCTTTACTTTTCGTCCTTCCAAGTTTATTATCATCCCTTCCGGAATGAGCCATCTGAATATAATGTTCTTTTTATTTAACAATGTTGCTAGTGGCTTATAGTCTCTTCTACGTTCCCTAACCCTTCTTGGGACTTGTTTCAAGATGTTTATTTCTCTCCCTTTGTATGTTAATGTCCCCCCTCTCGTGGCTAAGTAAACGTTGTCTCTTGTTTTCTTTCTGGCAAACCTTATATGTATTTCTTTCGGCAGGCGGTGGCGTCTAGCGTAGTTGGTTTGTATCCTGTACACTTCGTCTATTTCATTTCTGGTATCTGTTTTGTCTTGCTGTAGAATTTCTGCTACCACCCCTGCCATCACATCTCCCAAGTCTTCCTCCTTATTCTCTGGAATATTTTGTATTCTTAAGAAATAAGATGATCTATCCATTTCGAGATGGATTAGTGAGGACTCCAGCTCTCTATTTATTTCTGTCACTCTCTGGTCTACCTTCTCAATTTTATTTTCATTTTGTTCCGTTTTTTTTTCCACACCACTAATACGTTGTTCATTTTTTTGTATCGCCTCTTGTATCATCTCCATTCTATTGTCCAATCTTAAAATATCTGATTTTAGTTCGGTATGATTTTGCGTAATCAATTCCTGTAATTTAAGCATTGTTTCCTGAACCACGTTTAGTGTACTGTTCATATTCTGCATAAGGGATGTGCCCCCTTTTTCTACTGGTAACATGTCATCTATCTGCCTTTGAGTGACTGGTGATGCTGCACTTGCAGCTCCAGCTTGTGCTGTTTTCTTCCCCCCCTTCATGGGCATATTTGTTGTATTACTTGTCATTTCCTTTAAGATTGATTTTTGTTGTTCTAAAATTTTGTAGATCCTCTCCCAGATTACCATATAACAATCTTTTACCCTGTTGTATTATTTAGTTCTCTATCAATCCTGTATGTTTTATCAATTACTGATATAGTTCTCTATGTTCTTAAATGTACCAATTATCCAAAAATTCTATATAAATATATCTATAAATAATCTATGTTACTATAGTACTTATATTAATAACTAATTAAATATTTTAGATACGTTAAAGAGTTATACAGTAGAATATCACAATATATCAATAGTTTTCCTTATAAAATTTTAACCAATCTAATTATAGTTATGATTACAATTTATATATTTCTATTAATGTTCAAAATGTCCTCTATAGACTTTACAATTCAATCAATATATATCCCTATTTGTTTTAAATCGATCCTTAAAAATATTATTTCAAAATAAATATATATATTATTTAAGTTACAGTTAAAATTAAAAATATTACATTTATAGACACTAAAGGTTTTCCCTTTTTTACAATCTATAAATAGGAAGAGGAGAGGGTAGAGGATTTAATTATAGCAGGATATTTAGTGAAAAGTAAAATAGGTGATAAAAATAAAATAAGTGTTCAAAGGTGAAAAATAGAAAAAAGTTATATAATATAGTTCTTTTTAAGCGGTACCAGTTTCAGTTGGTATTAAGTGGATCTCAGCAATCCTGTAAGTGTTTTAGAGGTCTTGATTTCCTTGGATTCTGCAATCAGATGTTTCCTTCTGGCCTCAATAATAGAGATCGTTCCATTCAAAATTGCCAAGTCATCCACCATGTGCTGTTTCTCCGCTCCCGTCTCTGATCTCTCATCTGGTGTTGAATCTCCAGTTTCTCTGGTCTGCTGTCTCTCAGCAGGTAATCCTCCGATAACAAAAAAGTACTATTGCACGTCCTCCACAGGGGCTCAATTTAGCTCTTTTGTTATGTTTATTCACAGTGCTGTTTCCTCCTTAGAGTCCTGTCCTTCTGCTCGTTCTTTGTTTTCGCCGCTGATTTTCTCACAGAGCTCCTTAATTGCCCTGTCCTTGTGGTCAGATCTCCCTCTTTATAAATCCAAAGTTTTCGTGAGAGTTAGGTTTGGTATTCCAGGTGCGATCCGCTATTATTTTTGCTTCCTTTTCTTATGTGGTGCTTTGAGGCTTCGGGTCCGCCATACTTCAAAGAGCAGAGACGGACGCTTTCATTTCGGATAGTGAGGATGCCCTCCGCCCTAGCGGGCGAACGCCTTCGCCCCGCTGTTGCCTGGGATGTCCCTCTTGTCCACCAAGTCCTACAAACTTCGATGCCCCGAAAGGTCTCCAAAAACAAAAGAAGAAAGCAGCCTCTGAGGACGGAGATCGTCCCTTTACAGCTGCTTCACCCCACGTCACCACAGGAACGCTCCTCTGGATTCTATTTAAGATAAATGAAACAAACATTGATATCTATAGTCAAGTCTAAAGTTTAACATCTATATTCAAAACAAGGACAAAATAATATTAGGACATTTCGGCCTCCCAGGAAATTCTACAGCAGATCTCAAAGGGATTGTTTTGGAAAGGTGGAATCTAAACAATATCTTCAAGGGATAAATGGTTACTTTCTCATACATCAAAGCTTTTTAGATTATCTTACATGCAATATCCCAAAGGTGCTTTTTTCACTGGATTTTTCCTTGAAAACGTTTCGCTTCTCATCCAAGGACCTTTTTCAATTCTGACTTAGTTCAGTGGGACCGAGATATGGAGAACCAAAGGGCTTCTGGAGGTAGAAGTTTAAACTTCTAGTCTTCCAACCTACAGGCTTAGCTGTGTATATCTAATTGTGTGCCATCAAGTTACTGATAATTCTTAGTGACCACATAGAGAGATTTTCTCCAGGACATTCTATTCCCAATGTGGTCCTTCAGTTATTCCAATGATGCATCTATTGGCACTCTAACTGATTTCAGACAGTGTAGAGGCATCTTTAGTAAACATTTTGTATGGTCAACAAATTCATCTGTTTGCTTTTATTTTTCATCATGTATATGCAAAACTTACAATTGTTGATTCCATTTTTCCTATACTCACTACTACCTTTTTTGATACATTAGTTTTTCTAATCATAACCCTTATTATAACAGACTATTTAGTATTTGCTGTGAATCATTCAAGTTTCAACTAACAACTCAGCATCATTTACATCAGTGGTGAAATCCAAAAATTTTCCCTACTGGTTCTGTGGGCATGGCTTAGTCATGTGGACTAAGGTAGCGAGGTGGCACAGTGGTTAAAATGCAGCACTGCAGTTCAGCTGTTCAAATCTCACCGGCTCAAGGTTGACTCAGCCTTCCATCCTTCCGAGGTGGGTAAAATGAGGACCCAGATTGTTGGGGGCAAAATGCTGAACTCTGTAAACCGCTTAGAGAGGGCTGTAAAGCACTATGAAGCGGTATATAAGTGTAAGTGCTATTGCTATTGCTATGTGACTGGGTGGGCATGGCCAACTTGATTGGTCTCACCCTTAGGAAATTCCTCCTTAGTCCAACTCACAATTAAATAGCACAATAAAATAGCACTGTTCCAATATTTAAAATAGAATAGAATAACAGAGTTGGAAAGGACCTTGGAGGTCTTCTAGTCCAACCCCCTGCTTAGGCAGGAAACCCTACACCAATTCAGACAAATGGTTATCCAATTTCTTCTTAAAAACTTCCAGTTTTGGAGCATTCACAACTTCTGGAGGCAAGTTGTTCCACTGATTAATTGTTCTGTTAGGAAATTTGAGGGGCTCCTACAAAAATGAGGGAGTCAATTTATTTTCCAAGGCACCAAAAGGCACAAGAAACAATGGATGGAAACTAACGAAAGAGAGAAGCTACCTAGGACTAAGGAGAAATTTCCTAAGGGTGAGACCTTTTTTGACCAATGAAATAGCTTGCCATCACTTAGAGGCTTTCAAAAAGAGTGAGGGAAGTACACCCCAAAAGGACAGTGCCAGGAACCACTAAAACAATGCAGAAAACTTAAAACAGCAATTCTCCTTTTAAAAAAAGTCAACCCCAAAGCAAACGCAGCATCTGAGAGGGAAACTAAGAGCAGCTGCTCAGGCTAATTGAAAGTCTGGGTGTGCTGTCAAAAACTATTAGCCCTTCCAACTCTACTACTCTATGTTCTCTAAGTTCTAAATTGTTCTAAAGAAGCAATACAGCTGGCTGGACCACACATGCATTAAATTCACGGCCTATATGATTAAGCTGCATCATTGTCCCCTCCTGTATCTTTTCCCCAGGAAGAAACAAGAAGTAGCCAACACTGCTGCAGCTATAAAAGGCCTTGCAAAACTCCAGGGAGTTTCAGCTGATCACAGAAGTGTTACTTAATACTCTTTATAATGAAAATGTTTGTAATCTTTCCTTCTTCCTGAAGGGAAGAGGTTAATCCAATCCCTAGATGGGTGATTGATAGGTTTCCCTGCCCTAATCCTGTCAGTTTCTGTTGTTTATTGATTTGATTCAGCAGTAATGGCTGCATTCCAGCTGCAACTGTTAAGTGAGGCTATTAACTGAAGAGAGAGAGAGAGAGAGAGAGAGAGAGAGAGAGAGAGAGAGAGAGAGAGAGAGAGAGAGAGAGAGAGAGAGAGAGAGAGAGAGAGAGAGAGCCTCTCTTGCACTTTATTTCTAACCACTTTTCCGAACTGCCTAAGCAATTTACTAACGGTTCGGGCGAACCAGTGAGAACCGGCTGCATTTCACTTGTGATCTACATACATTCAACCAATATACTTCAGACACCACTATCAGTATTCCTTATAGAGTACATTTATCCAGGGTGGGTTCCAACTTATCTTGCTGCCTGTTCGCTCTCTCCCGCACCGTGTGGATGCGCCTTGTGGGTGCGCATGCACTTTGCGCGCACATGCGCAGTAAAGAAAAAATAAAAATAAAAAAACATTAAAAAAAGATGGTGACCGCACGCACAGTGCCGGAACTCGGCTTCTGCGCATGCTCAAAAGAGAAAAAAATTCAAAAAAAATTTCAAAAAAAATAAAAAAAAAATCAAAAAAAGGATGGCTGCACTCATGGACCGGTACCGACTGATCCAGTTCGGTGATGTCATTGTGACATCACCAGCGGGTCGCTACTGGTTCGGGCAAACCAGTCTGAACTGGGAGGAACCCACCCCTGCATTTATCCATAAATAAGTTAAATTAATTGAACATCACATACTCTTTCCTTACTTCCTGCTCAGTGCTGAACCGGAAGAATGTCTATGGAGATTCTCAGTCATTCAGGTCATAGTTGTCCTTTTTCAAGAGGCAACTGCACTTTCTTGTTTTTCTTTGAAGAAATTTCATTTCTCATTTAAGAAGCTTCTTGGGCTCTTGAAGAAGCTTCTTGGATGAGAAGCAAAACGTCTTCAAAGAAAAACAAGAAAATCCATTGCCTCTTGAAAAAGCACTTTTAGGACACTGGAAGAATGCCATTTGTTCTCATAGATGTTTTATTTCCAACATATATCTTCTCCCCGTGCATAATACCATACTCATTTTTTCTGTGCTTTCTCTAAATCCCAGAAACCTAAATTGTTTCTCATATTCAAACATTTCTTAATGATCTGCTGAAGGGCGAAAATGTGCTCTGTCTGCTTGAATCTTAAATATATTTATGTATTTAACAAATTTCTATAGTGCCCATCTCACCTAAGTGGCTCTTATCCTATGGGGTATTATTCCCATGCCTATGCTCTAGAACAGGGGTCAGCAACCCGCGGCTCTGGAGCCGCATGTGGCTCTTTCATCCCCCTGCTGTGGCTCACTGTCGCTCGTCAGCTCCACAATTGATAGGGCTTTTGGTTAGGACAAGTAGAGGAAAAAGGATACCACGCTAGGAGGACAGCCTATGGTAGGGGAACCAGACTTCCGGTTGGCTCCAGAATTGAACGGGGGGCTTCTGGTTAGGACCTCTGTGACTCTGTTTAAGGTTGCCGACCCCTGCTCTAGAACAAGAAAAAACAGCTCTTGATCTTCTTCTGAGTTATAATTTTTAAATGTATTTGAAGAATGCTTTAATAAATACCCTTAATTCTCTCTGTCCTATGAAAAAAATATTTCTTCATAGAATTTAGTTTTCAATCTCCTGATTATCCATGTTGCCTTTTTTCCAAGCCTGTCATTTTGTCTGAACTCCTCTGAAAATGTGGCAGTACTTAAAGTCACGTCCAATCATTGCAAAATAAAGCAGAACTACTGCTTTCCATGTTTAAAAACTCTTTTGAAATTGCATTTTCTTTTTTTGCAACCATGTTGAATTGCTGACTCATATTCCCTTTGCAATCAACAACTGTTCTTTCTTATAAATAAAAATTACCACATCACATATCCTCCCACATATTTGATTTCTATTTTCTAATTGAAGAACTTTGCATTCGTTTTTACTAAATTCCACCGTTAACTTCACCTCATGAAATTAACCTCATGAAAAAGATCAAAGGATCCTTTTAAATTTTATTTCTGACTTGCAGAATTTATGCTTCCTCCAATGTTTGCATCAACTGGTATTTGATAAGTATTCCTTTATTAGATCTTTAACGTATTTTAATACATTGCTGTAAAGTACAGGACACAACACAGCACTGAACCTTGTGACTCCCCACTCAGTGATACACTTTGATTCAATTTGGAATAATTAACACCTTGTGATGATTTTTCTATCAGCTGTGTGGACTTCAACAACATTCTCATGCCCACACTTAACTACTTTGTAATTAGAATTTTATTCTTAGATCCAGATAGCTCTGTGCTAGTTTTCCTGATACCATGCTGGGTTATTTGTATATTTCTTGATGACCTAATCTCCTAATGTTAGATCACCCAGAGCAGCCAGGCTGGAAATTCAGGGAGTTGAAGTTCATTCATCTTCAAGCTGCCAAGGCTGAGAAATGTGGTTCCATAGAGAAAAGCCTACTTAGGATTCTGCCTCCATGTGATGTGGGGAGATATGGATGAGAAGGCAGGCCTTGTTCACTGGGGGACATTCTGCTCTTGGAGAAACATTTTGACTCCTGGATGACTGACTCCATAGAAAGTTTAGGAAGAAGATGTATGCTCTGGCTTACAAGTCCGGGTAGTTACATCCAAACCCTAGATAGAAAAACTCCTTGTTTTCTGAAAGTAAAGCTAATAGATGCTGGGAAAAACAGTCTGAAAATTATCTGACACAATCTCTGATGGATCATCTGGAGGAAAGATCCATAAATAGCTAAGGCAGAGGGAAATATGTTTCAGCAACAATTACCTCAAGAAGAATAGGTAAAATTGTCAAGCTAGTTATATTGAATATTGCAAGATTGTTTTTCATTTTTTTCTGTTGACATTAATTCTAATTTTACAAAATAACCTCTTCCTGGATATATAGATGGTTCCAATCCTGCTGGCATTTTGTGCTCTAGCTGTTTTGATCTAGCGCATAGATTAGATTAATTTAATTTTAAGGGCAATTGTGGTGTTTATTACTGGCCTTTGATGATATTTGATTATTTGCACTGAGTTTTTACTTTTCTTTTTGTCTATTGCATTTGACTGTTATACCTTATTTAGGGTCCATTTTGAATGAATGGATGAATGAATGAGTCTTTTTTTTTTTAAATAGTTTTTATTAAGTTATTTACATTTAAAAAAACAGAAACATACAAAAGAAAAACATTTACGACATTGACAAGTACAATATAAACATATACAAAACATAAAAAACGCATACAGCTATAAAGCTGTCTATTTCTATCGTTTGTTCTACGGCAAATATATATTTAACATTTAATTTAACATGGTTTTCGAATTTTGTCTCATATTTTGCATTGTGTTTTATAAATCAAACATAGTGGTAGTAAAATTTAACCATAATATTTATAATGATATAACAATAGTAATATTTGTAGTAGTATAGATAATAATAGTAATAATAGTACAGAAAAAATAAGGCATAGTTGGTTTAGTAATATCTTAGTATACATATATAGTAATACAATATAACTGTTTTCTCTATAAATTCTCTAATTCAATTTCTATATGCCTTATTTGGCTTATATTTCTATTTATTACATTGATGTTATTTGTTTTCGTTTTTCGTACCAATTGTAAAATAAATTCCAGATTTCATAGTAGTCGGAATCTTCCTTTCCTTTCAGTTCCATGGTTAGGTTATCTGCTTCGGCACAGTCCAGGATTTTACTAATTACACTGCTTTCCTCGGGAATATCGTTTAATTTCCAATTTTGTGCTATCGTTATTCTCGCCGCTGTTAGTATATGTAGAATAATGTAATAGTATTTCTTTTGCATTTTTTGATTTATGTTTCCCAATAGGAAAATTTCCGGTTTGATATCTATATCTTGTTGTGTGATTTCTTTTAACCAGTTTTTGATTGTATTCCAGAAGGCTTTTATTTTTGGACAGGTCCACCACATATGATAGTAAGATCCAATTTTGTGTTGGCATCTCCAACAATTTGGTGATAGGTTTTTATACATTTTTGCCAATCTCGCTGGAGGGAGGTGCCATCTATAGAATACTTTATAATAATTTTCTTTATATGAAACTGATTTTGTCATTTTGTAGTTTTGGTTCCAAATTTTTTCCCATTCATTAATTTGCATCTCATGTCCGAAATTTTTCGTCCAGCTTATCATATTTCCTTTTATTATGTCTTTTTGTGTTTTGTTTTTTAGGAGAAATTTATATATTTTAGTTATTGCTTTTGGTTCTTGATCTAGTAAAATTTTATCTAATTCTGATTTGAGTTTTTGTATTCCGTATTTTCTCTTGTCGTTTTCTAATCTGTTCCTAATTTGGAAATATGGCCACCAATCAATCTTGATTCCTTCTTGTTCCAGTTTTGCTATAGATTTTATGGCACCTCCTTCTGAATGAATGAGTCGTAATTATTATATGTGAAATTAATTTCTCAGAATTTAGGAAAGAGAATGTTTGCAAAATATTATAGGGCTATAATACAGTATCTTTACATTCCTGCTAGATCAGAAAAACAAATAACAACTTTCCCACTGCTTCAAAGATGTTCAATAAGAGGATCAAAGAATCCTTGCCCTAAGAAATTTACTCATAAATTTTGGGGAACACACCTCTGTTAAGGGACACAAATCTGCCGTTTTCCAGATTATCTAACCTACCGTATTTTTGGGAGTATAAAACGCACCGAAGTATAAGACGCACCTTAGTTTTGGGGGAGGAAAATAAGGAAAAAAGGCCTCTGCCTCCCAGCAATTTGCCAAACACCAAACAGCACAGATGATATACACTGTTTGCTGTGTATTTCTGTGCATGTGTGTCTGACCCATAGAAATAGCAAAGAATTGGAGAAATGTACATTATGGCAGTATATTAATCCCAGAAAGTTTTCTTAAATGTAATCACACTAACTCCTCCCAATTATTTAAATAGATCTACTCCAAACATGACTAAGTCAGGGTTTAATTCAGCTGCCTTATTTTAATATTAATACTTAATACTAATACTTAATACTAAAACAGGACATTTCAGATTATACTTTTACAGATCTTTAAAATTGATATGGCTTTCTGGAAGTATTATCTGCTATTTAAAAGAAGAGAATAGCACTGGGTCTCTTCAGATCAAGCATTTATTTTAAAAAGCTTCTTCATTTTGTTAAGTTGTCTAGATTTACAGGGGTCTCCAACCTTGGCAACTTTAAGACTTGTGGACTTCAACTCCCAGAATTCCTCAGCCAGCAAAGCTGACTGAGGAACTCTGGGAGTTGAAGTCCATAAGTCTTAAAGTTCCCAAGGTTGGAGACCCCTGGTCTAGAACAATAATAAAACGATCTTTAAAAATAAGTTTAATAATTTGAACATTCTATAGGCATTTATAGTTATTGACTTACCTTCTTACAGCAAAAAACAGCCAGTTTCAGCACAGTCTGGTTAGCACAAGAATTTGACTCCCTCCAGCAATTTGACTCCGTACAGTTTTAGTTTCACTTTCATTTTAGCACGTGGGCTTGCCGGCAACAGCTGAGTGTCGGGAGGCAGATAATCAGTGGCTAATGAGGCTCTGCTGCTGTTTGCTGCAAAAAGGTAAATTGCTTGCAAGCAAAGATCAAAGAGTGGGGGTGGCTGGGTGGGGCTACATTCGGTGTATAAGACGCACCCAAGTTTTCACCCTCTTTTGGGGGGTAAAAAGGTGCATCTTATACTCTGAAAAATACGGTAATCTTTTTTCTGCTTTCAGTTATTTGGTTAATAAGTCTGTAAGAATCTAGGCTTATTGGCTGTAAATGACAACTCTCCTTAGTTCTAAGTTACTTCTCTCCTTGTTTAAGCAATGGGTAGATCTTTGTTATGTAGAATAGACTGATCCAGGCTATTTAACAAAGGGGGGGGGGAATGAGTGAGCTGGGCCATTCCTTGATGGCACATTGACAAAGGTGGGGGCTACTAAGAGTGAGTCTTTTTTCTGCCTAAAAGCATGTTCCCAGGGATATTCTATATAATATTCTGCCTTTTTAATATTTCCTAGAATATTTCATTTTTCTAGGAGAGGGGTGGGTGCTAACTTCCTACACCCCCTTTTAAAATTGGGTAAATAACTTAGCAAATATCTTGCTTAGCAACATAAATGTTGGGCTCAATTGCAGTCCTAAATCAATTGTAGGAAGGCCCTCCTCTCCCCAGAATAAAATATTCCCCAGAATAACAAAAGAAGCAGAATAGAATATTTCCCCTAAGAAAAATTTACTTAACAAAGGCAAAAAGCAGCTCCAGTCTTTCCTCCACTAAAACAGCCTGCAGCAAAGCTTAAGGAAACTAAGTTTCATTCATAAAACAATGTATACATTGTAAAACCAGACTTGGCCAAAGGGATCTCCAAATAGATGGCAGAATAGACCAGGAGCTGAAACTGACTCTGCAAAAGAGATTAGGGGGGGGGGGGGGGAAGAGTGAGATTTACATTTTCCCTTTGCCCTTAAGGCGAGTCATGACTAAAGTGACCAGATTTTTTTTTTTAAGCGGGACATGGGGGGGCGGGCGCAATTTGAGTTTTGCCCTCTGCGCATGCGCAGAACGCTACGCATGCGCAGAGGGCAAAAGACGGCTAATGACAGCATCCAGGTGGGGGGGGGGAGGCGGGAGGCCTTTCCTCGCCTCCTGCCTCCCCTTCGGAAGCCGGCAGTGGCTTGGGCTGGCTTGCGAAGGGGAGCTCTCCTCCTCCCTCCCCCCCGCCCGCCCGGGGGTCCCGCGCCGCCCGCTGACCTCACAAACGTCCTTGAAGGCTGCGAGAAGCGGAGCACGGCCCAGCCGGACATCGGCCTCACCTTCCCTCATGGCCCTGGCACCGCGGCCGCTGCTTTAACGCGACCCACTCGCCGGAGGACGGAGCGCCCGGAAGCTGGCCGTCGGGCCTGCGCTTCACATCCGGCGCGGGGTGATGACGTCGCGCGAGGGACTTTTTCCCGCCCTCGCCTTCAGCAGCATCTCAATTTAAGCTCGTAGGTGACCAGACGTCCCGTTTTGAGAGGGCCTGCTGCTGCTGCCCAACCTGGCCGTCCTCGAGTGCCTGCAGGCCCAATTTTTTGAAAGAATGCCCTAGTCGGGCATTGTTTTAAAAAATCAGGACTTTTTAAGAGGGTGGGCGGGACGCGGGACAAATGGCGAAAAAGCGGGTGTGTCCCGCCAAAATCGGGACGTCTGGTCACCTTAGTCATGACCCCACATGCAGCAATAGAAAATCTTGCAATTAAAATACTATATCCAGTCTAAAGAACATAAAAGGAATATATCAACACACCAATAACAAAGAACTCAGAGTATAAAAACCTATTAATTCACAACCCCAATTTGCTAGCTGCCCCCAGAAATGCTTGCTGCTGTCACTGCTGTTACTGGGCCAATAAACCTCTTTTCCAATTGCAGCCTGCCTCCAACTTATTTTTCCTTTCCCTGCATCTATATCCTGGCTTGGAATAAGACATGGAGCAGATTTAACTTCCAATACAATGATTACCTATATGCAATGTATGCAATATTTTAAATTGATTTAATAATAGCAGTATTGTTGTATAATTATTTCACGTTTTAAAATAAGAAAAAAAGTGCCAGTAGTATAGTTCTCTAGAGATCACATAAGATGCTATTATTCTGTCTTATGCAGAATACTCTTAAATATTTTCATAAATGACTTAGTTGAGGGAATAGAAGGGAAACTCATCAAATTTACAGATGACACTAAGCTGGCAGGAGTAGCCAACACATCAGAAGACAAGTTCAGGATCCAAAAGGATCTTGACAGATTTGAAAAATGGGCTCTACCCAATAACATGAAATTTAATGTGGAGAAAAGCAAGGTTTTACACTTAGGCAAGAAAAATCAAAGGAACAAATACAGATACGGTAAAAGAGTAACTGTGAGGGAGTCCTTGGAGTTCTAGTGGATGATCATTTAAATATGAGGCAGCAGTGTCTTGCTGCAGCCAAAAAAGCTAATACAATCCTTGATTGCATAAACGGAGGCATAGAATCAAAAACATGTTAAATATTAGTACCGCTTTATAAAACTTAAGTAAGATCACACCTGGAATATTCCATCCAATTTTGGTCACTTCTGGTCAAAAAAGATGTTGAGACTTTGGAAAAAGGGCAGAGAAGATTAAAGGCCAAGAGACTAAAACATATGAAGAGGTTGCAGGAATTGGATATGGCTAGTCTAAGAGAAAAGAAAGACTAGGGATGACATGATAACAGTATTCCAGTATTTGAGGGGCTGCCACAAAGAAGAGGGGGGGTCAACTTATTTTCTAAACCATCAGGAGGCAAGACAAAAAACAATGGATGGAAACTAATCAAGGAGAAACGCAACCTAGCATTAAGAAGAAACTTCTTAACAGTGAGCACAATTAACCAGTGGAACAGGTTGTCTTCAGAAGTTGTGGGTGCTCAAACACTGAAGACTTTTAAGAAGAGACTGGACAGCCACTTGTCTGAAATGGTATAGGGTCTCTCTCCTGCTTGAGCAGGAGTTGGGCTATAAGACCTCCAAGGTCCCTTCCAGCTCTATTCTGGTTAGTAATTCTGACTTGATTCTGTAGAGATATACAGCTGGGCCAAATGGGGTGGGGGACCCTTCCTGGTCCCAGCAGAAATCTCAGCAGAATTTAGTAGCATCAACTTTGGTAAGATTTTGGACCACCTGCAAGGGCCCCAGGAACAGGGGATCAAGAGCACCGTTTGATTCTTTCTGTTCCTTTTGGGTGGGGCAATTCCAGTTGACGACTTCTTCAGCTTTAACCACAATAATACACGGGCAAACAATCGATACAAACTCAAGGAAAACCGCTCCAAACTCAATTGCAGAAAATACAACTTCAGCAACAGAGTGATCAATGCCTGGAATGCTCTACCTCCGTTGTTACATCCTCAAACCCTCGCAGCTTCAACCTCAAACTGTCTACAGTGGATCTCACCCCATTCCTAAGAGGTCCGTAAAGGGGGCGTGCATAAGCGCACCAGCGTGCCTACCGTCCCTGTCTTACTGTCTCCATTTATCTGTATTTACTTCCTTTGTTACCTATACTTGTTATCTTGTACATGTTTGACAAACAAACAAACAAATAAATAAATTGATGGGGAAGGAGAGATCAAGACCTTAAGCACTGTGACACGAAGAGCCCTGTAGTTGCTAAGAGAGCTTGCTGAGATTGGGAAACACTGTTCCAGAGCATCTGTAAAATTCTCAAATAAAGAAACATCAAAATAAATCTCCAGCTGAGCCTCTTCTGAACTGTTAGAAGACTTGTTTAATTTATTTTGGGGCTTCTCCTTCGTCTTCCCTCGCGGGCAACTCAGATCCTGAATGCAGATCAATCAGTCCATGGCTGAAATTGCTGTCATTTAGAGACCATGTATGGCCTTATTTGGGACAGCAGAAACGTTACGTTTTTCTGCTTATTTTAAAGAATGGGACATGCCATTGCCCGAGGTAGCGAAGGAAAACGACAGAATCTGCGCCACCCGAGAGGGAACTCGGAAGCGTTCAAAAGGTGCTACTCTTTAAAAAGGCGGACGTTATAAGGCGTTCCGTGACAGGGAAGGATAGAGCTTACCCAGGCGGAAGAGCGGCCGGTAGTCGCTTCCGCAAGAGGAGGGGGCCGAGTTGAGCGCGCTTCGGGGTCCTACTTCCGCGAAGGATTTGATTGCCATGGCGGAGGCTCAGCCTGTTTGTAGTTTCCTCTTCAAAAAGCGTCGCTCCGCGCCCGGGAGGGCTCAACGTAAGAGGCCGAGCAGCGACCAGGACCCCGGTGAGAAGCCACAGCCCGTCGCAGCATTTAGTCTCCAAATATATTTGCGGCGGGATGGTGACACGGCGGGTGGGCCACGGTCAGATTGTGCCCTGAAATCTCATGCGAAAGCCACGGATCCTGAACAAATGGAGTAAGAGGTTATGTCGCTTTGGGGATAAGAGTGGCTGTAAGCCCCGAGTTGCCTCGCCTTTTCCATGACAACCTGGAACGCATATCTCTTTCACAGAAAAAGAAGCAGCTTCTCCGCTGGATCTTCTTGCCAAGGGTGTAGTTCGTACTACAATGTGTAAACATGTAGTTTTCTTTCATCCCTGCCATTGCACTTAAATTTGCAATTTACATTGCAAATAATAAATTTGGTGCTTCGAGTAATGTTAAGAGTGGATTCGGTGGGAAATGTTGTCAGGATTAGATATCCCAAGCCTTAGCAGTTACTTTTAAAATACTTTTAAAAGTTAAACTACTTAACCATAGTTTTAACTATGCTCCATATGGAAATGTGCATTTTATTGTTCTCATTTGTCTTAAATTGCTGTAAAAAAAGTGAACAATTATTATTTGAAGAAGAGGTAACCTTGGTCGTCTTTTATGAGAACAGAGCGAAAGTACAGTGGGTATTGGAAAAAATTGCTTAGCTTTGTTTATATGAATTTGAACTTGTTATAACTGAATATAAGGATCTTTTGGCTAAAAATAAGTTTAGAGTCTAGTGTTCCTTGCTCAATGTATTGTTTTCCAACGCTGTACGATTTCCATCTGCTTAAAGGTAGCAGCAGTGATGAAGGCAGCACTGTAGTCAGGAAGGAGAGACGAAAGGAAGTATCCAACCCCATGATTCAGAAGGTGATGTATACTGCATATCAATTCTCTCAAGTACATATGGATTGCCTCTTGTATATTTATTAATTTGATAGTCTCATTGACTCTCATCTTCCAGACGAAGAAAAGTATGAAAACAAAGACTTCCTATGGGTCAAGCAGTAGTGGTGATGATAACAAACCTGAAGGAATTGGGATTGCATATAAATCAACACGATCTGCGGTATGAATATTCTTAAAACAGTGTCTGCTGTAGTATATTAGATGACTTCTGATATATTGGTAAGAGTAAATAATTGCAAGAAAACTTGGGGTAGTGTTAATGGGGTTTCTTTGCCAACATCTGATGGTCATTTTTAAAATTTTGTAATGTAACTTAGATCAATGTTTCCCAACCTTGGCAACTTGAAGATGTCTGGACTTCAACTCCCAGAATTCCCCAGAAGTCCAGACATCTTCAAGTTGCCAAGGTTGGGAAACACTAACTTAGATGATACATACTTGTACAAAATGAGATTGCCATTTGGTTTCATCGCCTGAATCAAAGGCATCTCATTTTACTCTTCTTAACTGCTATTAGAATTTTATTTAAAAAAAGAGCTAAATTATGTAATCCTGAAATTTAGCCATTCATCTGCTAGAATTCAGCTTTTTGGTAATAAATTTAATTATGTTAATAAAGCCTCAGGTTCATTTTCTTTTCTGCGCTACTAATAGAGTTTTTATATTTCAGAAACCTGTGGGTCCAGAGGACATGGGTGCAACAGCTGTATATGAACTGGACACAGAGAAGGACAAAGATGCCCAAGCCATTTTTGAACGCAGCCAGCAAATCCAGAAGGTAGGTATCTAGACAATTGTCTCCATTTTTTCTTTGCTTAAAGTCTTTCTGTATTGACAAGCAAGCAAAGGGTAGAAATGTCATACTGGTTATCTATGTTGATGTTTAATTTTTCTTCTTTAGTATTTTATCTGCTTAGAAGTCTGTTACCAGGATTTTTGGATGATTTGTATCATGTGTAGCATCTCTTTAATCTTTTTTTTTCCCAAAAGTTTTTTTATTTTTTTCCAATAAACATTACATATTTTCTGCACAAAGTGTTGTCTGGCTCAATCTTACATAACTTTTCATATACATAATCCATTCCATTATCATCTCTCTGTTTCAAATCCAATCCACAATATTCTCATTACATATTTCTTTATCTTAACATATTTCTTAATACATACTTAATATTACTTAGTATTACTAACCGCCCAAATTCCTATTCCCTTACATTAGCATCATCCTATATCTTAATTACAACTAAACCATTTTAACATAAACCTTTAATTTACTCAACTATCTCCCATTACAAATATTAATACATTTTCTTTAAATCTATATATGAACCTTATTTTCTTTCTTTCTTTCCACTTGCCTTCCTTTTTTATCCATTTTCCTTTGGTCTCTCACCAATTCCACTTCTTATTAATTTTCTCCTTTTATCCCATTCCCTTCTTTTTCTTTTTTTAATTTTTATGTATCTTATATCTTTTCTCTTGAGTCTTTCCTCTCTCTTTTGAATTTATTATTCGTGTGGTTCTCCCCCAGTCTCTAATCTCTTCCCACTTTTTCCCATTAGCTCTTTTTGTGCCACTGTAAATACCAGTGAAATCATCCAGGATTTTTTTTGCTTTCAATCCCTTCACCTTCTGTATTATTTTCTTGTTCCTCATTGCTCTCTTTTACCACCCCCTCTTCTATTTTCTGCTCTGAATATTCCAACAAAATTTCTGACTCTTCTATTGTTTCATGATCTATGTATTCCAACAAAGTTTCTAGTTTTTTATCACCTTTTACAGTTTCACGCACAATTTTTAACATAACAAATAATTCTTCATGCATCCAAATCTCTATATTGCCAATTAGCTTTTTATGATATATCACATTAAGTTAAAACTTAAGCTGCATATAATATCTTTTTTATTTTCAGTTTCTATTAAATCCAATTCAAATAATAGTCCAATCCAATTCTATTCCAAAATTTTTGTCCTCCGCCACCGTAGAAAAACAAAGCCAAGCAGTCTAGGCAAAACAAACGCTCCTTAAACATTCTCAGGCTTTCCACATTATCTCCTTTCAGTCAAGGCCAAACAGCTGCACTTTCTCTTCTACAATTGTTACAATATTTTCTTCTCTCCAGTAGATGGCACTCTCCACTCCGCAAAATGCTCCCAGCTTATTGTCAAAACTGTCAAATAATAGCTTTAAATCCACACACACAAAAAAAGATTTTCTCACCAATTTCTTCCTTCTGTTATTTATGTTTCTCCAATTCAAATTATGTCCAAAATACAAATAATTTTCTTGGGCTTTAATACTTTAGCCTCCCTTTTTTCCCCCTTTCCTTTGTTCTGTTCCCAAGTGCCAAGTAGCCACTATTTCAGCTTGGGAAATTCTTTAAAGTTCCAAATTAAATGTTGCCTTTACCTGTGAGTTAGTCACTTTTTCACCCGGTTTCAGCACTTTGTCCAAACACCGCTCCTGCACATAAATTTGGTCCGGTTGCCCCAGCCTTGTAGCGGTCATCCAAAAATGGCCGCCTCCCCCCGCCGCTGGTCAAAAGAGCTGTCTCTGACCGCTTGAGGAACTTGCCTGCTCCTCTGGGTCGTCCGAGACGCCTCTCCTTCACTGTCCCTTCAGGACGGTTCTGTTCCGAAGACCCCCCAACAGCGGTTTGTCAGGCTGGATTTCGTGAAGCTCGGAGCTCCGCTATTTTCCAGCCTGTCTTGCCGCGGCGCTTCTGGTTCTCCCCAGCATCTCTTTAATCTTCTTTATACTTTTATTTTTGTTTCCATTTCTCACTCTGTTTCTGGTGCTATTCCAATTTTATCTGGTATCTGTTTTCAGTCTCGTGTGGACGCCTGAAAGAGATTAATCTCATTTAATGAGCAGCATTACAGAGAGATCTCTGGACTTGCAGAAAATAGACTGCTTCTTCTTAATCATTTTGAAGCATGGACAGTTCTTTATGATTGATTTAATTTGTATGGCCACCCATCTCACCTATGTGACTTTGGGTCGCTCACAACACTTAGTAGATGATCATATGGGAGCATGAATTGCCTTGCCACTGATTTTTTTTTCTGTTCAGGAACTTCAAGGAAAGGAAGACGATAAGATTTATCGAGGAATTAATAATTATCAAAAGTACGTAAAACCAAAAGATACATCCATGGGAAATGCTTCTTCAGGCATGGTAAGGTAAGGAGAAAATGCAATGTTCATTCCAAGAAAAAGTATATGTAGTTAGCTACCTGAAGATGCATTTTATGGTATGGGAAAATTTGTCAGTTTAATTCATTTTTCTATCTGCTACCGTATTTTTCGGAGTATAAGATGCACCTTTTTCCTCCCTAAAAGTGGCTGAAAATTTGGGTGCGTCTTATACTTCAAATGTAGCTTTTTTTTCCAGCCCTAACTAGGTGCTAACAGATCTTCCCAGCTCTTACCTTGCAGGCTTTTTCATTGTTACTCTCTCCAAATAATGTTTTTCCAGCCCTAAGTCTTTGCAGGGTTTTTTTCATTGCTCTACTTGCTCCGAATAAGTTTTTTTCTAGCCCTAACCAGGTGCTATCTATCTTCCCAGCTCTTACTGGCTTGCAGGCTCTTTCATTGTTACTCTCTCCGAAGAATGTTTTTCCAACCCCAAGTCTTTGCAGGGTTTTTTTCATTGCTCTACTTGCTCCGAATAAGTTTTTTTCTAGCCCTAACCAGGTGCTATCTATCTTCCCAGCTCTTACTGGCTTGCAGGTTCTTTCATTGTTACTCTCTCCGAAGAAGGTTTTTTTAAGTCCTAACCAGGGGATAAAATAAAGTGCTGAAGCTGACCAGACTAAGGACGCCAGCCAGATGAATACCTGGTAGGCAGATTTCCCCCCCCTATTTTCCTCCCCAAAAACTAAGGTGCGTCTTATACTCCGGTGCGTCTTATACTCCGAAAAATATGGTAATTATTTCTGTTCTCAGTTTGAAATAGACCATGGTATCTTATGAAGTCTTTTATTAACTTGATAGTTTACTTTTAATAGTTTTGTAATATTTGTAAAGAATGACCTTCACATTCTAAGAAGAAACTAGATATTTCCAATTTTAAAAACATTATTGTAAATCTCATTTGTAAAGATGAAACCAATGATTTCCTGAAAACGTTGCAGAAGGAGCAACCAACATGACTTTCTAGTATGTTGACTTTGTTGTAAGATGGGAGTTCTCATTTTTGTATGTGATGACCCTGCTATTCAAAAGTTAGTGTGTGCCTTTGATTGAAAAAGTGAATCCGATTTAAGACTAATTATCCATTAAATCATTGTGGTGTTCCTCAGATCTTATTTGGTGGCATTCGTGTATTGCTATAGGTGCAACTCTTTTTAGCATTTACAGTCATTTAATCTTTTCTTAAGTCTTTGTTGTTGATTTCAGGAAGGGACCAATCAGAGCCCCAGAACATCTCAGGGCCACTGTGAGGTGGGATTACCAGCCTGATATATGTAAAGACTACAAGGAAACTGGGTTTTGTGGCTTTGGAGGTAAATGAATTATTTATATACTTTCTGATTGTTTATTGATTTGGAGTAGTTGACAGCAGAACAGAAATTGTTGACACCATTGTTAAGTGTTTTTTTTTTCTTCCCTACAGATAGCTGCAAATTTCTGCATGACCGATCAGATTATAAGCATGGGTGGCAAATTGAGCGGGAACTGGACGAGGGACGCTATGGACTTAATGGTATGAGCAACCCCCTTTCTTCCAGTATTCAGCAAATGTAACTGGTTGTGATGAAAATAATGTCTTTCAAATTCATATAGGATATGACAAATAGCAGATGCAAGGTTGGATGGAGTTGAATTGATCAAACATATATAGGAATGATCACCTTCTTTGAGGAAAAATGTTTCCTTCTACTGAACGTGTGTGTGTGTGTGTGTGTGTGTGTGTGTGTGTGTGTGTAATTGTAGAGTTTGGGTATATGTGTGCAATGGGGACTGAAAGAGTTACATGTATACATTCATATTAACACAAATTGAAAATGAAAACATTTGGAAGAATCTATATAGGGAAGAGATACATTTCTCTTGATTTAATAGGAACTTTAATAAAGATTCTAGGTTTTTAAACTTGTAATTAAATATAAACTTTGTAGCACAACTGCATAGCCATATTAGTATTTTCTGGCATCTTGATGGATTATACTGTTTTTCTTTGCGCATATGGGCTGCCTTGCCTTAGAACAGTTGGCTTACATGTGTATCAACTATTTTGATAGCCTGTGATAGCAATAAGAAGTACATTCTCAGCAGAGAACAAATATGTATGTGCCTTCCTTCTTCATCTGAGAACCGTGGGAGGGAATAGAAGCAACTGTCTTGGGTGATTATTTTAGTAAAATTATTTTTATCCAACTTGTTAATGTTACCCCTTTTGGCAAGAACAATTTCCTACATGGAGTTGGTAGAAGATAAAGCATACTGTATGTCATTGTTCTTAGCAGCACAATTTAGCAGGTACTTTTTCTTTTATACAGATGATGAAAATTATGAAGTAAGTAGTGATGACGATGAACTGCCTTTCAAGTGTTTTATTTGCAGAAGCTCCTTCAAGAATCCTGTGGTAACCAAGTAAGATTATCTTTTTGTTAATATTGACATTTTTAAAGTGATCTATGATCTTTAATACTGCAGTTTTGAGACTGACAGGTTGTCAAACATCTATGTCAGTGATGGCGAACCTAATGGCACGCGTGCCACAGGGGGCACGTGGAGCCATATCTGAGGGCACGTGAGACGTTGCCCTGTCAGCTCCAGCACGCATGTGCACGCTGGCCAGTTGATTTTTGGCTTTCTTTTCGCCCATTTTCGCTCTCCCCAGGCTTCAGAAAAGTCTCCTGAACCCTGGGGACAGCGAAAAATGGCCCAACGGGCCAACCAGTAGTTCACTGTCTCCTTTTCACTGTCAGAGGTCTTCAGGAACTTCTTCGGCTTTGGACAGTTGCAGCCAGGCCTCCCACACCTCGGCCCATTTCTTCTGCAGCCGGCAAGGCTTTCCTGAAGGCCTCTGCAGCCGATAACAGCTCCAGATCGATCTGGAGCTCTGTCATCTGCTAGAGAGGCCTTCAGGAAAGGCCTTTAGGAAAGGCCTCTGCAGTTAATAACAGAGTTCCAGATCGATCCGGAGCTCTGTTATCGGCTAGAGGCCTTCAGGAAAGCATTGCCGGCTGCAGAAGAAATGGGTCGAAGTGTGCAAGGCCTGGTTGCAACTATCTGAAGGTAAGTAGTAGGGCAGCTCCACTTCAGTTTCATTTCCGAACTTCCAATTGGCCTATTGGGCCATTTTTCGCCGTCCCCAGGCTTTAGGAGGCTTTCCTGAACCCTGGGGAGAGCGAGAAACAGCCCAACGGGCCTACCGGAAAATTCAGTGAGGCCTGTGCACATGTGTGAGGGCAGTGCGGGTATGTTCTTAAAAAATGTACATTCGAAGTGGCTAAAATGTAAGATTTTCTTGAAAATGAAGAAAAAAATAAAAATGCTAATTCTCTACTAGAAATTTGCAGCAATTGTCTTATGTTGTCTTAGGTGTAAACATTACTTTTGTGAAAACTGTGCCCTACAACATTACCGCAAGTCTCAGCGATGTTATGTATGTGACAAACAGACTAATGGTGTCTTCAATCCAGCCAAAGGTATTTGGCCCATATTTCATTTTTAACTGGAGCCTGTGGGGAGTGACTGGACTTGGTTTTATGACCTTTTTAATGTCAATTAAGAGAATGCTACAGTCGTTAAGTGAACCTGTCAGAGAATTACACAGCTGGTGTCCAAATGGAGTCAGAGATGCTGACATGAATCAATTTTATATAAATAAATATATTTACAGTAAATAAGAGGCAAATAGGAGCATCAACAGGTAAAAATCAACAGCAAAATCATGAAGTAAATCACAGCACACAGAGGAAAAAAATGGGAAACAAGGAAATTCCCTTTTCACTCACAGCAACCAATCACAGCTCAGACTCCCTCATTCAGTGGCCAGCTGTCTTTAACCAATTAGCCATAACTGTATGTTCTTAGTCATTGTCCAATTATTCACTGCTCCAGTGATTAAATTTTAAATATCTTAACAGAACCCATTGTTTTTTATGGAGCAGTTTTTGCCAAAACCTGGAAGTGGATACTAGTTTCTGGGAGGGAAAAAGTTGTAAATCAGTCATCTGACTGCAGACACTGCAGACAACTGTAAATGTGGATGCCAAGCACCCAAAACACAGTAACGTAACTGCAGGGGTGGCCAATGTTGGAAATTTGAAACTAGATCATTAGTAGCTTTGGGGGAAGGAATCTGTCATAACTTTGTACAGTGTCTAAGTGACAGGTTGTAAGACAAGGGCAACCTGTACAAACAAACTATTATCTAATGATAGACTTTAGATTGTATATTTTATATATTTATATTTAACTTTTAAAAATGTGTATGTGCTATATGTAAAACTTATTGACAAAAATATTTGGAAAAAGCCTTCAGATTTCTGTATTTCTCAAAATGTTTGTCCTTAATCATGACTAGAAATAAGTTTAGGAGCAGAAGGTTTGCATGTTGACATTTGCATGAGCACAAGGGATACATCAGCAGGAGAGACTATCTGCATATTCCTTAAAATGGTCACTGACTGTAATAAATGATTTGATTTATCTCACTCAAGACATGTATTAAAGGTAACAAAGATATGCTATTTTCCATACTAGGATATAAGATAGTGGTAGTGAAATTAATTTTGACTTTTAAGTCATGGGTGTCCAGCCTTTTGGCTTGCCTGGGCCGTATTGAGTGAAGAATTCTCTTGGGTTGCATATAAAATATATAGCTAATGCATATAAATCACATAATGTTAAAGGTTTATGATCTTATGAGGCCTTTATTAGCTATTCAGGCCTGCATGCATCCCACAGGATGAACAGGCCGGGTCTAGGTAAAAAGTAGTATAGCTAGATGCGGTTCCAAATAATTGTTAAGAGAGGTAAATCAGCACTTTGGATTGCTAATGTAGGCAATATAATTTAATTTTCATAATATATTTTTGTTCTATAAGGAATATTTGCTTGAAAAGATCTTTAAAACATTTCCCCCTCTTCTAGGAGAAGAGTCATTATTAATAAATGTATTTGAAAAAGGGGATTGGGAAATAAATTATTCTTACTTAAATATCACCCATACTGTTTTAAATGCACATTGCTCCTGAGCTTAAGAGAACTAATTCAATATGAATATAACTCTAAGATTAGAATTACATCTTCAAACCTATGGAAAGTCTGTCTAACTCATTCAGTCACTTTTTTTCTGAGTAGGGAATTGTGTCACATACATAGAATTCAGTATGTTCCTCAGAATATAGAGGAAGGGGCTTGGATAATTTGTAAGGATCATGTTGTGACGTATTATTTTTTTGTCTTGGATTTTGTTTTACAGAATTGTTAACAAAACTGGAAAAGCATAAGGCTGAAGAAAGTCCCTTTGAAGATGCTGGAGAGCAAGATTAGCATTTTTTTTACCATTTTCATGTCTTACATCCTCCAGAGAAATAATTTGATTGCAGAATAAATAATTTATAGAAAAATAAATTGATCCATCATGCTTTGTGCTTCAACATACATTCCAAACAACTTTACAGATCAAGGCATATTACAGATAGTAAAGAACATTATGAAAACAAAGCAATTCATTATTTTTTTTATTGCTTTAATGTATTGGAAAAGGGGGAAAACAAAATCAACAAGGAAAACAAAAAAACTACAAAAACAGCAGCTCAAAAACTTTGTATTTTTGAAAGTTAAAGGAAATAGTTCTTCCTGTGCTCAAAATACTTCTGTATTCTAAAAGGAAATAACTAGCAAAAATTAAATCGGCTGAACATCTCTCATGTTGCTTCTCACAACATCTCCAATTGGTCTTTTGAGGCATGGTATAAGAGTTCAAGACATTTCAGACAGTCCAAAGTAGTTAGTTATCTTGTGATTGTAGTTTTATTTTAAGTCTGTTTTTTTACTGATTGGGCACTGTACTAATTCCAAACCCTGTAATAAATATTTCTACCATGTTACCTTTCAGGATTCAATAGCAAAGATATCAATTGGGCTTGCTAGCCTGATTTAGAGGCTTCTATTTTTTAAAAAAAAATTACAGGGAATTCATAAAGGGCAGCATTTATTGAAGAACATTGTGAAAATGCAGAAATCTTTTATTGGCAAGAAATACATCTTAAGACATGAGTATTTACAATCTGCAAATGCTATAGTTTGCCAGAAAGGTTTTGGCTCAATGATTGAACAACAGTGATTAAGTATATAGAAGAAGAATTAAAGATTACTACACAAATTGGGACAATTCACTATAGGAAGGAATTCCAAATTACCTTGTTAGATACAAATTAAAGGTAGCTTCATATTCTAACCCTATGTCAATAGGGGTTACTTCCTGCTACTAAGCAATTCTAAGTAGATTTTTATTGGGTTTTTTTTAAAGTGCATGGCACTCAGTTTCTTGGAACCACTGGAAAACCTACAAAAAGATTCAGGTTTCATTAAAAAACAATTGAGCATATATATTTTATGTCTTGGAACCAAAATTCAATACAATATTGTTAATTTTTTCCTCTCAAAGCCCAGGCTTTATTTTAATGCAAATGTCAGCTAGAACAACTTCCTAAGAAAGAAACTGCAGTGTAATGAGCAGATTGCTTTGTAAAAAATATTTCACAATATTCTTCTATTGGTAACCTAGAATTCCCAATCATCCATCTCAAGCTGCTCCATATTGGAAGCCAATCCAAATATATGGCTAGGATCTTGTGCCTGCATCCCTTCAAAACTGGTAATTGGCATGACAGGATATAGCAGTTCAGGAAGTGCTTCAGATGCCCGATGTTTGATCTGGAAAATGGGGAAGTAAAAAACAAGTACTAGAATTAAAGAAAATGTGATTAGATGCAATTTGACTCAATCTAAGTTTATATATAACTCCCATTACACAGTGTCACTTTTTAGATACAAGTCCTTGACTTGTAAACCCACAATTGAGACCCTGAGAAGTGCTACCCAGGAGGTGAAAATTTTCCCTGCTGAAATCCAAAATTCAGCCCCTGAGCAAAGAGACGTTTGTGCATAGCCTGCGCTGAGGTTCCCCCACCTGCCTGAGGCACCTTTACCACACCATCTTTCCACTGCTTGTATTTCAGCTGCCGTTTGTCTATCAGAGTTGGCTACCAAAGGATGCACGGAAGGAAATGTCTTTAGTGGAATGCAGGAACAGAACTCTAATCCTGAAGATCTGATCCCCCACTAAAGGAGGTCAGCTCCTCAGGGTGTGTAAATAAGCCCTTCAGTATGGTAGAGAAACAGTTCAGATCATCAAGATTTCAGCTCTATTTCTCTAACCCTCAGAAGGCATTCAACTCCTCTCGGTAGAGAACTCTTTCAGCCAACCCCAACAGGTGAGAAGGAAGCTTGGCAAGGAGCAACAGTTTGCAATCTTCTCTGCCAGCTGCTTCTCCATTGATTTAAGGTTGTAAGTGCAAACAGACTGACAAGCACCCTCATTGCAATCACATAAACTGGAGGGGGGGACAGGCATGGCATTTTATATAAAATATCCATATCAAGGTAATCAAGGACTGTATCTGGGTGTTCTTTGCACATACAGGAATAGGAAATAATTTAGCATCCGAATTCTGTTGATAATCACTGAATAAATAAAGCAGAATTTTACCTCTCATCCTCTCATAACTACTGAAAAAAATAAAGCAGAGTTCTTGGTTTCATCTTTTCTTGATGACTTCTTTGGGTAGCATACTCTTGCTGAAAATGCTGGATTACATTAGAAGCTTGTACTAAACAACAGGTTGTTGAACCCCAGCACTTTAGCTCTTAGAAATTCTGCCAAACTTTTGTGGATTGTGTACAGTTAGATAGAATCAAATCTTTTTGATTGTTGGGAGTTTGGGTGAAGAAGAAAAGGGGTATTGGTCTTACCTGATATGCCTCTTCTCATAAAGTGGAGCTAGCATCCAGGAATGGGATGACACTGTCCATTCAGCTGATCAAGACTGAGTCTGTAAAATTGTAGATCTCCGCCTCTGGCTCTAATTCCCCCTCTTTGGCGAAGACTGATAGACTCAGCGTGTGTTCTCCCAAGGTTCACTCAGAAGGTAGAAAGATCACAATTTGGTGTCCCGGAACGCAGACCAGACCAACTTTGGGTGGGACTGGATGCTAGCTCCACCCTACGAGAAGAGGCCTATCAGGTAAGACCAATGCCCCTTCTCCATCCATAGTGGGTGGAGCTAGCATCCAGGAATGGGACATACCAAAGCAGTCTGTCCACTGGGAGGGTTAAGTTTGCGAATGTACTCTTTGAAGAACTCTGCGATCAAAGGCTGCCTCCGCCGATGCAAAAGCGTCAATTTTGTAGTGGCGGATAAAAGGCATTGGGGAGGCCCAACTGGCCGCTCTGCAGACCTCCTCGATGGACGCTTGCACGGACCATGCTGCCGTCGTTGCTGCACTGTGTTATGTAGTGTGCCATCACACGGGCCGGCCTTGGTAATGACGAGGTCATAAGCTCTCGCCATGGTGCTACGCAATCATCGTCCAACAGTGGAAGGAGACATCTTCTGCCCCAAGGAATTAGGTTGGAAGGAGACAAAAAGAGCCTCCATCCTGCGCAGCGTGGATGTGCGCTTAATGTATATCTTGAGGACCCGCCTAACATCAAGGGTGTGCCACTGTCTCTAGGGCGTGGGGGGGGGGTTGGGACAGAAATTAGTGGAGTGGCCTCTGCTGAACCAAAATGGCCACCTCCTCGGCAATGTGGCCAACTGAAAACAAAATGGCCACTGCTGTTGCAACATCAAACGGCTGAAAAATAGCAGGTGAGTGCTCGCTTTTTGGAGCTTTGAATCCCCGGGAATCGCCTACAGCGAGGCAATTAACTGCTTGTTAGCAGGGCTACAGCGAAATCCTCCGTTCTAAAGGGTGGCGGTGCCTAAGGAACCAGGAGACTTTTGTGCTGGAGGGGAGAGACAGTGAGTCGCTCGAGTGCAATAATTCCTGCAGCAATGTTCACAGTTCCACGCTGTCTTGCCCTTGTCGAGGCGGCACAACAGAGCGCGAGACTCCTCTGGCTGTTGGTCACTCGAGTGCTAGGCTCCTGTGACAAAAAGGTAATTGAACTCAGGGTATTCGGAGCTCTGACAGCGAAGCGCAGGTTAGTAGGCAATCAGCTGTTCAGCACAATGCTCCAGGAGTGCGAAACTCCGTGGCCAGAACCAATGTTCCCTCTAACATTAGAAAACACCGTGCGGCAGTTGGAAACTGCCACGTGGCATTTTCTTATCACGTACGCAGCTGCGCTCGCCTCACCTTCAGCTGCCTACCATCCTGGGGGATTATTAGTTCTCCTCCTCCGCCATGCCGGGCCCCCTGTTCCCCTTTGCCTTTGGATGGCGCCAGGCCACACAAAGGCGGGAGGAGGTGCTGACAGGCTTTCCCGAGTCCCACGTGGGTCCTCCAGAATGGGGGCAGCAACCGCCTTTCTCGTCTCTGGGATCCCCCCTGGCGGCCGCCTCAGAGGAGCAGTTTTCCTCATCGCGAGGCGAGAACTGCCTTGCACGCGCGAAAACTGGGAACAGGATGGGGGGCACGACAATAGATGCCCACCCGTCCTAACAGCCAGCGCTGCGCTCTGCCCCACCTTTATATTTGCCTGACCCCTGCTGTCGGCAGCAGAAGCACATGGCCGATCTTATTGGATGCTATAGCGATGCCTCCTTGCCACAGGCAATGTTCCCTCTAACATTAGAAAACGCCGCACAGCAGTTGGAAACTGCTGTGCGGCGTTTTATCACATGTGCGGCCGCGCAGCCATGCAGCTTAGAGGGAACAGTAGCCAGAACCGCAACGCCTCACAGGTAGCTTGTCACTAGGGAGAGGTCGGAGCTCAGAGCTCCTAAGACACGTTAGGAGGGGAAAAACCCCCAATCACAAAATGGTCCTCGGCTAGAGGCTCGTCAAAACGTCTAGAGCCGAAGCTCTGTGCCGTGCTCGACCCAGCGATGCAAAGATGTGACAGGAGTCAGCTGGGGAGAAAAACTCTCAATAAGTAGTTCTCGATGACAGTTGAAGGAAGGTGAAGAATATCTCACAGGAATGGGAGACAAAAAAACACACGTCCTTTCAGTCAGAGGACTGAGTCATAGAGGGGGAATTAGAGCCAGAGGCGGAGATCTACAATTTGACATACTCAGTCCTGATTGGCTGAATGGACAGTGTCATCCCATTCCTGGATGCTAGCTCCACCCACTATGGAGAATCTGCAAAAATCTTTTGGGAGGGATGAAAGGATGGCATACTGCTTTTTACTCCTCTGCACAGCCTGCCATTCTTCCCAGTGCTTTCCTTACCTCCACTTGTGAAGCCAAGGACTTTACTGGTGATTGCTAAGGGAAAACTATTCCTGAAAGAGCAGAGACCCCAATTGGATATGTTACACCTGAAACCAAGGACATGAGTAACAGTAACTATCCAACCAGCCTATCCTCTTGCTCAGACCTTTCCTAACACCTTCTTCCTGTTAGTCTTTCCTCAAAACCATTTCTGAGAGGAAGAGGCATGACTGGTTCTTGTCTCAAACAGAACATAAATATTTCAATCCAGATACAGGTCACTAGAAACCAGCTTTTCTGTTTTGGAATGTAAAATTTTATAAGAACCAAAGTCTAAACTTTGCTACTATCTCCATCCCCTACAGAAAGTCAACAGACAATAAGGACTCGATGATGGAAATTCAAAAATCCTGGATTTCCAAAATATTTGCATTTTTACAAATGGAAAAAAGCACAATTCTGCAAGAGCATAAATCTTATTTTAAAATTATCTATCTGTGTCTTTTTGCGTACTGCCCCAAATCAGCAAAAGCTGACTTTCAACAACAGATATATGGCCCACAACACACCTGACATCACTATTGTGGAAAAGAAAAAAGTCTGGTTCACTGATATTACAATACCAGGTGATGCACGAATTGAAGAGAAACAACTAGAGAAAATAACGAAATACCGCAATCTGTAAATTGAAGTTAAGCGATTGTGGAGGAAGAAATCAATGGTTGTACTAATAGTAATAGGACCTGTTGGAGCAATACTCAAAGGTCTGCCTAGATACATGGAAATTTTGAACTTATCAGACCTCAATATTCTGACTTTGCAAAAAAAAACCTCCTTACTCAGAATTGCCTATATATTCAGATGTTAACAGCTCTAAGGTTCTTGGTTAGGACTTGAAATGTTAAGTTTTTACCAATCCTAGGCTGTGAATCAAATTGAAGATTAAATCAATAATAACAATAACAATTCCCAGACTGTGAATCGAATTGAAGATTAACCATAATAATGCAAATTAAATTCAAAATTTCAAAACAGCTTCATACTGTTTTGTTTACATATCCACAGAAATGACTCCAAAGCAGCAGTACATTCTTGTCTCTCTTACTTACTCTCTACCAAAATAAGTGTGAGAAAAGGATAAAATATGTCAAGGCAAGTGGTTGAAACTTACCTGTTTGAAAAAAGAATGGTTCAGCAATGCATTTGCACTTGGCCTGTATATGGAGAGAGAGAAAAGGTTGTACACCAGCATGTAAAAGTTGCAGAAATTGGAGAAGATCCAGAAACTTCTCCCTTCAGAATATATGTAAGATTCAAATATGGGGAAAATACAGCTGAGAAAGAGAACAATATCAACATCAAAAGCCAGGATATAGTTCTGCAATGGAGTTTTCTATGGCAGGCATACCTACTACTGCTACTACTTTTTTTGCATGAACGTATTTGAGCTTTTCCAGGAAGAAAAGAAGTTGTTTCAGGGAGCAGCAGTGAATACTCTGCTCTGATTCTCTGAACAAGCCAGAGAAAAGCAAAATAAGAGACTTCCTTCAGTTTTGGAAAGCCAATGTTATGTTAGCAGTTGTTGCCTGGCAGTATGTTATTTGCCTTCAATCGATAGAATGAATAAAAGGATATTTTCTAAGGCAGATGATAGCATGAGAGCCCTTCATTCAAGCTCACATGCTGATTGAATAAGCAACTTTTTCCTAAACATAGTGCTTACTAGACATTCTTGTCCAGACCCTGGAGGAAGAGTGAGATTTAGCCTCATCTTCTGCTGATAGCGACCTGACCAATGTTTACCATTCACATTAGACTGACAATAAGGAATGAGTACTATCCAGAGGTGGTATTCAGCCGGTTCACGCAAACTGTTGGTGGAAATTTGGCCAAGGTCGCTGAACCAGTAGCGATGGCCGGCTGGCAATGCCCTTGAACTGGTTCCCTGGTCGCTGCTCACTTGCCCCGCCCGCCATGTTCATTGCCATGTTCTTCCCGCACGCGCATCCCATTGCCTTGTAAGCCCAATGGGATGCACATGCACGAAGAACATGGTGGCGACAGCACAGCAGCAGCTTTTGCCGCGACTTCCGGTACTTTTCGGCAGCCTGGGAGGTTTCTTTGGCAGCCACTTCCCAGCAGCGGCGGCTGGCTGGGGGTTGCCGAAAACTCTTGTCAGCTTTCCTTCCAGACTCTGAACCAGCCGCCACGGAAGGTAAGCAGCCCGAACAAAGAGGCGATGGTGGGGGAGGAAGCGGGGCTAGGACCGGGGATGGTAAGGGGGGGGAAACAGGGCAACTGGCGAAGGGAGAGCGGGGTAGATAGGTGGAAAAATTTTACTACCTTTTCCTGTGGGTATGGCTAGGTGGGGGTTCATGTGACTGAGTGGGCGTGGGTGATATCAAGTTGACCACGCCCACTCAGTCACATCCCCCCCACCTAGCCATGCCCACCGAACCGGCAGCAAAAAATTTTTGAAACCCACACTGGTACTATCCAAAAATTACCTCTGAGCCAGGCACTGTCTCACATTAACATAAATCCATACATCATATAAACTAAGAGATTCATGTTGAATGGACGCAAACAAGTAGCTCAATATTGAATTTATTTAATTACCAAACCACCTGATTTGTAGAGAGATTCATTTGAAAATTCTATAATTAGTGGGACAAAATATCACGCATGGAGTGCATATGAACACCTAATTTCAACAAGCCAATAGCAGTAGAATTTCCCCCCTGGAAAATGGCTTTAGTTGGCACTGGCTCTTGGAGTTTTGAGCAAATTTCAGGAAACAAAACATCACTATGTCATTTGGTTCCCTTGTGATATACTAATATTAATTCTTCTCTTTGAAATATTTTGTTAAAATTATTCAGAAATCAGATTGCATTGGCATAGGGCCTGGATATATGAGAAAAAAACCTATCCTCAACTGTTTCTCCCCATCTGATAGGAAGCATCCAAAATAATGGATGCTTTCCAGGTTCCCTCTAGTAAATATTGTCATCTTGTAGGAACAAGGAAGGCTGTCTTCTGTGTTGTGATCCCTACCAGAAATTCTCCCAGAAATGCAGCCAGTGCCCTCCCTTATGGGGATCTGAAAAGCTCTGAAGACCTATGGTTAATGTGTTTCTGGGGCCCTATTGTAGTTTTTGCCATTGTTATGACTGTTTCAGTTTGGGCTGCCTAAATTGGTACAGGTTTTCAAGTGTTGTTCTTGTTCTTGGATTTTGCAAGCTGCTTGCTGGTCAGTTGCAAAAAAATTAAATATATAAATAAAGGGGGGGAAACCCTCTGTTAATGTTTATTTGATTGTTTTGGTGTATGCATGCACATTGTTAGTGCAGTTATAACTGATGCTCGTTAATGCTCTTTGCTGCAAAATTGATTTAATAATTAACTGCAATTCTTAATTCTTTCATTGTAAAAGTGACCATTTTTTCAATTCATGGTGATGGTTTTTATTACTGTTAGTGCTGTTGAGCACTAATGAGTTTTTAAAGATATGAGTGCAGGCAGTTCAGACTAAAGTTTTTGTGGTGGGCCCTTCTGAATTCCAACCAAACAACACATTGTCTTTCTTTTTGCTAATGAAACAAGATTTTTAGTGGGGGGGGAGAACCCTATTAAAAAAAAGGGGGGGGGTAATTTTAAAAATATTTTTGAAGTAATTTTTATCTGAATGAACTGCTCAGCCCATTTTCTGCCAAGCTTGTTATTATTGTATGGTTTGCCTTAGAGGAAGCTGAAAGAAATATGGGAAATTAACATATTCTTTAAAAAAGAATATAAATTCTAACCCTTTTAAAAATCTTTTCAATAAACATACCCTAAGGGAAATTATGCTTTAAAGTCCTTTGAGGTAATAATAAACTGAATCCATTTTTTCTAAAGGAAATACGTTAAAGCTTCAAAAAAATGCTTTTGGTTGATTTTTTTCTACAAGTTGGTTAGTTGGCAGACTTGCATTGCATGAAAAGAAGGAGCCAAAGGATTTATTTTGCATTTCCACTTTTTTACCATTGCTGAAACAATAAGAAAAAATGTTTTCGCTTTACCTGCATCACTAATCTGAACCTACTTGCTTTTTCATTTTTCAAGTTCTTTATCTGACAAATTTATATTTTCCTTGATATTTTCATCATTCATTCCAAGAGCAACCAATTCCACAAACATATACAACATGTTTATTCATCCCAAACCATTCAAAACTTGCTCATTTGACATGGAGAAACTGATTCAACAGGATATAATATTTACATCTTTTGCAACAATTTGTATTCTGCTTCCAACTGAAACCTGTTGAACATTTTAGCTCTGATGTTAGCTCCACCACTTCACAGATTACCATATCCCTTGAACTTCACTCTATTCACTATACCTCAAGTCTGGGTTCCTTTGCAAGCACTGCTCTACAAAGTTGTGAAAGTATGATGAGAAAGTACGGTGGTAAGGATGCAGTGCTGCTTCACCATTAGAGGCTCTAGCATTGCTGGCTGCCATGCCTTCTCCAAGACTACTGCTAGCCCCAGAGCGTGATGGCTTCATAGTCAGCTCTTCTGGAGGAATAGTAGTTGTGTCTAGTAGACAAGGGACAGTTCCATTGAGTTTCTCCAAAAGCATCTGAAGCATGAGAACAAAATGTTTGGTGAAAAATATCACATTACTGTAGAGCAGTTAGTGTTATATTAATTCTAGTGGCTTTGCTGTCATATATATAGTCAGGGACTGAAGTGAAAGGGAAACAGAAAAATCTCCTACTTGTGTTGCAGGCATATCTTTGAATGGAACATGGCCATTTGCTAGCTCACAGGCTGTTATTCCTACACTATAGATATCAGATTTTGCATCATAGCCTTGTAGGTTCTAAAATCAGAAAAGCAAAAAGTATTGAATTATAAATATTATTCAATGAAATTTAAATTGAAAAATATACAAGCTAAGCATATCATAATTACCCCAAATCAATCCATTCATCAATCAGACAATGTTTTCATTGCAGCCTCAATGTCAGACAAAAAGTTTTCTTAAGAATGAATAAAAGATATTGAAACTTCTACAGTCAGAATACCAAGTAATTTTAAAAAAGACATTATCTGAAGCTGTTCAGAAACAAATTGTAAAATAGATGGTGAAAATGTATGCCATGCACACTTAAAGGTTGAGAAACATATACCAAGAAAATTAACATACCTGCTGCAAGACCTCTGGACTAAGCCATGGTAGAACTTTGATGCTAAATTTGGGGAAATCATGAACTACTTTGAGACGCTGACCATGGCTGATCATACTGAGGTTACTGCGCAAGCCAGAAAGATATACTTTTCCATCTGCAGATATCAGGATATGACTGGCCTTCACACTCCTGCATGCAAAAAGGACAGAGTGAAACAGCCACAAACCCCCATCCAGCCAAACCAACTCCATTTTATACAGAGAAACAAAAACTCTGGAATTTGAGACAGAAGGTATTGTTGAGAAGTTCAGCAAATATTTGCGCTGTGGCAATGCTAATCTCAACAAAAAGCCAAAGCTGGAAATGATTATTTTACTAGTTAACATTTACAATTATCTTTCTTACCTATGAACATAACCCATATGGTGTATATAATCAAGAGCTTTCAATACCCCTTGAAGGATGTAAGCCATAGCTAATTCACTCATACCATCCATAAAATGTGTACGTATTAAATCTTTAGCAGAACCTTTAAAAAGAGAATACAATATTATGATTTGATACAGTCCAGAAAATCTTAATAGACATATCTTCTATTATCTATAAAAATCAGAAAGATGAGAAGCGATTAAATGTGAAGTTGTAATTCTACTTCACAAAAGACTAAGATTTCTCATTCTTTATGAAGGCTATTTTCTACATCAGCATTGGTGAGAATGAGAGAAACCAAAGACTTTCATAAAGATCAAGAACCAATGGGATATAAAATCTACTGCTGGACTAAGTTTAGGAAGACTTAGGTTCAAATTACTACTTAGTTATGAAGTTAAGCTTTGTGAATTTGGATCACTATTACACTAACATTACTGTTCAGAGTAATCTTTCGAATCAAAAGAAGGAAAGAACCATGTACATTGAAATGAGGTACTTAGAAAACATATAACATTTATATTTAATCATTTGGTATGATAGTTAGAATATATTTTCCCTGGAAAGTTCATGTGCATAATTCTCCCAAGTATAGATGAAAATGGAGGAGCTGCAGTTATCCTTAATGGATCTTCTTTCTCCATACTGACAGCAGAAGAATAACTCTTCTTGTTTCCCTCAATCTAATCTATTCCACTCTCCTACTGTCAACATAATTCACAATCAGGACCTTCTTACTTTGGATTACCAAAAAGTGACTTGGTATCTCTGGTAATACAGGGCATTCTGTTTTTGCTTGCACTACTTTAGAAATATCTGTATTTTAAAATACTTGGCCTTTCAAAAAAAAAATCTAGCAATGTACATTAATTTGAATTTACTTAGTTAATAATTAGTTCAACAATAAATTCTAAAATACAAATTAATATAAAATCAATATATCTATCTATGTTTAGGCAATTAATGAAAAATCTAATATATTGAATAGAAACATAGCTTTATGGGTCTTTAATTTTATTTTAATGCTGTCACTAATTATTATCAATGCCTGAATATGCTTTCATTACATCATAAAAAAAATCCTGTGTGAAAGAGCAGGAAGATCCTTTCTATTCTTACTTACCATATGCCATGAAGGATGTAACAACCCATAGTTCATTGTCAGCTATGAAGGCTGCTTTATATGGCACTAAGTTGGGGTGGCTGAAGAATTTTGAGACATGAAGCTCACCCTGAAATCCAAAATGTAACAAGATATTATTGGCAAATCAGACGTGAGATATGGAGTAAGATATGACAATGCAGAGGGAATTAAATAATAATAATTACCAATAAAATATAGTACCGTATTTTTCGGAGTATAAGACGCACCTTTTTACCCCCCAAGAGGGTGAAAACTTGGGTGTGTCTTATACAACGAATGCAGCTCCACCCAGCAACCCCCACCCTTTGGCCTCTACCTCCCAACAATTTACCTCTTTGCACAAACAGCAGCAGAGCCTGATTAGCACAAGAAACTGATTATCAGCCTCCTGATCTACAGCTGAGAGGCTGCAGCCACTGGTAAAATGAAACTAACTACCGTGGCTGTAAGGAGACAAATTGCTGGGAAATAGAATGCTGGCAATGTTGGACTGCTGAAACTGAAAAGAGATAACAGCTCATGTGGCCTAGAGGTGGAGCTCTTGCCTCACAATCAGGAGGTTGTGAGTTCTATCCTAGGTAGAGTCTTAGTCCTGTTATATGGGATGAGTTTGAGCCTATCACTCCTGATGATGTGGACAAGGCCATAGGAGCGATGAGCGCCTCCACTTGTTTATTGGACCCGTGCCCCTCCTGGCTGGTCTCAGCCAGCAGGGAGGTGACACGTGGCTGGCTCCAGGCTGTTGTGATTGCATCTTTGAGAGAGGGGTCCATCCCGCAGCCCTTAAAAGCTGTGGTGGTGAGGCCCCTCCTCAAGAAGCCTTCCCTGGACCCAGCGGATTTAAAGAACTTCCGTCCAGTCTCCAACTTACCCTTTGTGGGTAAAGTTGTCAAGAAAGTGGTGTCGCTCCAACTCCTGCGGTTATTGGAGGACACTGATTATCTGGATCCCTTTCAATCGGGTTTCAGGCGCGGCTACAGTACGGAGACTGCTTTGGTCGCTCTGATGGATGATCTCTGGCGAGCCCGGGATGGAGGTCATTCCTCCATCCTGGTGTTACTTGACCTCTCAGCGGCTTTTGATACCATTGACCATGGTATCCTTCTGCGTCGACTCGGGGAGGTGGGAGTGGGAGGCACCGTTTTACGGTGGTTCTCCTCCTACCTCTCCGATAGGACGCAGTCGGTGTTGACAGGAGGGCAGAAGTTGGCCCCTAGGCCCCTGATTTGCGGGGTGCCTCTCGCCCATCCTGTTTAACATTTACATGAAACCGCTGGGTGAGATCATCTGACGACACGGGGTGAGGTATCAGCAGTATGCTGATGATACCCAGTTGTACATCTCCACCCCGTGTCAGTTCAGGGAAGCAGTTGATGTAATGTGCCGCTGCCTGGACGATGTGAGGGTCTGGAGTGAATAGACTCAAACTCAACCCTGACAAGACTGAGTGGCTATGGATATTGCCCCTCAGGGATTATGTCGACTTCCCCTCCTTGGTTCTCGGGGGAGAAAAATTAACTCCCTCAGAACGGGTTCTCAATTTGGGTGTTCTCCTAGACCCACAGCTTAAATTGGAGCAACATCTTTCAGCTGTGGCTAGGGGGACCTTTGCACAGATCCATCTTGTGCATCAATTGCGACCCTACTTGGAGAGGGAGGCTTTGCTCACAGTCACTCATGCCCTTGTCACCTCACGGCTAGACTACTGTAACGCGCTCTACATGGGGCTACCCTCAAAGAGCATCCGGAGACTGCAATTGGTACAGAATGCAGCTGTGCGAGCTGTAGTGGGTGTGCCGAGATACACCCAAGTAACACCCATTCTCCGCCAGCTGCATTGGTTGCCTATTAGTCTCCGATCGCAATTTAAGGTGTTGGTTTTCACCTTTAAAGCCCTACATGGCTCAGGGCCAGGCTACCTTCGGGATCACATCCTACCACACACCTCCCTACGACCAGTTAGGTCCCACAGAGTGGGCCTCCTCCGGGTCCCATCGGCCAAACAATGTCGGTTGGTGGGGCCACGGGGGAGAGCCTTCTCTGTGGGAGCCCCGTCCCTCTGGAACCAACTCCCACCAGAGATCCGGATTATCCCCACTCTACTGGCCTTCCGTAAAGCCGTAAATACATGGCTCTTCCGGCAGTCGGGGTGAAAAAAAAGATCAGATTCCCCCATGAATGAATGTTTTTTAAAATAATGTTCCATTTTTAAAAAATGTTATTATTGTTTTTATTGGTACTGTTCTTATCTATGTTGTACGCCGCCCTGAGTCCTACGGAATTGGGCGGCTTATAAGAACGTTTATTAAATTAAATTAAATTAAATTAAATTAAATTAAATTAGAGGCAGATATAGGGTTTCCTGCTTGGGCAGGGAGTTGGACTAGATGACCTGCAAGGTCCCTTCCAACTCTGTTCAAATTATTAGACTTATTTTTTAAAGACTGTTTTATTATTGTTCTAGACAACTTAACAAAATGAAGAAGCTTTTTAAAATAAATGAGGCGGCCTCTGAGGCAGCCCAGTGCTTTTGTATCTTCTTTTAAATAGCAGAGAATGTATACTTACAGAAAGCCACATCAAATTTAAAGATCTGTAAAAGTATAATCTGAAATGTAACAGTGTCCTGTTTAGTATTAAGATAAGGCAGCTGAGTTAAACCCTCACTTAGTCATGTTTGGAGTAGATCTATTTAAATAATTGGGAGGAGTTAGTATGATTACATTTAAGAAAACTTTCTGGCATTATGTACATTTCTCCAATTGTTTGCTATTTCTATGGGTCAGGCACACACACACAGAAATACACAGCAAACTATGTACTGTATGTACTGTTTGCTGTTTGGCAAATTGCTGGGAGGCAGAGACCTTTTTTCCTTGTTTTCCTCGCCCAAAACTAAGGTGCCTCTTATACTCCGGTGCATCTTATACTCCAAAAAATACGGTATTTTGTTAATAATGTAATTTATTCATTCAGATTTTTAGCTGGCAGAGTTCATGGAGACTTTAGTGACTAACACCAGAGGCAGGAAGTACTATTGAAATGAATAAAATATTACTATACTTTTTTCCAGTAATATTAAATTGCCCCCTGTGGGAACAGAATACAGACCAAATGGGCTTCATTCATAATATTTTTTATGTTGTACTGTACAATTGTCATATATTAATCTGGGTAAGAACTAAAAACACTTCTAGGAGGGACCAACCAAACAAACAAATTTGGCATGATTGCTAGCTTTACCTGCAAAAATGCTACCATCTCATTGGTGCAGGCTTCTAAGTTGACTCTCCGGACAGTGACAAATTCCCCACTTGGTTTATATTGTGCCAGATTCACAGTCATTAATTCCTCAAAACCTTTTCCTGAAAAAAACATGTAGCACCTTTACAATACTATTTCAATCAAAATGAGACATGTAACATCTCAAACATTTTTTTGCACTTATCCATTTTGAAGGTTTTAGTTATGGTAGAATTCAGGGAAGTCATCTCCTTAATAGAATAATAGAGTTGGAAGGGATCTTGAAGGTCTTCTAGTCCAACCCCTGCTTAGGCAGGAAACCCTACACAGGGTTCAGACAAATGGTTATCCAATCTCTTCTTAAAAACTTCCAGTGTTGGAGCATTCACAACCTCTGGAGGCAAGCTGTTCCACTGATTAATTGTTCTAACTGTCAGGAAATTTCTCCTTAGTTCTAAGTTGCTTCTCTCCTTGATTAGTCTTCATCCATTGCTTCTTCTCCTGCCCTCAGGTGCTTTGGAGAATAGCTTGACTCCCTCTTCTTTGTGGCAGCCCCTGAGATATTGGAAGATTGCTATCATGTCACCACTAGTCCTTTTCATCAGACTAGACATACCCAGTTCCAGCAACCGTTCTTCATGTTTTAGCCTCCAGTCCCCTAATCATCTTTGTTGCTCTTCTCTATACTCTTTCTAGAGTCTCCACATCTTTTTTACATCGTGTCGACCAAAACTGGATTCAGTATTCCAAGTGTGGCCTTATCAAGGTATTATCAAGTGGTATTAACACTTCAAGTGATCTTGATTCTATCCCTGTTTATGCAGCCTAGAACTGTGTTGGCTTTTTTGGCAGCTGCAGCACACTGCTGCTCATATTTAAATGATTGTCCACTAGGACTCCAAGATCCTTGTCACAGTTACTACTATTACTACTATTACTACTATTACGGTACATATACTGTACCTGTGCATTTTGTTTTTCTTGCCTAAATGTAGAACCTTACTTTTTTCACCATTGAATTTCATTTTGTTAGATAGCGCCCAATGTTCAAGTCTGTCAAGATCCTTTTGTATCTTAAGTCTGTCTTCTGGAGTGTTGGCTATTTCTGCTAGCTTGGTGTCTGCAAATTTGATGAGTTCCCCATTTATCCTCTCGTCCTAATCATTGATGATGTTGAAGAGTTCTGGGCTTAAAACAGAGTCTTGGGGTACCCCAGTGCACACTTCCCTCCATGTAGATGTAGTTCCACTGAGGACTTCATGTTGAGTGCGGTTGGTCAGCCAGTTACAAATCCATATGTTGTTGATAATGTTTAACCCATATTTTTTATTTTATCAAGTAGTAGGTTATGGTCTACTTTATCAAATGCCTTACTGAAGTCCAAGTAAATTTTATCAGCAGCATTCCTCTGGTCCACTAATTTTGTCACTTTGTCAAAGAATGCAATAAGATTAGTTTGGCATAATCAGTTTTTGACAAACCAATGTTGGTTTTTGGTTATAACTATTATTCCAGCTGTTCACTGATTCATTGCTTGATTATCTTTTCCAGAAACTTTCCTGGTATTGTGGTCAGGCTGATAGGTTTGTAGTTTCCTGGATCCATTTTTTTTCTTTTTTGAAGATGGGAACTACATCAGCTCTTTTCCAGTCCTTTGGCAGTTCCCCGGTGCTCCAGGATCTTTGAAAGATATAGTTCAGTGGTTCTGAGATCTGATCTGCCAGTTCCTTCAGAACCTTGGCGTGTAATCCATCAGGTCCTGGTGATTTGAACTTGTCTAGGGTAGACAGGTGCTCACCATTTTGTTCCCTATTTTAATTTGTGTTCCTAATCTGTTTTTTGTGGTGCTGTTTTTGATAGGTTGGACTGTTTTTTCTCTCTGTGTAAAGACAGATGCAAAAAATTAGTTAAGTAGTTCTGCTTTCTCCCTGTTGCTTGTCACCTTCTTGCCACTTTCTCCCAGCAATGGACCAATTGTTTCCTTGACTTTTTTCTTGTTTTTAACATGTTGGAAGAAGCTTTTTTTGTTATTTTTTACTTTTGTCGCAAGCCTTTGTTCATTGTGAGTCTTAGCTTTCCACACTTCATCTTTGCAGGCTCAGGCTATTTGCTGATATTCTGGCCTAGTTATGTGCCCCTCTTTCCACTTTTTATACTTGTCCTTTTTGTGTTTCAATTTGTCAGAGAGTTCTTTATGCAGCCATGCTGGTTTCTTTTGAGAGCTGTTATTTTTCTTCTTCATTGGTATTGTGCTTTTATAATCTCACTTTTCAAAATATCCCAAACTTCTTGAGTTGTTTTCCTTTTGAGGATTCTCATCCATGAAATCCTTCCCAAGCTCTAAATTTATTAAAATTAGCTCTCTTAAAGTCCAAAGCTCTAGTTTGACTTTGTTCTATTGCTTATGCTTGCATAATGTTGAATTCCAATATTACATGATCACTCCCCCCTAAGGTTCCTATAGCTTCAATACCTTCTATCATTTAATCTCTGTTAGTGAGAATTAAGTCCAATATGGCTGATCCCCTTGTTCCCTTCTCTACTTTTTGGGAAACAAAATTGTCTGCTAGGTTTGTCAGGAACCTGTTTAATCTTCCACTTGATGCAGTTTGATGTCAGGGTAGTTAAAATCCCCCATTACCATTGTGATGTGCTTCCAAATTTTTAAGTTAACTGACTAGCAAAAAGTTCATCTGTTTCCTCTCTTTGGTTGAGTCCATAGTATACACCTATGGCAATGTCATTTCCCCCCATTTAATACTGACCCAAATGCATTCAAGACAGTTTTCGTCATTGTTGTGCTCTATTTCTGTAGAGATGTAGTTATTTCTTATATATAGTGCAACTCCACCTCCTCTTTTATTTGGTCTATTTCTTTTAAATAATTTAAATCCCTCTAGCTGTATGTTCTGTTTGTGGGTTTCATCCCACCAAGTTTCTGTAATGGCAACAATATAATATCGGCCCTCATTTACTTGAATTTCTAATTCACCCTGTTTATTCCTCATTTATTTATTCCTCATTTATATTTTAAAGCTCATTTCTTCAATCACTTTTTTGCTAATAAGTTAAGGCATTCATTTATATATTTTTCATTACTTTAATTTGTTGATTTTAGTTAAGAAGGTAAATCAATAATTGGAGAATAAAATTAATTCTCAACATTCTCCTAGTTGTCCACCCCCCCCCCCTATTCATTTCTTCTTCCAGCTTGGGGTCACCTATTCTTTTCTGGTTTTTGGTAAGAATTTAATTTTATTCAAAAGATTAAAATCGAAAATAAAATAAAATATGAACAGAGACAAAAGAAAACCTGGGTTGTCAGCTTTGTAGCTGACAACTTTGGTATTTTTAACCGCTGAGTCATTGTGCCCCCTGTGTATTCAAACTAAGAGATGTATTAAAAGATGATGGTGTGGCATTTGGTAGCTCATAATCCCAACATAATTTTTCCCTCATTTTGCCCCCTTTTTCCTTGTCAACTAGTGTAGGAATGGGGGGCATTAGAGTACTAACTTTATATTCTTGATTACAATTACTAAATAATTTCATGTTATTACCATGCAGCCTAATTTAGTGGGATTAATTTAAAATATCTGAGGAGAAAGTAAGTTACCTAACCTTGTCTTTAGATTTATAACTAGTTTGAGATTACAGTAACCAACATTACCTATTATGGTCAGTAACTCATAACAACTGATGTCAGGCAGATAACTGCTCATGGTGTCCCTCTTTGGGGAAGATGTTATTGACTCTGAACTTGCCTCATTGGTCTAGAAGATAAAAAGTAAAATATGGAAAATATTATAAAATCTGTAAAACAATATTGCATATCTTTGGTACTCTATATATCAGTAGAGAGAAATAGAAAACATTTCCTTTGCTGAAGGTGGTATCATCTCTAAAATGCATTTTTTTGAAAATTAGCTGTAAAATGCTATCCAACTCTTTATACAATGTTTGACTGTATTTCTTGCTAAATCTGTCACAAGAAGCATTTGTTCTTCTTCAAAATTGTTACTTCTAAATAGACATACACATCTTTATTATTGCTCAAAACATGCAATTCAATATTTCTAGGTATATATTTGTAACCCCGGGGTTGACATATTATATAGCTTTCAAGAGTACCAGAACAATTTTTCTGCTCAGTTCTGCAGAATATTTCAAGTTCAAACTTTAGCATATCAAGATAAAATTATTCAGAAACCAGGATGTAGAAGTTTCTCAGTGTAATGTAGGAAGACCACTAACCTACAAAGCTGATCACTCTCAGCAAGATGGATCAAAGATTAGGAGATTCTATCACTACCTCCAAAATGCTATATTAATTATACGTTCTTTGCAATACAACAGAAAAAAATTAATTGTCTTCTCCTTTTAGTATCTCTCCCTTTTTTGAAAAGCACAACATATTTGAGTTCACTTAAGAAACATATAATAGCAATACTTTATTTAAAAAAGAAAGTAAAATACTAGAAAGGAAAACTTGCAAGCAGAACAGGAACTCAGGTTTTGGAGCAGAATAGATATTGTCTAAAAGCTCAATTTAATAAGTTTACTCAAACTTTACTGAGTCCAATAAGGCTTAATTTGGTTCAATTCCAGCTTAAAACTCTTTTAAAATGTAGTATTCACACTAAACAAATGTAATTCAACTTTTGTGCTACACAAAATAAAAAAATAACACGTTGTTATTTACAGAGGAATAGTTTCCAGCAAATCTGTTAGCTCTTACAAAACATTATAAACTAATTTCTAAATTGCCACGCGAAAAAATAACTGCTTGAAAAATTCTATTCATGCAGAAGAAAACTACTAAGCTTGATGTTTTACAAACATATTAAAAAGTTTGAAATTAAAAATTTACTTGTGATATAACTTCTCCAAATAAATCAAACTACGCTGTTCCCCAAGGATTTCAACACTGGATCATTTTTGGTGTAAAATGGCAAACAATAAGCAAAGGAATTTTTCATTTCAAAAGTGTCAGTTTTTTATAGAATAAATTTGGTTGAATTTGTTTTGATAAAACTTGTTTGGAAAATGTGATGTAGTACAAGCAACTAATGCACTGGTCAAAAGCTCAAAAGGTAGGGAAAAAAATGATACACATTTGCGATTTTTAGTATTGGCTAAATCTTCAGCATCATCTCTCAATCCCCCCCCGACCTTGTCTTCCTATAGTTATGTTATAATTCCCTCACCTAGATTTTTCCAGACGTTCCATTATTTCTTACAGCAAGATCTCTGCAGTCTTGACACATTAAAATTCTCTTTGTTCAAACAATTCCACTTATTGTTACTGTATCATAGAAGATTTCTCTTGAAAAAAATGTCTTTTAGAAACTGAAGTTATCAAGATTGAACATGCTTTTTACCCTGAACACTTTGAATTTTTATTGATGGCATCTCTACAGCTCATCACTGATGAAGGAATAATAATGGCTGAAAATAAGGCAGCTAATGGCTTTATGGCAGGGGTGGCCAAACCGTGGCGCATGCGCCAAACGTGGCGCATTGGATGATTGCAAGTGGCGCATTGCAATCATCCAAAGGACAGAAAAGGTGATGCTTTTCTGCCCGGCGAGCGGGACGGCAGCGCGCGCGGAAGGAAAGCCGGAGGACGGCGCCGAGGCTCTCCAGGCAGCAGCAGGTGACAGCGGGCGCCGGCTGAGTCATCTCACGGGCAGCCGCGCCGACCCTGCCTCTGCCGAGGAGGAGGGGGAAAGGGAAGCGCTCCCGCAGAGCATCCCGACTGCAAGTTATCGTCGCCCGTCCTGCCCAAGCGGCCACGCAACGTGACCCCGGAGCCGGATGGGCGCAAGGGCAGGAAGAGAGAGAAAAAGAAAGAAAAGGTGACGCCCCGCTCGCCGGGCGCCTCTGCGTTGCGGTCGGAATCACTTCCATTCGCTAAAACAGCGTCACCTTTTCTTTCTTTTTCTCTCTCTTCCTGCCCTTGCGCCTATCCGGCTCCGGGGTCGCGTCGCGCGGCCGCTTGGGCATGACGGGCGACGATAACTTGCAGTCGGGACGCTCTGCGGGAGCGCTTCCCTTTCCCCCTCTTCCTCGGCAGAGGCAGGGTCAGCGCGGCTGCCCGTGAGAGGACTCGGCCGGCGCCCGCTGTCACCTGCCGCTGCCTGGAGAGCCTCGTGTGCTCGGTGCCGTCCTCTGGCATTCCTTCTGCGCGCGCTGCCGTTCCATCCGAGAGCCGCCGAGTGGAGTGCGCTTGATGGGCTAAATCACCGCCTTTCTCCTCCTCCTCCTCCTCCCCCGGCTGGGCTGACGGCTGCCCATCTTCCAGGAGCCTTGGTAGGTTGGTGGCCGCTGGAACTTCTTCAGCCAGCCCCTCTCCAAAGCCAGGAAGGAAGGAAGGAAGGAAGGAAGGAAGGAAGGAAGGAAGGAAGGAAGGAAGGAAGGAAGGAAGGAAGGAAGGAAGGAAGGAAGGAAGGAAGGAAGGAAGGAAGAAGAGAGAGGGGGGGTTAGGAAGGCAGGAAGACAGAAAGAAAGAAAAAGATGTTAGGAAAGAAGAAAGAGGAAGGAAGGAAGGAAGGAAGGAAGGAAGGAAGGAAGGAAGGAAGGAAGGAAGGAAGGAAGGAAGAAGGAAGAAGACAGACAGACAGAAAGAAAGAAAAGTTAGGAAGGAAGGAAGACAGAAAGAAAGAAAAGTTAGGAAGGAAGGAAGGAAGACAGAAAGAAAGAAAGAAATGTAATGCTGATTAATGATTACTTTAATGACAATGACTCTACTGGACTGAACAGTGAAAATAGAGATAAAGATAACAGTGATAATGATAATAGAGATAAAGATATCAAGAATAATTATGTTCAGATTGATGATAAGGATTTTGAGATATATAAAATGGAAAAAGGAATGGAGAAAATTAAATATATACAGAAAGTAAAATTAAGAGAGAGGAAAAGAGCGTGGGGAAAGAGAACTTATTGGTACAAAATTAAAAGAAAGATGAAAAAAAATTAAGCAGATGGGGGTGGAGGAAATATATATATAAAAACAAAGTAGTTGAGAAACTAAAAGGGAATGGATGATGATATTGGAATATTATAGAAATGTTTTTTTAATTTAAAATTATCTTATTAAGAGAAAAAAAATTCTGTTTTTTTTATATACAGATTAATATTGTTTAACAAATTAAAAGATTTGATATTTTAGATATAACAAAGTTAATTAAGATGAGAAGTATGAATGATAAATATAAGTATTAGAGCTCAAAAGATGTATTATGATTGTGTATTTTTTTTCATTTATTTCAATTTATTTTTTCACATATGAAATTTGTTCAAATGAAAAATCTTAAAGGGGAAAAATGTATTATTTTAAGAGTTGAATATGTAATTGAATAAATTTAGAAAGAATTTTGATGATTAGTAAATGAAACAATATATTATGATTGTGTATAATTAATATAACGTTAGAAATTCAAAGATTTTTTCTTCTCTCGTTCTTTTTATAAAGATTAATAATGTCGAATCTTTTGGAATAATGTGGATAAAACAATGACAATAAGAGAAATATGGAATAAATATGATCACTAGAATTTAAGGGAAATTACTTAAATATTACATAATGAACAGGAAATATGAATGTTAATTACTTTAAAAATTATTAAAGTTGAGAGTTGATAAGTTAATTGATTTGGATTTTTTCCTTTCCTTTTTATATTTTATTTTTTCTTTACTTTTTGTTGAATATTTATAGAGTGGATAAAATTAGACAGAATTTTGATGATTAATATGAGAAATTAAAAGAATAATTGGGCATTTAGTTTTTTGATAGAACAAAGGATAAAAAACAGAAGCGATGAATAAAGAGATTAAAGAATTAAAGGAAGAAATTTGGCTTAAAATTAAGAAGCAGGAGACAGTAACTATCTTGGAAAGTTAAGCGAATAGCGATCAATCTGGATGGAAATTTGGAATTAACTGGTGCATATCCCAGATGACAAAACTAGAAATTAGATTTTTTTTTCTTTTTTCTTTTTTTGGGGAGGTAAGATGGAAATAGCAGCATGTACCTAGAAGAGAGTATAACATAAAAAAATAATAATATAACTATAATGATGGTTTTTTTTAAAAAAAGAGATATGATTAGTTTAAAATCGAGATTAGCATCAGTCTGTCAAATATAAAATGAGTTTAGTATAAAAGCACTCAAGGAAAGGTAAAGAAAGTGAAAGAGGAAGTAGGAGGGGAGGAAGAGAAGGTGTAGAGAGGGTAGAGGAGGAGGGAAGGAGTTAGAAAGTAGGAGAAGTTGGAGATAGAGAGAGGGGAGTGTAATGGAATAAAGTAGAACAGACTGATGAGGCAAGTGTTGAATAAGATACTGACTTTTGAATAATTGATTATATTGAACAAATATGCATTTTTATTGTAATATTTTAAGGTACATGTGTATTGAATTGTATATGAAGTGATGGAGAAAATAAAAAAAATTGAAAAAGAAAGAAAGAAAGAAAGTTGTATGGCCGCCCTGAGTCCTACGGGAGTGGGGCGGCATACAAAAACGACCAAATAAATAAATAAATAATAAATGGCGGATTGGAACTCGTCTGCGAAAAAATTTGGCGGATGGTATGCTTAAGGTTGGCCACCACTGCTTTATGGTATTATAAACATATCTATTCACATATCTATTCACAATTAAGTTATACTAAACTGAGTAAAGATTTCTCACATATAGTTCTATATCACTTATTTGGGAAGAAACCTAACTGAAATCAATGGAATTTTTAAGAAGACAAATCTGAAATTGCACCATAAACTCTTAAATATTCTATGTAATTATTATTCATAAATACACAAGTACTATTCCTAACCATTAACAAACAGGAGTTTTTCTGAATGTGACCAGAATTATGAAAAGTTACAGCAATATTAATTTGTCTGGTCATACCTTATTTGTATTTGTGTTATTATTATTTTTTTAACAGCAGATTAACTATTTCTCTTTTATATTTTACTTTTTAAATAAGCATTATACCAATTATCAGTATAAAGGAGACCTTGTCAGATTAGTCATTTGTGAGTCCAAGATTCTTGACCAAAATAAAATACATATGCCAATCACCACTTTATTTCCAGGGTGAAATCTTGTGTCCACACATATAAAGCTAAAACATTTGATGTTTAAATAAGATAAAATGAAAATAAATTTAAAATGTCCACAAGGAATAGAATAAATTTCCATGCAATAGGCCACAACACCATAGCCTATGAAAGGCACTTACTTTTCTCCGAGAATCACCCGGAGGCTGCTCTGGAGTAAAGAAATTTATAATTCGACTTTGTTTTTAAAACAGATACTCATTAAAAATAAACCTGAATTAATTGATAAATAAGAAAAAATAAACTCAAAATATCTGGTTCAAATTAACACCTCTGATCAAAAACAGTAAATTCTTGAAAAAATATGTAACTGTTTATGTGTGTATTTATTTTTGTATACAAAATATACATACATGCTCATCTGGATTAAAGATATATATATATATATATATATATATATATATATATATATATATATATATATATATATATATATATATATATATATATATATATATATATATATATATATATATATATATATATATATATATATATATATATATATAGGTGGGTATGTAGGAAATTTTGGTTTTTGTTTGTCCAACCTTTGGAATGCTTAAGTGTCTGTTTACTGTCTTGTATATATCAAAAGCAATAAGCAATACCATCACGCCATAGCCCAGGGAAGAAGTTGCAGATGAGCTACCAAGCAGTCTATCTCTTGAAATCCATTTGTCTCTGATCTATTTACTTGGTTGGAAAGAGGAGAGACTGTCTATAGAAAATACTTGCTTTTTCTTCCCACCCCACCCAATTCACAGAATGTAGTTTAAAGAGAAAGAGATTTCAAGAGAGTAAGCTGTTTGCTCTACTACAGATTGAGAGCAATATGATTGTGCCAGTAGCAGGAAAGAGTCAGGCAAAGAGATATTGTCTGCAGAATTTGTTTGCTTCCCCTGAGACACCCCTCAACAGCAGAGAGATTGAAGAAAAAGAGATGGATGAATTAACACTGCAAGACACATGGAGACAGAGGAATATGAAAGAAAGAAAATACACATTCTACTCGAATAGACATTCGTGGTCAAGAATAGATATGATATGGATGTCATTAGAATTATTGACTAAAATAGAAATGATTGAAATTGAACCAAATATATGGGCAGACCACAATCCAATTATAATGAAATGGAAAGGACAAAGAAAGAGACCAAGATGGACATTGAATCAGAGAGTAGTAAATGAAAAAAACTGTCAAATATACCGTATTTTTCGGAGTATAAGACGTACCTTTTTTACCCCCCAAAAGAGGGTGAAAACTTGGGTGCGTCTTATACACCGAATGCAGCCCCACCCAGCCAGCCACCCCCACCGTTTGGCCTCTGTCTTCCAGCAATTTACCTGTTTGCAGCAAAGAGGGAAAAGCCTGTAAAGCCAAGCAAGTCACTAGCAGTTTCCCGATCTACAGCTGACTTGCCACGTGGGAAAATGAAAGTAAAACTGTAAAGAGGCCAATAGCTGGGAGAGACACGCAGATTTTTATTTTTTGCTGAACTGGATGGAAGGGGGTAAGTGAATAACTATAAATGTCTGTAGAATGTTCAAATTATTAGACTTATTTTTTAAAGACTGCTTTATTATTGTTCTAGAGCCAGGGGTCTCCAATCTTGGCAATTTTAAGACTTGTGGACTTCAACTCCCAGAATTCCACAGCCAGCTTTGTTAGCTTTGCTGGCTGTGGAATTCTGGGAGTTGAAGTCCACAAGTCTTAAAGTTGCCAAGGTTGGAGATCTCTGTAAATCTAGACAACTTAACAAAATAAAGAAGCTTTTTAAAATAAATGCTCTGAAGAGGCCCAGTGCTATTGTATCTTCTTTTAAATAATAGAGAATAATGTATACTTCCAGAAATTTTAACAGCTCTATACAAGTATAGTCTGAAATGTAACAGTGTCCTGTTTAGTATTAGAGTTTAGTCACCTTGGAGTAGATCTATTTAAATAATTGGGAGGAGTTAGTGTGACTACATTTAAGAAAACTTTCTGGCATAATGTACATTTCTCCAATTCTTTGATATTTCTATGGGTCAGGCACACATGCACAGAAATACACAGCAAACAGTGTATATCATCTGTGCTGTTTGCTGTTTGGCAAATTGCTTGGAGGCAGAGGCCTTTTTTCCTTGTTTTCCTCCCCCAAAACTAAGGTGCGTCTTATACTTCGGTGCGTCTTATACTCCGAAAAATACGGTATATGGAAAAAGAACTGACTTTCTTTTTTAAAGAAAATAAGAAAGAGGATACTTCTTTACAAAATAAATGAAATAAAATAAAATAAATAAAATAAATACAAATGCACTAGTAATGACATATATGGGAAAACAGAAGAAACAAAAGATACAAAAACAAAAAGAGATGGAGAAAGAATATAAAAGATTAGAAAATTTTTTGCAAAAATATCCACAAGATAAAACACTTAAAAATAAAATGACTCTACAGAAACATAAAATAAACATACTTGAAAATGAAGAGATTGCCCAGAAAATAAAACAGGTAAAACAAAACTTTTTTGAAAATGCAAATAAACCAGGACATTGGTTGGCCTATAAAATTAAGAAAGAGAGTGAAAAGAAAGCTATAAACCAATTAATAGAAGTGAAAGGAAATTTACACTACCAAAACAATGAAAAAAAGAAAGTAATAGAAAATTATTATGAACAATTATACAAACAAGAAAACATAAAGGAAGAACAAATAAGATATTATTTGGAGAATGCAAATATACCAAAAATCCCAGAAAATGTCAAAAAGAATTTGGAGGAAAGGATATCAATGATGGAACTAATAGAAGGGATCAAAACACAGAAGAATGGGAAAGCACCGGGACCTGATGGATTACCAGCAGAATTTTACAAAATATTACAAGATACATTAAGTGAAGTTATGTTAGAAGTATTTAATGATTTGTTATTGAAGGCCAAAATTCCAGATATATGGACAGAAGCATATTTATCTCTTATACCTAAAGAAGACTCCGATTTACAACAAATAAGAAATTATAGACCACTTTCTTGGCTGAATGTGGATTATAAGATTTTTGCTTCAATTATGGAAAGACGGTTGAAGAGACTACTGAATGAATTCATTCATTCGGACCAAAATGGCTTTCTACCTAAAAGACAGATAAGAGATAATATAAGAATTGTCTTAAATTCGTTGGAATATTATGAAGTCCACTCTGAAAAACAACTAGGATTATTGTTTCTAGATGCAGAAGGCTTAATGTTAATTGGAAATTTATGATATTACAACTAGAAATGATGAAATTTGGAGAAAACTTTTTGAATATGGTAAAAGCAGTATATAATAAACAATTGGCGAAAGTGATGGTAAATGGTGAATTGACAGAGAGAATTAAGATAGAGAAAGGTATTAGACAGGGATGCCCTCTATCTCCACTACTATTTATTTTAACATTGGAAATATTAAATAGAAAAATAAGAGAAGATAAAGAAATAAGAGGAATGAAAATTAGAAAACAAGAATATAAATTACAAGCTTTTGCAGATGATTTGGTGTTTATAATGGAAGATCCAATAGAGGTTGGCCCTAAAATATTAAGACAAATAGAACAATATGGAGAAGTGGCAGAGTTAAAAATCAATAAAGAAAAAATGAAAATGATAGTGAAAATTATGACAGAAATACAAAAGAGAAAAGTGGAAAAGAAATTGGGCATCCAGATAGTGAAAAAGATTAAATATTTGGGCATAGATTTAATGGCAAGATGTATAAGGATTAATGAAGTTCCAACCTCAAATTGTCAGCATTATTACTTTTGATGTGCAAAAAGTTTACAGTACTTTCTTGAAATCTTTTTCTCTCCAATCTCTTTGTTCTGTGGGAGCGGGCATAAAATCAGGCAAAGGAGAAATTGTCTAAAGGAATCACTTGCTTTTGTTCTACATTCACCCCCACCCCAGAGCACTCAATGCATTCAATGTGTTGAAGAGCAAATTGCTTGTTTTCTTACAATCCCTTTCTTTCCAATCTCTTTACTCTTCAAAGGAGAAAAAAGAAGAAAAAACCCATGGATCAGATGCAAAACTACATGTACAGGCTGTAATGGTGATCACGTCACTGAGGATGCTATGAAGGTCTTGAATAGGCTATAAAATTCCTTTTCCAATACCATCATAACTTTGAATGATTGCAGAACAAATAGTCAGTAAATGACAATACACTCCTCACATTTTATCTGCCATCCATTAAATGCGCACATTTTCAAAGTTGCATTCTTTCTTTGTCCTTTATCCACTTTTTATGCATATGTGACTTAGGCTAGGTAGTTGAAGTTATAAGACACTCTAAATCTAATGAGGAAAAGATATTTTGGAAGCTTAGCTAGTTCTTCAAATAATAGTAACATTAGGTAGGTTAAGAAGTCCAAAATTAATTACATGAAAGAAACATCTGCTTCATAACAGATTCTAGCTTGGTGTTAAAAGTTATTAATCTATTTAAAAAAAACCAAGGAAAAGAAAAAAGAAAAAGCACCAGTTGTTCCCCAGAACTTAAATTTAGTAGTTACTATTTCCAAACCTGGAGATTCAACACTGCTCTTATAGTAGCCACTGGTGGATATATACTTCAAAATCTTGATCTCAATTAGAAAATATAAATTAGTGACTTTGTACCAATTTGTGGCAGTGAAATCCACAATTAAAATACATATTTGGAAACTGCTTTATGAAAGTTATTTTTGTTTGGTCATCTGATTATTTTTATTGAAGCTACTCAAGCAGGGTTATTTTCAATCCTTTTGGACAGAAAATGTTAGGAAGCATGGCCAGTGCTGTTATCATTAATAATGAGAAATATCAATTTAGTTCTATTCTCTTCTATATTTTAAACAACATTGATTTATTTAATGTTTGGTTTATAAGGCCACTCATCTCATCTCAGTACATGACTCTGTAGGGTTCCCAACACTAAAACAAATATATATATACAAATACAAAATTAATTAATCCAACTCATTCTCTTTTATCAAAGTACTCAAAAACCTTTGCTGTCAGGTACATTAATATCTCCCCAACAATACCCCAAACAAATGGCTATTATCACTTTTAGAATTCTAAAGGTTAGTGGAAAATACTGATGATCAGGCATGTTCTATGATCTACTTGGTAATTTCATTTTTAATTGAGCTTTATGAATAGCTTCTTAATTTTATTTAAAGACTTTGTAAAATTTATAGATATGACCTCTTTGACAAAGTTTGACATATGGTGTTAATGTGAATTATAAACTAACACAGATAGCAAAATAGTATAGCAATTCTCAATTTAACAATAATTTGTTTAGCAACCATTCAAAGTTATAACATCACTGAAAAATAACTTTTGATTTCACTTATGACCACCACAGCATCACTATGATCAAAATTTGGGTGCTTGGCAATCACCATGTATTTACAATGTGATTGCCATTTGCAACCTTCCCTGTTGGCTTCTGACAAAAGTCAATGGGGGATGCTGGGGTTGCTTAACAACTGCAGTGATTGAACGGTGGCAAAACTGTTATAAAATCAGGTGCGATTCCCTTAAAAATCTCCTTTCTTGACAACAGAAATTCTGGTCCCAATTGTGGCCATAAATCAAGGAGTACCTATAAGATACAGCTGTTGATCCAATAGTTAGAGGGAATAATACATAATCTGCAGGTGCTGGAATAGGGTAAGATTGGAGTCCAAGGACTGTATGGGTTGATGGACTGGAGGTGGAAGGTGAGGCATCTGTTTTCTTGTTTTTAGTTTCATTACTATTGTGAGCTGCCCAGACTTGTTTTTTTTAACAAGTGATATAAATAAAGCTTAAGTAGGGCATAATTAATTTAATATTAAGGTTTTTTGATCTTCAACAGTTTCAAGTATTAATGAAGAAATACCTCCCTTTTCACCATAATGCCCCCTCAGGAAAGACTGTTAGGGGAAATTTCTTTTTTTAAATAAATACAGGTAATCCTCAAATTATGAATGTAATAAGCCTGCCAATTACATTTGGAACCTGAGGATTCGTTTGACTGAATCACGTTAAATAAAGGTGATCACTCACCGGCTTCTGAATAAAAGACTTCAGCTTATCTGCCATGTGGGTCAGCCTCTTTTAGAGCTCTTTGAAAAGTAAGTATAGTGAAGTCATGGGAAATCGGTTGGGGAGGAGTAAGTGGAATCCGGGATGCTAGCAATGCGGGCCCAGTCTGTGGAGACCTGGCAGGATGGGGGGGGGAATATGTTGCAGCGTCTCTACGGTTGGTCGTAAGGGCGAATGACCACTGTGGTGCTGCAAAATGCGTAACTTCAGGACTGAGTGGTAAATACTTTTTTGGAGGGGGTCGTAATTTTGAGGGTTGCTAATTGAACTGTCGTAACTGGAGGAATACCTGTATCAACTCTTTTCTATACTCATGTTGACCTTGTTTGAAGACGATTTCTTCCTAAATTTTAGACTAAATGTATAGATTACAACTTGTATAGATACAAAATGTATAGATTAGCATTTTCCCTGTGCACCTTTAGATGATCTATCCAAGACTTATACCATCCTGCAAAGATCTAAATTATTTTAGAGAAATTCATTAGAAATTAGTGGGTAACTATTAAGGGATTCCCAGTGAATGCTGCAATTCATAAGAGTTTAATGTGAGAAACCTTGAATTACATCTGCAGATTCTGTAAAACAGATACTCATATGAGGCCAATCCAATTTTGTAACTTTTATAAAAAGAATTCAGGATGGCAGCTTATCTGTTGCAAATATCCAATTTATCTTCATTATACTGAAAAATATGAAGTAGGGAAAAATGAATATCGTTTAAGCACTTACCTCCAAAGAGTTCCAATTCCCTTAAACCCTCAAGAATAAATTTTTCAGACATCCACCGCTGTAAAATAAAAAAACCCAAAAGATAATGTGACATAATTATCGCATTTCTATAAGGAAAAGGAAAAAAAAGCCCCAGTATGATCCTTAAACTTATAACAGCAGAGAAATGCTTAGAGATAACATAAATCATAATTTGTTTGGCTTTTTTTACGTCCACTGGATAAAATAACCTTTCATGGTATCCATTTACAAGACAAATTTGAAGTACTTTTATAAATTCTACACACTTTTTCTACAGTCATATTCCAATCATTTTATACAAATTTATATACGTTCTCTTTTAAATTATAACATATTGTAAATTTCAATCTTTTTAACCAGATATTTTCCCACTATTTCATCAGTATATTATGTCCGAAGTTCTTAGCCTACTTTATTATACAGTCTTTTATGTATTCGTCTTCTGTTTCGAATTTCAATAAAAGTTTATATATTTTAGTAATTATAGTTCATTCTTTGGCCGAAGTTTGAGTTAAAATTCTGTCTTCCGCTACTCAATTCCAAATGTTCATTTATTCATTAATAAGGCCAACTATTTATTTATTTATTTATTTATTAAAGAAATTTATACGATTTATACAACTCATACATTGTGTCTTTCGGTGGATTACAACATTTAAAAAATGCAGGGCAAAAATCCCATACAATCCCTTCTTCTCTCCTTCCCCCCCACCCCCACCCCCATTGCAACAAATACAATGATACCATTTATTTATTTTAAAAATGTCATATTATCTACCTTAAACCTTTCGCTTAACTGTGTAGATGGAAAATACTGAAAACTAAATCCTTCTGTAGTCAATTGCTTTCTTGATTTCATCTTATAGCCTCCATGTTCCTGTTATAACAACTCTAGATAAATTAACCATTCTTTACATACTGTTTCTTTTCTATAAAATGCTTTTTGTGCTGAGACCTATAAAGGCATTTTCAGGCATAGAGACTTTGGAACAGACTTTATATCTTTTCCATAGTCTCAATATGGCATTTCTATTATGATGACACTTAAAATCTATATTAAGCTCAACTTTATCGTATTATAGAAAACCATGCCATTCAAATCTCAGATTGTGCTCGTCTTAATTCTAAAATTATCCAGTTTCTCAGTTGAACCCTCAATTGAACTTTTTCATCCAGACTAGCAGTCTGCAAAATACAATTCCAAATCAACCAGTCAACCAGTCAATCAATCAATCTATCTATCTATCGTATCTATCTATTATAGAGACTGCCAATCTCCCTCATAGAGCAACTCTGCATGAAAGATTTTTATCACAGAAATTCTCTCCAACAATGCCAATTGTAAATTCTCCTATCTTAACATGTCCTTCTTGATTTCATTCCATGTTTTAAGATAATTATTCTGGTATAACTACCATTTATGTTAGTTATTTATGTTAGTTACGCCATACTCATATCCAAGCATTTGATTTTCTTCCCAATCTTAAAATGAGTTGCTTCTATCAATTCCATTTGTTTTCCATTTTCATAGTCCTTGTTAACATTGTCTTTGTTCTATTTAAAGCAACACCCCCAAATTCTTAATTTTTCCTTTAATATTTCTATTCCTTCCAGAGGACCTTCCAAAATTAAATTTTGATTGCTCAAAATAATATATCTACACGATATGTTGAGTTAATAGCTCAATCCTATCATTATCAGAACAGATTGAAATATATCTATATGAGTATAACTTGAATTACATTATTTGTGATTGTATTAATCCCCCCCCAAAAAAAGAAAAAAAAGGAGAAGATGACACTTTCTTGTTAAATTTTGTTTAAAGTGATTGACACTCACCCTAATTCGTTCTGGTTTACTTACAAGGAAAGACATGGAATCCACACGTGACAATGCTACTCTTCAGGCATGAAATTTTTAAAGTGTCCTAATAGAAAGAAAAAAAAGCAAGGGAGTTATCTCAAAAAAACTGAAAACAAACATTTCTACCAAACTTCTTACTGTTTTGCTTCATTTAGCTAAGTTAATTAGCTGTATTAAGTGAACTGGATATTTTTTACTGTAAAAGTTAAAACAAAAATTACCCAAATAGAACCTATTATGGAAAGATACCATTCTCTTGAATTGTACAGTTCATTTAACATATTGCAGGAATTTATAAAAAAAACCCAGACATGGTGACTTTCATTACATCAGTATTATTTACATTATTGCCTATAATGGTAGAAGACAGCCATACTTGCATCATTCCTAAGTCAACTTATTGAAAGGAAAGATGAAGTTAAAGTACAGTATATTCAAAAACATGACTTATAAATAATGGCTGAAGAGAGTTTAAGACTATGATGGAAATCTCATTATCCCTGTATAGTTCAAGACATATTGGTGCACTATCAGCCATCTGTTGATCAATCACTATTATAGATTCATCACTACAGAACTGGATTTAACATAGATTTCAATGGTATTTTTTTTCTCAAATACTGCTCTCATACTCAGTGTAACATTAAATTCACATAACAATTTAAAATCAAATTTTATTTCCAACAAACAGTATTCTTAACAAATCAGTACCTAATAGCAGTATATCTACAATGGCCTGAATAAGAACCTACAGCAGAGGTTCCTCCTGGTTCTATAGAACTGGTAGTAACTTCACAACCTGGGTCGCTAGAACCGGCAGCAACCCAGGCCTGCCACGCCCCCGAGCCGGTTTTCCTGGCGGCGCCATCTCATTTTTAGCTTCTGCGCATGCAGAAGCATAAGTACTTCGCATGCGTGCACCCCCCCCCCCGGTGGCGTGTCCCTGAGCGAACCGGCAGCAAAGTAAACCGGAACCCAACCCTGACCTACAGCTTAGGCAACAGGAACTGCAGTGTTGCTAATTTCTGCTGCTTCATAGTGTGCAAAAGAATAAACAACCCAGTCTCTGAACGTATATTTTATTATTGAACATTTTAATATTTTTTAGAATCCTATGAAAAGCAATTACCAAGTCATTATTTCACTAGTTTAAAAAAGTTTTAAAAAGGGACAACACATATAATCAAAAATAATTTCAAGACTTATGAATGATTTTAAGAGCCATAGTGGCGTAGTGGTTAGAATGCAGTACTGCAGGCTACTTCTTCTGACTGACTGCAATCTGACAGCTCGAATCTCACCAGCTCAAGATTGACTCAGCCTTCCAGCCTTCCGAGGTCAGTAATATGAGGATCCAAATGATTGGGGACAATATGCTGACTCTGTAAACCGCTTAGAGAGGGCTGTGAAGCACTGTGAAGCAGTATATAAGTCTAAGTGCTATTGCTATTGCTATTTTGCACGTTTCTTCATTGCCCAAGTTGAAAGCAGTGCTAAGACTAAGGCTGTTCCACAATATGCTTAACCAGATCAGTTATTCTGTGTATCTCAGCATGTGAACACAGCCTATAAAGGTTCAATAAATTGTGCACTTTTAAAACTCGGTAAATAGGTTAAGTGTGAACAGTGAGAAATTTTATATCTAAAAATAGAGTGAGTGAATGTATATGAGGATTTTTCCCTTTTTTCCTTTCCACTACTGTTTGATTTTATGCTCTGTGCCTTTCCTAACTACCCCAAACTCTTGTGAGCTTCACTTCGCTATTACCAAGAGACTTTTGATAGCTTTGATAGGGGGATTGGCACTCCAAGGGGCTGTGAATCACAGTAGGTTGCATGTGGAAAATAGTCTCCTCGGGTGTACATGTACACCCCAAACCAACAGAGACACGCATGTCAGGTAGGGGCAAGGAAAAGGGAACTTCAGCGTCACATGTTTCCCCAACCTCTCAATTGGGAAGGTTGCTGGGTGCCTGGATGGGTGGATGCCTGGTTTAGGTGGGATTGAAAAAGTGAAATGTACAGGATTTATGTAAAAATGATTGACTACGATGTGGGATGAGACTAGCAAAACAAAGGTACTTTCAGCTGAGGTGGCGCAGCAGTTAGAGTGCAGTACTGCAGGCCACTTTAGCTGACTGTGATCAGCAGTTCAGCTGTTCAAATCTCACCGGCTCAAGGTTGATCCTTCCGAGGTAGGTAAAATGAGGATCCAGATTGTTGGGGGCAATATAAATAATACATTGCTTAATGGTGTAAACCACTTAGGGAGTGCTTGCACTTAAGGCGGTATATAAGTCTCACTAATAAATAAATAAATAAAATTGTAATAAAAGAAAAAAGCCTTAAAAGACTATTTTCTTGAAAAGTTAAGTTGTTAATGTGTTTATGAATATTTCTAGAAGTTTACATTGAAAGAGACTGTTTTACTAATGTTGTACTGTATATGTATGATTGTAATTTTGTTTAAAGTAAGAAAAGTTAAAAAGTTGAATTATGCTGTTTTGATAATCTATAACCATAGAAAGCAATATATTTGTTTCTTCACTTTACCCTTTTACCACCCTCCAAGTAAAAGCTGGAGACTAAGGGGGAGGGAGAAGGGGGGGAGTAGAGTCTTTAATTCCTCTCCACTCTGCAGCCTGTTCTGAACTTTTTGCAACTGCTAAACATTTCTTCCCTCTAAATCTCTTTATGAAAACTAAATTATGAGGAATAATCTTTCCATCTTGGCTTGCTTGGCCAGCAAAGCAATGTGGATAAAAATATTTTTCTTCTTTTCCTTCCTTTTATTGCCTCCCCCAAGAAATGAGACAAGAAGTCTTGTGTCTTGGTCTTGCAAAGACAGTCCGATAGATAATTTAATCAGTCCCAAATTTAGTAAGCTGATTTCTTCTATTCAATCCTGGTTAACTTACTATTTTTCTTATCACATATGTTAATTAAGAGGAAGAAATTGCAAACACACAATGCAGCAAAAGCCTGTTTCCAAAACTCCATTGCAAAGTATATTACAAGTAATACTAGCCCCATTCTGCCTTCATATTTGTAAACTGCATTATAAGAGATGAGTGAAATATATGGTTAAGTAGAGCTGCCATGTTTACAGCTTTGATTTTCATAAATGTATATGCTTGTAAGAAAGTTAATGATTTGTAACTACAGTATATGTAGAAAGGGGAGTTTGACAAAGGAATACTCTAGATCACAGGTGTCAAACTTGTCGCGTCATGTTGCCATCACATGTTTCGCAACATTTTTTCCCTTCGCAGACCTGGGATGGTCGTGGCCTGCGCGTGATGCATCCGGCCCATGGGCCGCCAGTTTGACACCACTGATCTAGATGAAGAAGCAAGGGGAAGTGTGTACTGTATATGATCAGTAATAAGAAAGTTTAAGAAATGTGATTCAGAAGAACTGAAGCTAGCATATATTGTATAGCAAAATTTAAGTGATTTTTGCATTTTAATCTGGATATATCCTTAATAATGCGTTTGGAACTACAAAGTGAAGACTAGGTGTTGCCAAATGTGTGCTAAACTTGTTTTCCTTTCTCTAAAGTCAAAGAAAAGAAGGTAAACAAATTTATGATGAGAGCCAGTTTGATTTAAGGCACAGACCTAGAAAGTAAAAGAATATGGGTTCAAGTCCTAACTTAGCCATGAAAGTGGGTTGGATAACTTTGGGCAAGTAATTTTCTCTTAGCCATAGGAAAACATAAAGCATATTTTTGCTTTACTAATAATAACAATAGCCTTTATTGTCATTGTACATCATATATACAACGAAATTGGTTCAATCAACTGTTATTACCTAATCTCTATACTGTTGCCTAGTCTGCCTCCAAAGCAAATTTACATTCCAGTCTCTCTCAGTAATCCCAACACACTATTTCAGCATTGTTAAACTCCATGTGGGTGAGTAAGGAAAAAATTATAGATGTGAGACTTTCTTAAACCTTTTACCTGTGTTTTATCTTTAAAAAATCCCAGCATGGGTGGCAATAATTTCTTAGTCCATAGAAATCAGGGCTGCATATCTTAAGGCACTACCTCATTGTTTTCCATCTAATGTTAATTAATGAACCCCTCTTCCTAAAGATGTTTTAGAATAGAATAACAGAGTTGGAAGGGACCTTGGAGGTCTTCTAGTCCAATCCCCTGCTTAGGCAGGAAACCCTATATCATATAAGACAAATGGTTGTCCAATCTCTTCTTAAAAACATCCAGTGTTGGAGCATTCACAACTTCTGGAGGCAAGTTGTTCCACTAATTAATTCTTCTATCTCTCAGGAAATTCTTTCTTAGTTTTAGGTTGATTCTCTCTTTGATTAGATTTTAGATTTATTATTAGAGTTGGAAGGGACCTTGTAGGTCATCTAGTCCAACCCCCTGCTCAAGCAGGAGTTCCTAAACCATTTCAGACAGATGGCAGTCCAGTCTCCCCTTGAATGTCGCAAGTGTTGGGGCTCTCACAACCTCCGCTGGCAAGCTGTTCCACTGGTTCATCACTCTTACCGTCAGAAAGTTTCTCCTCATTTCCAGGTTGAATCTCTCCTTGGTCAGCTTCCATCCATTATTCCTTGTTTGGCTTTCTGGTGCCATAGAGAGCAGTCTGCCCCCTCCTCTCTGTGGCATCCCCTCAAGTATTGGAACACTGTTATCATGTCACCCCTGGTCCTTCTCTTCGCTAGACTGGCCAAGCTCAGTTCCTGCAACTGCTCTTTGTATGTTTTATTTTCCAGACCCTTCATCATCCTGATTGCTCTCTTCTGCACTTTCTCTAGTTTCAATGTCTTTTTTGTAGCGTGGTGACCAAAACTGGATGCAGTACTCTAGGTGTGGTCTGACCAAGGCTTTATAGAGTGGTACTAGTACCTCTCTGGTCCTTGATTGTATCCCTCTATTTATGCAGCTCAGGACTGTATTGGCCTTTTTGGCTGCTGCTGCTGCACACTGCTGGCTCATATTTAGTTGGCTGTCTACCAGGACTCCGAGATCCCTCCCGCAATCGCTGCTATTGAGTGTGGTTTCGCCCAGTTTGTATGTGTATTTTTGATTCTTCTTCCTAGGTGCATAATTTTACTTTTCTCCGTGTTAAATTTCATTTTATTGGTTTGGGCCCAGTGTTCGAGTCTGTCGAGGTCCATCTGGATTTTGAGTCTGTCCTCTGGGGTGTTTGCTACTCCCGCCAGCTTGGTGTCATCTGCAAATTTGGTTAGTTCTCCTGCTATTCCCTCATCTAGGTCATTTATGAAGATATTAAAGAGTACTGGGCCTAGGACGGAACCTTGTGGTACCCCACTGCTTACTTCTCTCCATGTGGACTTAGAACCATTGAGGACTACTCGCTGGGTATGGTTGGTCAGCCAATTGTTAATCCATTTGGTTGTGTAGCTGTCTATCCCGCTTTTTTCTAGCTTATGAAGGAGTAGGTTGTGGTCTACTTTGTCAAATGCTTTGCTAAAGTCGAGATATATGCAGAAATGTCTACTGCATTTCGCTGGTCTACTAATTTAGTCACAGTGTTGAAGAATGAAATGAGGTTGGTTTGGCATGACTTAGTTTCCATCCATTGCTTCTTTGTCCTGCCCTCAGATACTTTGGAGAATAAATTGAATCCCTCTTGATCTGGCTCAAACATGATCTGTTTGAGGCAACCCTTGAGATATTGGAACACTACTATCATGGCACCATCAGTCCTTCTTTTCATTATACTAGACAATTACAGCAACTGTTCTTTGTATGTTTTAGCCTCCAGTCCCCTAATCATCTTTGTTGCTCTTCTTTGCAGTTTTTCTAGAGTCTCAACGTCCTTTTTACATCATGGCGACCAAAACTGGATGCAGTATTCCAAGTATGGCCTTACCAAGTCATTATACAGTGGTATTAACACTTTACATGATCTTGATTCTATCCCTCTGTTAATGCAGCCTAGAACTGTGTGGCTTTTTTGGCAGCTGCAGCACATTGCTGGCTCATATTTACATCAGATCTTATTTAGTGGCGATAAGGGCGGCAAAACGATCCTATTTTTCCGCTCTTATTGCGTCCGCAGATTCTCGCCCAGCCGCCTTGTTTAGGGTGACTCGCTCCCTCCTTGCGAAAGGGGGGAGCGAGGAGCACTTGCAAGGCAGAGCTGAGGAATTTGCCGAGTTTCTGATGGATAAAATCGCTCGGATTCGGTCAAACCTGGACTCTGGCTGGGCAGAGTCCATGGAGTTGACAGGGGCAAGTCTTAGTCCACCGTTGTGGGAGGAGTTTGGGCCTGTTTCTCCTGAGGATGTGGACAGAGCCATGGGGGCAATGGGGGCCTCCACCTGTTTATTGGACCCGTGCCCCTCCTGGCTGGTTTCTGCCAGCAGGGAGGTGACACGCGGCTGGATCCGGGCGGTGGTCATCGCTTCTTTGGGGGAGGGTTCCGTACCGCAGTCATTAAAAGCTGCGGTGGTGAGACCCCTCCTGAAGAAGCCTTCCCTGGATCCAGCTGATTTGAAGAACTATCGTCCGGTCTCCAACTTGCCTTTTTTAGGGAAAGTTGTGGAGAAGGTGGTGGCCACTCAGCTTCTGCGGCTTCTGGATGAAACAGACCATCTAGATCCCTATCAGTCGGGTTTCAGGCGCGGCTACAGTACAGAAACTGCCTTGGTCGCTCTGATGGATGATCTCTGGCGGGCCCGGGATGGGGGAAATTCCTCCATCCTGGTGCTACTTGACCTCTCAGCGGCTTTCGATACCATCAACCATGGTATCCTTCTGCATCGTCTCGGCGAGTTGGGAGTGGGAGGCACCGTTTTACGGTGGTTCTCCTCTTATCTCGCCGATAGGATGCAGTCGGTGTTGGCGGGAGGGCAGAGATCCACCCCTAGGCCCCTGTTATGCGGGGTGCCTCAGGGGTCGGTCCTCTCGCCCATCCTGTTTAACATTTACATGAAACCGCTGGGGGAGATCATCCGCAGACATGGGGTGTGTTTCCACCAGTACGCTGACGACACCCAGCTGTACATCACCACCCCGTCTGACTTCAGTGTGGCAGCCGATGTAATGTGCCGATGCCTGGACGACGTTAGGATCTGGATGGGGAGGAACAGACTCAGACTCAACCCCGACAAGACTGAGTGGCTTTGGATATTGCCTCCTAAGGATTATGACAACTATCCCTCCTTGGTTCTCGAGGGAGCGAAACTGACTCCCTCGGATCAGGTCCGCAACTTGGGGGTCCTCCTAGACCCACAGCTAAAATTGGAACACCATCTCACTGCTGTGGCTAGGGGGGCCTTTGCACAGGTTCGCCTGGTGCACCAGTTGCGGCCATACTTGGAGAAGGAGGCTCTACTCACGGTCACTCATGCCCTTGTCACCTCCCGTTTGGACTACTGCAACGCGCTCTACATGGGGCTACCCTTGAAGAGTATCCGGAGACTCCAGTTGGTGCAAAATGCAGCTGCGCGTGCTGTGGTGGGTGTGCCAAGGTACACCCACGTGACACCTATACTCCGCCAGCTGCATTGGTTGCCCATTAGTCTCCGGGTCCAATTCAAGGTGTTGATCATCATCTTTAAAGCCCTTCATGGCTTAGGACCAGGTTATCTCCGGGACCGCATTCTGCCTCATACTTCCCTCCGACCGGTTAGGGCCCACAGAGTTGGCCTCCTCCAGCTCCCGTCAGCCAAGCAATGCCGGCTGGCGGGTCCTAGGGGGAGAGCCTTCTCTGTGGCCGGCCCCGCGCTCTGGAACCAACTCCCCCCAGAGACCCGAACTATCCCCACCCTGCTGGCCTTCCGAAAAGCCGTTAAGACATGGCTCTTCCTGCAGGCAGGGGGTAGAGCTTAATTCCATCTACACTCTCCCCCGGGTATGTCTGGCGGTTGAATGGTGCTTTTATATTGAAATTTTTAATTTTTATATTTTGATTTTAAATTGAATTTATTGGTTTTCTTGTATTTTTCCTGTGTTGTAAGCCGCCCTGAGTCCCTCGGGAGTGGGGCGGCATATAAGAAACCATAAATAAATAAATAATAAATAAATATTTAAGTGATTGTCCACTAGACTCCAAGATCCCACTCTCGAGGTATAGGTGGTACCTCACTACTATTGAGCAAGGTACCACCTATGTACCTGTGCATTTTGTTTTTCTTACCTAAACGTAGAACCTTTTTTCACTATTGAATTTCATGTTGTTAGATAGCGCCCAATGTTCAAGTTGGTCAAGATCCTTCTGTATCTTAAGCCTATCTTCTGGAGTGTTGGCTATTCCTGCCAGCTTGGTGTCATCTGCAAGTTTTGATGCGTTTCCCATCTATCCCCTCGTCCAAATCATTGATGAAGATGTTGAAGAGTACTGGGCCTAAAGCAGAGCCTTGGGGTACCCCACCCTATACTTCCCTCATGTAGATGCAGTTCCATTGAGGACTACACGTTGAATGCAGTTGGTCAGTCAGTTAAGAATTCATCTCGTGGTGATGCTGTCTAACCCACATTTTTCTGTCTTATCAAGTAGCAGGTTGTGGTCTACTTTATCAAATGGCTTACTGAAGTCCAAGTAAATTATATCCACAGCATTCCTCTGAACCACCAATTTTGTCACTTTGTCAAATAATGCAATAAGATTTGTCTGACATGATCTGTTTTTGACAAATCTATGTAGCTTTTGTTTAAGACTTTGTTTGCCTCTAGGTGTTCGATGATTCATTGCTTGCTTATCTTTTCCAGAATCTTTCCTGGTACTGAGGTCAAGCTGATAGGCCTATAGTTTCCTGGATCTATTTCCCCTCCCCCTTTTTTTTTTGAAGATGGGAACTACATCAGCTCTTTTCCAGTCCTCTGGTAGTTTCCTGGTGCTCCAGGATCTTTGAAAGACATAGTACAGTGGTTCTGAGATCACGTCTGCAGTTCATTCCAAATCTTGGGGTGTAATTCATCTGGTCATGGTGATCTGAACTTGTCTAGGATAGACAGGTGCTCACTTAGCATGTTCTTGCCTATTTTAACTTGTGTTCCTAATCTGTTTTTTACGGTGCTGTTTTTGATAGGTTAGACTGTTTTTTCCCTTTGTGTAAAGATGAGAAAGCTGCAGAGCTTGTCTCCCAGTTGATGTCAGGGTAGTTACCATTACTATTGTGATGAGCTTCCCACATACCTTAGTTAACTAACTAGCGAAAAGTTCATCTATTTCCTGTTTGGTTGGCTGGTCTATAGCCGTGATGGCAAACCTATGGTACGCCTGTCAGAGGTGGCACACAGAGCCCTCTCTGTGGGCACGTGCGTCATCGCTAGCTGCTCTTCCAAGTTCCGTCGCGCATATGCGCGCTGCCCAGCTGGTTCGGTGCACATATGCTCCAGCCAGCTGCGCACGCCAGAACCCGGAAGAGAGCAGCTGGCCAGTGCGCATGCACAACAGACTAGCTGTCCGGCGCGCATGCGCAACGGAACACGGAAGAGCAGCTGCCCGCCGCGTGCATGCACACTGGCCAGCTGCTCTCATTCGGGTTCCAGCTGCGTGCTCCAGTTTCGGCACTCAGTGCTGAAAAGGTTAACCATCACTGGTCTATAGTATACACCTATGGCAATGTCATCCCCTTCCCCTTTTATATTGACCCAAATGCATTCAAATAGTTTTATCATTGTTGTACTCTATTTCTGTAGAAATGTAGTTATTTCTTATATATAGTGCAACTCCATCTCTTCTTTTATTTGGTCTGTATCTTTTAAATAATTTAAATCCCTCTAGCTGTATGCTCTATTTGTGGGTTTCATCCCACTAAGTTTCTGTAATGGCAACAATATCATGTCTGCCTTCATTTCCTTGAATTTCTAATTCACCTTTTTTATTCCTCATATTTTTGTGTGTTAGTGTATACCGTATTTTTCGGAGTATAAGACGCACCGGAGTATAAGACGTACCTAGATTTTAGAGGACGAAAACAAGGAAAAAAGTATTCTGAACTAAATGGTGTAGTAATATATTATTTAATAAAATACCAGTATAGCAGAACACTTTTTACAACCATGTATACTTTTTACAACCATGTACACTTTTTACAACCATGTACACTTTTTACAACCATGTACACTTTTTACACTTTTTTGCTTTGACATTTTTCTGCAATGTTTCCTTTATAACAATGCAGAGCACTTTAGCTGAAACCATGTTCATACATTCATACGCACACGCTCCCGCCCTAAACTTCAAACTTGACAGCTTTAAGACTTGTGGACTTCAACTCTCAGAATTCCTCCTCCAGTCATGCTAGCTCAGAAATGGGAGTTGATCCACAAGTCTTAAAGCTTCTTTAAGCTTTAAGACTTTGCAAGACTTTTTAAGACTTTTGCAAGAGTCTTCAAACATGTGGACTTCAACTCCCAGAATTTCTCCTCCACTTGGCAACCTTTTAAAAAAACCATTAAAAAAAAGTTCTAACTTGTCAGGCGGCTCGCTTCGGGCAGCAACAGCGGTGATGGCTCCTCAGGTGCCTCGGGAACAGGCTTCAGGCAGCAATGGCGGCGGGGGAGTTTCAGGCGGTGGCGGCTTGTTTCGGGTGGCGGCGGCCAGCGGCAGCAGCCAGCAACGGCGGCAGCGGTTCCTCAGGCAGCAGGCTTCAGGCAGCAATGGCGGCGGGGGGTTTTTGGGCAGTAGCGGCGGAGGCTCGTTTTGGGAGGCTCGCTTTGGGCGGCTCGCTTTGGGAGGTGGTGGCCAGCAACGGCGGCAGGCTTCAGGCAGCAACGGCGGCGCCGGGGGGGTTGGGCGGTGGTGGTGGCTCGCTTTGGGTGGCAGTGGCAGCTCGCTTTGGGCAGCGGCGGCAGCCAGCAACGGTGGCAGGTTTCAGGCAGCAATGACGGCGGGAGGGTTTCGGGCAGTAGTGGCGGCTCGCTTCGGGCTGCAGCGGCCAGCAACGGAATACCGCCAATCAGCTGTTTGTTGCCTGCCATTGCCACCATCGCACCAACTCCCTCCCCCCTCCCCCCAGGTATGTCTGATGCAACATTCGGAGTATAACATGCACCCAGTTTTTGACCCTCTTTTTTCAGGTAAAAAGGTGCATCTTATACTCCAAAAAATACGGTAGTTCTTTTTGACTGACACTGTGTTTACTTTCTATATAACCTGTGTTGTGCCTGACTTCCCCTACTTCCTTACCATCCGTTTGATTAGTGCACATGGTATGGCACTATTAAATGCTTGATTTTGCTTGATAGCAAGATTGATATTCTTACCTGTACCTATGTTACATGCACTGATAACCCTATTAATTTTAGATTGCTGGGGACAGAAATGTTCTATATTAATTAATTCTCTGTCCCCGTTTAAATGTTTCTCCAGAAAATCTGTGAATTTAATGTCAAATAACTCAGTCCCTTTCTTAGATGAATGCAAACCATTTATTCTGTACAGTTTTTCATTGGACCAGCTACAGACATTGTGAATCATATAACCAAAGCCTTCCCTTTTACACCACTCCTTTAGCCACACATTGAAGTCCGCTATACGCTGGCCTTTTCCTTTTTGTTCCTTATGTACTGGTAAAACCTCTGAAAAAGTAAGCCTACAGCCTAACATACTAACATACTTCCTGCCCCAAGCTCTGGAAATCATTCTGCACAGAAAGTAAATCTTTTTGGGACCCTTCATTTGTGCCAAAATGTACCATAGCATCAACATCACAGTCCTTACTGGCATTCTTGACAACCTTAAAAATATGCCTCTTGTCTCTGCTGGCAGTAATAGCTGGCAGACATCTGACCTCTTTAAAAACTTTTCTAAATTTACATTCCTTACAACTGAATCATCAACCAGAATGTTGCTTCTCTTTTTGGATACGTTGCTTTTCTTGCATGACTGATGTGTAATACCTCACACTTTCCCCTATCCAAAACAAGTTCTTCCTCTCAGACCACGATCTCCTGCTCATTTGAGTTATTGTCATCACCTTGACCTGCCACCTTAGTATCCCTAGTAAGGTCAGCAAGGGTACTGTATCTGTTATGTAGGGACACAGCGAAAGTTTTGTGTTTGTGATTTACAGCTCTCACCATGCCAATTCCCACAGTTGTTCATACTGCCCTTCTCCTGCATCATCTTTATGATAGAGGGGGCTTATAGCGGGGCAGCTCAACAGAACAGAATGGCTGAGCTGGACACCTAATTTCTGTCTAAAGAGCAAAGACTCTAGGTAAGCGATCTGTCCATGTAGACTCATAATTTATTTACAAATAGGACAATATCAAAATTTGAAAAGAATACTGCATAAGACAGCTGCAACACAACTACTGCACTGAACTAAGCCAGACATTCTAAAATAAAATAGAATTGCAATCACAGATGAACTTACCAAGAATGTACTGCTGCTGTTTTAGATTTTTAGATTTTAGATTTTCCAGGTGCTTAGCTTGCTCCATTGGACTTCTTCTCAGTCCCCCCTGAACTCACAACTTCCCAGCAGCCTCTGGGAAATGCAAATGCAAAGCAGATGCAACCAGCAACTCAGCTTCCGGGTGCTTACCTTGGTCCACTGGACTTTGTTTCAGTCCCCCTGAACTCACAGCTAGCAGCTCCCTTCCCAGTAGCCTCTGGGAAGTTCAAATGCAATGCAGATGCAACCAGCAGTTCCTTATGTTTTCCTTATGATGTTACAAATAGACAAAAGGTATGGTTATAAACTACACCCATTAAGAGTGTGTGTGTGTGTACATATACATACATACATACATATACACAGACACACACACACACACACATATATATATACACACATACATACTCTCCACATATATATCTTCAAGAGATGATTGTGAGAAATTTTATATCCAAATATATTTTATTCTTTACAGTGTTTCCATCTTCCCTTAAAATATTAACAGAATCCACAATGGTCTGAGAAGCCACTAGACAACTGACAGTCAAGCTGAAACTAAGTTAATCAACTAAAATGAGCAAACTTCCTCAAATAAGTTACCAAGATCTAATCCACATATCAAAAGATAAGGTCTGCAAACACAAAGTGTTAGTTAAATTAGGTCTCACAGAAGAATTGCATGTTCACAAGAATAAACATATCTACACTCCCACACACACCTCAAGTGCCACCCGAATCAGCATGTGACACCTGAGACAAGCTCCCCCTATAAAAATCTGCTACTGAACCCCATTTCTCTGCAGCCAGTCCCGAAATGCAAACTATTTTGCTTTTATGAATAAATATTTCTTTTTTCTTCACAGTTGTCTGGATGTCATTTTATTTATCCTTGTGCAGTCCTGGCTCGAGCTGGAACTCCAAATTATTATTCTGACAGAACTCAGTCATTACTTTCATTTTTTCAATAAGCCAAATACAATAACAAACAAAAAATTAATGCAGGATTACAAGACTGTTTCTATAATCCTGGAAGGCCTCTTTTGTTCTTAAGGAGAATAACAAAATAACATCTACGGCGTCCTTGGATGTCTTTAAGAATAGAGGGTGATCCACTGACAGCTAAAAGCCATAGGGACAAATGAAAGAAGAAACGGTCACCGCCACCCCTGCCGCGTCTCGAGGTGGTCGTTGTTGGGAAGAGAAATACAGAAAGCCCACTTGCCCCAACCAGGCAAATGGATGTATTCTCGATTCAGCAGAGGCTTCGGAGATGCTTTTAGCATCCAGGGTGGCTGCCGGCGCTGTTTTATGACTCCGGACAAGCATACAAACGCGTACAAGTACAACTCTATTAGTGTAATATGAGATACCTCACTCGGACGGTCGGCCTCCTCTAAAGAGCTCCGGAACTCCGCGTCCACAAAAGATCAACTCGGAACAAGGACAGAAATTCGTTTGAAAAGTAAATCGCGCGAGACTGGGAAAATCGCGAGGCCTCCCCCCCGCCCCTCTTAAGTCAGCCTCCGCAGTGCCCGCGAGGCCTCACTCATCTCGTCTCCAGATTCCCGCGGCAACCTGGAGAGACGCGAGTCACCTGCGCGCGCATCTCTCGTGGAGAAGAGCAGGTCGCGATTCTTTCAGGTCAACTCCGCTTCCAGGAACCCTTCATCCCTTTTGGCCAATCGTCACCGCCCAGGCTTCAAGACGGGAAAAGAATCGGAAACTCGACAAATCCCGAAGCGGGCTGATGGCGCCAAAGAGAGAGGAAAGTGTAGAGGCAACATCCTATAGCTTGAAGTTAGGACTTTCAGTTCTGAGAAAGGTTCGGAAAATAGCAAAATATATTTTGGCCTCTAATGTAGGTTTCTATCAAGCGATAGAAATGTAGCAAGAAAAATAAAGTTTCGTCTTTGTTTCTTAATGGGTACTTTTTTAACTCATTCTCTTCCATACTTTGAACAATTGATCTATCTGAGCTCATCTATTTAGCTTTTCATTAGGCAAGACGTTTGTAAAATAAAGTAAAAGTTAAAACACGAACTCCGCGCAATGCCTGTCCAAAATAATATAAGGTTGGTTGGAAATAAATAAATAAAATGCAGTGATTAAATGGAAAATTATATTGTGATTGCTGGTACTATGTATTGCTACATCGTTTTTCTCTATCACCCCTCCTTTCATTCTGTCCAAAACAAAGAAAATTCCACAGGTCTTTTTGCTGCACCTCAAAAACTAATCCTATGCAAAAACTGCATAGTTGTTGCAGTTATATGAACTGCAGGAAGAACTGCCCTGCAGGAGTGTGTGCTGAAGGCGACTCCTCCACCCTTCCCAAACCGTGCCCTTATCACACTTCCTGGGATGGAAAGAAGTGAAGGCAGCTGAGAAGACTATCAACCTCAGGGAATATTTTTCAGGATTCAATATTCTACTGGATTCAAATTAGAAAAAAAGTCTTCTCCAAATGGCACTGGAGGGGAAATTCCTGCAAGACTGCTGTACCTCTGCAGGTTCCCAAACACTTTTCTATCATCCTGCATGTGAACCAACTTGTACATAAGTCTATTTTATTTTCCATTGGCTGTTACCTTCCCACCAATTTATCTACTCGCATTTGCATACTTTCAAACCATCTTCTTGCCACTTCTTGTGAGGATCAGAAGATACTATAAAGATCGTCTAGCTTTTCCATTAACAAAATAGCAAACCATTCTGCTTTTGGTAACTGCACAATCGGTTGCCCATATTTTGCTGGACAAATGGGAATTATCCTGGTTTCCACATGGCTATCCCCTTCCAGCACATCTGATTTTACTGATGTGTCTTTACTGATCATTCCAGTGCTCCTTTCCAGTAATACTGGTAGAAGGGAGTTTGGGACTGCAGACATGCTTCTTAAAAAATCCTTAAGTACCCAACTTCAACCATGACACATGCTCTCTCCCACCAATGTCTGTCACAGATCATGGGAGAATCTTTCCCACATGAATATATCAGATTTATCATAAAACACTATATATTGTATTCATTCTGGCAACTGTTATTTATTCTTCAGGATCCTGCTTCAGGCAGCTATAGCCAGCATCAAAGGTATGTCCCAATACAATTTATGTAATGGAATGCTAATTCATTTTCTGATTACAGGCAGCAAGCAAAAACACAACGTTTTCAAAAGCATGTCAAAAACTCATCTGATTTTTCTTTAATTTTGGGGGAATCAGCAATATTTTAGGGACATTTAAGTACATACCGGTATTCAGTTTATGTTATTGTTTCATTTAAGAATTGGTGAACGTAATAAGAGAAGCTGCTACCACAAAGATACTTTTTATACTAGATAATCCAGAAAAATATTTTAAAACTAAATTATATAGACTGTTCAATAAACTCACTTGCCAAAATTAAAGGATGAATATGCCATGATATTTATTATTAAATATAATCCCTGAAAATCCAAAGATGCAGATAATTATTAAATTAGAAAGATTAATTGATGATGCTTTCAGACAGCAAACACTAAAAAAATAAAATATAAAATGCATAGCAGCAAATTTATTCTTTACAATAAAATCAAGTTAAAAGGTTTTTTTTTGTAAAAACACATCTATTTTAGTGGTTGCTTAAGATCAAATAAGCCAGTTCCTCCCTTGACGACTTTTCCTACCACCAGGCAAGCAGAAGGAGACAGAAGTTCATCATGGGATCCTAGAAGAAAAGAAAACAGAATTATATTTTGGGATATAAAGTTTCTCACTTTTGCAAAATGTGTGTTTTGAAAGGGATTATATTCAAATCTAGCTCAGTGGTATTTTTGGATGTAGAGATGTATACACAATTTCACATCAGTCTTATGGAAGGATGAAAAGTTTTCTCTTGCCATTCCTACTGAACAGTTCTTAAAATACAACTTGTTGAAAAATATTTTCAAATGTTTAGCTGTCCCTATATATCTTGCTTCCATAATGATCACAACTGCATAAAGCTTTTGACTGTAGAATTTTTTCTTTGGTGAAACCTGCTGTTTATTTATTTAATTTGTTTGCTGTCCATCTCGCTACAAAGCAAATCTTAGTGGCTTAGAAGGACAAAAGCAATAAAACTATATACACACACATAATAAAATTTAAATTATGGTGAAAATTATGCTGAAAAGAAGGTGAGGGAGGGATCAGGGTGTACAGGTGGTGAAGTTGGATCTGCTATTAGTCTATTAGCCCCCTTTTCAGGTCATTATGGAAGGTCAGGAGGCTGGGAAATCTCACCCGGGTTGGGGTAAAATGTTCCAAATAGCAGGAGCCCGTCTTTAACTAGTATTCAATGCTTGGAACTATTTTTTAATCCCATCTTTCTTTTTTAGTCAATTGAAGACAGTCTTTCCTTTCCCTCTCTGTTTTTCCTACATGTATAACCCTATGAAGTAGTTGGACTAAGACTGGACCAAAATTCCCAACTAGCTTTCATGTATAAGAGTGGACTAGAACTCAAAGTCACCTGGTTTCTATTACAGCACCCTAGGTACTATATCAAACTGGCTTTCAAATAAACAAATTTATTACTGAGACTTGAATAATACTTTATCATAATCCATGATAAATTCCAATATGGGAATTCATGCTGCTGTATGTTATGCCATGTAGTGTATGTTATGTGAGCCTTAGCATCAGTGTTCACTAACACAAATGCCCCTGCTTCCAACAAAGAGTCGTAACAGATGGCAGTATTAAGTTTTGGCAATAATTTTAACATGGGTGGAATTGTGTATCACTACCTATTCTAAGAGTGACAGGCCATTTTCATAGTGGTATGAAGTAGAGCCCAACCTCTGCCATGATTTCTGGATCTGAGGAACATGTGACTTAAGAACATGCAGACTGTCTCCCTTCCTAAGACTCCATTTTGCATACCAATGTTTTTGGTAGATATGCTTTCTTCAAGAAAAGTAGTCCTTGGTTGGTAATAGTAATTTGGATTGGGAACTCTGTCAACAGTCATAAAAAATGACATTACTACAATACTAATTCCAACTGCAGTTTTTGGGTGACTCCTGTGCAACTGTTAGGAGCAATGCCATATGGTTGCTATTTGCAACCTCCTGTCAGCTTCTCCATTGACTTAGCTTGTTGGAAGCTGACAATGAAAGTTGCAAATGGTGATCAGATCAACACGACATGCTGTAAAGGTGACTCATTTGCCAAAGGCCCAAATCACAAACACGTAACCGAAGGGATGCTGAGACAGACACAATTGTGAGGACCAACTATAAGTTTCCTCATTCAGTGCCATTGTAACTTTGAACAGTCACTGAACAGTGATCATTAATCAGGAACTACCTATATGTGAAACTTCCATCACTATTTGTTTTTAAGAACAATGTTCATACATTGTTAATTTATGCAATTGTGGCTGCCTGGAACTGGATGTTTTTAATTTCAGACAAATAAAGCAAAATATGAGTATGGAAAAATAAATTTTCATCAATTAAGAATTCAAAGATTTATCTTACTATATAAGCTACTATTTTCATAATAATTGGGAGGTATTTACCCAACATAGTTGCTTCTTTCAAAAACTTGTAGCTTGTCTCAAAAGTCATTTGTTGCAAGGGGGATGAATTGGACTGCATTCCATACCGATTCAAAGGTTTGTAAACACCTTCAAAGCACATGTAGTCTGACACCAAGGAGAGATGTCGAGGATCAACCACAATTCCTGTCAATAGAAGTATCAATGCCTCTTAAAAGTAGTTTACAAAGAAATGCACAAGGTACTTCAATAAACTTATCTTCCATATCTAGCTTGAAACTTTATTAAATAGTTTATTAAATAACACTTTAAGGTTCATACTGCTGACTCAATGACATAATCTGAAAGGGTTTAATCTTTTAAAGTGAATGAAGGCTACATTGATAAGCTCTTATGTCACTTGTTCTGTACAACATCCTAAATATCATGCGTGATGGAGAACATGGACAGTTGAGAGATTTCTAGATCCGATAATGTACTGTCTTTTGATCAATATAAGATACTGTTCTGATAAAGGATGGAATTCAATATGCCACTATACTGAACATCAGTGAAATAAATATGGATTGTAGCCTCATATCTGTGCTATAAAAACATTCACTGACTGAAAAGCTTAATATAGGCCAGTAGTTTCCAATTTATGGTCTGTGAATCTACTACAAAATATTTTTTGAATGGGCATCAAAATATAGCAATCTTCAAATTTTTTGATAGTGATATAATATCAAAATAAAAGAAATATTTAATAACTGTTAGTCTAGGCAGAATGAATTGCTTTCAAGCCTGAAATTACAAACAACGCTTTATATATACTATTAGATTCAGCTGATATTATATAAAATGGTGTACCATATGCAGCAAACACATCTTTAATCTCTCTCTCAAGGATTTTCAAAGCAGCTTCAATCCCATAGGTGTTAGCCATTGCATGGATATCATTGCAATAAAGTTTATTCATATCAAAAATCTAAGAGACAAAGATGACAAATGTGGGAAGTCATAGTGAAACAAACTAAATCATCCGCCCCAACTAACTATGAATACTTAGGGAAAGACAAAATTGAACATTAGCAAACAAAAATTATAGCTGAAGAAGTACAATATGCAACCAGACAAAAAGTTTCTGTAAGCCTGCAAGATTCTAGAAGATTGCTAAAATTCACATATATATTTTTCTTGTTCTCTTGCTCCTAATTGTAAACATGTATCTCTCTATTGACAACCTTAATTCAATTACTCAGTGAAAGAAGTAAAAATGAAGTGAAGGTTTCATAACATCCCTTAATTGTACAGTGTATTTCCAGAAAGCTGTGCAAATTATTTGCTTCAATTCACACTTTTCTTGAATTAATCTTTAATTATGCACAGCAAAAATACATTACAACAATTAGATAGAAAAAAAAACAGAAAATGTGTTTAATGCATATTGGTCTTTCTTTTGTAAACCAATATTCTCTATTGCAGGGACTCTATATTTAATTATCAAAATCTTCCATTTGTAAACAGTTTAAAGTTCTGAAATCAAATATTAAAATATATAGGCAATCTTATATCAGTTACAGCTTCATTCAAAGCCAAAAGCAAAAACTTTGTCAAAATTTAAAATACTTGGCATTTATCCATAATTTCTATTATATTAGTAGCAATTTTGATTGATTTCACCGAAAATGTTCTTCAGTTCTTTTTCTGTGAAATCAATAAAAAGGCTATCACTATCAATATAACAAAAACTATGGACATGCCAATTATCTTTCAACTTTGCCAAAGTATTTTAAATATGTGAAAAACATTACATGGTTGAGATTTAGAATAGCAATAACTGTCATGCATAGTGGGTTTCTCTGCTATTTTTTCCTCTCTGTGACCCTATGGAAAATACAGAGAGCAGAAATAAAGAAATTACATACATCAGAATAGTGGAAGAGCTCAGGAAGATTTATCCCTTCTGTTTGCAAAGTGAGCACCACTTCTCCATTCTTGTTGTTGGTTTCATTTAAGAGACATCGTGTTATTCCCTTTGTCTCCTGGATGACAGTGCTATTTGCCAGAGATGTCACAAGTGATGCAAGATCAAAGTACTCCTTTGTCAGCGAAAGCTTTAGTGAAACCTACAAGACAATACTTTGTGGTTATGAAAAGCTTTCCATCCATTCCATCCATCAACTCTTAACCATCACAAAACCTCATCTTAAACTGATCTGAAAAATCCAAGCATAAATTTTCTTGTATGAACAAATACATAAACAATGAGCAATTCCTTTAGCTCATAAGTCATCTGGAGTTTTCTCCTTTGGATCAAATTTATTAAAATAAAGATTTGTTGATATCTGAGGACACTTCACTATTATTTTGCTCATTAGTTAAGCGATAATACTTGTTACATAAGTGCTGTATTGCACAAATCAAGTAAATGTTTGCAGCATCTGGAAAAAGTTACGACATGTGAAGCACTTGCGCAGAGGGCAAAAGAACGCAAATGGCGGCGTCCCGGCATCCCGGGAAAGCGGGCGGGGGAAGCCCCGCGCCGCGAACGCCGCCAGCTTCTTCGGCTCGGCGGGGACGAACAGGCAAGACCGCACCGGTAGCAACCCACCACTGGTACCGTTCCTTTTTTGGCCCCGCGCATCCAGCAACTGGATTCTTGGGCCGCTGGGACCAGGTGGGTGGCGTGTGGCAACAGTTGCAAATCGTTGCCAGATTATCTTGTGTTAGGCAGTAAACATTTTTGTGAAGTAAAAAATAACTAACTAAAAATCGTTCATCACCCCGAAAGTGTTCGCGTACCACCTGGAAGACCCTCGCGTACCACTAGTGGTACACGTACCACAGGTTGGGAACCACTGATCTAAAGGAAGGTCTCCTCCCTCCCTCCAAAAATGGTTTAACTAATATCTATTGAGTTTCAGGCCATACAAGCTCCATGATTTTTGTTATCTTTATAAAGATTTCAATTTCCAAATTAATGATGATTATAGTTTAAATGCTCAGAATACATCCAGAGAAGAAGAAAAAATAAAGAGAGAAAAAAATGCTTTCTTTCTCTCTCTTTCCTTCCTTCCTTCCTTCCTCTCTCTTTCTTTTGTCTCTGTCTCTCTCTGTGAGAAGTAGAAGTAAAACTATACTTCTAAGTAAAATTATTCTTGTAAGAAATAAGAAATAAAAATAATACATGTAATCAGAATCATTATACAACTATGATATGACCATGTAATTAGGAATGTATTTATTAGGAATGTACTTACGGATGATAATTGTCAATGTGAACTTATAAACAGGATGTTATAAGATTTGTGTCTGTGGAGAAAAGATTTTTATGCAACCGGAATCCCAGAATATGGGAAAGGGCAAGATGACCTGACAGTAAATTGGACAGTAAATTGGACAAATGAGTTGTTATCAGGGTGAAAAGATAGGGTCTTTCCAAAGTGGAAAGTACCGTGTAAGGGTGCCAGAAGTATTGTAAGAAAGCCAAGAATCTTACATAAAGCATGAGTAAGGGGGAAGTGGATATTGGGATAGGAGGAGTAAAGTTGAAGATGTGAATTGTATAAATATATGACAGTCATAATGTAATGCTGTCTCTCATGATACGATCATGGGAGAACCGCTTCTTGCAAGAACGTAAATAAATACCTGCTTGATTATTGTTGCATTTATTGCATTTATCCTGTTGCATTTATTGTTTAATTTATATAGCTCTCTCTCTCATTACAATATCAAATACCAAAAGAAAAGAAAAATAAATGGTTACAAAATATTGATCCCAATTACCAGTTATCAATCACCAGCAAGTTTATGTTATAATCTAAAAGCATGGATACGAATGTAGATGAAATGTTAATATGTTAGTCCATATATGATATGCCAAATAAATAAGCATGGATATAAATAATCAGTTTTCTCCTTAGGAACTAGGAGAGTGAATTCTAGTCCTGTTTTAGATACAAAACCTGATGATTACTTTGGACCAGTCACTCCTTTTCAGACCTAAGAAGAAGGAACTGGCAAAGAACTTCTGCAAAATGCTGCCAAGAAAACTAGAGGGTGCATTTCCCAGGAGTAAAAAATGTCTTGAAAGAACAACTTTATAGCATCTGCGGCATGTGACATATAAATGACATATTATTATACTATACTAGTTTATATGTATTTAGAATTTACATGCATACTTGCAATGTGGCACATAAATTTATATTTTTTTTCTGTGCATGGCTTGTCAGAAATTGAAAACAGGAATATATTATTATTATTATCATCATCATCATCATCATCATCATCATCATCATCATCATCATCATCATCTCTTTTATTCATTAAACATGAAATTCAGTCAATGAACATTTTAAAAAGTGTCACAAATACCACTGACTGGTGCTAATGGTTGATACGGGTTATTATTATTATTAAACTACAAACGAGTGTGTATTGTCCGAAACTATTTTCATCAGATGAGCATCACAACTTGTACTTCTGACATGGGAATACCAAATTACTAAATAGTAAGTGTCATATTAGGATGTTTAACAGATTCTACAGACAGCCTAGTCTGGAAAGTCAGCAGACTAAATTTAATGGATGCCTGATTTTATAGCTGATGTATATGCAATGCAATTGAATAAATATCTACGCAGGGGGAAAAAACCAGTTACAAGCACATTCAAAAATATCGAACTAATTCTGGAACCCAACACTCTTCTTCTTCCCTGTTTCAATAACTTTACCTCACACCACAGTTCATTATCAATGTCATATGTGTATTTTTCTATAGCATCATGGCCTTCCAATACAGCATTAATTCTATGCTGTGCCATTTCATTCCATCCCTTTCTTTTCTTTCGATCCCTTTGACTAGAGGAAGAAGAATAAAGCTCATCCTGAGTTTCCAGTGCCTCAAGATTTTTTTCATCCTGTGCAGTCATTTCCTGATCTGGAATATCATCATCATCACCCATTTCATGATCATCCTCACTCTCATAATCAACCTGCAAAGAAACATACTTGAATCACATTCAGTTTCACTAAACAGGAAAAGCAAACAGTATCATTGGTACTTTTAAAACCATTCAAAACCTTTTGACGTTTTTTATTTAATCCTCCCCTCCACCTCCAAAATGCAATAAGACTAATACAAAAAAAGAAGGGTAATGTCTCACACTCAGACACACATACACAGACGGACACACACACACACACACACACACACACACACGGACACGGACACGGACACACAATATTTTATTTAAAAATATGTAAAGAAAAAATCCAGGTGTTTTGATTTCACCAATCTTTTGCTTAAAATAAGAAATATATTTACCGTATTTTTCGGAGTATAAGACGCACCTTTCCCCCCCCCTAAAAGAGAGTGAAAATTTGGGTGCGTCTTATACACCAAATGTAGCCCCGCCCAGCCTCTCAAACGGAGGTTTCAGGGGCTGAAAAAAGCCTCTGTAATGAAAGTTTCAGAGGCTGGGGGAAAATCCTCTGAAACGGAGGTTTCAGAAACTGAAAAAATCCTCTAAAACGGAGGTTTCAGAGGCTGAAAAAAACTTCTGAAACAGAGGTTTTAGAGGCTGGGGGGAAAATCCTCTGGAACGAAAGTTTCAGGGATTGAAAAAATCCTCTCAAACGGAGGTTTCAGAGACTGAAAAAGCAAGGCGCAGAGCTCATAACCAACAAACCTGTTGCTAAAGTTCACCTCTGGGAACAGCTGTTTGGGGGTATTCCAGGAGGCCAATTCACCCACCAATCAGCTTTTTTCTTATTTCCCTCCCTAAAAACTAAGGTGTGTCTTATACTCCAGTGCGTCTTATAGTCCGAAAAATACGGTAAACAGTATGGAACAGAAAATTATGCTAAAATAACATTACAAGAGAATATCATTATATTACTGTACAGAAAATAGGACTGAATTAGAAATCACATAATTAGACTGACTGTGAGCAAACTTTGCACTGCCAATGCGCCATTTATAGATATACTAAGTTTTATGGATAGACTATTATGTTTTGTCACAACAATATTATTAATATACTTATAGATCATGATCTGGGATTTGGCCTCCTATGCTTTTCAGAACTGATGCCTTCAAACAACATTTGCAGAAGCTTGCATACTCTTTAAGTCAATAATTTGTACCTATTTCTTTGATAAAAGTAACAGTTCCAAACATTTCCTATAGCTGCCTACAATCTTTCTCTGGTTTGCTTTTGGATTGTTTTTCCACCTTCCCTTGCAAAAATGTTCTCGTTCAGAAATAGTTTGTTTCCTTGCATACAGCACAAATTGTATGATTTTTTCACAAACCGAATATTCAGTTATGGGAACTATGAAGACCATTTGAAAAGTTTTATCTTTCTTTTCTATAAGTATTACCATTTATTTATTGTCGGTGGAACATTAGTTTCTAGAATATGGTGGTGTTCAGTTGAATCTTTCTATGTACAGATTGCTATTGTATTCTAATGTACGAGTATCAAGATCATGTGAAGTGTTAGTACCGCTGGATACTGCACTGGTAAGATGACACTTGGAATACTGTGTCCAGTTCTGGTAACATGATACAAAAATGATGTTAAAATTCTAGAAAAGTGCAGAGAAGAGTAACAAAAATAATTAGGGGGCTGGAAACTAAACCATGTGAACAGATTCAGGAACTGGGTATGTCTAATCTAATAAAGAGAAAAACTGGGAGTGAAAAGCTAGCAGTCTTCCAATATTTGAGGGGCTGTCACAGGGAAGAGGGGGTCAATATATTCTCCAAAGCACCTGAAGGCAAGACAAGAAATTACATATGGAAGCTTAACGAAGAAAGATCGAACCTAGAATTAGGAAGAAATTTTCTGTCAGTGAGAACAATTAATCAGTGGAACAGTTTGCTTCCAGAAATTGTGGGTGCTCCATCGCTGGAGGTTTTAAGAAGAGACTGGACAGTCATTTGTCTGGAATGGTATAGGGCCATGATGGTGAACCTATGGCACGCGTGCTGGAAGTGGCACGCAGAGCCATCTCTCTGGGCATGCCAGCTGTCAGCCATTGCTCTTCCGAGTTCCGGTGTGCACATGTGTGCTGGCCAGCTGGTCTTCGCGCGCGCGAGAGTGCCGGAAACCGAAAGAGCAGCTGATGCGCATGCACATGCATGCCCGCTGGCCAGCTGATCTTCGAGTGTGCATGCACATCAGAAACCGGTGCACATGCGCACGCTGGAAACCTGCAGCTGAGCTGGGGAGCTGCTCTTCCTGTTTCCAGCACTCCCCCGTGTGTGCTCCCGTTTTGGCACTCGGTGCCGAAAAAGGTCGCCAACACTGGTATAAGGTCTCCTGCTTTAGCAGGGGGTTGGACTAGAATATCTCCAAGATCCCTTCCAGCTCTGTTATTCTGTTATACTGTGGACAACAATGCCAATGTAATTTAAACTTACACAGCCAAATATCTGCAGTAATCTGTGAGTTTTAATGTGCAAATCTGATCAATTTTCAGGTAGTTCTAACAAAGATTTCTAGATCTTGCCTTAACTTCCACAGTTTTATGTAAATGGCTAGCTGTAACTATTTAAGGATTTCTTTATGATGTTTTTTTTTATTTCTAAAGTGAATTACCTTCCTTTTCAAATTCTCAGACAGTTGCCTTAGAGAAACGTGTCATTGAAAGTGCACACAATAATAATAATAATCTATGAAAACAATCAGAATATTAGTTTTTACCTAGTTACTAGTACACTCAAAAGCTAATAACATTTGGAATTTATCAATAACTGTATATATATATTTTAAAATAGCACTGAATCAACTAAAAGGTCAAACTTCTGTATCTGGCATATGCACAATTTCTCATTTTGAATCTGTAAGCAGTTGCATGTAAATTGTTTTCATCCAAATTTGCAGAAATGTGTTCTATATGTGCCAACTCTACCATGCAGAAGTTGCGTCAAGTTCAGTTAAATTTCATCAAGGGTGCCTAAACTTTTGCATTAATAGAGATATTGGGCTTAGCTATCTGTAGCTTATTAAATCCATCGTAAATCTTCATCTGATTTAAAGTATTTAGATCTCCATTACTTTGTACATATCTACATTATTCTAAAAAAATAATGAGAACTATGAAGTCTCTAATTAGGCTACATGCACAGAGAAGACTATTGTTTACTTTCTATACCTTTCTATATCCCTAAATTCTTTATAATTAAGTTTTGTTCAAATATATGAGATTAACATTCTTTTCAATATGGAGATAATTTTTGATTTTTCTTTTGTTTGAACAGCCTATCTACTCTTTTTTACTTACTCAATTACTTAATTAAATTTATATCCCATATTTTCTCCAGGAGCATATGCCCGTTAAATAGCATGACCTCTTCACTTTTCTATAAGAACCCTGAGTGTGAAATAGGTTGGGATCAGGCAAGTTTCCAGTTTAGGGTAGATTTGAACATGGAACTTACCAATCCTAGTTAAATACCTTTAATCACTACATTTTACTAGCTATCTACTAAAGTCAAGTGTTGATGATTTGATATTGTTTGACTCAAATTCAATATACATTAATTCCAATTAATTGTTTCTGTGATGGAGATTTTTTAATGGCATTTATTAAAACAAAAAAATTATATCATTACCTCATCTTCTTGATTTTCTTTTCTTTTTGTATCTGTAGCATCAGCATCACCTTCAGTCATTCCATTATCAGGAAATCTGTCTTCTTCAGTTTCAGCTTCATTGTCATCCTATGTCGGTAGAAAAAGGAATCCTTTTACTTCATAATATATTTTCTTTTCCAACAGATTTAAAAGTAACCCTAGTTAACTGAAATATCACAGATCATAATTAATTATGGAAGTTTCTCTTAAGACTCCAACTTCCTTAGCAAGCATCAAATTTCTCCTTATCCTATACTAGTTACTACAGAAATGTGATAGGTATAGAACCCCAACTCTGGTTTGAATTGTTTGATAATTTAATTAGCTGTTTACACAAAATTAATATAGCTATGTGAGCATATGTAATACATGTGATAAGCCCCATTTTCTAGTAGAATAAATTCTGCCCTTCTAAATCATCAGATTAATTGAAAAGCCTGAATAGATAGAATTCATCCTTTTATTTCCCCAAGAGGGGAAAATTACCCAATATTTTCCTTTTTGTACAGGAGTGTAACTGGTGAAAATTACTGTTTAAGTTAAAAAGCTAAGAAAGAGAATTTAGTCACTAGATAATTTTCTGATTTTCTGGTTTCCATAATTTCAGAGGAATCTTTTGCCTGAATCTGCTACACAATTATACATCTCTAAAAAGAGGCTGACTTTTAACTTCTCCATATTTTATACAATTGAAAAATCAGGAAACAGAAGAAACTCCTGCCTAATAATCTCCAGCCAAGAATCTTCAGTGAATACTTTTCATGCTCTCTATTATATGTAAACTCAAATATGTGAAGTTAAATGTATTCATCTGTTTTTGGAAATGTGTTTTAGGAAATTGTTGCCTTATTATCATGTATTCCATTTTTCCTAATGAATTTGTTTATCATTTACAATCATGTGAAAAAGAAAGTACAACCTCTGAGTTCTATAGATTTACATTATCAGGACATAGTAAAAATCACCTGATACTTAGCAGTTTTTAAAAGTAAGTAAATACAATTTCAGACAAACAATACATGACATATGTCATCATTTATTTTACAAAAAGAAAACCAAAATGGAGAAGCCAGGTGTGAAAAAATAAGTCTTGGACCACTCTTCTTTACAACATTGTTTCAATTCATAGATGTTTGTGGGCATTTGTTTATGTATACTCTTTGGGTTCCACCACAATATTTCAATTGGGTTGAGGTGTGGACTTCGATTGGGCTATTGCAATGCCTTCATTATTTTCTTTTTCAGCCAATCTGTTATAGATTTGCTGGTGTGCTTGGGATCATTGTTCTGTTGCCTGACCCAATGTTGACCAAGCTTTAGCTGTCAGACAGATGGCCCACTGTCTCTCAGCTTGCCCACAGCCACAATGGAGCAGAAATCATACGGCGTGTTGGGATTGCCTGCCCCCCCCCCCCGTGCCTTTGCCTGCTGCCACCACACGTCGGAATCGCCTGCCTCCATTAAATCGGGTGTCAATCCGTCCCATTGTCTCTCGGCTTGCCCACTTTGCTCATTTCCCCCCCAAAAATAAGCCCTAATGTGTCTTTTGGGGTCCCCAAAATATATAAGACCGGGTCTTATTTTCGGAGAAACATGGTAGCAAATGTCATATACATTCCTGTTGATGTTTTAGCAATGTTTTAGACTTTAAAGCATTTTTATTGTTCTTTCTAGATAATGTTTATCTAGACAAGACACATTTTCTATATTATTATACAATGGTCTGAAAAATTTCCTTCTCATTCTGTATTTGAGTAAGAAAGTCCCACCTAGAGGACCAGAAATATGGACTACATATATCAGTTTATATGCTTGTGTCAGGGTTCCAAGTAACACCCCAACTAAAGAAGACTCCAAGGCTAGAGATTCCTCAAAGTTCCATTTTATTAACGATGTCATATTAGCACATCTGGGAAAACCCAAATCTGAGAGTTCCGGGTTTTCTCCACCCAAAAGAAAGTCAAAGATCCATCCCCAGCAGCCACAAGTCCATCACATGTTCCAATCATTTCAACGTCCCAACTGGAGACGACCCCCAGTCACTCCCATCCAGGTGCAGGCTGAGTGTCCTTGACTCCCATAGAAAAGAAAGTTGTCATGGCTAATCCTCCACCTTCTCCTTGCAACCCCCCCTTCCGTTTTCCCAGGCACTAAATGTGGCAGTCCTGAAGCTCCAACGAAAAAGATAGCTTCCAGGACTGACAGTCTGATTAATATGTAAATATAGCATGTAATGTAATTGTGTAGCATGACATGAAACATTTCCCCCCCAAAAAAGGCAACTGAAAAATGAGCATGATCTTTAAAAAAAGACCATATACATCAGTGATGGCGAACCTTTTTTCCCTCGGGTGCCGAAAGTGCATGCGCGCGTGCTATCGCGCATGTGCGAGTGCCCACATCCATAATTCAATGCCTGGGGAGGGCGAAAACGGCCTCCCCCGCTCCCCCGGAGGGCCTCTGGAGGCCGGAAATGGCCTGTTTCCCAACATCTGGTGGGCCTGGTAGGCCCATTTTTCATCCTCCCCAGGCTCCAGAGGCTTCCCAGTCCCCCCGGAGGCCCTCCAGAAGCCGAAAATGCCCTCCCAGAGCCTCCGTGCAAACCAAAAATCAGCTGGCTGGCGCGCACATGCACGCTGGAGCTGAGCTAGGTAATGGCTCGTGTGCCGGCAGATATGGCTCCGCGTGCCACCTGTGGCACCCATGCCATAGGTTCGCCATCACTGATATACATGTATACGATTTGAAGAGAAACCAGCTAAAGTACTCTTGAAGAATGCACGTATATAAATATTGTTATATATTTACCATAGCCCTATAGACTACATAGAGTACAAGCAACACAGATATAATTTAAACATGCATTTATATCAATGTAATTTTTTGATTCAGCTTACTAAAGTTTTAAAATGTTAGTTCACCTAAGGGGTCTACATCTTTACCTGATCTTCTTGTGAAGCACCAATTTCTTCCTCAGCTTCTAAATCTTTCTGAATTGCTTTTCGAGTGCTGACAGTGTTATAAGATGCCAACTTTAAACTCTTCCTTTTAATTGTTTCCAGCAACATTTTAAAGAATCTGGATGGAATGGATAAGAGAAATAGAATACAGCTGCTGGACTCCAGACTATAGAATGTTACAACATACCTTCCTAGATCCATCAATTCAGATGATACAGTAAATATAAAGGGAAATTCAAATCATTTTGTAACAACATTATTCATTATTTATAACATTATTCATTTTTTAAACTAAATTAGATATTTTTCTCCTGATTCTGAAGTCTAAATTTTTTCTGTATCCTAAGAGAAAAGTATTTTAATAATATTGAAAAAAATTATTCCAGTAATAATGATATCATTTTAAAAAGTATAAATCAGTAGCTATCCACCACACTTAAATAAATGGGTGAGATAGGGAGTAGAGTGCAGCATTTTCTCAGGGAATGACAGCATTCATTCTCTCAGAGTGAAGCAAAGACAGAAACAAAACAGATTATAAGGCTGCCACCTAAGCCCACAAACATACTGATGAATTTCAAATTCTCTTTCAGCAACACAATGGAAGGTAATCATTTTGGTGTGGCAATATGAGCGCCTTTTTTAGTTTTCTGTGGTACCCAAGTATGGCCATGTGAATGAGGTGAAAAAGGGAAAATTGGCAGTGATAACAAGTAAAAAAGTCAGATTAGAAATATTCTTCCTCTGGTCTGGACTTGTTTTCTTTGTTCTCTTGGCATCTGAGCGGATTTTGGAAAGCCTGTGCATTGCACTTCCATACAAATTTCACTATGCAGGCAATCCTGAATGCATCAAGTAAAAAGAATGGCAAAGTCTTGCTATTATTATTAAAATTATTTATGGCAGAGTTTCCCAAAATTTGTGATGCTGTGTCTCTGCAAACTAATACATTAATTTGTGTGAAATCTTCCCCAAAATGAATAATGGTATTGATGATGAAACTGAGAGAACATGCCTAAGAAAGCAGTGGTTACCTAAGATAATGAGCTTAATGCTTGAAGAGTATCCGGAGACTTCAGTTGGTGCAAAATGCGGCTGTGCGTGCTGTGGTGGGTGTGCCAAGGTACACCCACGTTACACCTATACTCCGCCAGCTGCATTGGTTGCCCATCGGTCTCCGGGTACAATTCAAGGTGTTGATCATCATCTTTAAAGCCCTTCATGGCTTAGGACCAGGCTATCTCCGGGACCGCATTCTGTCTCATACTTCCCTTCGACCGGTTAGGGCCCACATAGTTGGCCTCCTCCAGGTCCCGTCAGTCAAGCAATGCCAGCTGGCGGGCCCTAGGGGGAGGGCCTTCTCTGTGGGGGCCCCCGCGCTCTGGAACCAACTTCCCCCAGAGACCAGAACGATCCCCATCCTGCTGGCCTTCCGAAAAGCGTCAAGACATGGCTTTTCCTGCAGGCAGGGGGTAGAGACTAACCCATCTGAGCTCTCCACCGGGTATGTCTGGTTGACGGATATTTTTAAATATTAATTTTTTAATTTTTGTACTTGGTTTTAATTAATGTTTATTTGCTGGTGTTCTTGTATATTGCTGTACGCCGCCCTGAGTCCCTCGGGAGTAGGGCGGCATATAAGAACCAATAAATAAATAAATAAATAAATAAAATAATGCTGTATTTTCTTCTTGGCTCCAAGGAGCTGCTCCAGAGGTGAGTCCTCCCAGTTTGGATCGGTTCTATAAAACCAGTAGTAACTTGGTGGCCTGGGTCGCTAGAACTGGCAGCGACCCAGGCCTGCCACGTCCCCGAACCGGTTCTTGTTTTTTGCTTCTGCGCATGCACAGAAGCTTTTTTTAAGTACTGTGTATGCATGCAACACGCGCATGGGCAGCGCGTCCCTGAGCGAACCGGCAGCAGGAGAATCCAGAACCCACCTGAGCTGCTTCTACCCAGGATTGAACCTTTCACTCTCATCACCCATGCACCATATGAGTGAGAGCTCAGCAAATTCCTGTCTTCAATGCTTCTGGGCTCCCAGGAATTTGTGAGGACCTTCATGACCCCCACAATTTCCTCCTCACTGGCTGGTATCTTCCAGGGTTTAACAATTGGAAACTTGTCAGGAGAAGATACTGACCTTGTCTCCACAAAATGTAAGATGTCCCTTGGCTTCACACATTTTTCTTCTTGATAGCATTCATAAGGCAGAAAACTAAATCTGATAGTATAGATGCGATGCTTGCTTAATGTTCCTTCCAAACACAAAGCTTCTTCAATATTTACTTTGTGTAACACCTGAAACAATAAAAAAGTGTCTATGAATGCTAACAATTTGTAACATCATGCTTTCTCACTCCCTAAAGCAGGGGTGTCAAACTTGATTTTATTGAGGGCTGCATCAGGGTTGCATTTGACCTGGGGGCGGGCGTGGCCAACTCTATGTCACTTGTGTCGGGGGTGCCTGTGGGGGCCTGAACATTCTGCCAGCAAAAACAGGCTTCTGAACTCCGTTTCTGGCTGCAATGGCCTCCTGCAACCCTTGCTGTCAGAGGCACCACTGGCCGGTCCTTCACTGTTTCCCAGGTGGCCCCGCAGGCCAGATCTAAACACCCCGTGGGCTGGATCCAGCCTCCGGCCCTTGAGTTTGACACCCCTGCTCTAAATCATCTGTCCACATCACAAATTTAAAACTGGAGGAGGAATATGGACCATTTTTTTAAAAAAAGATAAATGTATCCTCCACAGAAAATTTACAATTTCAAGATGATAAAATGAAAAAGGCACTAAGGCTTTTGCACTCTCCTGCAATGTTCCTACCCATGAGCTAAATATTAAGATTCAATGGGATAAGGAACCTTACAGCATAGCAAAAATGTGGTTTATAAGTTTTCACTTCCCCATTTGCCTCAATTAATTCCTTATTAGTGGAAATTCACTCTTATGTGGTATAAAAAAAACAAATTTTAAGTAACAAACAGAAATTATTCTAATTAGCATTTTCATTTAATATCCACTAACTATATTTCCTTTGTACTGAGTCACTACAAGCTTCATTGCTGGGAATTTATAATCAGTCTCTGCAAAATTAGGCAAAACAAAGCTAGAACGTTACTATAAAAATGTGCACATGTAATAGGGAAATGAAAACCAGTTAAAGCCCATTAGTCCAAATCCTAGAAAATAAAAGAAAGGCTGACTGCACATCAGGGTGGATAAAAATCGATGATTTTAAAAAAAAATTTAAAATTGGATTTTTTAAAATTTAAATTGGATTTTTTTTATTTTTATCAAATTTATTTTAATAAAATGCTTTTGGAGTAAAAATCTATCAAAAGATAGTTTTCTATTTAAGATACATTAATAATTTAGTTTATTCAGCATGAAATGGAGCTTACTTATATAGCAGGAGGCTGTATATTCTGCAATATTTACATTTTTGGTAAACTCATTCAATTGATCCAAACTCTGCAAGCTGAGATAATATGCACTGCATTGATGCATTCACACAATTTCATAGTAACCATGAGATAAATCATAAAACAAAGTTCAGGAATATTCCTTTATCCCATTGTTTGCAAATCTACGTACACTACAAACTGTATGATTCTTTGAAGAGAAATGCATCTGTACCACCAGGCTCTAAGGGTGAGGACGAAGGGCAAGCAGTGAAAATGAAAGTGAAACCTTCTAAGCAGCTTATAAATATAATATTAAAGAGCACCTGTCCTTTCAGATCCATCATGGCAGTGCCTGTTAGTGGGCATCCACTCACCTGCTGCCTGCCACGTCCCTCACCTTGTTGTGTCACTGCCGCACCAGAAATGACAGTTGCTCTTTAAAAATTATGATTTAAACCGAGTTGATTTAAATCAAGCCTTTTTACTAATTTAAATCATTTAAATCATGATTTAAATCGACTTGATTTCAATCAAATCCACCCTGTGGCACTTCTTGAGGAAACTGCAACTATTCTGCAGAAAGTAATATTAAAGAATCCTATTTACTTTTTTTTAAAATCCCTCAGAGCTATGATGATTCTTCCACCCATACAGGACTTACCTCACCTAAGCACACTCTGCTAAGCTTCTTCTTGAGCCTTTTCACCCTTTTGTGAGCTTTCTTGATATTAAGGACAGGAATGCTCATCATGGGAGTTTTGATATTAGCACTAGCTACCATTAGAATCTCCCGCAACCTTTAACAAAGAAGTATTGCACATTTAGTTGCAAAGACAATTAATACTCAGCAAGATAAGTGACTAGGTCCTTACCTGGTCTGCTTTATTCTCCTTATAACTAACTAAGATAAACATTCAAAGTCTGACTTTGTCTGCTGCCTTCAGTATCATTAAACAGGGCTAAAAACACTCTCCATAGAAGGCAGAAACTCATTTATCTAAGCAAGAAAACTATCAAAATCTGAAATAGCAAAATAATAATAGCAGCAGAAAGTAAGGCGATATTCTACTTTTCTACTAAATAAATCAAAGCAACATGCAGTGATAATAAACCTGAATCAAATAACCTTTTTAATGGAGTTCTTATAGAATGTTCTATGCTAAGAATCAACTGTAATCAAACCAATTTAAGTGACTTAATTTAAATGGGTGTTGAGCCCTATCAAGTTTAATAAATTGTTATTGTTATTATTGTTGTTTTTGTTATTGAAAGCATGAGACAAGATATACTTCCCGCAATTATCTCAGGATTGAACAGGATATGTAATTTTGGGTACTGTTAGATAGCAATTACTCACGATTAGTCTTACTGGCTAGGATTCATAAAAGCTATAATTTATCAAAATCTAGAGAACTATATTATGCACATTCCAAAATTAGTCTATGATTAAACAGCAAAACCATTTTGTCATAGTAAATAATGGAGACACTCACTTGTTTGTGAGTTAGCTGTTAAAAAGGAGTGTTTAGGATAAACAGACTACTGGGTCTCATGTCTTCTACTTTTCTCCCCATGTTATACTAATTGGTAATAAAGCATGGGAAGAGAATGGGATGTATGCATTTTGGAACAGTAAAACCATTAAAAAAAAGGTGAGATGCTATCTTACCTTGGGATACCAAGGGTAACATTCATTTCACCCCTTCCAGCAAAGTGAAAGGTATTCAGGGTCATCTGGGTGGAGGGTTCCCCAATACTCTGAGCAGCAAGAAGTCCCACAGCTTCTCCAGGATCACAGAGTGATTGTTGCCATTTTAAATAGAGCAGCTCCTGTAATCTAAAGACACAGTATTATCATCATCTGTTTGTGTGAAATAAGTCCATAACCTGGTGCTGCCATTTTACTTTCTAATATAGAGTCCAAATTGTATCCACCCACAAAGGACAAGACTTTAACGCTTTGTTTCCTCGTTTATACATCAAATCATGCTTTATCTAATTAATTTGTTTCTCATACTTTCACCTAACCCTGACCTGAAATTGGCTTGGCTTACATCCAAAAAGATTTGCTTGCTTTATTTAAAAAATGAATAAACACACACTTCATCTTTATGTTTCTCTCTCTGAAGATTTAATGCAGCATCATCTCTTTTTAATTTCCAACCTAGCAAAGTGATTAACAACTATCACAGCCTCTTCATTACAAGTTATTCCTTAAAAAGGCAACTGTATGAAAAAAAAGAAGCAAAGATGAAATTCATTGCTTACTTTTTGATTGACAAAATTTTAACAAAAAAAAGTACTTGTTTGTTAAGAAAACTCCTTTTAGATTTGAGCAATCTTTTTAGAGACTAAAATAATTTCTTACCGGATGAAAAAGCTGCTATAATAATAAATGGATTGATACAAACTGAAAACCTCAACTCAATGAGGTTTTATGTTATTATTTTATGATAGAAATCCAACGTTTCTTAAAAGAGAGATAAAACATAGGTGTGACATGCTGGACTCTAAACAAGAAGCACTGGGGTTAATACATCAACATAAATGAAATTACTACCTCTGTGAAGAAAGTTCAGATTTGCTATAGTTAAGCCTATTCCGAGCATCCCACTCTCCAAGGAAAGTCTTAACTTCATTTTCAAATGTTTCAGACACTGATGCAAAATAAATATCTGGTCGCCAGACTGAAAGGCTAGGATCAGGACACCTTGTTGCCCTCTTCTGATACTTTCTGCGGGTTTTTTCATTCAGCTCATACCACATATTTAACAGCTGTAATGGATGCCAGAATTAAAAAAGGAAGTGAACATTTGAGACAGGTGAATTATTTATTTGAATATTACAATATAGTTCAATAAGTAATGAAAGGTATATTTATCAATTATGGAATAACCTTAAGAGCTGCAGGATCTCGGCCATATACAGGTATTCCTTCGGTAGAGTTCTCAGCTTTTATATCAGCCAACATTTCTTGGGAAAACAGCAAAAAGCCTCCTTTCCTTCTCAAAGAGTGTTGATGCTTTGCTTGCCATCTCTTGACTAATTTAAACTGCTTAGATGCTTGCTGAGGATTCATTTTTGACATAACTTCATCTAAATGCTTAGATTTCCGTATCACCTATAACAAATGCACAAAATCAAATTTTTTGAAGGTTAAGTATTCTCCCATCTTTCAAAGTATAAGTACATTCCCCACCAGTATGAGTTAAAATTGTTCAGCCAGAAAGCAATGGTATCACTATATAAAAGAATGCCCACAACCCACAGTGATGATACAAAAGTACTCACTAAAAACCTATACAGCCTATACTTTAACCAGACCATCATATCCAGTCGTTCACCACAATGGAGCTAATTATTCTTATAATGACCAGAAAATGATCTGACCATAAAATGGAAATCATAGTTATGACCTCTACCTTGAGATCACATTCCAACTATCCTGAAGTAAAGAGTAGATTTTATGAACTTGAAATATGCACATGGTGTCCCAAAGGCCATGAAATTCGAAGTCAACTCCAACTCCAGATTTCCCAAAGCACCAAAAGGTGTACAGAATTAACCACAACCCTAGCAGTGAAGTCAGCAGGGTATGCGGTATACCAGCAACAACCTGGTTATCTATGAAGCTGAACTTCAAAACAGGGCCTCAGATCCAGTCACCTCCAGAGGAGGGTGTCAGGTCACAGTCACATTCCCCAGAGAATCATTACCATCTCACTCATTAGTCTTAAAGTTAAGATTGGAGAAGCATTTAAAACCCAGTTGGGCACCTTTTGGACCTTCTGACCTTATCCAACCAGTCTCAATAATGCAAGTCAGATTAAACAATTTCAGCTTGCGGCCAACAACTTGAACAATCCAGCATGTAGGATTGCAGGGGAAGCTAATGAGCCAAAAGGGAGAACTGATTTATAAGTACTGTTGTGGCAGAAATGAAGCTTCTGTAAAAAAGTAATACATCTTTCCTTCCTCTCATTTCTTTCATATCCCATAAAGAAAAATTCTGATTCTTTTATGAGAAGGTCTAAAATAGACTTATATTTCTTACTTTCGTAACAGCCTAACATAACACACTTTCGTACTATATCCAAACTATACCTTGTGATTATCTGCAATGAAAGGAAATTGCTTGGGTTGCAAGTACTGTGTCTTAGGGATATCCAGTCCATCTTCTCCATACAGAAACTGAACCACACTGCCATCACTATCTCGTACAGACATGTCATAATGAACAATCAGCCCTTCTAAATGTTTTATGATACACCTATTTGAGAACATGAAGGAAGAGCCATTTAGAATTATACAACTACACACAATCCTATATCTTATATAGGATTGTGCTGCTTCAATTAGGCAGAAACTACATAACAATCTAAAGGACTTTAAAAGACATTTTTACCTTTGAAGGTATCCTGATCGGCTGGTTTTAACTGCAGTATCCACCAGACCTTCCCTACCAGCCATACAATGGAAAAAGAATTCCTAGAAAACATAGATCCCCTGTTGAGTAAAACTCACTTTTCCCTCATGAGCAGATAATAACATACTAGCCTTTTAAAAAGCCAATGAAACAGGAACTAAAATTATGACTTTGAATATTGCATATTTTTTGATAAACATATTGTATGACAAAAACAAATTTCAGAGAAGAGGAATCAGTATGTGTTAACTTACTGAAGGCTTGATGCCAGTAAGAAATCTACTAGCTACAAATCCTCCTGATTTGGGGGAAAAGTCGTAAGGCTGGAAACATGGCAATGATTTTCCAGATGCCATCAAAGGAGGCCTTCGACCTTCTAATTCAATCTGACCCAGCAAGCAAGAAATCTTCAAGGCAAGAGAAATAACAGAGACATAAATATTAATGTAAAAACACCACAGCTATAATTAGATAAACCTCTTTTAGACAATAAATGATTAATTTTCTAATAGACAGTTAGAAATGGATTAATAAATACTGTTTTAATGGCTTTATACCACTAATAAATAAATACATACCTGCATAGTATTCACAGTAGAGCCTTTGGCCCCTGATTGTACCATCAACTGTAAATTATTATCTGGGAAACTTCGGTGAAGCCCAAGAGGCATGCACACCTAGAGTTTTTAGCAAAAATAAAAGTTAGTCTAAGCCATGGCAAATCTACCCAGAGATCATGGGAGAGCAGAGAGAGAGAGATGTTCTAATTAGGTATCACAGAAACAAATAGTCACAGAGCAATAATTATCCATATATCTGAACTACAGCCAGAACTATTTCAATTTTTTACAATGTAATTTTAATTTTATTGAAAGTTTAAAAAAAACAATAAAGATTAATACAAATTGAAACAAAGGTAAAACGAAAAAGAATAAAAAGCAAAGACTAAATTACAAAAAAGAGAAAATATAAGAAAAACAGAAAACAAAAAAAGATATAAAGAATTGACTTTCAATCTTCTTTATGGAAGTTATAAGTACAGTTGTAGATTTACCTTTTTATCTAAAGTTACGTAATAAGTCTCTTCCTTCTATAATCTATTTTATCTAATCATCAAACTTGTTCATTTCTTTCTGTTTTACACACAAATCTATAAGGAGTTAAATTCTGTGTTTTCTCTGACCAAATAGATCAACTTGGCCATCTCATCAAGTTCTATAATTGTCATGAAATATTTCTCCAGTGTAGGGTCAAATTGTATTGTCAAATCTTTCCATCTTTGTCCATAAAACTTAGCTGTAGTTATTTTATATAAAAACAAAGTTCCATGACTTTTTTGCAACTGCTTATCCATCAGTCCACAGAGAAAAAAATTCTGGTGTTAGTAATATATTAATCTTTAAAATTCTCTAAGTCAGCGTATGCACCTGAGCTTTTTTGCACATTCATAGAGCATAGAGCAGATGTTATGTTACTGTTTGAGCCCCCTACAAGATATATAGCTCACAGAAATATACATATTTTCCACAAAGAAATAAGCACACACACTTTCTATTAAAAACATTTCCAAAATCTGAATTCATGTTAAAAATGAAGTATGAAGTTTCTCAAATTTGTAAAACAAACCTTGTTGATCTCATTGTTGATACAGTTGACTTCTTCTTTGAACTTTAAATCAATCATGTTAAAATCTCTCTGATCTTTCTGAAGATGGGCATCTTGCCATTTACTTTGAAGTTCTTCATAGGATGAGGTTTGGGATAGGTTAAATGCAGCTCTAATGGCCTGAAAAGTTCAAATTTTTTTTAGAGAACATAACACTACTTTCTTGATGAAGACAGATCATTCACCCACCATACTCCAAAGCATGAGCTTACCTTTATACCACAGTTGGTACTTTCCTTAATGATGTTGCACCTCTTCTGATCTGCCTTATATTTGACCAAAATATCCTCAACTCCTATAATAGAAAGACAAAGAATCCTTTCATTTGAGGTTTTAGAAAAGTAATGTATTTTGTTTTTATTGTTAACATTGTAAGTAAGCCACCATGATTCAATCTGCATTACACCAGGAGAGATATAAATATTTGCAATAATTGATGCTATGATGATAAGCAAATTCATGTAATAATGCCTCTCAGAGCCAATCTGGAGAGAGCAGCACAAAAACTTAGTAATAAATAAAAATAAATACTAGAACATACTCTCAGATTTCTTTTTATTTATTAATATATTTTTAAATGTTTTACTGCATAAGCTTTGACAAATTATTTAAACAGAAATCACACATGTTTCCATGTTTCGTTGTTTCTCATTACTGTATTATTTTCCAATTTTAAAATGTTTTCTGTTATAATTCCTTTGCTGTATTACATAGAAAGGTTTCTTTCTATGGAAAATATTCTTCCTCCTCGCAAAATATTAACATAATTGTTGGAAGTAACTGCTAGAGTTTCAAGCCAAGCAAGGTTATGCCACTGGCTTATAGTTCCTCAGCAGGGAAAACTGCCATCAGTCACATCTATCAAAATTGTTTCCCCAGTTGTTGTATAACATGTATAAACTTAGAATCTCCTAGTTCTTCAAGAGAAGATTCTACAATGTTTGGCATCAGGATGCAGCTATCTGTGAGGAGCCGAGGTGGCGCAGTGGTTAAAAGCAGCACTGCAACCTACTTCAGCTGATTGCTAGTTCAGCAGTTCAGCTGTTCAAATCTCAACAGGCTCAAGGTTGACTCAGCCTTCCATCCTTCCGAGGTGGGTAAAATGAGGACCCAGATTGTTGGGGGCAATATGCTGAACTCTGTAAACCGCTTAGAGAGGGCTGTAAAGCACTATGAAGCTGTATATAAGTCTAAGTGCTATTGCTATTGCTATTGTTGGCTATATTTGTCACAAAAGTTTAGAATCACACATACATACCTTAGACACATAAACAAATGAATGGATAAATACATACAGAATGTCTGTGGTGACATCAGAGCTCTGTTGCTCTGAGATATGAATGTGCATGTACAGGAGGCAATGTCATTACCAACACAACAATCACACAAGTGAGGCTTAAGCCCATTTCGATAACTAATTTGTCCTAAAGTTACAACAGTAATTGGGACTGGGATTCCTCTCACTAAGCAATATGGCCATAACATGTGACATGATGGGACCACATTGCTTAGTGATGACAATCCAGGCAATCTTGTTGTCATCGTAACACCAAAACACCACGGATCATAAAGTGGGAAGCAGAGGGAGTCAAGGTAAGGAGTGGGGTGAAAGAGATCACGGGAGACATGCTGCAGGCCACATGTAAGTTGGTGGGTGCTGCAATGTGGTCCAAGCTCAGGGATAGCAGGAAAAGAAGGTATGGGATGTGTGCATGTATGAGAGAGAAGAGCACATGGTGCATGTGCAGAGAGCTGGGGAAGGAAGGGACTGGAGGTTTCAAGAACAGGGAGATTGAGGAAGGAGGGCACCGGTGCAAGTGAGTGAAGTGGTAAGGAGGGCGTGGTGAATATGAGCAAAGAAAGACTGGGTTGGGGGGGGAGAGGCTTACCAGAGAAACTTGGGCCCTTCCCTGCCACCTTCCCCGCTGACTTTGTGGGCAGCTAGCAGAGAAGATTCTGCCTCATTTTTTTACCTAATACTTTTTACTCTTTTCTCTTTTGCATAATGTTGCTTACCCCAGTTTCAAGGATGAGAAGGATTAGTTTTACTCACCCATTGTAAAACCCCTGTAGAACTGTAGGTAGGCAGTGAAGATTCGAGCCAGAGCAGTTAGCAACTTTCCACCAGTCTCACCCCCATAAACCTCATGGCAACAGTGGACTAAACCATAGGCAGTGCTCCCATACTGAGCTTTATCCAAGACCCCACAGAGCAATTCTCCATTTCGAATAAGAACCTTTCAGATGCAAAATAAATTAACATTAAATCTTGCCTACATCTAGACTGAAGTCGTTCAGATTCATTCATAAAAATTTGTACACCTATTTCTATTTTGCATAAACAAACAAAACAAATAAATGCTCGTTTAAAAAAAGTCTGAAGAACTAAACAAAGAACTACAAAATAAATGTTAATGAAACAATGATTACATTTTAATCATGGAACAGATTTTTCACCCAGCTGGCTGGTAAGCAATTAAATTAAAAGGATGATGCCTTCCTCCAAATTCTGCTAAAGTTCCATGTTATGGCAGACAAGATCCAAAGCACCCTCAGGATAGATTTCAATAGCCATGAAGTCCATTTGGCTAGCGCCAATAACTTACATCTTTTCTATATTTGATTCCTACCTGAGATTCACACATAGAGTCAAGATCCGATCTATGACTTCTATGGGCGGATGCTGTTGTCCAGGCTTTTCCGCTGATCTTAGCTTTCCCAGATAGATTTAGTGGAATGTGATCTTCTGGAATTACATTTAATAACAAAGTAGAAACAACCTACAGAACAACACAGGACACAAATAAATATAACTTAAACATGGAAGACATACGTCTATATTTATATGCATATTTTTCATCTGTGAAGAAACATCAGAGCAAAACACTTATCAGAGTAAATATAAATAATAAATCATACAAGGGGCAACAGTGTTATTTCAACATGGAAAGTTATTACAAAACATATAATATGAGAATGAAAACTACAAAACAGAAAATGTGAAATCTACTCAAAAGGCCACAATTGGAAGAAAAATAAGGGGGGAAAATGAAACAGATATGATGGGGAATAGGAGAAGGAAAAGCAGGAGAATATGTGAATAAGAGGGTGATAATATCAGTAAAGAATGATAATATGAGAGATTCAAAAGTTAAAGGAACTGGTTCAAGATGACAAATGGTAGATTTAATTTTAAAAAGAGAAGCAAACATGAAAAGTAACCAATGAAATGAAATTCCAAATGAAATAAAAAACATACAAAAAACAAAATTAGTTTTAGCTATTAAGTTTCCAAGCACAATCAAGAAAAGTATTTAAAAATCTAAAACAAATGGGATGATGGAAGAGAGAGTAACATCGTGGCTGATTTGAGTCACAACTGGAACAGATTTCACTGTTAGGAAGAAAAAATGATGTAAACTCTCCAGACTCCAGCTGTCCATATATTATTATATTCATAAATATTAAATTACACCAGAAAACCTGGGTAATTTGGGTAATCTTTCAAGTTGCCTAGTTCTGTTTTTCAACTAACAACATTGCTGTTACATTTTTTTCATAGAATTACCATGTTTCTCCAAAAAGAAGACTGGGTCTTATTTTCTTTTGACTCCTGAAAAAACAGCTAGGGCTTCTTTTTGGGAGTGGGCTTACTTTCTCCCACATTTACCGGTATGAGGTGGGGGGGCAGGGCGAGCAGCCCCTCATGCCAGCTTCCCGAAGGGTCGCAGCAGGCCATCCCACCATCCACGAAACAGCTGATTTGCGGCGGCTACTCAGACTGCTGCCTCCAGCAAGCGTGGCCGCTTTTGCAGCCTATTGCTGCCGCAAAAGAAGCCGGAGGCCAAATGACGCGCCCCACACGCCTCACCCCCTCCTTACCTAAAGTGACGGTCACAACAGGCAATTCAATCCACTGAACAGCTGCCTTGTGGGTGCCACTTCAGCTGCCGCCTCCCGCAAGCGTGGCTGCTTTTGCCGTTGATTGCGGCTGCAAAAGCAGGCCAAGCAATGCCCTCATGAACCTCACGCCTCCAAAGGGTACTGTAGCATCAGCTATCCACATTATTTTTACCATTATTTCATCCCGAACCACATGGCCCAGTATGGTGTTAAAAGTTAACATTTCAGAAATGTTACCGTAGCTGCGGAATTCTCCTTGTGCAACGCTCTGCCACCACAGCTTCAGAGCAAACCTCTGCCTTCCCTGCACAGGATTGCATGACTAGAGGCTCCGAAGCCATGGAGGGAGCATTTTTGGATGTGCGTCTGTGGAGGGCTCCTCTTTGGAAGAAAGATCTGCAGATGAGGGGGGAATTTTCCTGCACATCGTCCTTTCCTCCACAGCTACGATAACATTTCTGAAATGTTAACTTTTAACACCGTACTGGGCCACGTGGGTCATGAGAAAATAATGGTAAAGAAAATGTGGATTCAGAAGGCCAGCGCGAGGTGCAAGACATGTGAGGTGTGCCTCCTGCTGCAGAAGTGGCTGCGCCAGAGGAGCACTTTTGGGAGAAAAGGCAAAGGGAAAGCGATCAGCTTCGCCTTGCCACTTTCCCTCAGCCCCCCTTCGGCTCTCCAAAACCAAGCTCTGGTGAAGCTCAAGCAGAGAAGTGGCCCACAGGCTTTCAGGAGCAAAGTTGAAGCTGAGAGGAGCCAGGGCGGGGGGGGGGGGAGTCCAGTGCCGCCCCAGTGCTCTTTTTCTCGGAAATGGAGTCTTGGGAGGGGGAAACAGCAGCCCCAGGCAGGGTGGGTATGCCGGTATGTGTATAAAAAGCACAAAGCGAGGGAGTCAGCAGCCACGGATTAAGGAGCTTTGTGAAACTTCATGCCTACATGCAAAGTTTGGCGAGGGAGGGGGAAGGGATATTTCCCTCTCTCAGCAGTGTTTTGCTTGAAAATGTTTGAGAATCCGACCAGAGAGAAGGGATATGGATTTCCATGTGTTCCTTTACGGGAGATCGCTTTGCACCTGGGACATCGTAAGAAGCCCTGTGAGGAGACGCTGCCGCCGATGTGCAGGAAATCCCCCCCCACCTGCAGATCGTCCTTTCAAAGAGGAGTTTCACCAGGACGAAGAGGTGGCTGGAGGCAACGTTTGCTTTAGGTTGGGCTTTCTTCGAGAGTGGGACTATCTGGGGAGCGAGATATTTAGGAAGCCTGGGCTGGCGTGGGGCGGTTTCCCCAGCGAAGCGTCTGATTGATCCCCAGGGGTGAGCATCTTGTGGGCCAGCCGGAACTTCACTCTGTTTGTCTCTGTGTGTTTGTGAGCAGCAGCATGGGCAGCATCTGCCTCCCCCATGCCTATGCTTCAGTGCAGAATGACTTTCGCACATCTTTTTCTGGGCACAGCGCTTCTGCCTGTTGGTCTACTTCCCGAAGCCGGCAGCTCCGCAGTCATCCACTTTGCTTTTTCTCCCTTTTTACTCATGGGAGGCTTGCATGGTGGCACCAGCAGCAGGTGGAAAAAGGGAAAAAGCAAAGCAGCTGGCTGCGGAGCTGCCGGCTTGGAAGCGGCCCAACAAGCAGAAGTGCTGCGCCTAGAAAGGGCAAAAGCAGTATTTGCACTGGCCCAAGGGGCCAGCGGGCTGCAGCAAAAGCCAGACAGTTCCCCCCACACCACCACTCGTGCTGGCCACGCCCTCCCGGGCTTATTTTCGGGATGGGGAAATAATTAGGGTTGGGCTTATTATTGCAGTGGGTTGTGTTTTCGGAGAAACACGGTAAGTCAGAACAATGTAAGAAATATACCCAAGAGTCAAGCTTGAGTGTAAACACACCAATACAAAACACATACATAATGAAGAATGAACTCTTTTGTATTTGGAAATAAAGAGTTCACTAAATACTAGGCTTTGGTGATTGGGTAAGCAGTATTCCATTTATATTTTTAAAAAAATCAAGATATTTTTAACCTACCTGTTTTCCTGTCCATAAACATCGTGGCTTCATAATAGCTGGAGATAGCAGTTTTACTTTTCCTTTTTTGTCCATCAGTCCTTGATACACCAGCTCAACATACTGCTCTCGAGTGAAGAAACAGCCTCGCGTGGTCATGCTAGTACCAGACACCATATGGTCTTGAATCAATCCTGCCAAGGGTTTCCCATCCTGAGGAATCAAGTAAATACATTAGTAGGTTCAGTAGTGGCTTCTTTAGTGGCTCCTAAAAACCAAGAGAATATTGTTTGTGAATGGTTACTCAATATGTTGACTCACTGTTGTATGCTAATAACTCTTGAGCATGTACAAAGTATGGAGCTTACTCAATTTCTTTCTTGGGACAAGCTATGTACTGAGTATTATGCGCGACTTCAGATTAATCAAGAGACTGTTATTTATCTAAGTTTTTGATTTTTTTTCTAGCACAAAGAAAGTTGCTACCTTTTGCAGGGTAGCTGCTACCCCTCACCTAATGCCAGTTGCATCCCAGAATGGTCCGATTGTCAAGTACTTATTGAAGGCTACCCAAGGAAGAACTCTGACTTTTTGGCACTCAAAACAAATACTCATGACAAAAGGGGTGAAGATAGAAGCTGCTATTGCAATTTGTTTAATTGTGGTGTTTTTGTTTTGTTTTTTTCTTTTCTTTTCTTTTCTTTTGGTTTTGTTAAACAAATTGTAGAGTGCAAGAATTTTCATACTACCAAATATAGCAACTGCTTTTTCTTTCTTCAACTATATGGAAGTTTTTATGATCTACTAGTTTTTTATTTTTCAGGGCCTTCAATACACGTATTTGCCCCACAAGATTCAGTTTTATGCCCAACCTGTTTTCAAGGACTCTCACAAAGTCTGATACATTCAGCCTGTTGCCTGTTTTTTACATAGCAGAAACAAACTAATGTAGGATTTAAAAGATTTTAATGATTTAATACCCAGTTTTAATAATTTAATACCCAGTTTTAATGTGGACTTTAAATTTCACTGTGGTATTAATTTCATCACAGAAAGGGGAGAGTGTAAATGCAAGACAAGATATGCAGTCCCCATAGAGAAGAATACTCTCCAAATAGAAGAACTACATGACCAAGGTTATGCAGGAAAAGAAGCACTAGCCCAGAGGTTTATACATGGCAACTGTGTAGTTTGTTTGGAGCGCTGTGCGGGAAGGACACTAAGGCCATATTACTCCTGATGATCTATAGCCATGATGGCGAACCTATGACACACGCCACAGTGGCATGCAGAGTCCTCTCTGCAGGCACACAAGCCGTCACCCCAGCTCAGCTCCACCGCGCATGCATGCATGGGGGGCCGCACGCACACGTGTGCGGGGAGGGTGTGTTGCGTGTGCATTGCATTGCGCTTTTGGCATGCGACGACAAAAAGATTAGCCACTACTGATCTACAATGTGATATCTTTTCCAGATGATACCACCTGACATTGCTGATATGCCCCCATATGTCGCATGCCACTCCTGGTTATCCAAAGCCAGAAACATTTAAAGGAACTAAAAAGATGTTTCCTCCAATAAAATTATATAGGGGCAACCAATATCTTTAGGCTTTGAATTTATTTCTATCCCACAAGATGTCTCACTTGCTACATAATCTTTTCAATAGGAGCAGCACCAAAAACCTAAGGGCGAATCAGATTATATTGTGAACAGACCAGAATGGGCTACATTAGACTACATCATATAACCAGTTGCAAGTAGTACATTGAGTGCATTGCAAAGTATATGCATCGGAGAAAAGATTCTGTGGAAAGACACTGCAGTGCTAAGCTTGAAGGTCTGACTTAGGTCCACTGACTGAGGTGAGTTCTAGATCCAAAAGCCCCAGAAGCTCCACTAAAGCATTTGTTCCAGGTTCCCAGGAAACGTCCAGAAGAATAAAGATGCATTCTGACTACAAAATCCTGAAGAGATGCAAATGTAAGTTTTAATGGATTTTGAGGCAATAGTCCTCATAGCAATTTAATTTTCATATTTAGGCTCCTGTAATTACTATTTAGCTCAATTTATTATATTCGTTTTCTTTACTTTCTGCCTCACAGCAAAGTGATGGTTCTCCTAAAAATTGTGTTTCTGTTGGTAACTGTGGTCTATTTACAATTGCTAAGGTGGAGGATGCAACAATCACCGAGTTGGCTTTCTATCAATAACTCTATAATTCTATCTGGAGAGTCTTTCTATGCTACCGAGAGAATAAATTGGATACTGTGTTTAAAACAAGCTTCATAGGAGGTACTCTGTAAACTACTCCAATACATAAACCACTCAGCCTCAATCAGAAAGAGCAACTATATTGAGGCTACACCCACCAAACTTTATACAGGACAGAAACAAAGAGCAATTTTGCTGGAACACAATTGTTATACAAGGATTTTGTTGTTGTGACAAAAACACATGCTTTTTCCTACCATCAAATGAAAATGGCACACAAATAATAAAGCTCAGTGGTGTATAAACTCCACTGTACTTACTAAAAGGATGGTATTTGTTGTGTGGAAATTACTCCACACTTTCCAGCACATGCCTCACAAGCTCCTGTGCAGTTGGTTGTTTAACCTCATTTCATGAAGTACCAGTTGCCCAAAATCACACTCATCACAAGCCAAAGCGAATGCATAGAAACTGGTACCTCATTGAGGGCTCCTCACTATCACTGTAATTGACACATCAATTGTTGCAGTCTATGCCTATCTTAAGATAAAAAAACCTGGCTTGTATAGTTACAAAATATATAAATAAGACTTCAAGCACTATAGCTTTCCTAAATAAGAAGCAGAAATAGCTAATAACAGCAATCTTGCAAAATGGGCTGGCCACTGATTTTATGCTATTCAAAATGACCCATGGCTGAGAGGAATTTCCAGATCTGTATTGTTTTAACCTCACAATTCCTTGAAAGTAAAAGTACTGTGGAAGATACAGTATAAGGGAACTGCCAAAATAAGCTGCAGAACAAGCCTCAGTACTCCATGAAACTGGCTTACCTTGTGATTACCTGGGACAGGCTGGCTGCAAAATCCGGCTCTAGATTGACTAACTCCTCTAGCTGACATTTGATCTTTTCAGAAATTGTTTCCAGCTGAGTGTAAGGCTAAACTGACTTTTCAGACATATAGTTTGCCCTCTAAGAGGTCAAAAGGGAAGGAAAGCAAGTTCCTGAAGAAGTGGGAGTGTTAGCAAGATAGAAACAGAAGGAATGTGCAGTAATTGAGGCCTTGAAGGTCTCTCTTCTCAATATCTTATCGAAACTTTCATGGCTACCCAACTGATTTTTTAAATTAAGACAATAACTCCATTTAGAGGATATCAACAGTAGAAGGGCAAGAAAGTAACTTGAACCTTTCTAATTATGAAATGTTTATTCTTATGTCATCTATTATCTATGTATGACCATTTTTTCTTTTCCTAAAATGTATAAATATAAGTGTGTCCTTTTGTCTATAGTGTACACAGAATAAATAATTACTGCAGTGAGCCTCGATTATTGGATTTTGGATCCTGCACTTGATTCCACAATAGGATGATGATGGTGATGATGATGATTAGGCTAGAGGCAATAAATTACTTCTTTGCCATGATCTAATGCATCCTGACACTGACAAGCTGTCAAAACCACCATTAATTAAATTCAAAATCACTAAGTGGCTGAAAATCAAATATGGAAAATGGCATACATCATCAATGATGATTTATACCATGTTTAACAATTTACCTTAGGAACCAGATACTGTTCATCTGTACAGGCCAATACATAGGCTTCGGCTCGGCCTAGCTCATTCTGAGGGAAATGAGCATTCATCTCATCACCATCAAAATCAGCATTATAGGCTTTGCAGTTGGCATAGTGAAGCCTCAGAACTTTCTCTCCAGGCAGGATTCTTGCTCGATGGGCTTGGATGGAGGGTCTATGAAGAGTGGGTTGTCGGTTCAGCAGAAGGATATCACCATTCTTAATATGGCGGCACACCTGACAAAAACAAAGTTCAATTATATAAATATTTCCTTTCAAAGATAATTAGAAATTGCAGTGGACTAAGGAAAAAGCAACAAAGATAAACAGATTATTAGGCAAACAGCCTCCCAGATATACTGGTATCACAAATCGCAGAACTCCCAAGCAATGTAAGGAAGCCTAGACTTAACACATGGAGTCATCAGACCAGTGAAAGGCTGAAATGGACAAACCAAACTGTTAAGAGTAATTCAAGGCAGTGTTACTTATCTAGGCATCCTTACTCCAAGATCTTCAAGAAAACTCTTTAGGGCCTTATTATTCCAGCATAAAAGCCAGGTTAAAAACCTGTAATATAAGTTTTCATTTCATAAGGTGAAATATAAACTCTCTTTTCTACAAACAAATCTAGAGTGCCTGTTCAGCCAACTGGATTATGACATTTTTCATGCTGGGATATAAGACAGGACTTCCTCCTCATTCTACTTTTTGAAAGAATAAACTGACTTTCTTGTTGCTGGATCTGATTTCCCCTAATTCTGCTTCAATGCTAAAAATCCTAGAGCAAGCAATAAGCGGAATATAAATTCTTTAGCAAGGCTTTATTTCAGCTTGTCCTGAAAACAATGACAAGCTTTGCTCATCATGAATTGGAAAGGTTATGAAGAGCTAATTAAAGCCTGGACAAAAATATCAAAAATCAAAAAGACAAAAATGGAGGAAATACATTGGCCCAAGTGATATTCTTTGCCTTTCCTCCTACAAAGAATCTCCTTCCTGGTAGACACCCCCCCAAATCCAAAGATTAATAGTGGCATGTGAGGGGGAAAAAACACATTTGAGGAGGACAGAAAATATGAAAGTGACTACATCCCATTTTCATATCAGCAAGATAATGCTTTAAGTCCTCAAAGTATCTGAGAATTTATTCTGGCCCAATCTGTTCAAAGTAAAAATGTGAATTAGAGAACACACATAATTTTCAATGTTTCTCTTATATGTAACAATGGAAATTTCAATGGAAGAAAATATTAAATTTTCAGTGAAAATACTGATATACAACGTTCTATCATATTATTACTCAAATATATATTACTATAACTTGTAATTCATTTCCTAAAAACTACTAAAATGTAAAATGTATAATTTTTCCATATTTGATAGCAATATAGTGAAGCTTAATAATTATAATAGAATGAAACATTCTAAAAGTTGAATTCTCTTCCTAAATTGACATTTTCTATTCAATATTACTAATTTTTACATTCCTATAAAGTATACTAAACTATATAGAATACTTCATAGTTGTCACTGAAAACAGTATACTTAGCTGTGCTGTACGAAGTCTAAAATAAGCTTATAGACGAAAACTACATCTGATACAGACTTTAACATGGAAATGGTTATTTGGGCTTGCAACACAATGAAAATGTGAGTTTTTCTTCCTACAAAGTTTTAACATTTAAATCTTGGATGATCTGATTTATGATTCATATTGTCACTGTTGTCACTGTTCTACTTTGATTTATGATTCATATTGTGTGATTACTATTATTTAAATTTAAAGATTAATTGGATTTTACTTTCTCTTATTTTTTTGTTTTCTTACTTTTCTGTTTCTTTTCAATTTTTAAAAAAATAATTTTAAAGCAAACCATTTTCAGTGTTTTTTCATAAAGGATTTTTATCGGAAAAGTGAAGACCATCAGTTAATTGTTTTTCAGGCATTTTGAGAGCTTTCTATTTTTAATCTCTATTTAACTATGTCTTCCACTTATATACTATATATTAGATTGGGTTTGAAGATAATGTTATGCCAATAGTTATGCCAACATAACTATACATTATGCTTTTAAGTTGATTCAAATTATGGGCCCAAAGAAGATGGCCAACATTCTCAACACTTGAGAACTCTACCGCCAAGTCAGCTAACACATGAGATAAAGCAGATATAGAGGCTGGTACAATAGCAACAATACCAATTGATCCCTAAGGCCCAATTTCAAAAACAGGCTCTCACATCCAAAAATGGGAGAATGGCCTTGGATAAAATATCAAACTTTACTGCACTGACCCAGCATTATGGATGATACTCTACACAAAAAACAGATGGGCACACTTCTGTGAGGTGAGCTCTCCCTTCACACTCAAACAAGTTTGGGTTGTGCACATTAGGTTGGTCTTTTTAAAAAGATAATAGACAAGACAAACCTTAAAATATTAAAAAAGATACTTAACGTATCTTATTGCTGCAAGACACACTCATGAATCTACCAGTCCATGAAGCAAACTCCACCATCCAGCAATGCACCATTAGTTGGGATTTGGGAATTCAAAACCTCTCTTACGCATAAATATTTTGTATGGCTTTACAGGAATGTTCTCCTATCAGGGATATGTAAGTTAAGCTCTGTGGATCCCCAGATGCCCAACCCTCATAATTAGACAGTCAAGCCTACAGATATGCTAAGCCTATCCTATCCCGTACAATTAGCTTTGCTGAAGGTATAACACAATGAGGGAGAAGCAAGGGAGAACCCAAGGAACGCCAAAATACCTGCTTCCCCTGCTTTTACATCACCAGATGATATAATATAGCCTGAACCAGTGACACCTCCAAATGAAGATATTAAGTACAGTAATCAAAATATCTAAAGCAAACATCTAAGTGAATAAACCGGAAGTCCTTGACTTATGACCACAATTGAGCCCAACATTTCTGTTGCTAAGTGAGAAAGTTGTTAAGTGAATTTTGCCCCATTTTATGACTTTTCTTGCCACGGTTGTTTAGTGAATCCCTGCAGTTGTTAAGTTAGTAACAGTTGTTAACTGAATCTGGCTTTCTCATTGACTTTGCTTGTAAGAAGGTCACACAAGGTGATGATTACATGACTCTGGGACACTGCAACCATCATAAATGTGAGGCAGGTGCCAAATGTCTTAATTTTAATCAGGTGACCATGGGGATGCTGCAATGGTCATATGAAGAACGACTTTTTTCAATGCGGTAACTTTGAATGGTCACTATATGAACTGTTGTAAGTTAAGGACTACCTATAATCTCAATAGAAGATTGGATTGTCAGCATCTCTACCATACACATGTCATGTATACCTCAATATAAATAATATAGATGACAAGATTTGGACACCACTCACAATTTTTATCCCTGGTTTTGGTGCTCCAGTGGAAGGGGTTAAGAGTTGCTTAGCTATGGCTTCCCTCTGAGTCTGGCTAGTTGTACTCAATATTGTGCGAGACCCATCTTCATTGATAATCATGGAAGCCCCAGGGTGCTCATTTGGCCCATTTATGACTGCTTGTCTCAATTCTTGGACATTCCAGGGAGTGACAGGTTGAGGATAGGTTAATCTGGTAGCAAATACCTGCAAGAGAAGAAAAGAGGCAAAAAAGAAAACATTGTGTACATTTTCATCACTCTAAGAAAAATACAGTCATCTTTCTCTTGTAGGAATCACTTCCACTGTCTAGATTCAATATTACTAGTAAGGATTATTAACTCTCATAAACCTCTGACTCTCATGAATAACCGACATAACATGGTAACTAAATATGGTAACTGCACCCAGCTGTACTCATTTCTGGTTGTGGCCATCCACCTTCCCATATTTCCTTCTTTTGCCTGCATTTCTCTCAACATTTTATCATTTTTTAAATATTCCTGGCAATAGTTTGCAAATAGGGGAGAGAAACTTTTGTGGAGACAAGAAACAGGTAACCTTAAGATAAAATAATTGTTTTCTTAATAATAAGAATATATCAGAATAGGAAATAATAATAATAAATAATGTTTCCTTACCATAGGAATGCCAATTTCATTGGTCTGAATGTACATGTCAGGGCAAATGACTGACCGGGCAGCATAATCCACTCTTTTTCCCATCATATGTTTACGAAACAGTCCATTCTTTTTTTCAAGAATCTTTCAACATAAATTTAGCAGCAAGGACAGTAAAAAAGATACAAACATAAATAGATTCATATCACTTTGAAGATTCTGAAATATTATCTTTCTAGTAGCAAAATCCAGAGACATGCTTTTAAACTTTACTTTCAAGTTCATGAAACTGCAGGAGATTATCTGATTTGAGGGTAAAATAAAAATTAGTTATCAATATTATTAACGTGTGCTTTGTGGAAATTCTGTGAGATAGAACTAATGAAAGCTAACACAATTCTGATTGTCAGAAATTCTGTGTCTATTCAATGTGCTCTATTTGGAATGTCTTTTCATAAGAAAATTGACATGTCTTTTGGATGCCAAAGATGAGACTTCTGCAGGCCAGAAGCAATCTCCAACTTTTCTCTTTGATTAGTTGAAAAGCAGAAATAAATTGTTGGCTTTCTCTTGCAAGAAATCAGTAATTTAATATTCAATCAGTTTAGTTACTGGAAAAGCATTCTCTTGCTTTTCCCATTAGCCAGCTAATACAAAAATCAGGTCACTAGAGAGGATGTTTCCTTACTTTTCCCTTCCTGAATAAATCCAGCTCATATTATCTCAGGGACAGGAAGGGAGTTGAGAAAATTTCTACGTATGCTCTTTATATGTGGCGGAATGCAAATACATGTGTCTATTTGCAAGAGTGACATCTATAGACGCACACGTTGTGTTTAACCAATAACAAATGTGACTCTTGGGCCAAAAGGTTCATCCATTCCTTCTCTAGACTCCAATCTTACCACTAGAAATCCTGATGTAAGTCATCTGTTGCTTTAGGTGATATTTGGGTAGTGTGATAATAGTAGTTGTTCTCAAGTTAGAAAAAAGCTTGGCAATAAGAACCTGTATTTCAGAACCATCCCAAATCAACTACTGTAACATATTGCATATGGAAACATTTTTGAAGAAAGTCTGTAACTCATAATGAATTGAGAATATAGATGCTAGTTCATTTTGACCAGGGTTAGATATTAAAAATATACCACTAGGTTTAGATTCAATTTCTAACTTCAAAGCACTTGATAATTAAATACTTGAATGGCTTGGATTTGGATATCTGATACAAGGCTAGATCCCAAATCAATCTACTCATCTCATGTCAGTACAAAAGGCAATACTTCAGATGCTTTTATATGATTATGATTAGAGAGACTACAAAAGTGTAGTTGATTATGATTATTAAGAGAACATTTTCAGTGCTACACTACTTTTGAAAATTCTGCAGGTTGACTCTTCTGATAATTATTCAATTCCATAATATCTTTGTCATTTAAAAGCTCTACATTAATTTAACTGCTCTTTTTTGTTTCCTAACATAATTTGTTCATTACATTGTGCATTTGCTGTATTGTATATTTCTAAACTTATATGAACAACCTTGGAAGTATTTTTTTCTAAATACAAATACAAATGATATACTGTATAGGTATATTTAAAATACTTCACATTCTTCCTTCATCAATAATTTTAAACATCTTGAGAAATCTCACCTGTCGTACGCCAGGGTATTTTTCAGATATTAGTTTATCCATGTCACTGTCAAACAAAATATTAACATGGCTTTGAAGACGAATCCAACTGTTATAAAGCTTATCTGCAGTAGTCTGCCCAGGAATTGTTGCCAAGACAGAATGGTCTAGAGGTTCCAAGGGCTGGTCTATCATCTGTAGAACAAAATATTAAAAATTTAACAAGAAAAAAATCCAGTTTAAAAATACTTTACAGAGGGAGGGAGGGAGGGAGGGAGGGAGGGAGGGAGGGAGGGAGGGAGAGAGAGAGAGAGAGAGAGAGAGAGAGAGAGAGAGAGAGAGAGAGAGAGAGAGAGAGAGAGAGAGACTAGTTAAAAAAAGAGAGAGAAGGATTTGTAGCCTTGACTTTACAAAAAGAAAAGTGCGAACAATGGCTGAAGAATTTCAGCAAGATCTTTTTGCTTAAAGATTTAATGTAATGTAATGTAATTTATTGTTCTTATAGGCTGCCCAATCCCGTAGGACTCAGGGCAGCGTACAACAGTAAAAAGAACAATTAAATACAATAAAAACAATTTTAAAAATTATAAAAGTTAAAAACCAGTCATCCATGGGGGATTAAGGTCTCTTTCCCCCCGCCTGCAGGAAGAGCCATGTCTTCACGGCTTTGCGGAAGGCCAGCAGGGTGGGGATAATCCGGATCTCTGGTGGGAGTTGGTTCCAGAGAGACAGAGCTCCCACAGAGAAGGCTCTCCCCCGTGGTCCCACCAACCGACATTGCTTGGTTGATGGGACCTGGAGGAGACCAACTGAAAAAGTAAAGCCCAAACTTTGCCTTCAGTATTTGGAATAACATTATTACTTTTTGAAATACTCATAAGGCTGGCTAAAGTCTAAAAATTTTACAAGATCACTTCAACTAAATAGCTTTATTTTTTCATTATGAAGCACTAAAGCAATCTTACTGTCTTGAGATCTCCATTTTCTGTCAGTAATGAGTGACTTTGTTCTTGAGCAATGAAAGCCAGAAGCTTCCGAATGAGGAGGGCATCCTTCATAACAGCTTGTAAATTCACTGTCTGGCCATTTGCAAACATCTGATCTCCAACACAATTCACAGGACGATATCTATAGATTAGATTGCACTGGTTATTCTTAGAAAATGTTCTCAGTAAACTGGGCATCATAAATATAACTGTTATAATAAAAATGCAAAATAATAGTATTACCTGGAAGGTGGTACAACAAGTTTATTTAGGAAAAACATTTCAGGATTGAAAGTTGAATCACCAGTGACTGCCATCCCAGAGAAAATCTTGCAAAGGAAAAACCCTGAAAATGGAAAGAACTGAAATAACCAAGATGCAGCATATCACTGCTGTATTTCTCTAGAAAGTTTTTATTTGATTTACATGTCAGAAGCCAAATGTTACCATACATACTTATTTGGGTATATCTATTTAGATTCTCTTTTCTCTTTTTTATTTCTGTTTTATTTGCTGGCTAAAGTTTGCATAAATTTTAAAAAATGAAATGGAAGCCAAACGTTAGTATAAAACTCAAATATAACATTTCAGGATGTAGAGGTAGTCCTCGGCTTATAAGAATTCATTTAGTGACCTTTCAAAGTTACAACGGCACTGAAAAGAGTCTTATGATCATTTTTAACACTTAGAACCACTGCAGCATCACATCATCAATATTCCAGTGCTTGGCAACTGACTCATATTTCTGACAGTTGCAGTATTCCGGGGTCATGTTATTATGTGAAATTCTGACCAGCAAAGTCAATGGGGAAGCCAGATTTATTTAACAATCGTGTTACTAACTTAACAACTGCAGTGATTCACTTAACAACTGTGGCAAGAAAGGTCATAAAATGGGGCAAAATTCACTTAACAAATGTCTTGGTTAGTCACAGAAATTTTGGGCTCAATTGTGGACATACGTCGAGGACTACCTAGAGCAGTGGTTCCCAACCTGGGGGTCGGGACCCCTTTGGGGGTCGAATGACCATTTCCCAGGGGTCGCCCCGGCATCCTCAGCTCCCCCCCCCCCTGCCACAAGCCTGGCCATATCGGCTCAACTTGCCCAAGCCCTCCGATTGGTTGGGAGAGGTGCCATTCGGCGAGAGGCGTTTGTTGAATTGCTGAGATTGAGAAATATTGCTGTACACTTGTTGGTTATCAAGTCTAAATACAGAAGTAGACTTGTTGTGGAAGATGATATTCCTTGTGCTCTTGCAAAGACTGGCCCGAAAATTTCTGATCTGGCATAATTACATATTGTTTTTGTGATTAATCGCTATGCTTTAATTATGTTCAATTTGTAACAATGAAAAAACATCCTGCATATTAGATATTTACATTACGATTCATAACAGTAGCAAAATTACAGTTATGAAGTAGCAACGAAAATATTTTTATGGTTGGGGGTCACCACAACATGAGGAACTATATTAAGGGGTCGCGGCATTAGAAAGGTTGGGAACCACTGACCTAGAGTTTCTTAAATATTCATATGTCACTGCCTGCGAAACTAAGATAATTAATTTCATTAATCTTTTAGTAAGACTTCTATGGTAAATGAACCAGAGAGAAATGTGTGTGTTCTTAGGTGAGAATGTACAGAAATTTTGCAAGAATTGTACTCAACATGTTTGCATATCTCTCATTTATTTCAATGATCTCAGCTGGAAAAAAAATCTTCTAAATTGTAGTTGTGATAATTAAGACCTCAGTTTTGTATTTTAAGCATTAATATGTACACTAACATGCATTGATTTGCATAGGCCCAATTATAGATTTCATAGATATATTCTACCTGTAGAGTAACTCAGTGCTGGTTGTTATTTATAAAACACTTCATAGTTCAGGATCTAAATATTGCTGGGGTTGCCTTTTCTCAGCAGTATCTGTCCATCTATTAGAATGAGGGAAGTTTCCCTCTAGAGTTCTGTCCCTTAAGAAATGTCATTTGCAGAGATTCCAGTTCATTTTTTCTGAATCTATCCCCTTTTCTCAAACAGCATTCTCCCAATATCAGACATGCTCTGATCCTGTTAGCTTTTCCCTAAGCCATTACGACCTGGCATTTTCAGTGGGCAGACTGACTCAGTGCTGACTGAGTCATTTTAGTTTCTCCTGATGCGGGTGTTGCTATGATTATTCCTAGGGAATGGGATGTTGCTGGTTATAAAGTTATTTTATTGTCAGTTTATGTTTATACTGTTATATTTTAGTTTTAATTTTATTATTACTTGATGAGATCTATAAGCCACTCAGAATTATGCATACGGTAGTTATAGCAGCATGTAAAGTTACTAAAGTCAAATAGATCAGCCATAACATAGCTTTCAGCATCTTTTTTTGTTTTGTTTTGTTTTTTGGGTAAATTGAAAAGAGGTATTAATTCTTAAGAGCAGCAAGCAGTTTTATTCACTTACCCTCATTCTTCCACAAAACTTCAATGTGTTGTTTGGCAGTCAAAGGTGTCATGTAGCCTCGTTTTGCCAGCTGAATTTCATCTACAGCTAAGAAGTTTGAATTATTGTATATTTTGATATCTATCACAAGGTACTTGAAACAATTTCTGCCTTTACTTTTCTCCAGGTATTTTCAGTCAGTAGACAACTGCCATCTTATATTCCACACATCATTTTCAATTTATTGTGATTTATTTATTTATTGTGAATATACGACAGTTGTGTGGATACAAGCATTATGATAATCCAAAGAGTACGGTTCATACTGTGTCAAATAAAAACTGAATAATTCACATTTTGGGTTCACATGATTTGCAAAGACAGTTAAATGTACTTTCCTTATATGGAAAAGCTTCTAAATTCATGACTAATTGTTGGATGGATTAAGATTTGGCTGTTTTCAGACACTATGGTACTTAGGGTGCTTGCTTTGGTCGTGAAATATGACATCAGTCATTGTGGTTTGCGAAACCACAGGTTTGTACCTATCCCGTTTGGTTCCTATACCAAACTAGACAGTTTGTACCTGTCTGGTTTGGTACAGCAACCAAACAGGTCAGGAACAGATTCCAATGGATAATTAAAAGAGTGCAACCAGGCTACCTTTAATAGAAGACCTTATATTGCACAGGTCAGGAAGGCTGAGAAGGTATTTGCAGACCCCTCAAATCCTGCACATAAACTCTTTCAGTTCCTCCCTTCGGGATGCCGCTACAGAGCATTGCAGACCAAAACAATTAGACACATGGATAACTTTTTCCCTTGGGCCATCACTCTGCTGAACACCCAATTCTCACAGTCGTCTCTGTTGTCTATATGTATTTATCATATAGTATGGCTGTAGTGTTATTATTTATCATTCTTATTATATTCTTTATTTCCCCCTCTTATTGGTATTATTATTTTGATTATCATTATTCTGTTGCCTTACACTGAGTTTCTGCACCAGAGACAAATTCCTTGAGTCTATAATCACACTTGGCCAAATAAAGTATTCAATTCAATTCAAATATGGCTTATAAGTGAGAAAACCTACTCAGGCTAATTTTAGTGAAGACTGGAAATCTATGGGATTTGGGGTTAGCTTTAATTTCACTAAATGTCCTCTCACTCTTAAATTTGAGAAAGCCCAGATAAATTGTGTCTTGAAATAATTTATAAATGCACCTTTTATTGAAGTGTCCATAATTTTCAATTGATTTTTAACCTAGACACAGAAAGCAGTCTAAAAGTTGTACCTACATCTACATGGCATATTCTGTAACTGTTCTGGTGTGACAAAAATATTTCTCAATAACAACTTTTGCGATCTATGTGTGTGTAATATACAACAAAATACACATACTTGCTACTTCCTCCACTATTGTCTGTTTGCCTGACTTCTGAGATACGACAGTGGGATAAGTTACAGTGAGCTTGCTGTTATGTTCTTTGCGAACAAGTGATCTTCCTGCTCTTGAAGATGGAGGAGGGGAAAAACAGAAACATTAACCCAAGATGAGGACAAATCCTAATGGTGTTTAAACTTGGGAGGAAGGGAGGAGGAATAAAAATGCCTAGAAAAAGAAAAAAAACTTACTTGCAGTTTGGACATTTCTTTGAAGTCATGTGTAATTTCCAGAATTGAGAGATAAGTTTACTTCTACATTCACATACATTTTTTACCTACACCAAGAATGAAAAGCAAAGTTCTAGAAATTATTCTGTAAGTGAAACACAAATTTAAATATAGTCGATTGTGAGCATTAACAAGAACAAACTTAATTTAAAATTTCACTCTGTAGTGAGTTAAGAAACCTCCAATGTCACAAGCATTTGTTATATTTATCCATGAATACATTAAAGAGAACAGCAGGCCTTCATCACTTACTTTCTATTCAGTGTTGAAGCATACACAAAGCTTTCCATTTAGTCTCACATAGACTTTATCTCCTATAAATTGTTCATAGCCAGGAAAATTCTGGATTCATTCTTCCTATTAGCTAGGACTTCTAGTCTAAATATTATCTAACTAGGCAGTGACCCTCACAAATGTTAAAGAGATAATAGGAAGAATGAATCCAGGAGTTTCCTGCCTGCAGACAGAAAACCCTCTTCTCTTTTCTGAGCAACGTGCAATTATACTGCATTACTTTTGCAAAAGATGAAATTAGGGAATAACAGTTTGGCCTCAAACTATGAAATAAAAATGTCACACGTTAAGGCGGAATAAATGACATTTCCATAAAGAACCACTGATTCACACATTATGGGAAATGAGAGGAAGCTGTTCATTAAAAGCAGTGTAAATAATTGCATTACGTATTGGTTCTTCTTACTTACATGTGCATTGTAGTCCCTAAGCTGATTTTTTTGGAGCATATCCTTTGTGTGGCAACTTAATACTTCTTCAATTTCAGTACCAATTGCATCTGATCTTTCATCTAAAAACTGAGAGAATTATGACATTACAAATGTATGAAATACTGACAAAACAGATTAAGCAAAATAAAACTTACCCTACTCAGGATTGCTTCAAGATCATGGACCTCTTGAATCAATCCCATTTCTAGTAGCTTTAGCTGATTCAGTAATAAATGAATTGCAGCTCGTGGACATGTTAGATGGCAACAATTCAAACAGGAACCTCGCATCAGAAGGAATAATTTCTGAAAATAAGAACAGTTGCTTTATTATCCTGCTAATGTGTTTAATACCATGCCAATGTTATTTTGTTATAATATTACAACAGAGTGGAAAAGTTATTATTATATATTATTAATTATGAATACTTCTATTTTCAAATTCTGAATGCAATGATTAATTCACTGATACCCACATATGACATAACTATGCCTTAATATACTTACATCAAAAAAGAGAGGATTATAAACAGTGAGGGGTAGTTCTATGTGACCTAGATGACCAGGACAATTGTTGAAGTCTTGCAGGCAAGTAACACAAATTTCCTTGTTGTCAAGCGGACCCAAAGCCAAATCATATAGTCCATTTGGGGATGGAGTACCCGCATTATCAAGAAAAAGAGGATTGGTTATAGATTTTACACTCAGTTTCCTAAAAGTGAAAGCAAAGGGGGGGGGCAAAGAAAGTGCAATGGAAATCTTAAAATTAATAATTACATTTCACAATATAAACAGTTCAACATGTATTAATTTCCTAGAAATTTTACAGCTTTCATTATAAACTCAGAGACTATTCATCCAGAACAGCAATTATCTGAGATATCTGCTCTTTTTTAACTACTTAAAGAAAAGGAAGTATTATATTTTGCAAACTTGTACATTACAGAACATTTTACAGGGGATTTGTTGCATAGAACTGTCCTATAACTGGGTATATGACTATAGTATAAATCACATACTACCGTAAGAAAAAAACGTTATGTTTTGATGCACAGAAAACCAAGTCAAATTCAACAGGCTCAGAATAGCTTAACTGGATTGCTAGATAGTATACATTTTAATATCCTCTTTACACATTTTCATCATAATTTCTTAATACTATTTGAAGACACAGAAACCTCTTCCTAACTACCGTGTTTCCCCGAAAATAAGACCTGTCCCGAAACTAAGCCCCACAGGGGTTTTTCGGGACATGCCTTGAAATAAGCCCCCCCCCGAAAATAAGCCCCCCCACTACTTCCGGGGGAAAGGGGGGGGGACATGCCGGGAGCCGCTCTTTTTGAGGCGGCACTCTTTTGGCCCGGAAAGAGAGAGAGAGATCTCTCTCAAGAAGTTTCCCTGCAAAGACCTGCTGAAAAGAGAAGCCGCGAACTTCCAGACACTGGTAAAGTGAGCGCCTCGCAGCCCGGCCCTCCCCTGCATTCCCCCCCAAATTGATTATCTTACCAGCGTCTGGAAGTTCACCGCTTCTCTTTTCAGCAGGTCTTTGCAGGGAAACTCCTTCAATGTAAAGGAGAAGTTCTCGCGAGTGCAACCAATTAACAACTTTTCGCACTCGCGAGAACTTCTCCTTTACATTGAAGGAGTTTCCCTGCAAAGACCTGCTGAAAAGAGAAGCGGCGAACTTCCAGACGCTGGTAAGATAATCAATTTGGGGGGGAATGCAGGGGAGGGCCGGGCTGCGAGGCGCTCACTTTACCAGCGTCTGGAAGTTCGCTGCTTCCCTGTCACCGCCTTCCTCACTCACGTCGCGCCCCGCCCCATCCCCCGCCCGGTGGTCAAAGTCCTTCAAAGCATTTTAAAGGGATCCGTTTTGCCTGCCATGAAGGGAACCAATGTTCCCCGAAGAAAAGGAGGCAAGCATTGGTTCCCTTCATGGCAGGCAAAACGGATCCCTTTAAAATGCTTCGATGGACTTTGAAGCATTTTGAAGGGACACCCTCCTACCTCGATCGCGTTCTTCGATCTTCTCTCCACGGCAGCCCATTCTGAAAGAGAATGCCTCACGAGTTGGAGAACTTTGAAAGCCTCGCGAGGCGTTCTCTTTCAGAATGGGCTGCCGTGGAGGGAAACCCCAGAGCTGTCAAACTCCAGTACGTGGTGCGTTTCGCGGTTCTGCGGAGTTTGGAGCTTTGGGGCGAAGGATGGGGTGGGGCGGTGAGGCGAGCGAGCGACCGAGGTGGCGGCAGAAGGGGCAGCAGAAGAGCGAGATCCCAGCGGTCAGCAGGAGCCCCGAGTAGAAAGCGCCGGCCGCTGTGCCCAGGCGGAACGGCTCCCCCTTGAGTTCGGAGCCCAGCGAAAAGCACTTGAGGCCCACCGGGGCGGCGCTCAGCGCGCAGGCGAGCAGGAGGTAGCTGGAGAGCGCGGCGCAGGCTCCCCGGACACTCCACTTCATCCTCCGCGTCTCCTCCTCCGCCTGCGCCTCCTCCTCCCTGCCTCGCCTCCTCCGCCTCCCTCCGCCTCCGCCTCCTCCGCCTCCTCCTCCTCCTCCTCCCTTCTGTCCTCATCCTCCCGTGTCCTCCTCGGTGTCGGCGGCCCTTGCCGGGGAGGCGGCCGCCGCGTGTTGCGGGAACATAATGCTGGGGACGGCGGTGGCGAGAAGGGAGAGTTCCGAATGGCAGCAAGTTCGAGGCAAAAGAGGGGCTTGCTGCCATCAATAATTCATCGGCTCCCAGCAGTAGCGGCGGCGGCAAGCAAGAGAGCAGCAGCTGCAGCAGCCGCTTCAATAAGAGAGAGCAGGAGGAAGCAGGGCGGGGAGGAAAAAGCTGGTGCGTGAGCCGTGTTTGCCGGCTGCCTGCAGAGAGGAAGCAGCGGTGACAGCGGCGGCCGCTGTGCCGGTAGCAGCCAGAGCAACGGCGGCACCGGTGGCGGCGCATTCGGAACTCTCCCTTCTCGCCACCGCCGTCCCCAGCATTATGTTCCCGCAACACGCGGCGGCCGCCTCCCCGGCAAGGGCCGCCGACACCGAGGAGGACACGGGAGGATGAGGACAGAAGGGAGGAGGAGGAGGAGGCGGAGGAGGCGGAGGGAGGCGGAGGAGGCGAGGCAGGGAGGAGGAGGCGCAGGCGGCGGAGGAGACGCGGAGGATGAAGTGGAGTGTCCGGGGAGCCTGCGCCGCGCTCTCCAGCTACTTCCTGCTCGCCTGCGCGCTGAGCGCCGCCCCGGTGGGTCTCAAGTGCTTTTCGCTGGGCTCCGAACTCAAGGGGGAGCCGTTCCGCCTGGGCACAGCGGCCGGCGCTTTCTACTCGGGGCTCCTGCTGACCGCTGGGATCTCGCTCTTCTGCTGTCCCTTCTGCCGCCACCTCGGTCGCTCGCTCGCCTCGCCGCCCCGCCCCATCCTTCGCCCCAAAGCTCCAAACTCCGCAGAACCGCGAAACGCACCACGTACTGGAGTTTGACAGCTCTGGGGTTTCCCTCGGCTAGGGGAAAAAATCTTGCATAGTGCAGAAACTCTTCTCGCTTCGAGAACTTGTTAATTCTCGCGAGAAGAGTTTCTGCACTATGCAAGATTTTTTTCCCCCTAAACAGATTAGCCGAGAGACCACGGAGCTGCCGAACTTCAGTAAGTGGTGCGTCGCGGCCTGCCTGCACCCCAAAAATAATAAGCCATCCCCCCAAAATAAGGCCAGGGGCATTTTTTGGGGGTCAAAAAAATATAAGCCCCTGTCTTATTTTCGGGGAAACACGGTATGATGCCATCTGAGTACTGTAGTATGCACCAGTCTGAAACCAGATTGAAAAGAGCTTAGAATAGATAATCCATATCTTCCAGGACTATAACCTAATCACCTTCTCAACAACAGTCACTGGAAGGGAAAGGTTTGAGATTAGATCCAGAACATTTGAGTCTAGTGAAGGTTTCTTGAGGATGTTTATATCACTACTTCTTCAAAGAAGTGCCCCAAAGCAGCATATACTACCATTTGGACCAAAAAGCATGTCTCCTTCCAGATGGCCTTTATCACCCAGACAGACATAGATCTAAGACGGAGGTGACCAAATTCATCAGTATAATCCTATTTTTACCAAGAAAACCACATGGATAATGGTAAAACAATTCATGAGGTTGTGCTGCATTTTGGGCCCCTTGGATCAGATGGGGCTCAACATGCTATTGAGGAAAAGTTGGAAATCTTTTGGAATACTAATGGTGTTTATGTTATGACTAGATTAAAACCTATATGATAGCTAGTTGCTGATGTTCAATGCAAGAAAATCTAAAGTTGTAAAAACAAAACTACAGTAGGAATATAATGTAAGAAGCATGAGCATGCAAAAGTTGAACATAGTTTGAAACCAAATGAATCAACTGACATTTTAGTATCAGCAAATGAAATGGACTGGAATTGGGCACTTTCAATCAAAAGATGATAGTTTATTACAGTACTGTAATGAAAAGGAAAGAAGCAACAGCACTGATTTCATAAAAAGGATAAAACAAGGGAAGTATTTGGTGCAATCAGTCAATGACTGAATATCAATTGAACTTTGCAAATAGCCCATTAGTATAGTAATTGTCCAGATTTATGTTCCAACCACTGATGTAGAAGACTGATACGCTCTATTATGGTCAAACTAAAAACGTCATGAACTGTCCTCTACAAACAGGAAGCGAGGGTCTCCCCAGCATTTTCTGATATTTATATTGCATTTTATCCACAGAATGCCACGGTACCTAATACTAATAGGAACTGTAAACCAACATACAGTGAGTGGGGCACCACACTGGAGAAGACTGAAATTCTCTCTAAGACTGAATCGCGAAAACTTTAACGTAAAAAACTGAGGATAACAGCCGGGTTTGTCAGAAAAGCAACAAGCATTTTGACAAAGGCCGACAGCTATGACACACGGCCACATTAACTAAATTCCCCAATATGAGCGGATTCCCGGGGAAACTAACGTCTGATCGCTGCCTGAAGCGATCTCTCCTTCCTGCCGCCCGAATTTACCGTATCTCTGCATCCGTATACATCCCAAACGACAACCCCGTGAGGCGCCTCCACGGCACCTCCTTCGCAGCCATGACTCCGACTGTCCAGATCTCGGGCAACGCCGCCCAGATGATCGCCAAACAGACTCCGAGGGATCCCTGTCGCGTGCTCGCAGCGTGCGCTCGGCGGTGTTGCGGGTTACAGCTTCCGCTTCCGGTCCCTTCCACATTTCGGCAGCAGGCGTTCAATTCCGTTATGGCGGCTTGGAGGTTGCGGCTGTGTCCGTTTCCCGCCCGAGATTTGTTGCAGAGAAGACTCGTCGTTTCGGGAGCATCTGGCTCTTTTAGGGAAGCGGGTGAGAGGTACGTTGGGTTGGGTCGACGCGAGACCAGAAGTCCCGCGAATGACTTGGAAAGGTCAGGCGCTGAAAGTAACTGTATACGAGGTTACAGCAGTAATATAATGAATCGGATCGCATCCGTTTGATCATCTTGGAATGCCCGTATTCGAGGCTGGATGGCAAATCGTTCTTAAGATTGGTATTGCATCGTAATTATATTTTATGCGTCCCGCTATATTAGTTTAAAAGTAGGTAATCTGAAGCTTTCTAGGCGTTTTGAACTACAACGTCTCATGAACTATAACGTGACCTAAGGGAAGAGAGTCAGAAAGTTCTAGCCTAAGATTTATTTTTTGCTCTAAAGCAAACCTGTTTTTTTTCTGGCCCTACTAAAGTTATTTTTAAAAAATTACGGTGCAAAGAACAAAAATAGCACGCCGTAGATAAATTTATAATTAATATTAAGTATAATTATTACTGCCCATATATTCAATAAATTTCCACTCTTCCCATTAAAAATTATAACAAAAAGAGCTCTTAAAAACTCTACTCAATAGTTCTTGGGTGTGCATAAATCCTCATGACGTTTTATTTATTCAGTTTCTATATCTCGAATTCCTCTGCCCGTTGTAAATATGCCTGAATGTTGCTTCCCCACAAATGAGAACCACTTAATCAGAGAAGTGATGAGTCCCACAGGTCAATCTATTCAAGCATAGAATAAACAACTTTATATTTGAAATGCTTTAATTTTGATTATTGCACTTAACAAAATATTAAATAATTTTACTTAAAACACTTTCTGATATTGGTGGGTAACTGAGAAAACCTAGTACATATGTCACCTGAGAAAGATCTTTCTATGTTTCCTGATTTTCTAATAATAAATGATTGTCTAATCAATGGTTGGAGGATATTAGATAAAGCCATTACTTGCTAGAAGTGCTTGGATAAATGATAAAGACCTGTCTCAAAAAAGCCAAAATTTTGCTTGCTTTCTATTTGAGATACAGTTTTTCAGAAATAGATTGGATTCATATATCACACCATAAGATGCTTTGATTTTAACTTAAGATGTTGCACAGACTTAGTCTCTGTATTTCAAGAATTATGCTTTATAATATAATGTATTGTTTAGCCAGTAAACCATGGCAAATGAATCATGGCTAAACATTGTAATAAGATTGCTTTAAAATGTATTTGTGAATATTGAAACTTGAAAAAGAAGCAATCTTACAATATTATATTATATTTGATTTTCCAATGAATATGCCAATTTGGGATATTGGTTACGGTGTTGGATTACAAACCAAGAGGTCCAGTTCTTGTCCTCTTTAGGCAAGAAGTCAGCTGGGAGACTGGGCCAGTAATTCTCTACCAGCTGAATCTATCTCCCGACATTATTGGTGTAGGAAAAATAGGAAGTATAATGAATATATAGTATCATAACATACATGTATGTATATATTCATTTATCCATATATATATATTTTCCTTAGGCACTATTCAGAAAATGCCACCCTTCCGGAAAAATCCCCTATCCCGAAAGGTATAATATTTTGTTGTGTTCATACATGTACCATTAAAACGCATATTTGCAAATGATAAATTTATCATTTCAATTAATATATGTCATATAGTCTATATTTGAAAATAAATTGTTGAAGATCCTGGACTTGTTTCTGAATAAATTGATCTTAGATAGGACAGCTTCTTTATCTGGCAAAATTTGCTTCTGATATACACAACACTTAAAATTATTGTTTTAAAATAGTCGAGTTTAATGACTAATATACGGTAATTCCATTCAGAATAAAAATTTAAATAGTTAAACATTTTCCAAATGTATACAGTTTAATAAGTTAGTTATAGTTGTTTTTGTTTTTAATAATTGCAGAAGAAACTATTTTCCTTCCAAGAAAAAAAACCTGGTGAGTTAAATTCTTTTTTGTCCCAGAAGGTAAGGGCAACTTTTTTTACCTGAGAAGGTAAGGGCAACAGCGATGGATGGAGACTCGCTCCATATTCCAGGGCCAGAAGAAGAGGAAAGTACACGGCCACTTCGCTCCAGCTCTGGAATATGCCGTCGCCCTTATCTTCTCAGGCGAAAAGTGACTGGGAGGGAGAGGGGCAGGGCCAGCCAATGGTGTGTTTAGCCGGCAGGAAGCCACACAGTGGATAAAAGAACTTAATTTATCTGGAAACCTGAAATGACACTTGATTTAAATCATATGGTAAAAAAGCACCCAAAGAAAAAGAACATCAGCAAAACAAAAACAAAAAAACCAACCCTCACCTGTTTTTAGAAATGGTTCAAGAGGGAACACACACACACATACACATGAGAGAGATGAGAGGGGGGGGTGAGAAAGAAAGATAAGAGATAGATTAGCAAGAAAGAGAGGGGAGGGAGGGAGGGAGAAAGAGAGATAAGAGAGAGATACCTGTTTCCCAGAGAAAAGAAAATACTGAGAGCCACAAAACCTGGGTAGGCGTGGCTGGGAGGTGTCATGTGACTGGGTAGAAGTGAGTGGTGGTGAGTTGGCCACGCCCACCCAGGTTTTGTGGCTCCCTGTGTTTTTGTTTCTGTGGGACACAAGTCCAAATGGCTCTTTGAGTGTTTAAGGTTGCATACCCCTGATCTAATACAACTATGGCCTAAGTACATAAGCTTAGCTTCTAAAGTAAAATACCTGCACTACACGATATTTTTAATTAATTAAGAAACTACTACTTATTTGCACAAAGGTGGAGTTCCACACTTGAGGTGGCTGCTGGATTAATGGCATACTCCACCTCCCAACCTTGCTCTCTGCTGTCGACCCATCATCTTTTTGATGTATTGGTTATCGTATTGTTACATTCTTGTGTTCCTTTTTCATTGTTTATTTTATGGATTCGATTTTACTTCTGGTTTGTCTTCCTTTTTTATCCTCCTATTTTATTTCTGTTTATCCTCATTTCATTTTTCTCCTTTTTATTATTGCAAACTGCCTAAAGTAGCCCCATACAGGTGGCAAATAAATTTAACAAATAAATAAATTTAAATAAAAGCTCATTCATTCAAGCTTGTTTATTGACAATTGAATACGTAGGGTTCTGAAGCATTGTTTTAGATCTCTGTATCCTTGAATTTTTGTTCAGTAAATTGCACCATAGTTTTTGTTGAAATCAATATACAAATTAAAAATGATACTGCAAATTTAAACTTTTAACACATTTTGCTTAAAATTAGGGATAAATCAGCAGTTCTTCAGGCACTTGCATTAACTGTAAGAAGGGTAAGTACTACAAAGCTTCATTATGTTACTAGTCCTTTTTTGATATGAAATACCCTAAAGATTGCAAAATATATTTTCATCTATATCGTATGTTGCTTTAATAATATTTCATGTTACATGTATTTCTTTATATGAAGGGGGGAAATATGATATTTCAGCTAAATAAGTTTCAAACGTAATACTGTGTTCAGTGTTGAAAAAAACAAATTTTTTCTTCCGTGATAAACAGTAGCACAAAGATGTTGTTTACAAACTATTAATTTTTGATAGCTACAGTTTCCTTCTGAGAAAAATCTGCCTGAATGTTTTTCAGAAGGTTAATTCATATTACTGATTATCCTAAAACACTTGTCTCTCTTATCAAGGCTTCTTTTACATTTAAATATGCAGAAATAGTAAGGAGTACAGTCATGAGTTTTTCTTAATAAAAGAGCTTTCCAATATTAAGTTATTTGATAAATTTAATATCAGTACGGCAGAAAGATGAATTTACTGTTCATTTGAGCAGAATCTATACATTAAATGCTTTTTCTTCCTCCTCATAGGATATTACAGCTGTTCCCTATACGTTTCAAGATGATCCTTATCTTATCCCCAGAAATTCTTCAGAGCATGTAAGTGACTCTTCTAAAACTTTATTTGCCAGAAGTAAACCAAACGATGGTTTACTTCCCAATCATTGCTATTTGTACGTATGGAAGAATGTAGACTTCCATTATTTCTAGTATACTTTTGGCATTCTAAATTCCCTTATTTTACACACTGATAATCTAATAATTGAGGCTCAGTTGGAAGAGGAAAAGCTACATCTATCTCCTCCATTGTGTCGTATGCAGAGCTGCTTACTAAACTACACATATTATAAACCAAGAGAAAAATAATTTAAAAATTAGATGTTTAGTAGACAACCTTACTTAATGTTAATAAGAAAAATGTATTTGCTTATAGGGATTACATGTAGTCCTCTATTTGGGACTACGATGGAGCCTGGAATTTGGTTGTAAATGGTTGCAGTCATAAGTTAAGGTAGCATGTGATCAGACTGAATTTTATGACCACTTTTATGACAATTGTACAGTGAGTCAACATGGTCATTAAGCAATTCACGTTGAAGCATATGGTTGTTAAGCAAACCAAGATTATCTAATAGACATCTTTTTGCTTTTTAAATTTCATTGCAAACTGATCATAAGGCAAGTTCTTTACTTCCTTAATTGAGAGGACTCCTGCCAATAAACAGCATTGGAAAAATGGGACTTATATTTGCACTTATGACCGTTGTAGCATCCTCATGGCCATGTGATCATAATTCGGGTGCTTGGCAACTGGCATATATTTATTGTTCCGATATCTCAGGGGTTGCCACAAAGAAGAGGGAGTCAAACTATTCTCCAAAGCACCTGAGGGTAGAACAAGAAGCAATGGGTGGAAACTAAACAAGGAGAGAAGTAACTTAGAACTAAGGAGAAATTTCCTGACAGAACAATTAATCAGTGGAACAGCTTGCCTCCAGAAGTTGTGAATGCTCCAACACTGGAAGTTTTTAAGAAGATGTTGGATAACCATTTATCTGAAGTGGTGTAGGGTTTCCTGCCTAAGCAGGGGGTTGGATTAGAAGACCTTCAAGGTCCCTTCCAGGGACTCTGTTGTTGTTGTTATTGTGGTTGTAGCATTCCAGGGTTACATGATTACCATTTGCTATCTTCTTAGCCGTGTTCCAACAAGCGAAGTCAATGTGGGAAGCTGGATTCCATTAACTGCATGATTAACTTAACTGCAGTAATTTTCATAATCGTGGCAAAAAAAAAAAAAGATAGCAATATCAGGTGTGTCTCACATGGCAATTGCAGCCGAACAAAAATTCTGGTTCCAATGTGCTTGTAAGTCAACGACTACTTGTATGATGAATAGGATGCGTTATAAATTATTTCCCCCCAAAAGTAACACAGGTATATTCTTTTCACAGCATTTCTTTTCCACGTCAAAAGCATCAGGACAAAATGCAGCCAGATTTGTTATTAACACACATCCTGAACTTTTTGAGAAAGATTATGCTGAACCTCACATTCAGGTAATCTTTGTACTCTTTATGTAATACATAATTCACATTTATTACATACAATGATAGATTTCATATGCACTGAACAACATTCCTTCCTCAGTTAATCCACTGCTTGAATACTATACACTTAAATAATTTAACTTGAATTAGTTAGATTCATAATTTCTCTGCTTTGGCACAGTCCTTTGTTCTGTACTATGATAAAGGTACTTAAGCCCATCCTTGTCTTCTACCTGTTCTTCGCTATATATATATATATATTATTGCTTGACTTAACATAATTTTATGTTGTGCTGCCTATAAGAATGGATAATCTGGCATTGTGAGAACTTCACTCAGGGCATAGCAATAAGACTCTCCCTAGAAATTCAGAAAGTACTAAAGAATCCCTAGTGGAAGAATCAAGGATAAGGTTTGAAGAGCAAGGTCACTTTTACCACAAACATAAGAAAACTTAATAATGAGCAATATCTGCTCTAAAATCTAACAAATCAGCCCATTATATATAGAAACCACAGGGTTTAAATCTGCAGTCTTTTTCTTCTGTGCTTAAATAGTTTAACTTGCTGGGTCTAGCTGCCACAATTAGCAGTTTGCCTATTCTAACTCTTCAGGGTGGAGGATATCTGCAACGATACTCGTTTTGACTGGGGTTAGGGTGAAGCTTGACCCAGCAAGATCAGAAGCAAACAGCAAACACAGTTACAATAACTGTCCAGATGAAGTCCAGGTGCTTCTCTTGCCCCAAAGCATTACTTTTAGTCTGTTGTGCCATGCAAGCAGGAGAAAGAGTCATAAGATTGAATCAGTGCATCTAATATATATAAGATAGCAAGAAAGCTAATCCTGCTTCACTGTTGTTATTATTGTCAGAGTAAATGTCTGAATGTGGATTTCTACCTGAGTTTGGTTATGCACAGAATTCTGTCATTGCCGCTCAAGGTATCATTTGATTTACTGGAATTCCTTAGTGGTGGAGCACATTAGGATTCAGGTAACAGAGAGGGAGACACTCAAGAACAAAGTAGTTTAATATCAAATTTAGTAAATTTGCTTTTCAATGTATTCTTATTAGTTATGTTTGAAATGGCAACATTCAATTTAATTTTCAGTATGACTACATATTGGGGCATGACAGTCCAGTGGGAAGGGTTACGGTAAAATTAGAACCACTATAGTACATAGATATGTTTGTGACTAAGACTTTTAGAAAACTGAGACTTCTGCTTATGCAACCTACTGTTTTCAAATATCCTAATTGTTTAAGGCAGAGAGCGTAAGTCCCAGGCCCAGTGAGGAGGTCTGTTCCTACAATTGTTGCTATTTTCAAGACATGCATCCATCAAAATTAAGGAAGTAGAAACTTCATGCTGCTGCTCCCAATCTGAATACCATCCTCCTGCTTTTCAGTGAAAAAAGATAATAGATTTTAGAATGAAAAAATACTTAGACGTACCAGCCTCCATGCAGGTTGCTAAACTCACAATGATATCTTTGTAGAACATTTGAGCCTAATTGTATTGTGTTGTTCCCTTTAGAGTCTTATGCCAAAGAGGGTGGCGTTGCAACTTGAAGAAGTGAGTGAGGTTGCATTAAAAAATCTAATTCAGTTAAGAAAAGTAAAAGCATCTGTGAATATGTATGATCAGCTTCTACAAACAGGTACTAGCCTAAACCAACAGTTACAATAAACAGATTTGGGTGGATATAAGCTGTTTTAAATTTGCCAAGATTTAACTTACGAGATTTAACTCATTAGTAAATGCTTATAAAATAATGATAGGTATTATATAGTCAAAGCTATTTTGAAATCTTTATTAAATTTTAATAATAGAAACAAATTCTATTTTGTTTCTGAAGATTTATACTAAAGTACTTAAAGACCAGCAGGGTTATTGCAGTATGTGCAGTATTAGCCATCATTATGTTTGTGGAAGGTGCAAAATATTTATGCTGACGATAGACAAGACAAGGCAACCCAGCTGGCAAACATATAATTTGATTTAATAAAAAACGTATCAGTTAATTAAATAAAATAATTTACATCAATATTACTATATATGTCATCTTTTTAAAATTCAGGCTGCTTATAACAAAATCAAAACTTAAAACAATATTTACTTCTCAAATATAAAATCTATAATAAAATGAGAAACTGCAATTTATATCAACTGGGTCATCAGGTATATCATAAAATAATGTTTATTGCATTATCTTTGGTACACTAGTTTTGGGGGAAACTACCTACCAGGTATTCATCTGGCTAGCGTCCTTAGTCTGTCAGCTTTAGCACATTATTTTATCCTCTGGTTAGGCCTGAAAAAAATATTATTCAAAGAGAGTAGGAATGAAAACAAGCCTGCAAAGACTTAGGGCTGGAAAAAACTACTTCGGAGGGAGTAAGAATAAAAAAAATGCTGCAAGCTGGTAAGATGTTAGCACCTTGTTAGGGCTGAAATTTTTTTTTCAGAGGGAGTAGGAATGAAAACAAGCCTGCAAAGACTTAGGGCTGGGAAAAAACTTCTTCAGACTGAGTAGGAAGCCGGGAAGATCATTAGCACCTCTTTAGGGCTGGAAAAAAAAGCTTCGAAAAAGCTACATTTGGAGTATAAGATGCACCCAAATTTTCAGCCTCTTAGGGAAGAAAAAAGTGCGTCTTATACTCCAAAAAATACGGTAGTTTTCTTATTCCACAAAGCTTTTCTTGTTGCATGTAGTCTTTCACTTACAACCACAATTAGGCCCAGAAATTTCAGTTAATGAACAAAGCAGTCATTAAGTGAGATGTGACAGAACTACTCCACTCAACAACCACAATCCCACCTCTCCCCTTTGGAGGGGAAAACAGTAGTAAATGTCAGCATTCCAAAGCCATGGTACTGTAATTACGATTGGTCATTAAACAACCGATTGTAAGTTGAGGATTACCTGTCCTGTTTGTTATGACATTTCAAGTTTAATAATTTATTAATATGTTTATTAATCAGCTAATTCCACTGCTATTATTTATAGTTCATGTTTTCTGCATTTGCAGGAACAAGTATACCTCTGGAGACCTCGAACAGTCTTCTAGATGTTCTATGTTTTTATGGAGATAGAGAACCCGATGAGGAGAATGACAGCAGTTTAGAAAAACAAGTAAATAAGGATGGATGGTTTTTCGAATAAGGCTATACCTGCTATGTATAAAACACAAACTTGAGTACTTTGGATATTTCTAATTGCTATGAAAGGGAGCTAGGAGCCAGCCCTATAGTCCTAGTTTTTCATAATAAGTCTAAATAGAGAACTAGAAATAGCTAGTTGTTTGGTGGGACCCTGAACTTTGTATAAAGATATTTTAAACGCTTAGTTCCGTGATGGCGAACCTATGGCACGGGTGCCACAAGTGGCACGCGGAGCCATATCGGTGGGCACGCGAGCTCAGGTCCGGTGTGCATGTGTGCACCAGCCAGCTGATTTTTGGGCCTTCTGGGCCCACTGGGAGTCGGGAAACAGGCTGTTTCCAGCCTCCAGAAGGGGTGGGGAAGGCCGTTTTCGCCCTCCCCAGGCTCCTAGAAAGGCTCTGGAGCCTGGGGAGAGCGAAAAATGGGTGTGCTATTGCATGCTGGGAGCAGGGGGGGTCATGCGTGCATGTGTGGGGGTGCATGGAATTATGAGTGTGGGCACGCACACACGTGATCCCCCGCATCCCCCCCCCTTTTGGCACGCGAACCAAAAAAGGTTTGCCATCACTGGCCTAGTTTAAGAGAGAATTGTGTTAGGCATAGATATGCATGTGTTAGAAGGCTAACACTTGAAATTCTTATGCAGGAAGAAACTCCACCAAGAAGGCAGTTTGCAAGGAACTCTTCTAGATCCCAACAAATTACATGGAGGTATGAAATATATTAGCAGCAATGCCTTGGGGTACATTTGCATGTATTTTAATTGGAAAGCCAGGATTTTTCTTATATATTAAATAACCTATTCAAAAAATACATTAAACAAATGCTATATAAAATGTAGCTTAAAATAAACTTTGCATATTGATTTGTATTTTCAGACTTGCAAGATTTGGTTAATGTAGCTTTACATTAGTAGAGCTACCGTATTTTTCGGAGTATAAGACACTCCGGAGTATAAGACGCACCTAGATTTTGGGGAGGAAAACAAGAAAAAAAAATCTGCCTCTGCCTCCCAGCAATTTGCCTCCCAGCAAACAGTACAGATGATATACACTGTTTGCTGTGTATTTCTGTGCATGTGTGCCTGACCCATAGAAATAGCAAAGAATTGGAGAAATGTACATTATGGCAGTATATTAATGCCAGAAAGTTTTCTTAAATGTAGTCACACTAACTCCTCCCAATTATTTAAATAGATCTATTCCAAACATGACTAAGTCAGGGTTTAACTCAGCTGCCTTATCTTAATACTAAAACAGGACACTGTTACATTCCAGTCTGTACTTGTACAGATGCTGTTAAAACTGATGTGGCTTTCTGGAAGTATACATTATTCTCTGCTATTTAAAAGAAGATACAATAGCAGTGGGCCTCTTCAGATCAAGCACTTATTTTAAAAAGCTTCTTCATTTTGTTAAGTTGTCTAGAACAATAATAAAGCAGTCTTTAAAAGATAAATCTAATAATTTGAACATTCTATAGGCATTTATAGTTATTGACTTACCTCCTTGCAGCAAACAACAAACAGCCAGTTTCAGCAGTGATTAGCACAAGAAAATAAAATTCTGCCTCTGCCTCCCAGCAATTTGCCTCCTTGCAGTTAGTTTCACTTTCAGTTTTAGCACATGCCACCTGCCTGCAGCCTGAATTAGCTGATGTTCGGGAAGCTGATAATCAGTTGCTTGGCTTAACAGGCTCTGTTCTGTTTGCTGCAAGGAGGTAAATTGCTGGGAGGCAGAGGCCAAAGGGTGGGGGTGGTTGGGTGGGGCTACATTCGGTGTATAAGACGCACCCAAGTTTTCACCCTCTTTTTGGCGGTAAAAAGATGCATCTTATACTCCGAAAAATACGATAGTTTACCTGATTGTGTTTCCTATCTGATCTATCTCGCTGACATCAGTCTTGCAAATATGAAAGTATATTTCCTACCATCCCCTTTATAGCCCAAGAAACTAGGGAGAGTCCCTTCTGAGCCACTTGCTCCACTCACTATCCAGTTGCAGGCCATGCTCTTTGTTATCTGATTGCTCCCTAGGCAGCATCTCTATACCCTTTCTCTCAAGGTCTTTCCATATCCCATATAGCCGTCCCAACCTTTCCACCTTGGCAGCCCAGCCTGGAGTGTATGGGTGGCAGGCACATGGAGCTTCATGTGTGAGTGAAGGGCACTTGCGCTCCTGTGTGAAGTTTCACTAGCTTGAGCAGTGGGCGCTTGTGCCCGTGTGCGAGTGGAGAGTGAAGCTTCACGCGCACTTGCTCATCACTCGCATGGCCCGGACCGGTAATGAGCTGCGGCCTGGGGATTGGGGACCCTTGCCATATACCATTACAGTTTGTGAGCATCTGCAAATTTTTGGACAAGTTATGTAAAATGGGTCCCCAACCGGCAGACAGCTACCCATGCTACAGCCCATTGGAAATTGGGCTGCCAATGCAGCAAGCAAGTGCATGAAACTTCATGTGTGCATACATGGAATTTAGGTTGCATGTGCAAAACCATTCCCCCCTCCCTCTTGCAGAACCAAAAAAGGTTGTGGACCCCTGATCTAAAAGATTTAATTATGTTTATTAGAGTTTTATCCTGCCTTTGTTACTTTATAAATAACTCAAGGCAATGAGCATGCCTAATATTCCTTATTCCTCCTATTTTCCCCACAATTAATCCTGTGAAGTGGAATGGGCTGTCAGAGAGTGACCAGCCTAAAGTCATCCAGCCAGTTTTCATGCCCAAGCTGGGATTAGATGTCTCAAAGTCCTGATTTCTAGACCAGCATCTTAACCACTGTACCAAATTGGCTTTATGTTAAATCCCAGAAGAAAAGTGAGATACAAATGTACTAACAAAAATAATCTTACATGCTCTTGTGTATGAAAAAATACAGCTACCAAATTAGATATTGCATATGTTACTTATGCAGTTTGTCAAAAATTTGATGTATAATGCAGTGCATGTTCTTCCACAAAGATTTTATGTCTTGAAAAAAGAAACTGTATATTTATTTTATTTATTTATTTAGACGCTCTTATAGGCCGCCCAATCCCGTGGGACTTAAGCATGTGCCATGCTTAAATATATACCCTGTTTCCCCCAAAATAAGACATCCCCTGATAATAAGCCCAATCGGGCCTTTTGAGTGCATGGCAATAAGGCCAAGCGCTTATTTCAGGGTTCAAAAAAATATATAAATCAGGGTCTTATTTTGGGGGGAACACGGTAGCGAGTATGTAATAGGCAGATAGGCATGAACATTTTATAACCCCACATTAGAGAACATCTGTTATTGTCAGTCAGTATGTTATCTTTTCTAAATTCTAGGGAAAACAACAATGCTGAGAGGATATTTCACCTAATGCCAGAAAAAAATGCACATTCCTATTGTACAATGATCAGGGGAATGGTGAAGGTACAATTCTAATTTTTAACAAATTTGCTTCTCTTTTTTCCTTCAAGTCACTATATTGATATTTTATACTTTTTTGTCATTACAGCATGGAGAGTGCCAAAAAGCTTTTAATGTGTATACTGATTTGCTGAATAAAAATCTGAAGGGTAAGCTTTGGATACTATTGCATTAAAATGTGCCAATAAGAAAAGCTAGAAATAAGCTGTGCATACAGAATTGGTCTGCCTACAGTATAATTACTGTACTCTTTGCGAGTAGTTTTGTAGCTTTGGTTTATATGAAAATGATAGATGCTATATTAAATGATAACACAGAGTTTGATAGTACAGATAGTCCTCACTTAATGACAATTCAAACAATTCTTTGAAGTTACAATACTGCTGAGCAATGGTACTTAGGCTCAGTCCCCAAAGTTATGGACTGCAGGGTGCACTTCAACACCACCCATCCTATTTCCCCCTTTCTCTGCCCTTTTGATCCCCAGCACTCCTGGCCCCTACCCTCCTGTGCTCCACCTCTTTTCTTCAAGACCTTGGGAAGAAGGCCTCACGTAGTCAGTAGCTGCCTTGCAAAGAGCCAGGCTAGCCATGTCTTGTCAGCAGTGGTAACGACACTGGCAACTAATGAATCTTCAAGGCCAAGCAGAAAAATTTTCAGAGCATCTGTTAAACAAAATCAAATTCATTCCCAGTTAAATGCCAATCTTGGTGCAGGTCTGGTGGAGATGTCTGTGGAACAGCCTTGGCCTGTTAACTGAAAGTAGTTTGAACCTGTTGAGCCTGAAGAAGCAGACGGGGTCCTTATAACTATGAGTTTGGCCACCTGATATAGACCCTGAATGAAGCAGATTATCTGGACTCTGAGTGAGGATTCAGACCTGGAGATGGGAAGGAGACACCATTGGTTTGGTTGATTTGAATAATCTCTGGGGAGAACAGGGTAGGAGTAGTCATCCATCCTGGCTATGCCTGACCTCTCAATAGCTTTCATCAACATTGATCATTGCATCTTTCTGAATCAGATTTTGGGATTGAGAATGGGCAGAATAGTATTGTGCTAGTTCTCTTCCTTCCTCAGTAGCCAATACTAGTTGGTGCTGATTGGGAATGAAAGATCCTGCCCTTGTGGGCTGCTACAAAGTTTGGTTCTTTCCCCATTCCTATTTAATATCTAAATGAAACCATTGAGAGAGTTCTATCACTAGGAGTGAGCCAGGAGGGTTTTTGCACTGCTTTGTATTACATGCCAATTGTGCCTATTTCTGAAACATGAGACTTTCATCATAGTTACCTTGCCCCGGTTACTTTTGCATAGACTATTATAATGCACTGTACATGGAGCTGCTGTTGAAGAATATCCAGTAGTGTCAGCTGGTGCAAAATGCAGTGGTATGGGCAATTGTATTGGCCCCTAAGAGGACGCATGTTATACTTCTGCTTCGTGAGCTGCTTGCTTTGGCTACAGTTTGCTTTCTGGTCCAGTATGAGGTGCTGGTTTTGAGCCCTACATGGCATGGGTCAGATTATTTGAGAGATTTCCCCTTCCCAATTACATCTACCAGTCCCATCTGGAAGGAGAGGAATGTTGTGGCTCCCATCTGGGAAAGTGTTCCATCTGATGGGACTTAAAAGGCGAGACTTTTCTGCTGAGACCCTCTAGAACAACAAACCTCCTGAGGTGATTTTAGCCCCAACACTCATGGCCTTTCAGAAAGCCCTTAAAATGTGGTTGTTGTTTTTTTCCAACAAATTGGGGATACCTGGTAATGTGTTGGCTGTGTTATATGTAGTAATCTCCCGCTTCTGGTCTTTTTATTTGTGTTCATTGTTTTAATTGTCTTGTTTTAAAAGGAGGCTTTATTGCCACTATATGTGAGATGGTCACACATTTATAGATGATTTATAGATGATTGTCCACAAATATGACAAATAAGTGGCCATGTTTTTAGTGAGAAGAGAGGGGAGAAGAGAGATATAATTGATTACATGGCAGTGTGTTTGTGGTCTTAATACATGTCTTCTCTATATATATATAGTACAGGATTTCTGACCATTGGAGATTTCTTTGCAGCAATGATGAGTGGCGCAGGGGTACGGACCTCAGCTGAATCATGGGGGCTGAGTGTGAGTTATCTGTGTCCCACCATGGCTGGCAAGTGGCTGGCTTTCTGGGACCTGGCTCACATGAGAATTTCGCCTTATACTGAGCTGCTATAGATATACTGACTGCTTCAATCATAATACAAATAATATATATACTATTTCTTGTGATGTAACTGGCTTTCTGTTTGTTTCAGCTGATGTGAGCACCTTCAATACACTTATTTTAGCAGCGATAGATGTTAAGGAAAAATACATTGAGAAATGGGCATGTATTGAAGTAAGGAGAGACTCTTGATTTTAACTTTTCCATAGTAAATATTTAGCTGAAGTTAAGTCCTATTCTTTTATGTATTATATTTATTATTAATGCATTTTTATAGTATGTATCATCCACATTTGCTCATTTTTTAATATTCTATGGTTATATACATAAATTCTGTGTAATCAATTAAAAGGTTTTAATAATATCAGGGAGATAGAGTAACTTCTTTTACATAATAATCAGTACAAGTGTAATTCCAGAAATTCCAGTATGTGGCATATGCATTCAATGCATGTGAGAAGGAGTGGAGCTTCGGTTATGTATTCATGACTTTTTTTAAACCTCCCCTTGACACACTTATATCTTATAATTACTTGTATAAACAAAGGAGCTACTCAAAACTACTTCTTGAAAAAAAGGCTCATTTAAAGCAACACCCATTGGCTTAATGAAATTTGATTTCCAAGTAGCTTCCAAATGACACAAGGGGACTGGTTACAAAAAAAGGGGGCCTTTCCTATTTCTGGGGAGCAGCTTCCTCGGGTTTACCTGGTGTCTACATTATTTTCCCTTCAATTGTGGGCAAACATCTTTCTTGGATAGTATTTTTAACACTTATTTAACTGATTAATTTTGTGCTATATTTACTATTGGGGGATGTTTCTGCCTATTTTATCAGTTTTACTTTCTATGCCAGATTTATCTTTTATCTTTATAATAATACATTTTAAATGATCAATGTAATTATAGAAGGATGTGGTCGACAGTATTCTAGAATGGCATTAAATAGCAATAGCAATAGCACTTAGACTTATATACCGCTTCATAGTGCTTTACAGCCCTCTCTAAGCGGTTTACAGAGTTCAGCATATTGCCCCCAACAATCTGGGTCCTCATTTTACCGACCTCAGAAGGATGGAAGGCTGAGTCAACCTTGAGCCGGTGAGATTTGAACAGCTGAACTGCTGAATTAGCAGTAGCTTGCAGTGCTGCATTTAACCACTGCGCCATCTCAGCTGCAAATGCTAAGGAATTGTGTAGGGGGAAAGATGTAAATACAGAGTTTGAAGGAATGGGAACATTGTTTTTACATAAAAGTTAAATCAAAATCCTAATATTTTGGTTAATAGGACTTGCTGAGGCAGATGGCTAAACAGGATATACAACCAAATCTGCTAACGTTTAATTCTATCCTGAAAGCATTGAAGCAGTGTGGTAAGGTATCCCGGGCTAAGGCTAGACTGATCTTGAATGAGATGAAAGCACTAAATATAGGTAAGAATTTTCTGTAATCTGTAAGATTAATTCAATACACATTTTCTGTATTAAACCTTAGTAGTAATATTTCTTTAAAGAGATAATCCTGTGACTAGGATTATATTTTGAATTATTCACCCATTTTGACCTGTAAAGTTATTATTTAATTAATAATAATAAACTTCAGTAAAATTCCTTAAAAAGAACATACAAAAAAATGTTGAGACTTTAGAAAGAATGCAGAGAAGAGCAACAAAAATAATTAGGGGACTGGAGGCTAAAATATAAAGAACGGTTGCAGGAACTAGGAATGTCTAGTTTAATGAAAAGAAGGACATGGGGTGACATGATAGCAGTGTTCCAATATCACACGGGTTGCCACAAAGAAGAGGGAGTAAGGATATTCTCCAAAGCACCTGAGGGCAGGACAAGAAGCAATGGGTGGAACCAATCAAGGAGAGAAGCAACCTAGAACTAAGAAGAAATTTCCTGACAGTTAGAACAACTTGCCTAAAGAAGTTGTGAATGCTCCATCACTGGAAGTTCTGAAGAAGAGATTGGACAACCCTTTTCCTGAAATGGTATAGGGTTTCCTGTCTGAGCAGGGGGTTGGACCTCCAAGGTCCCTTCCAACTCTGTTATTCTGTTAAAGAAATAGTATCTTAAAAGGAGAGTGTGGACAGAAAATAGAGCAGCATAAATGTAACCAAATATAAACCATGACCTTATAACACGAGACCATATCCCCCATCTCCCCCCTAGTCTTCAATATAGACTTCAGGAGCTCTCAAAGGTTGCCTCCATTATACCTTGAAGGGGAAAGAGAAAATTACTATGTGGAAAATAATCATTTTTACCTTTAAATTATATCAAGTCATTAACTCAAATGTTACTCCTGGTATGAAATAAGTTACATGCATCCAATACAGTGTAATACATTTTTGTCAACCATAATCAACCTTGATTTGTTATATTTTATTTCAGAACCTAGCCTCGCAACGTATTACCATTTGCTGTGCATGTCACATAACATTGGTATGTAGGGTCTGTTTTTATAGTCTTATGAATTTGTGTAAAATTCTGTTGTAATAATATCTCGCCTAGCTTTTGCTGTTATGAACCTGCTTTGCTCTAAATGTGTGGATCTTTTTTTTTTCACCTGAGTTTGGATCTTTTTTCATACCAAACTCTAAAATAAAATGTTGGTAATATTGAGACTCTTTTTAATTACATCATATTTAGCAGAAATTTGCGATGCATGGTTCTGAAAGTCCTTGAGAGATTCAGAGACAATCAATCAGGATAATTAACATGTCCATTTGCACTTCCGTGCCTGATTTTAATGTACCAGTTTGTTGTTTTAAAGCCTCATTACCTTGAGTCATAATATCTAGACAGAATTTGCGGTGATAGGAAGTCTCTTCAATTATGAGCAGCAATCATAAGGAAAATTACTATTTATAACAATCTGTTTATAATTTGCCATTTAATTTATCTGTTGCACCTGACTTCATAGTCCAATCTCATTTTCACAGAAACATATTTTACCTGCCTTTTAATTATAACAGTTCAATGAAAATTTAACTCTTAACTCTGCTTTTTGTTGTACAGCTGGATTTACTGAATCCCAGGCCCATGTGCTATATGCTATAGTAAATGAAATTGAAAGAAAAACTTTTTGTCCTCAGGATCCGGATGATAGTATGTACTTTTTTTTATTATTTCATGGCAGTTTTGCATAGGGCATGACTAATGTATAACAAAGATAATTTTTGGAACTATGTGAAAGTTAGCTAATAAACAGCAATGTTCCTTGGCATTTGTTTCTATTCTAAGTAATTAAGTAATACATAAATCAATTGTGTGAGTAATGTACAACAATATTTGTTGTCTATGCCTCCTAGAAGATTTTGAAAAAGAGGCTAGAATGTTAAACAATGAAGCCTCCATTTGTTAGAAAGAGGTATCAAATAATGAACTAGTTCTTGATATGGACCATATAATCTAGTCATTTTGTGGTACAACATCACTTTTTTATGCTTGCAGTTGTGATAAAGCCCTATGATCCAACTCTTGTCCTCAAATTTCATTCTAAAATGCCTTTTTCTCACTCATATTTTCTAAAAAAAATAGTAATCTTCCCTTGTTTTTGAGATTGAAAGGAAAATGAATTATTTCCACAGTTTGAAGACAAGATTTCAGACCTCTGTTTTGAATAAAAAGGCCAATTCAGATTGTACATATGGTTCAGCATACATACTGGGCCTATTAATATAGTCAAGCCATACTGAAGTATCTCCAAAATCCACATGCATGCATTTCAAAAAATTCTAGAGAAAGCACACCTTCACCTGTAAAAACAATGGAATACTTCAGCTAAAGTATATTTTCTTCCTTATATTTGTATTTTTAACCATTATCATTTTTCTCAGACATTAGATCTGGTTCTGCACATGATTGTCTATTCCTATAGATGAGAAAGTAAATTTAGAAACCAGAATTAACTTATTGTTTAAGGGCCCAATGTAGTTCCAATTCTTTTAAAAGCTTTTGTGGCTCTTATTTTAAACAGTAAAATAAACTCTACAAGTTATCATTTTTTAAATCTCAGCATAGCAAAACAAATCACAAAAATGTCCAAAGCACCCAAAAACAGACATTCAAAAATCCCAGGCTTCATCTCAATGTCATCACAGCAGCGTTGTGAGACACTGGGAGATTCAGCTCCCAGATGGAAAATGACTCATCCTTTCTCTAAACAGGCTGTAGTAGATAGTTCTTTTCAGAACCATAAATGTGCTGACATTTTCTTCTCCATGTTCCAACTTGTGCTAGCTCTCTTTTGTTCTTTCTTATGGGCTTCATGAGTCAGCCCTAGATTGCAATTTGTGAGGGGTGTAACAGCACATAATTCCTGGCTTTCTGGGCAATAGGAGGATAACTCCTGTTGCTGGGTGCCTCAGCATATCTCATGCACCTTCAGAGTAAGGCTGCGTTTATGTGCTTAACCATCATACTGTACTTGTTTGATTTAAGGTTAGTCTGTTTGGGGAATTTGGATGTGATGTTTTATTATTATAGTTTACTTTAATCAGACCTAACATACTCAAACCAGTCAGTTGTAGTTAATACAATAAAGTATGGTTTAGTCAAGCATGAAGGAATGGAATGGAATGGAATGGAATAGAATAGAATTCTTTATTAGCCAAGTGTGATTGGACACACAAGGAATTTGTCTTAGGTGTATATGCTCTCAGTGTACATAAGGAGAATAAAATACATTAATCATGTTAGCATAGTTTTAGTATTCAGTATTCTCTTCTCAATAGCTCATCAGGGTATAGTTTCTTGTATTCTGTGCTCAAAGCTTTAAATATTTAAATGCTATATCATTATGGCTTTAGGTGCTAGATTTCTTCGACTGGATAACATATGTTGAATTGTTACTGAGCCCTTTGAATTCGTTTCATAATCCTAAGAAACCCTCTTTTGGATTGCTAGAGAATGTCCAAAATTAACAATCACTACTTCTTTTCCAGTCTACTTCTTTCCAAGTGCGATGAAAACAGTAAGTGGACTTGATTTCTGTATATTGAGGTAGATACACTTGTTTAAATGTAAATATATATTTCAATAGCTTTCTGGCTATTTATGTATTAGCTAGATTTAAAAATTATTTTTAAAATGGTATTCTCAGCTTGTCTGAGGATCGAGGGGGTAATTCACATTGTTATTTGAAGCGCTGAGAGGCAGACGCTCTTAGTGCTGACTTTCTCTCAGCTTGTCTAAACCAAGACCCGTGCAAACAAACTCAAGAACTCACAATTCAATCCTTGTTGATGTGAAGTAATGGTTTAATCTTGCCACAAGCCAGTGCTCAGTACACGCGGCACCATAACAGGTTAAAGTCAGCACTGAGAGCGTCTGCCTCTCAGCGCTTTAAATAACAATGTGAATTACTCCCCTCCACCAAAGCACCATCCGGATCCCTAGCCCTCCCCCTCACAGCTGTTCATTGGCTTCGCGCCATTGTCATCCGCTGTCTCCAGGAAATGCGTCGTAAGCGTCCCTCCCCTCCCAACCATCCACCCACTGTCCTGTGCTCCGTGCTTCTTCAACTTTCCATGTGCTCACCAAGGAGTTTCCTGCTCCCTCCCCCCAGGTGTGTGTGTGTTGAGCCCTGGATCGAGGCTCGACAGGTATATTCTCTCTAGTAAAATCTTAAAGAAAACGTGTGGAATAATCTTGCAATCCAATGTGAGACCACCAAAACTTTGCTATTCTTCTGATCCAGAAAATAAGATGTCAAAAAGGATCAGCCCTGCTTTGCACTTCATCTAAATCTTTTAACCTTACCCTAACCCTAACCTATCCATCATCTTAAATATTTTATTAACTTGTAACCCTTTATAAAATATGAATTAGCATTTTGTCCTTCTTGCTAAAATTTTAAAAAATGTATAATGATCTGTGTAGCAGAATAACTGCTATTTGTTGGATTCAAGGATTCGTATTTTGTCCCTTTATTGCAGTGTCTGGAACTGAAGGATGTTCAACTTGCTTATCGGCTACATGGAGTGGTGGAGAAAGCAGACAACAGAATAATATTGGGAAATACGACGCATAAGAACTTTTATTAGTAATTGTTATTTAGCATTCATAATTATAGAATTGAATTATCAACAGCTTCAACTAGGGTTGAAGATTAGAAGTGAAATAGATTTATTCTTAATTCCTGAACGTTATTTATTTGTTAATTACATATATATTTCACTGTTAAAGACCTTCAGCAGTTCACTGATAGACATAAACAAAATTTCCAGAATAATAAATATTTTAAAATAAAACAATGGAATAACAACAATAACATAACAATGAACAGCATCAATCCCAAACTGCTCTATGAAAGAGCACTGTTTGCCAAAGACAGGGAGCATATTGAATTGCAATCGGCTCCATTCCAGAAGGCAAGTATGGCCACCAAGAAGTAGCATCTCTGGCATTGCCCCCCCCCCCCCACTTCCCCAAAGGGAGGAATCACAGGATGCTTTTCTTGGAACAATTGTATGGGACAGGCAGATTCTAGGTGGAAAATAAGGTTCTGAAAGTAACCTGGTATCAAGCCATAGAGAGCCTTGTAGGTTAAAGCGAAACTTTAAATTACATCCAGAGGTTTATTAGTAACCAGTGCAGGGCTACAGTAAGGTATAATATGCTCCCAATATTAATAAGCAATTTTGGACCATCTGCTGATTTTAAGTGCTTTATAAAGGCAGATTAAAGGACGGCATGTTACAGTAGGTCAAAGAAGTGATGAGGACATCATTAACTGTAGAAGGTCCTCCTACTCCAGGTAAGGCCCACAACCGAAATGGAGCCATGAGTCTAAGAGGACCCTAAAGTTGCAGATCTTGTTTTCCATCAGGAGATAATATTGGAGCAGCCCTGATAATGTCAGCCCTACAAGGTAGAGTGGATCAAGAAACAGGCACTGCACAGGCCTAAAACTACTTATATTAGAATGGCTACCGTAGCATAACCTAGAAAGAAGTAAACAGTGATCCGATTCCAAATTTATAAGTGAAGTTTTACCAACAGGTGATTTTAATTTTGTTAGGTAAGGCTAGGTAATTTATACTATCTGCTGCATTTTCTTTGAGGTTCAAAACATTAAGATTTTATTTTAAGTTACAGCTGTTTGAGAAGTGAGAACAGAAATTTAGGAAGATTACATGATAACCTTTTCCATTTTGAAGTTGATAGAGTTTTAATAACTGATTATTTCTTTCTTTGCCATAGTATGTCATTTTTTGAATTGTTGGCTATGATGGAACACCTTGATGTTTTGTTGAAGTGGTATAAAGAACTGGTTCCATCAGTAAGTACTATTTGTTAATTTATTTTTTGTCACTTTAAAAGTTTAAACATCACTGACTCAAAACTCTGATTATCTCAAATTTTGCATTTCTTCTTCAGGCATTTTACCCAAATATTAGAACAATAATGCTTCTTCTTCAGGCATTGGACTCTGGCGATTGCTTGGAATTGATTCCCCAGATATGGAAAGGTTAACTATACTTTGTTTTCCTGTTTCCAATGTGATAAGCAAGTCATCTTCCCAATTTAGTCAGAAGAACCAGTATTAGGCAGATTTGCCTCTTTGAGCATCAGTAAAATTTAAATATGCATTTAGATCAGAGCCACGTTGTGATGTTGTTACTAGTTTGAATCAGGAAAACTTTTACCACGGTGCCTCATTCTATGAGACTGGAAATTTATTGCTCAAATTACAAGCTTGCTACTGCAGTTTGTAAAATTTCTAAACATTGTTGGTTAGTAATCCCCAATGACAGATCCCATTGTAGGAAAAAAGATCTAGTCAGAATGGATGTTTATCGTAATAATGTCTCTGCTCATCGAAACAGTGTATCTGTTACTCTCCCATTAGCTTAACTTTCATATAGTCTGTACATTTTCCTGCCTTTGTGTTTTACAACATATTTGTAGCCATACAATAATAGTTAATTAGGCTTGGTTGAATTTAAAGGATTAAACATCCATATATCTATTTTAGTAATGTCGCTAATTTCATTGATCAAGAACTGCTTGCAGTTATTTTATTTCTGATAACTTTTCTTTCCTGTTCAGATATTAAGCAATTTGGATTTAGTCTCAGAGACACTATTGTACAAGAAGTTCTGGCTCTTATGGCAAGAGACATACAGTCTCCAGAGGTGAGTCTTGATGGAACATGGAATGTGGAAATTGTTAACACATAAAAATTGCAGAGGTCAATGGCATGAATTAACCAGTGCTGAAATGAATCCAGGAGACCTGCCCTTACTGTTTCTTATTGAAACAAAACATAGGGTTATCAATATCATAGTATCAATAAGATGCTAATGACAACATACTACAATTCTGAAGACATCCACATTTACCTCTTAGTGTGATTCACATTGCAGTGTTTAAGCAAGTGGGAGGACAATTTGCAATTTTACTTCCATGTTCTTCATTAATTCTGCTTATCAGAAGCCAATTGTGAAGGATGTGAATGGTGATCACAGGATTGCAGGATCCTGCAAGTTGTAAATGCGAGGATTGGTTGCAAAGTTGGGTTTTTTACACTATTGTAAACTGAACAGTCATTAAATGAGGCAGTAAGTGAAGATTACCTGAATAGAAAATTGCATTGGTTGAAAATCAACAAATTAGTAAAGGTTTTTGATCCTGGTTGTTTACTCACATTTGATTTATATTAACAACAGTTAAATACACAAATGCCCTTGGAGGCAATAAAAGTAAATAAGGATATTTAATCTTAAAAGTATACTTAAAATTATGCCATTTTTTGTCTTACTCCGTGTGTGTGTGTGTGTGTGTGTGTGTGTGTGTGTGTGTGTGTGTGTGTGTGTAGGGGAGCATTATTTGAAATTATTTTCTATAGATATTTTGGAGAGGCCATGGGCATACTACAGTTGGTGGCATCTCGTTCTGTAAAGAAGGTGCTGTCTATTACAGCAGGTGTACTTAGAACTGCCAAAGCACTACTTTAGCTTCATATCTGAAGTAATATCCATAGCTAGATTGCTACTGTTGACTGCAGATGCTAAGTATCATATTGTTTTGCAGACCCAAGTTGCATTTGCTGACTGTGCTGAAAATATAAAATATCTGCATGACTTAAAGAGCAAGAACATGCAACTCCTGTGGAAAGACACTTCTCTTAATAACACCACAATACTTTTCGCCAGGGCTGGCAGAATGCAGGAAGCTTGGTAAGAAAAAGAAAAAAAAGAGTCCCTGACAATAATTTGTATTTCATTCTGGAGATAATGATGATAAATCATGAAATAAAACAACTTATCTCAGGTTCCTGAACTATAGAAGTCAAGTCTCTATCTAACTCAATTACAGTTATCATCTTTTGACTTTGACTCATTTATTCAGTGTAGAAGCAGAGTACAACTATTTCTCTAAAGAGCCTTAATTGAAAACTTAAGCCCCAAAGTACATTGGGGGAGGCAGAGAGAGAAAAGAGAGAGAATATTGATGTCTAGACCTTTAGCTATTGTGGTGTTTTCTTTTTCCTTCAAGCAGTTCCTGAAGGAGGGATATAGCTAAAGGCATGGAGCCTGGTGTTAAAATTTAAAGTTGCACCAGAAAGTCCAGTAATACTTTAATGCTACTGACTGGCCTTCTTACTTCTTTTGCTTCATTTTTAGACTAGAGGCAGGTATATCTGGGCAGGAAAAAGCCTTTCTAACTGGCAGGTTTTTTTACCAGGATAATAGAAATATTATGGGCTGTATGAGATAAAGGCTCCCCCCCCCCACTGCTGGAAAATGTCAACTTGTTCAAGGGAGAGGTGTGAGTGAAGCTGTTAGCACACTTACGAGCCAGTTTCATCTTTATGGCTATAGATCAGGAGTGTCAAACTCAAGGCCCGCAGGCCAGATCCGGCCCATGGGGTGCTTAGATCTGGCCCGTGGGGCTGATCTGGAAAAAGCAAAGTGGTGCCTCTGCCAGCAAAAATGGGGCATGGGCGGGGTATGCGCACACTCACTGCAACTACTTTTGGCCTCCAGAGTGGTCCAGGAGGTCTTCCAGGCCCAAAATGGGGCCTCTGGAGTTGTCCAGAAGGTCGTCCAGGACCAAAACGGGGCCTCCTGAGTACTGCAGGAGGCCATCATTGACTCAGAAGATTATAAAAGGGAGAAAAAGTAAAATATTTTATCTTTCAGTCTTGCAGGATTCTGCTACTAGCCTATGTCAATAATTTATAGTTCTAGTCTTCCTATGGAGTCAGTTTCTTGATCTGGTCTCTCATAAGGTAATCAAGTAAGTATTAAAAAAACAAAATCACAGAAATGTACGCCTCCCTATTTTTATACGTTTGTAAAACCATGTCTGCGGAGGTGGGGTTCCATGTCACACCCACCATGGTCACGCACACACCCCCACCCGGACCTCCAAGGTCATACCCAATCCTGATGTAGCCCTCAATGAAATTGAGTTTGACACCCCTGCTATAGATGTTTCCAAAGGCATTCACCAATCTTTATAACCCAATGAGAAACTAGTTTTTATAGGGCTTTTTGTTCCACTATATATGAACTGTTGTTAAAATTACTTAATTTCCATATTCTATGAACATTTCTTTTTCTTTTTCTAAATAGAATTCTATTTGATTCAATAGGGTTTTTTTTTCATTTTGGGTTATTAGCCGTTAGAAAAAAATCATTTTCTAATGGAATTTTGGATTTCCTTGGAGAATTGGTTGTAGTTCTTTTTTTTTCGTTGACTACATAACCTATATTATCGAAAGATAAGATTTGGGATTATATATACAGGTGGTTCTTGATTTATAACCCTTCATTTAGCGACTGAAATAAACCGCATTGCAAAAAGTGATGTACAACAGGTCCTTGCACTTAATGACTCACAGCGTTCCCAAGGACACATGATTAAAATTTGGGTCCTTGGCATGTATTTACAACAATTGCTGTATCCCCTGGTCATGTGATCATTTGCAATCTTTTCCTGCTGGCTTAAGACAAGCAAAGTCACTGGGGAAGCCGCATTCGCTTAATGACTGCATCATTCATGTAACAACTGCAGGGATTCATTTAAGAACTGTGGCTTTAAAAGATTGTAAAATTGGGTGCGACTCACTTGACAACCAGTTTGTTTAACAACAGAAATTTTGCTCCCAGTTGTGATTATAAACTGAGGACTATCTGAGGACTATCTGTAAGTCAAGCCTCTTGACAGACTTCTGGTTATATTTTTTTCATCTCTGCATTCAAATGGTAATTTTTATTTCTTTCATCTCCAAATAGGAACATGCTACAGCTTTTTAAAAAATACTCTCAAGTTCCCAGGTAAGCTTGCCTTTTAAAGTTTGCCCCTTGGAAGTCCTGATAATAAATGTCAGTATTTACTTTCCCTTTGATTTGCTCTGTTATTAGCATACAGGCTCATTTGAACCTTAGTTTTCTCGTGTGTTAGAATGTATATTTGTTTAGCTGTTAATTGTTAGCATTTGAGAAAAATAACCATTTCTTGGCCTACTCTTCAATATAGAAAAGAACACATTGTGATAGTATCATGAGCTGCATTGCATTGATAATTTGACTGGAATCTACAACAATCCTTTTCTTTCAAAACTTTGATTACAGCATTATTAATTTCTGAGCTGTGCTTTCACCTTGCATCAGCAGTTTGAAGCCCTGAATTTCTGGTGATGTAGCATAGATAAAGCAGTGATCTTTATACTGTATATCATCAGAAGTTCAAGAATCTCAAGGAGGTAGCATAAGTCTATTTTAGCAGTTTTTTAGAACAGAAAAATAGAATTATTCAAGTTAAACTTTCCTGTCGGTAGATGTGTCCTTTTGTCAAATTAAGATTCTCTACTTAAACATTTAGGAAAGCTGCTTTGGTTGGATAGATGCATCTCATCTAATTACTTGGGTTATGAAGAAGAGGTGCCTTTAGTGTTATTTACAATAAATATTGAGTTATCAGGTTCAGAAATTTCTCACCTCACAGTAGTTTATTTAATTTATTTATTCAACTTGTTCTCCCAATCTCCCCTAAAGGCAGCTTACTATCTCTAGGTAGTTACCATCATAACTTGGCAGATAAAATATTTTCCCATCAAACTATGTTACAGATGCCCCTACAGTATCCATATCCCTTTTTCCCTTATACAGTGATTTGACAGTGAAAGAGATGCTCAGTTGTATTAAACAAAGTAGCCAAGTGGATAAAGCACTTGAACTAGTAAAGCTGACTGCTGAATACGGTATACAATCAACGTCAGTGCTCGCCAAGACAACTCTAGAAGAATTTGAACTCTCTGAAGAGCAAAGGTAAGTTTCAGCAAGTACATAGCTGTGGTGGCTACTGCTCAGAGCACCTGGGATATATCACTGAAATTCACTGATGTAGTAATATTCTTGGCTATTTTTATTTTTGTTATTTCAATTCATACCTGATTTTCTGCAGGAATTGCAGAGTACATCATCTTTCTCCCTTTTCCTGGTAGCACTTTAATTGGTAGCAACTCGATAGAGATAGAGGTAGAGAGGCTAGCCCAAGCTGTCAAGTGAGTTTCATGCCTTAGTTCAGTCTCCCTGCCTTAGCTGAGGTATTTTGATCAGTATATCACAGTGATGGCGAACCTATAGCACGAGTGCCACAGGTGGCACGCGGAGCCATATCTGAGGGCACGCGAGGCGTTGCCCTATGTCAGCTCCAGCACGCATGCGTGTGCCGGCCAGCTGATTTTCGGCCGTTTTAGCTCTCCCCAGGCTTCAGGAAAGACTCCTGAAGCCTGGGGACGGCGAAAAATGGCCCAACCGGAAGTTCATTTCCGAACTTCCCGTTGGCCCGTTTTTCGCCATCCCGAGGCTTCAGTGAAGCCTGTGCGCATGTGTGGGGTTGTGCATGGGGAGGGCATGGGGGTGAGCATGCACACGCGCGCACCTTTGGCACGCGAGCCAAAAAAGGTTCACCATCACTGGTATATCATATTCTTTCTTATGCAGGTGTTCCTTATCCCTTTTGAAGCAGACATTTTTTGCCAATAATAAAACTGTAATTGTGCCAGCAGTTTGACAAATCTGTAATTGTACTCGTGTGTTTGTTTTTTCTTTTCTTTTTCCAGGCAGACTCTGGTTGATATAATAGAAGGAAACTGTGGTTTTAAATAGGTGTCAGAAGAGAAACCCTTTCCTCTTTTCTGAAAGAAAAAGCAACTTACCCGATTTCAATACAGCCATCAGGGAGTGGCCCTGAAAATCTCTGTGAGCCTTGTACATAACTGTATTATATTGGTGGCATTATCATGTGGATTCTAATCTGATGGCAGTTGGTAGGAAATTCTTTCACCTGTTTTGGAGTGTTTGTTCTCGTTCTCCACAACCTCAGTTTTGAAAACCAAAATTGTCTGCCAGTATCCTAGAATTATTTTCTTATTATATTGCATCTACATTTTCCTTAGACATGCTAACAGAAATAAAGAGTAATCCACTTGCCTCTTTTCAACAGGTATTTTTTTAATTTAAATCTATTTGAACTAACTAAAGAGCTTTATAATGTTACAAACTTCTAAAGATGTCTTTTTTTTCTTTTATGTATATCAAAACTCTAAACAGATAGGCCATAATAGAAATAGCACCATTGTTAGAATAGCACGTATTTGTATCAATATCACAACGTAGTTCTGCAGATTTGATAATTTAGAAAACAATATGGTGTAGAAAGTATTTCCCCCCCTTAATTAAATACACATTTGATTTGGTGGTGGCTTTATATGTTTATTTTGGCTTGTTTTGAAAAACAGGTTGATTTTGAAAATAGATTTGTGAATACTCTTTTCCTGTAGCAAGGAATCCTAGGATGGTCTACATTTCTCCATTGCTCCAGTAGGCAGAGTCAAGAATATAACTCTTTTTGAGGAGGGAGTACCCACCTCTGAATTCACTAAGAAAAGTCAATAGAATTCCAGCTGTGATCTTGATTCTTCTAGAATTTATAGGTATTGCTGACTTATGGCCCAACATAGCTTGCTAAAAATGTACAAACAAAATATCTCTTACTTGGAATTCCTCATATTCCAAGTAGGTTCAATCATTCTACACTTGTCCAATGCATTGGTTGCCCATTGGTCTCCGGGTGCAATTCAAGGTGTTAATTATCATCTTTAAAGCCCTACATGGCTTAAGACCAGGCTATCTCCGGGACCGCATCCTACCTCATACATCCCTACGACCAGTTAGGTCCCATAGAGTCGGTCTCCTCCAGGTCCCTTCAACTAAACAATGTCGGTTGGCGGGACCTAGGGGGAGAGCCTTCTCTGTGGGAGCTCTGGCTCTCTGGAACCAACTACCCCCAGAGATCCAAACTATTCCTACCTTGCTGGCCTTCCGGAAAGCCATTAAGACATGGCTCTTCCTGCAGGTGGGGTGATTGAGTGGGTTGCATGTGTGGTTTTTTTTTATTCTTTTAATTGTTATCTAATTGTTTTTTATACTGTATTATAGCTGTTCTTATATATGTTGTACGCCGCCCTGAGTTCCTAGGGAGTAGGGTGGCATATAAGAATTGCCAAATAAATAAATAAATAAATAATAGTATTCCTTTACAAATGCTCCCTTGAGTTTTGGACAGAATAAAAGGAGGTGTGGCTCTGAATTCCTGTAGAACAAGAAGTTAATTTTGGTATGAAAATACGATCAATATGGAGAATTATGAAAATGTTCATCATGATAGCCTTTTTTTGGAAGAGAAAAAAAATGCCTTTTTCCTGAAAGCTGTGGCCACCTCCCAAGAAGGGAGATGTGTTCAAAACCAAATGCAGATCCCACATGCCACAAGTGGCAACTTGTGTACTGTACTATAAACACTTCACAGAAGTTGTGGAATTCCCAACAGGTTGTCTGGAATAGTGAAAAGAGTAAAACCTTACCTGTTAAGAATATTGGGTCATCGGTCCAGTCATAGCCCCTTTCAAGACCAAACTAGGAAAATATGCCCAAGACAAAAAAAAAATCTTACGAAGAAAACTCAGTGCTGTTATACCAACAGCATAAGAGGAAGATGACTGATAAACATACTTTGTGGACTCACAGAAAATGAAATAGTGGCATTCTAACCAAGGTCACATAATTGCAAGTCAGCCAGGTGTTGTAATTATGCAGTCCTTGGTTCTCTCTGAGCTTGGTTGTTTGTTTGCCAGTGTTTTATTGCCCAACTAGGTAACATCAATGTGAGTGAGTGGGCCACTCCCTCATTGGGTGCCTATCTTTTGTTGGGAGTACAGAAGATAACATCACTTAGGTACCTATTTCTTTGGCTTACATGCCTAACTGTTCATAGTCTCTTGGTTTTTTGAAATATTTTGAATGTCTTCTGAGAGACCTGGATTGGATCTTTCATTTGATATCTAACGTGTTTTGGTAGTTATCGAATCGATAAAGCTATAGTGGTGATAAATGGGATGAAAATATAAGTGGCAAGTGCTCCATTTTTAGTTCCAAGAAACCAATATTTGGTTTTCTTGGTAGTTCACCTGCTCTAAGCTACCCTGCCTTTTAAGTTCATTTCCTGCTCTCCAAAACTGACATCTTGAGGGAAGGTGGGAACCACCAGGGTAGCAAGGAGCCCTGGTGGCGCAGTGATTAGAATGCAGTACTGCAGGCTAACTCTGCCTGCAGCCTGGAGTTTGATCCTGACAAGGCTCAAGGTTAACTCAGCCTTCCATCCTACTGAGATTAGTAAAATGAGGACTCAAGACTTGGGGGCAATATGCTTTGTAAACTGCTCAGAGTGTCCTGTAAAGCACTATGGGATGGTGTGTCTTAAGTGCAAGCTTAGGTAAACCAATCAATGCTGCAATGTTTTGTCCCAGTGTCTAGAGCTGGAGCAGATTGGAAAGGGAGTAAAAGATTCAGGCTCAATTTTACCAAGACCAAGTTGCTGTGGATATTTTGGTTTTACCCAATCCTAGATAATTTCTATAGTTAGTCATGGAAGGACCATTTTCCATTCAGGACAAGTGTACAGATGGAATTTTCTTGACTAACATCTTCTGGCTGAAGAGCAAGTGGCAACTATAGCTTGGAAGGTCTTTGGAGAGGTTCTTCTGTACCAGTTACAACTGGTACTATGACTAGGAGACCCTCTAGTCACTTATATGCTGGTCACCTAATGTAAGGATTTGTAACGGGCTGTGAGAATAATCTTGGAAGACAGGACGAAGAGCCACATCATAGACAATGGTCTGATAAACAAAATCTGAATCCAAATGAGGAATAGGATTGAAGGAAGCAGAAGGGATCCTCCCTAGTTAAATAAAGGCTGGAGAGCAGAGAAACGCTTTTTAGTTTGGGAAGATTCTATTACTGTTACAGTAAAGGTAATATTGATACACATGGCTTTTATTCCTAGACTACTTGGAAGGGCTGACATTATTGTGATGTGCTCTGCAGGAACTGCCCTTAAGCCACTTGGAAGCTTGTCTGTGGAGATGCTCAGTCATCCAGGTCATAGTTGTCTCAAAAGTGCTTTTTTTCTCCCCTCCCCCCATTCTATCAGAACCTATCATTTCCCCCCAATCCAGTCTCAACTGTCAATGCCTATCCTTCCATCCCCCCATCAGAACTGATGAAGCTTCTTGGATGAGAAGCGAAATGTTTTCTTCTTCAAGGAAAAAAGTCCAGTTGCCTTTTGAAGAAAAAAGTGCCTTTGAGACATTTTACTTTGAGAATCTTCATTTAGTCCAGTATACAGGAACATGAGCATTAATAGGTGTACCATAGCATGCCACATTAACACCTAATGAGGTGCACTAGTTGCCATTTAGCTTCTGGGTGTAATGGAAGATTCTTTTTACCACATATAAATCCTTTCCTGGCAAAGGCCCGGATCTTTGAGGGATCATTTATTTTCAATAATTTTCCCATCCAGTGTCGACACCATATCCCATTGGTCAAACATTGTCATGTGATCAAACCAGGAAGGGGGACATGTCTGTCAGTCTACTTTCCCTCTGGAATATTTCTCCAGACACACACGACTTAGTTTACCATCATTTTAAAAATGTTTTTAAAATGGCTCTTCCAGGCCTTGATTAGGGTGCTGAGCATGTCCTAAAATTGAATTGGTTTTATTTCAACATTTTTGTCTTATTTTCTGCTTTATAATTTTGGATTGTTTTTATTGCTGTAAGCCATCTAGATTCATCATGTAGTCAGGTGGCATTATAAACCTTGTGCAACTGGACAGTATTGGCTATTGAAGATTTATAAGTTGTTTTTTTGTGTGCGCGCCTTTGAGTGAATCTTGACTCCTGGTGAGTGGACAAACCTCTGCAGTTTCCTTGGCAAGTTCCCCCCCCCCCCCAAAGTGGTTTGGTCATTGCCTTCTTCCTAAGACTAAGAGTGTGTGACTGGCCGAACGTCACCCAACTGGCTTTGTGCCGAAGGCAGCAATAGAACTCAGGTCTCCCAGTTTCTAGCCTGATTCCTTAACCACTAATTTAGTCAAGAGAAATATTGGTGATTTTGAGAAGGGTTGGGTGATGTTATATTAATGTAAATTGTTAATCTGAGGAGAATTACTCTTGAAGTGTTTCACAACAAGTCCAAAGAAGATTGCCAGAAGTGTAGATAAAAATATGGCTGAACACTGCAAAACAGGCACTGCAAGAATTTTCCTGCCCTTTGCAAATTTTCCTGCCCTATTTCAGAAGCTAAAGCTAGATGGAAGAGAAGAGCTCTGGCAGTGAAAAGTAGAAATCAGACTCCCTATTCTTTCAAGCATCTCTTTCCATCCTTTTTCTTACTATCAGATACTGGAAGCCGCACCACACATGTAAACAGAAATAGCAACATTTCTTCAGAGCCATGGGATTCTCATAGATGTGGTCTCAACTTATTTCAAGACAATGTAGTCTACCTTATAGAGTAGACCCACTCAGTTGATTTCAGCATTTGTTCTCAATAGAAGGATATTATATTTTTTTCAACATAGGAATAAATGGAAAAACTTTCTCATCGATTCATACTGGAGAAAAAAAAATTAGTGGTGTTGCCTTGAATGCTCAGGTAAATAGCTTTCAGGGCTTATGCAGAATTTGCTTGGGATAAATTTTTGTATCAAAGTTTCCATAAAGAAAAATGTGTAAATGTACCATTGCTAAACGCACACATTATGAAAATTGAAAATTTCTCAATGCCAAATAGGAAATATTTATATTTCCACTTTGGAAACAGATGATGGGGAAACTTGACATTGTTTCCACATAATTTTATGCATTTTTCATCTGCTTCTAACACAATTTGATTGTGGTTTTTTAAAAATCTACTTTATCCAAGCTGCAGTGAAAAATAAATCGTTTAAATATCATTTATTTAATTGAGCCAAATGGCAAATCAGTAAGAGGTTATAAACATTATTTTGGTGGGTTCACAAGCTCAATCAGAAATACCTGGAAACTGTGTTATGTAGATTAAAACAAAAACAAACACACATTCCAGACATGATAAATGGCTGAAGGAAAAATATGCAAATGCAACAGGTGCTAAGATTTATAAGAGTACTAGGAGATGGAACTTTTATTCCCAATGACACTTGAGTTGCATGCATGGTTTGGAACCAATTTAGGTCTCCCACCAATTCCCAGTACTGTTGCAAATCTTGTATGTTGGTTGACTAATGTTAAAGATATAGGAGTCCTGCATAGCTGGCTTATATTAGTCCACCTGAGTTGTTCCCAAGCCCACAGCACTAGCATAAGTAGTCAGGATATCCACCACTTGTTTTGTCTCCAAGGTCATCCGAGCTTCATTCAGCCAGTCCTGTGCCACCCTTCTGGGTTCTCCTTTCAGCTGATTGATGAATTTAGCTGCAAATTCTAAGTCTCCGTGTTCAATGCAGTAGGATGCATAAGAGAACAACTTATATGTGTCCAGGTCTTCAGGGCCAAGCTCAGTTGGTGGCTTCAGCTGCTGAGGATAAAACAAGAGAAGGGACTGCAGATAAGACAGAAAATATTGATACAAGCTGTTTCTTGTTTCATCTATCAATGCCACTCTTTTAGCCAGCTTTTGGACTGTGTGAAAGCGTGCCCTTAGTGCCTCTTGCGTGTATACCCCACGACTGAGTGATTCTTGAGGAAGGGCAGCTGTTAAGGCCTGGGTGAATGCATCATCAGGACAGCTGAGTTGGATAGACTGCACTGCATCCTCCAAAGGTTCTGTGGGACTGTCCCCAGCAGCAGTTTCCATGCTTTGCTTTAAAGCTTCAACTGAAAGCCACAACTGATGAGCTTTCCTGGCTTCTTCTGCAGCAACCACATGGCCTGTAATATAAAATCCCATACATTTAATGGAAGGAAAATCTAGAATTCATAAACATGTCCATTTATAGCTTGAACACATTCTAAATCAATAGATACAACCAAATTTATAATGCAGCTCAAAGCACTTTACAGTAAAGCTAAGCCACTGACACGAAGAATGACAGAATTAATTTATTTTCTTTCACTATTGTAAAATAGTGTTTTTGAGAGGCCAGGCTACCTGAAAATTGCCTAGCGACTGGGCTGATGCTACTCTGCCCCTTTAAGATCCCTCCCTAATCAGACCAGCTGCCCAGCAAGGAGCAGCAGGAAAGCAGGTGGTGGGAGTGAGAGTTGTTCTGAGAGTGAGAAAGGAGGTGGTTTCTTTTACTTGATGGAAATGGAGCCACTGGAAACAGCCTAAGGCAGGGGTCGGGAACCTATGGCTCGCGAGCCAGATGTGGCTCTTTTGATGATTGCATATGGCTCGCAGCAGGGGTGAAATCCTCCCGGTTCTTCGATACTCCGCATTGCCCGAAAACCCTGTAACTAAACGCCCAGACAGAGAGAACGTTAGCAACGTGGAAAGAGAGGCGACATTGACAACTACCGCTGCTTGAGCGGTGGGCCAATAAGAGAGCCCGCTGATGGGGCCACGTGAGGGAAGTTTGTGTGGAAAGACGGTTGGGAAACCAAGGAAACGGTTAGCAGGAGTGAAGCGGTGAGAGGGCGGGGCCGGGGCCGAGCACGCGCGGCAGGTGAGGGGCTTTGTGTGAGAGTGTAGACTTGGCTTTCTTGCTTCCCTTCGCGCGTCGTCCCGCCGCTCTGTTAATTGTCAGGCCGTATCAACCTCCCCCTTTTTCTGTGGTGCCTAATGGTGGGATAGTTTGAATAAATAAGCCAAGCGGCCGAAGGAGCCTTGGAGCTCCGATGCTGCCCTGCTCTAGTCACCTGCTGGGAAGGCTGCAGCAGCCACCATCAGCTGGCGGCATAAGGCAAGAGGCAGGCGGGAGACGCGGGCAGGAGCTGGCTGTCGAGGGAGCGCGCGGCTGAGAGGCATCTCGCGCGGGGAGGAAACTTTGTCTGGCTTGGCTTCGAGAGCGAGCAAGCAAGCGAGAGCAGCGCAGCCACAGCGGGAAGGGAAGCAAGCAGCCTGCTCTGCCACTCAAGCCAGCGGCTGCCGGAAGCAACAAGGGCGTTAGGAAAAGAGAAGGAGGAGCGCCGCCACCGCCGCTAGCACTCTTTCCTTCAGTTCTATCTTTTCCTTCTCTTTTCCTAACGCCCTTGTTGCTTCCGGTGGCCGCTGGCTTGAGTGGCAGAGCAGGCTGCTTGCTTCCCTTCCCGCTGTGGCTGCGCTGCTCTCGCTTGCTTGCTCGCTCTCGAAGCCAAGCCAGACAAAGTTTCCTCCCCGCGCGAGATGCCTCTCAGCCGCGCGCTCCCTCGGCACGACCGCAGCCGCCACCAGCACTCTTTTCTTCATTTGGGAAAAAGGATCTTGTGGTGCTGAGGGCTAGGAAAGAGGGAAGAAGAGAAAAGGGAAGGAAGGAAGACCAGAGAAGGAAGGAAGGAAGGAAGGAAGAAAGGAAGGAAGGAAGGAAGGAAGGAAGGAAGGAAGGAAGGAAGGAAGGAAGGAAGGAAGGAAGGAAGGAAGGAAGGAAGGAAGGAAGATCAGAGATGAATGAAAGGAAGGAAGACCAGAGATGAAAGGAAGGAAGGAAGGAAGGAAGACCAGAGATGAAAGGAAGGAAGGAAGGAAGGAAGGAAGGAAGGAAGGAAGGAAGGAAGGAAGGAAGACTAGAGATGAAAGGAAGGAAGGAAGACCAGAGATGAAAGGAAGGAAGGAAGGAAGGAAGACCAGAGATGGAAGGAAGGAAGGAAGGAAGACCAGAGATGGAAGGAAGGAAGGAAGGAAGAGGAAGAAGAAGAGGAAGGGTGGGAGGAAGAGAAAAAAGTGAGAGGGAAAGAAAGAAAGAAAGAAAGATTTTAGGAAGGAAGAAAGACAGAAAGAAAAAGAAAGATGGTAGGAGGGGTAGTCTTATACGAAGAGTATATCCCAAACTCTATATTTTCATTGGAAAAGTTGGGGGTCGTCTTATATGCCGCCGGAATATACGGTATATGGCTCTCACTGAAATAAATTTCCAAATTTTTTGCTTTCATGGCTCTCTTAGTCAAAAAGGTTCCCGACCCCTGGCCTAAGGCTAAGAAACAGAAAAAAAATCCTCTTCAGCAATAGTCCTCACCAACTTATAAAATGCTTTTTAAAGTTAAAATAAAAATCCGGGTGGCTTAACAATTGGCATGTATTTGTTCATTTTTATTTTATTTATATTCTCTGTTCATTTTTTTATAAACAATTCAAGGTGGCAAACATAATATTGCTTCCTCCTGTTTTCCCCACAACAGCTCTGTGAAGGGAATTGGGCTGAGAGAGTGACTGGTAGAAGATCACCTATCTGGCTTTCATGGTTAAAGCAGGACTGGAACTTCCAAGTGCTCTGCTTTATAACCAGATGTCTTAACATTAGGTGAGATGTTAAGTAAATCTGGCCTGATAGCAACAAGTATGTTTGTGGGAGTGTCCTGCAGTCATGTGATTGCCGTTTATGACTTTCAGCCAACTTCTGACAAGCAAAGTTAAAAGGGGAAGCTGTATTTGCTTAACAACTATGTGATTCACTTAATGTCAATGTAAAAGGAAAATAAGGTGCGACTCACTTAATGACCATCTTGCTTAGCAACAGAAATTACTGAATTGTAATTGTAAATCACAGATTACCTGTACTGATTTAGCATACAATTTAATTTTTCCACGGAGTTTGAAAGTTTCCCATTAGAAATGAAAAAGCAATACAGAAATCCACCTGTTTATAAATACTAGATTATTTTACCCATTAACTCAGGATAAACTTTCTGGTACAGAACTAGATTGCTAGAATGGAATTATCTTCTGCAAAACAAGCAGATAAATAAATAAACCACCCAGATTTTACTATAGATAGCACATTCCTGTTACAACTTTACATGCTGCACTTACTTTCAACTGCCTGTTCGATTCCCCTCAGCCTGGCATAGGCTGTATTGATATCCAAAGTGAAGTTGTCAATCTGTTCCTGATGAAGATGTTTATGTTGAAGTTCTTGTTCAGTGAGTTTTTCAGATAAATTCTGAAAGAAAAACATGTGGTGAAAATGTGTTCACATTATGAGGGGCGAAGTTGGTGCTCTTTGAGCTTGGTTATTTTCTTGCAGACATTTCATTACCCAAACTTGGTAACAGCATCAATGCTAGTAAGGAGTAGAGTTTACTCTCATTTTATATTCTAGTGGCTTGCCCTGTCAAGGACCCCTCATAAGCTTCAAATATTGAAGATTACACAGAGATGATTTCCCCAATTTCCTAATTGTAAGTAATATTTTATAGCAATATTCATCTCAAATAACTATTCCCCAAAGGAAAAAAATGTTAAATTTATTATTCAATATTTCTGGGAATGTCTAAAAACAATTATGAAATATCATATTCTACCAAAATATTTTTTAAAAGTTTATTCCATAGATTATCTGCCACTTTTTATTTTTTTCCTCATTTACCATCCAGGAATACATATCGGTACTCTGGATATTTAGAATTTCATTATGAACTTGATAAAGGAAATTCCAAGAAATCCACATCTGAATAGAGGCATACATGAATCAGCAAATGTACACGACTGGCAGGGGAAACCTTTCCCTTTTAGGTCTCTCTCCACCTCCTTTGCATGGCAGTAGGCCATACTACCACTGATTTTTCCAATGCTTTCCTTTCCTTTTAGTATCCTCTTAGCTGCTATGCTTGAATTCAAGCCCAGCGAGCCCAGCTTATCTGTTTCTCTCCACTTCTTCCCAGCAGCTTGTTTTTCTTATCTCCCTTTAGACCAGTGGTTACCAATATGGGGCCCACGCCCCACGGGTGGGGGCAATTTGATTTATAATGGGGGCAATTGGAACCTTGTTTAAACCAAGTTAATGGCCTTTTAGGCTTCCTCCGTGTGAATAGGAGTTCACTTTTTGAATAGTAAGAATTAGGTGGGGGGGGAGGGAGGAATCAGGATTTTAGAGATGCTTAGGTGGGATATGGCCAAAAAAAGGTTGGGAACCACTGCTTTAGACACTGCCACTGTAGTATTCAAATCCACTAGAACTAAGTTTTCTCATAATCTTCCAAGCTGCCTCCTTTCCCTTGTGCTCATTTTTCTGCTGCTGTTGGTATCTTTCCCCAGCCCTCAAAACGTCTCTACCCAGATTTAGGTACTTAAGATCCATGGCCAGACCAAGCATGCTTCATGTCCATGACAAGGCAAGGCAGGTTTCTTTCATTATGGATACACACCACTCAAAACTTGCTGTTCCACACAACTTGCTGTGCACAAAATGCACAGAACATTTTGCAATTCCTCAATTCTAAAGAATACTTGCACACAGGTGAGTTCAAAGGAGATTGTTGATGTTTACTTGGATTATGCAAAGCATTAAAAAGTGGTACTTTACAATGGATTAGAACAAGGGTGGCCAAACTATGGTTCTTTGAGGACCTGTGGACTTCAACTCCAAGAATTCCTGAGCTAGCTATGCAAGCATGGCTGGCTCAGGAATTCTGGGAGTTGAAATCCACAGGTCCTCAAAGAACCATAGTTTGGCCACCCCTGGATTAGAAAGTATCTGAGAATCCTGGACAAAGTGCTTTCACATTTTTCTTCTGTAAAAAAATTGGAGAAAACGTAGCTGCATCTTTCAAAGACTCAGCATGGTTACTTCAGCGGTTTTCAAGATGTTCTTACAAACTGGGATTTCAGGATTTCTCCCTGAACTGCTACTAAACCAGAGCAGAGAAAGACCTAAAAGAAGCCATCCTTTCTGACAAAGTACTCCTTCAAATGTTTTCTGCAGCCCTAGTATTTTCTTCTTGCATAATAAGAAAAATTTCTGAGAATGAGAGAAGCACTGCACTTAATGGACCTTTCACTATAATAAAGCAAACTCCCACCTGGTCAAATTGTTGCTTCAATTCTAGTTCTTGAATTCTGATAACATCTCTTAGGTGATCAGCATGTGCAGCAGCTTGTCGGCGTAACTGAGTTCGCATTTCACTTTCCATAACTGCTTGAGCTTCTTCAACCTGTTAGAAAAATCACTAGTATTTGCATCTTTAAAAAGTACCTGTGAATCTGTAAACTACGTCTTTAGTTTAATAATATTCTTATTGGGTAAATCAAAAGGGCACAAAACTATTCTCTATTTTCCAGAATTCATCAAGTAAAATTTGCAAAAAAACCAACCAAACAAACAAATGAACAAACAAAAAGCAAAGGGAATGGGAAGAAGCAAAAACCTCTTAAAAACTAGACATGGTACTTCAGCCACAAGAGTCTGAAATAATGTAAAACTTAGTTTCAGTGTTGAGAATGGAATACATAGTCCAAAGATAACATATTTCACTGAAGCAAGCGCCACAACAGACATTGAACAACAGACTGGGGTGCACTACAAATGGTCATTGTTAAACCCATCATTGAGACACAAATCTACCGTACTTCCATTCACACATTTGAAAACACATTATTCTTCTATTTGGATGAAGCCAAAGTATAAAAATTCTATGGCTGCTGTCCATCTGCTTTTGAATGTGTTTGATAAGTTGTGAAACTTACTTTTTTATTCTTTTTTTTTTTTTTTTCTCAAAAAAGTTTTATTAGTACAAACTTACATAAGTGGTAACAAAATATTAAATCCAAAGTACAAACATTTTTATTTCCCCCCCCCCCCCAGACCCACCCCCTTCCCTCCCCACCTCCCCCCCCCGGACTTCCCAGAGATAATACAGGGCATAATAATAAGTTTAAATTGTTAATAAAAAGAAAAAGGAAAAAGGAAAAAAAGAACACTATTTTTAAAAAAACTTCAACTCCAAACTATACAGTACTAATATATCGCATTTGTATACAATAGTAAAGATACAAAAAAGAGAGAGAAAAAAAAGAAAGAGAATAAAAAAAAAGAAAGAAAGAAAGAGAAAACTCTTTAACACTACAAACAAACAAACCTCCTACCTCCTCCCTTCAGTCCTCTATCTTATACAAGGTAAGTGTTACATAAGTAATAACTAAATATAAAATACACAAATCTTAAACTAATATTATTGACATTAGAAATAACCTCTAAGATAAAACTTAACTAAATGTTACATAAGTAATCATCAAATATTAAATTTCATCATTAACTTCAATAAACAAAAAAAGAAAATAAAAGAAGAATAAACAATAAACAAATCTTCAACAAACTATATATATCTAATATTATCAACATTAAAAATAACCTCAAAATTATATAAAACTTAACTAAATATTGCATAAGTAATCATTAGATAGGGAAAAGATAAAATACAATCATATTAGTTTCTATCCATCCAATATATTTCAACATCACATTATTTTGTATCTTGATAGTTCATCTTTTAATAGTTCAATAAATTCAAATTTGTCAAGTCGTCTCCCGTCTGCTCCCAAACCTCCATCTCCTCTTCCCCAGCTATCTGATTCAGGCACTCCTTTTGGATTTTTGAGTCTATTTCTTTTTGATCCATCGAAGGTGGCTTCCCCTCCTCCTCCTCTTTTATTTTCATACACCCTTCTTCTGGAATCTTGGATATATCAGCCTTTAGAACATTGACATAAAATTCAGTAGCTTTTTTTATCGTGTTGAGCCGGTATCTTTTTCCAGAAAATTTCACTGTTACTCCAACTGGTGCTTCCCATTTATATTGTAAATTTAATCTCTTAAATTCATCAATCAAAAAAGTATAGCTTTTCCTGGCTTTAAGCATTTTAGAGGGGATTTCTTTCCAAATCTTTAGTTCCTGACCATTCACCATAAGATTATTGTTAAACGTTGCTTGTATAATTCTGTTCCGTAGAGCTCTTGTGGTAAAATATATGACAATATCCCTTGGTAGATGCTTTTGTTTGGCGTACCACGAGTTGATTCTGTATGTTTTGTCGATTTGTGTAGCCAATTCCGCTTTAGAAATTCCAGACACCTGATCCAATATGTCAACCATCCTGCCTTTTAAATTTTCATATAATCCTTCTTTCAAACCTCTAATCCTTATAGCAACTTCCATAGATCTGAACTGAGTCATTAAGACCTCTTTTTCAAAATTTGCAATGTCATTTTGGATTTTATCTATGTAATTCACCGAAGTTGCCAAAGCTTGTTTATTTGTTTCAATACGTTCTGCCAAAACTTCAATATTTGTTGCTAAGCCTTTGCAAACCTCTAACACATCAAATCTTAGTTGTTGATTCATATTCTTCAAAGCAGCCTGCATCTTATGGTCTATCTCACTTATTTTCTGGTTAAATTCCAAAGTAAGTTCATGTTTCATAATCTTTAAATTATTTAATAAATTTTCAGGTGTCAAAAGCTGTGGAGGTGTTAGCTCAGTGTTAAGTTGCATTTTAGAAATATATCCAGATGAATAGTCATTTCTTTTAGTCAAAACAGTCTTTCCAAACTTTGAAGCCATTGGTGTTTCAAAAGAGTACAAAAAAGAAAGAAAGCCAGTTGCCTGATTAAAGTTCTTTCCAGTTTAAAAATCAGATAGTCTTTTATTATTGAAAATATTTCTATTATAACTTTAATCCAGAGTTAGGAGACAGAGAAAGAAAAAACCATTTTTCCAAGTTAAAAGTTTCCATAAGAGAGAGAGAAAGAAAAAAAAAAAAAGCCTCTGGGGAAACGAAAGTCACTTTCACTTCTCAATCGCCATATTGTTACTCTGTTTCCTTTGTTCCCTTGCCGAAGTGAAAGCTTACCCAGGAGTTGAAAAAAAAAGGAAAAAAAGAGGTTTCAGTACTTGCCCATCTCACGCCTGTTTCTCTCTGTCTGCTTCTATAGTTTAAATGTAGTTATAAATCCCATTTTTGAAGCAGCGGCTGGTCACTCCATCTAGCTCTGCAAAAGGCAGAGGTTTCCGGATCTTCGGAGCTGGAGACAGGCTGCATGGGGAGCTCTCCCTTCGCGCCCTGCAGATGGCTCCTAAGGCGCTGGGGGGGCTCTACCCCTCCTGTCAGGCTCTCATCTCTCCCCTTTGCCCGGGGAAGAGATTTTAAAGCCGCCAGACAGCTGTTCTGGCGGCTTTTAACAAAGATCGGAAAGGCATCCAACGAGGGATGTCTGCGATGAAGCGCTCCAAAACCGGAAGTCCTTACTTTTTTATTCTTGAGAAATCATCCAACTCTTTTCTTTCAAACAACTGTGTCATGGGAATGGGGTGCACTTTTTTTCTGAGTGATCTATGCTTATTCTATCTCAGGTTTGTCAGACATTACTCCAGTTAATTCCACCAATGCACTGATTTGGCAATACATACTAGAAGCTGGACTTTGTGGTAAAGGTACATCCCAAATAGTGCAAACACTGTAGTCTACTTGAAAATTTGTACTCAACGCTATCATAACTAAATCACCATTGTCTAGAAGTCTACTTTAATGCAGTCTTAATAAGCAAATAAGAACTAAATAAGAATCCTTGCCCCAATTGCTGGCCAACACTGCACAGACAACTTAAAAGTATGTTAGAAAATTAAACACTCATTAGTTACCTTCTTCTCCTGTTCAATTTGGATTTCATTCTTATGACGTTCCAATGCCTTTGCTACTGCTGACTCAAAAGCTTTTTTCTCTTCCAGTTTTTGTTTTTCCAGAGCTGTCTTAATATGTTCTTCCTCTCGGACTTTCATATCTACCAGCTCCTTATTCAGCTGGTCTATACGGCGGTGAGCATGAGCAATGAGAGAGTTCAGGTCATCTGTTGTCAGCCGGTCAGCTGGAGAAGACAGATATTTAAAAAGATAAAAATTGTTAAATCTTCACATATTACTTAACTGCATAAATGAAGTGAGATTATTTCAACTTTTCTCAACCTAATGCCTCCAAACAATTTAAACTTTAGTTCCCAATCCTTCCTAGCCAACATGGCCAACATGTAACTGAGACCTGAAATCCAACATTACTAGGAAGAGGCAAGAAAAGTCTGATTCAAAATTATCTATATTTCTTTCATTTATCAGAACCAAATAAACTATTTGAGGATTTTTTTGTAGCAAGAAGTAGTATAGAAATACAGAACAAAACAAAATAATTTCTGTATGTTGTCATGTATTCTGGAAACCAAAGCATCAGTGAAATCTATTCATTCAAAAAGACTTTGGGTACAAAGAACAAGAGGAGTACAGTGATTTTGCAACAGTAAATAAAGTATTCATTAAATGAAGCATTTCTCATCCGAGTGCCCCAGTTAGAGGTAGGAAGAAGAATTGATTTATGCCATTTCTTAAACATTCAGAAACCTGAGAGATTATACATGAAATAAAAGAAAAAACACTCACTCTATTTTACATAGAGATCTCTACAGTAGGGATAACCTAACAAATGCAACACCATTACAAAAATAACACACAAAAATAAAAACTTTAATATTCTAAAACATATTTAATTATATCGTTGAATAAGTTTATTGATTTAATTAACCACCATGAAAAAACTCTATAGAGAGTTTTAAAAAGTAATTATCTATACTCAATACGTTTTGTGGCATCCTATCTTCAGATCAGTTCAAGAAAGTTTTGTCTGTGTTCAGCTCAATAAAGGAACCTAATAGTTATTTTTAAATTTCAATGCAACTTACTATCAAGAATTATATTTTTAAATGTTATGAAGTCAAAAATCATTTGATGACTTGTTTTTCAAAAATGCATTTTACATTTTAGACTTTAATAGTTGGTTTTAATTTACTTATTTTAATGTATATGTATATTCTTAACATAAACAATGTACAAAACAATCTTTAAATGTAAAGAAAAAAATGAACAGGAACAAAAACAAAATGATTGCTTTCTTACAAATCCATACAAATTATATGTACATAAACATACACACCTAAACTTTATAAAATAATAATTTGTAAGCAGCTCAAGAAAATGACTATTCATGTTGGAGCACAAATACATGTAACTGGTTTATACTCACAACTGTGATTTGTAATACTGAATATTAGCACTTTTTTAAAAAAAATGATTATGTAAGTTTTAAGAAAGATAAATTTTTAAATTTAAATCAAATGTGTATGTATGTATGCCATTTTATTCTCATGTTAAAATAAACAAGAGAAATGTGAAGTTTATACAAAGCACAATTGTGTTAAGAACTCACCTACATCAGTTATTTCTGCAAGAGAAAATGAAGGTATGAAGAAGTTAAACCAGATTCACAGTAACAGATCAATGAGTTGTTACAAGTATTCAGAAGCAAAGAATATAGATACAAGTCCAAGGCTTAAAAATTAATAAAGAAGATAGTTAAAAATTGAAGGCTGATACTAGTATGTATTGGGCTTTACCCTCTCAAATGTGTGTATATATACAAAGGAATTATCTGCCATACCAGAATGCTAGGTGCAATCACTGTTTATCAATTCATTCTTCCTACTAACTCAGATTAACTTTTGCACTTTCTTTTAAAAATCTTCCTACTTCTCTCTTCAGTCCTAATTTTTGGATACTACAGCATGATAAAGGAAAAGCATGCATAATCTCCTTGGCATTTTGGTTGCTCAATCATGCCTTTTTCTTTCTATAAACTATAAATTTATGTTTATTTGTCTAATATTTTACTTGATTCATTTACTTGAGAATGGAGGAAAATAGTACACATCAAAGTAGAGAATGTATTATAATTGCTTTCTTAGAACATTAATCTGAAGTAATTATTTGATTATGTATTCTTAATATCTGTATTTCCCAGTTAGATCACTTAGAAGGCAGTTTTTCATTTCATATGCAGCTGCGTGGTCTTAGTTGTGATTGAGTCATACAAGCTAAAATGTGCTGAAAATCACCAATGTTACGTGCTTATCGTAAACAGGTAATGCTACATATGTCATAGGTATTACCAAGGCTGGTAACTGAATGCACTCTACTCTGTCTTATTGAAAATCTCAATGGAAAAAATCAATGAAAATATTTATGGGGGCTTCTGGGGATGAATTTTGCATATGGAAACTTGCAATTTAGAACATAAGTAAATGATAAAGGAGAGCTAGCTTGGTGTATTGGTTAAGACATCAAGCTAGAAACCTAGAGACCCTGATTCCTAATCCCACCTTAGACAGAACAAGCTAGATAACTTTGGGCCAATCATTTATTCTAAGCTCCTTGTAAAGGGGCAATGGCCACTTCTGAAATTTTGTCAAGAAAACTGCAGAGAATAGTTCAGGCAGACACTAGGAGTCAACTTTGATTTGAAGGCACACATGCACAAATGATAAAGAGCATGAACTAAAGAATGAAGGAAATTAGTAAACTGCTTGTCTGTGAAAGTAAAGGGAATGGGAAGAAGTAATAGATGTGAATGAAGGTGATCTGATATTGTGGAAGATCGGAGATGAGATTGGGAGAAAATTGTGCAACATTACATTAATCCAATCCAGGGGAAAGTTAGATAGGACAGGAGAGCAAAGAAAAAGTAACTGTGCCATGCAGAGACCCGAGGATAAATAAAAATGGTTACCATCTGAACAAATCTGCTTACAAAAGCTTCATCTGTTTTAAATCATAATTTAAGCATAAATTGTATACATATAACAAATGAATAACTCTAAAATTATAAATTATGATGAAATATTCAATTAGTGGAGGTTCTGAATATAGGACAGATAATTTTTTTGGCAGCAAAAAAAGTGAATCCTAGGAATAGATACTGGGGAAAAAAGCGTGCTCCATCACTGGAGGCTTTTAAGAAGAGACTGGACAGCCATTTGTCTGGAATACTATAGAGTCTCCTGCTTTAGCAAGGGGTTGGACTAGAAGACCTCCAAGGTCCCTTCCAACTCTGTTATTTTGAATTAAGAATAAAAATGATTACATGATTTGGGTTGAAACAGAGAGAATGCAGGAGGGGGTACTTTCAAGATTTGTATCCAAATGAGGGTGATACATTGAAAAGTGGAATTGAAACAAATGTAGTAACAAAAGTGTGTAAGCAATAAATTCTTATGAAAATATGGTACCTGTAACTGTAGTGAAGCAGGGAAATGAGCTTGAAGGAAATAGGCAAGAACTATTACATAAGCAAAGAAGGCTGAAACATTTCTTAAGTCTGAGAAGCAAAATATTATTCAGAAGAGACACAGGCAGACTCATCCACTATTTACTGAGTTATAAGAGAAAGGGGAAGTAAAAGCCAATCAGGGTTAGATTGCAAGATTGTGTTATGCTAACCTATCTCAATAAAGTATATAATTCTAATTTTCCTGAGGAGTCAGTTTGCTGCTCTGGTCTATGCTGAAGTGCTGACAGGAGCTAATAACTGGAATATAGTTCTCTTATACAAAAGGAAAAGTAACATTAACCAAATAGACATTTAAATGGATAAGCCCATGAAATAGGACTAGGAAAGTATCTGGCAGAAATCTTATTGAAAATGTATGAGAAATACAATGAAAAAGATTTGAGAACCGCAGTGTGGCTTTATGCTGGCAGGGAAGGTGCAGATAAGATTTTTGCTCTTTTGCAAATCTGTGAGAAATTATGGAAATTTCTTGATTTAGAGAAGGATACTATAAAGTGAAGTTGCTTGAATTATGGAACATTTTGTGTGAATATGGAGTTGAAGGGTGATTGCCAAATGCAATAATAATGGCATATGAAGAAAATAAAGCATGCACAAGATGAGTAAAATATCTGATATAATCTGATAAATATCTGATAAATAATCTGATACCAAACAAGGAGTAAGAAGAGTAGGATATGTATCGATTTATTGATGGAACAAATATTCAAGCAATTCTTATGGGATATTCATATATGTTACTTGGGGTCCTGAACGAGTACATATAGTACTTTTGTGTTCAAGCAGTATAGCTGCCTGCCTGAGAACTCAAAGAATTGCAATAAATGTCAAATATACTGCATGATGCAACAAGGAGAACGAACGTGAAAAATAAATTCACTGAAAACCAAGGTAGCTGTGTCTATCAGGGAACTGGAGTGAATAATTTCAGATTGCATGTAAGTGGCAAAAAAAGAAGGCAAGTAGGAAAACTTGTGCAGGTAACAGAAAGTTTAGTATAGTATAGATAAGAAAAGACCGGACAAATGTTAAATGTGCAAATTTATATTCCATATGTGGTTGGTTAGAAAAATGAGTATTTGTTGAAAAAACTGAAATGCTTCTGCCTACCTTGTTATATGGGAAAAAGGCATCTCAGAATGAAACAAAATTGAATGGAAAGAAAAGAAAATGAGTTAAAAATATACATCACAAAACAGGAAGAGACAGATTAAAAATGAGTAGGGAAATTATGACAATGCAATATAAAACCAACTAGTAGAAAAGAAGTAGACATAATTGGTCACCGAGGCAGACTAGATGAAGAACGACATGCAAAGTAAGGATGGATAAGTTGGAAAAAAGAGAAAGAAATGAGTAAGTAGTGGGACATAGTTAACAAAATCTTCCAAAAAAAAGAGGCTAGAAATTTAAAGAATAAAAGGTATTACATTAATCATTATATGGACATGATGGAAGAATATGATTGATATTTGTGTAAACTAGGTGTACTTGTATTTCTTTTACTTTTATCTCTGATCTTTAATTGCTTTTGCTTACTGCTTTCTCTGGGTTTGCATAACGACGTTTACCTAAAAGACAATGTTATAGATATGCTTGGATGTGCTTTACGTCAGCCATTTAGTACTGAACTACTTTGTTTTATTTATTTTATTTATAAATTTATAAATTAAATAAATTTAAACTTTGTCATTCAAAGGGGAACAGCAACAAGTATATCTTTATTTATTTGAATCAGTGAACTTTAATTTACTTATGGCTGAACTATTTACTTTATTGCTAATATTTGAACATCATATCTTCTTTTAAAAATATAATTTAATATATGGTGAATAATACCTTCAACAATAGCTTGTTATTAGGAGTTTTTGTTGCTTAAAATAGCCCAGCCAATAGCTGATTTAAAAGACAGAAAAGTTAAACAGCAGAACAGTTTGAAAATACACTATGGATCAGGGGTGTCAAACTCATGGCCCGCAGGCCGGATGCGTCACGCACTGGCCACGCCCATGTTTAGTGAAGAAGGGGGAAAGTCACAATATGTCATGTGACGCTGCTTTGACGATGTGAATTTTACATCCCTGCTATAGATGGTGTCATTCCTAGAACTTTAAAGGACGTTAGGTAGTAAGTGGGATTACCTATGTTTAACTTTAGAACTGCTGTCTATCATAGATGAAGCTCTCCTATGTATCTAACTTTGTATAAATATCATTCTTAAAAGAACCATGTGCAAGCAGGTAGTTTCAATTTAATTGAGGAGCTTGCACATTATTTGTTTGGTTCTATATTTTAGTTCTCCAAATAAATTTGGACGAGTATGAGTTTGTTTCTTTATTAAGTGCAAATGTATACCTTCTCAAATGTAAGGTACATTGTATTTAGCTATGGCAGACTATTTTATTGTTGATGGAAAGGAAAATATACCCATATCAAGCCCAAAAGAAAGTATTAAGAGTCCACAAAATTAAGCATCAATTTAAGAAGTTAACAGAGGGAAAGTGTTAATAAAGCTAAATCAGTCCCCAAAATCAAGCATTCAAATGGAGATGTTGGTCATGACGCCAGCGATTTATATATTTGATGATCTTACTTACTTAGCCCCTTCCAACCAGTCTGAATGTCAGGAGTAACACTATCCAGCTCTCTCTGAAATTCTTCTCTTGCTTTGGTTACAAGATCATGGTACTGTGTTACTATTTTAGCCTCTGACTGTGCTGCTTGTACCTACAAAAGAAAAAGAAAAAGGCTTAAAATCTCAAGTAGGTGTTCGGTCAGTAATTTTATAAACAATGCCTAGAGTGGAATCAGGCAGGAATAGGAATATCCAGTAACAAAACAGTTAAGCAATGATTCAATGGGCAACGTTTATCAATTACTTCAGCCCTCTGTGATTATATTCAGAACTTTTGCATTATTAGTCCAGCTGAATATTAAAGTTGAGGTTGAATCATAAAAATATGTATCCTGGAAGAACATCAATAAAAACATAGAGGCAGGGAAATTATTCTGCAGAACACCTTGAACTTGTTTTTATGATTTATGAGATTTACAACATGAATGTATTTGAATATGTTCATTTCAAAACAGACTATTACATATATATTCAATCATGTTTTACTGTTTATGCTTTGCTTATAATCATATATGCTTGAGAAATAAACAAATACAAATACAAATTTATTTGAATATGTTCATTTCAAAACAGAAATAGAACACTTAATATTGCCTGGACTTAAACAAGACAGTAAGACAGCAGCATTACTATTAGAGAAGGCAGATGATAAAATACTAAAAATGAAATAAAAGCAGAAGAGTCATATTTTAACATAAAACCTGTATTTGGACAAAAAATACTCATTTCTTTTTTAAAAAGCACTCTATCAGGTATATAAGCATCTAAGGTGTATAAGGATTATAAGCATCTAAGGTGATAACAACAATTTAATTACAAACCTCAGAAATTTAACTAACCTCTCTAACCTCTGACTATTTTAAAAGGATAATTTAAAAACCCCTTAGTTAGAAATATACAAAATAGAGATGAGATACTAATAGCATAGAAAAATGTAAAGGCAACAGTAATTATCCAATAATTCATAAAAATGAAAGAAAATATTTGAAAAAAGGAAACTGAAATTAGTTCCTATTTCATGTACTTCTCAGCAAAATATTTATTTATTAAATGTACTGTGGTTTATTATGGGAAAATGTATTAACTTATTTCTCAGATATTAAGAAATAAATTAATTTTCAGTATTGAAGTTCACTGAAATATCCATAACATCAGTGAAAATCTATAAAACCCAATTTTGTATGAGTTTACCTTTTTGACCACATTGTCCAAGTCAGTGATCATACGATGAAGGTTCTCTTCTACGCCCTGTATGTGAGGTTTGATTCCAGGTATACGAGATTTCTTTGCATTATCAATCACACCTTTCATTTTTTCTATTTCTTCTCTAAATGAAACCAAAATCCATCAAATATACCAGCATTAATTGTTTGTTCAAGCAAAAAAAAAAAAAGATGAAAATCAAATCTGTCACTGCTATGTGCATTATCTATAAAGCAGGAATTATTAACTTTTTTAGGAAGCAGACACAAGTTTACACAATATCATAAGTGCCAAGATGTAAAAATATTTAATAAAATGAACATTACAACATTTACATATTTATATTCATCAATTCCCCTGAAGTGAGGTAAGCCTCATCTCTACCAGTTTCTGGAAAGTCCCTAAAAACGTTTTTCCAGCAATCTTAGGGATCCCAAAAAGACAGCCTGAGAGATGGTTGTAATCTTTAGAATATTGCCAATTTTCCTGAAATCTTGGTTTTTATTTCTAATTGTTTTTTTATATTTATTTACATTTCTTTTTAACTGATTTTGCTGTATACTGTTCAGAGTCACCTGAGGTTGTAATGAGAAGCCATATAAATTTGCCTCAATTAATAAATAAATGTTTTTAGGCTAAATAAAAACTCTATAAATAAAATCTCATATGGGAACAAAGATCTTGCCAAATAAGATAGTATGAACTTTTTTTAAAAAAAATTAAATAATTAATTCCTTTTTAATGAAGTCATTGAGCATTATTGACAGGTCGTTCTCAGACCACTCTTTCAGTGACCATTTGATGTTATGGTGGTTCTGAATGCGTAAGTTGTACTTACAACTGGTCTTTAAAGGACTAGTTGTCCATATACCTGCGGTCACATGATTATGATCTGGGTGCTTGCACGGTGACAGCTGCAGCATCCCACAGTTATGTGATTGCCATTTGTGACCCTCCCTGGTGGCTTCCTATGAGTAAAGTCAAGGGGGAAGCCAACAGGAAAGGTAGTAAGTCACTTCAGTAAATCTCCCCAACCCAGCAGCAGTCACACGTAGCCTAGCCAACGCTTGTGTTACATCTCACCAGCCATTGTGCACCCTTCCCAGCCCAGCAGCAGTCATTCCCAGCCTGGCTGTGCACTTGCAGCACATTGCCAGTCATTGGTCACATCTGATACAAGAGCAGCCATTTACCTACCCATCAACCTATTTGCATTGCCTCAGATTTGCAACTTCCTGATGGTTTCCCCATGGAATGTACTTTTTGGAAACCAGCAGAAAATTGCAAAAAGGTCCTCACCTCGCAACCTGCAATCCTCACTTAATGATGGTAACAGACTACTAACATTGCTGTCACTAAGGAATGCAATCAAGTGACATCTTGCTTTATAACTGCATTGTTTAGTGACAGAAATTCCAATCCCAATAATTGTCATTAAGAGGTACTGCACTAACCCTTATATAATTAAATTATATAATTAATGGAAAAATTTAAACTATTGATTCCAATCACTGATTAGAGTTTACCTGTAACATCAGCCCAGAGTTTGCTTAACCATATTTTTTGTGGAAGCAAAAACTACCTTTTTGTTATCCTTTAAGCTATAAAATAGTTTAGAAACCAAAACAGCTGTGAATGTAACACGCTAATTCCAATCCAAAAAAACTATAGTTCAGTTCATTGTATAAACTCAGTCACTGACTACTGAAACTAAAATCTAACACAAAAACTCTACAATAGTTATTTTTAGAGTACAACTATTTTAAAAATCTTTTTAAATATAAAAACTAGAAAACTCACTTGGCCTTTAATAGAATATCTGCAGCTTCATCCACAGCTTTTCTACGATCTTTCAATGCTTCCTCCAAAGTTCGCCACTGAGCTGCCTTTTTCTCACTTGGAACCTAGCAAAATATTCAAGATACCCAATCTTTTTCATTATTATTATCATTTTCATTATTCATTAATTTTCCTTTTTATTATTCATTATTGGACAAATTCCTTATGTGTCCAATCATATTTGGCCAATAAAGTATTCTATTCTATTCTGTTCTATTCTGTTCTAACTCTACTCTATTCTACCATATCAGTGGCACAGATTATCCAAACCTTTGTAGATGTTCTTCCTCTTACCTTTTAGTAGGAGTATAAATACCCTAGCTAACTTTGAAAAAGTGGCTTTCATTCAGCAATGCAATATATATATTTACAAAATCAAAAAGTATCTTAGCTTCTTTCAAATCAGAGAGTCCCTAATCAACAGATTTGGACTGTCTTGGTTCAAAACATATCTTTAGAGCACAATACTGAAAAAGATGCATAAGAGTACTTTGATACTGAGCATCTAGTCATGCTAAATGAAAAAAGCACATCAATATGTTGCTTTTCCCAGGCACAATTGGGACCAGAATTGCTAAGCAAGGTGGTTGTTAAATGAGCTGTGCTTATTTTTAACTTTTTTTACAACAGCTGTTAAGAGAATCACTAAAGTTGTTAAGTAAAACCAACTTCCCCATACGTTCTGTTTGCCGGAAACCAGTTAGGAAGGTGATTACACGACCCTGTGATGCTGCAACAGTCATAAATACATTCTGGTTGCCAAGAACCCAAATTTGGATCATATCACCATAGGGATGCTGCAACTGTCATATGTAATGATTAGTCACAATTTACTTTTTTCAATGCCACTTTCACTTTGAATAGTCAATAAACTAATTATTATTAAGTAGAAAACAATCTCTATTAAGTTTTCATCCCTCTAATAGAAAAACATCCTTTCTGAACCAGAACATTATACTTTCAATTAAATATATACAAAATCAAATATTACAGGAATGGAACATTCTAGAGAATCCTAAAGCATGCTGATCTGATTCTTACAGGTGTAGTCCAAGTTAATTTTTTCAATCAGAAGTTTGCGATATTTTACATAAAAGATTCCCTTTTTCTTATTTAGTTACACACTTTGCATTGATGTGGCCAATTATTGCAGTGCCACTGAACAGATTTTATCCATGTGCCTTGTCTTTTTTTTACAATGTTCCCTTAGTATTGTTATCTGTTCCAATAAAAAGCTATAACATCATCTCAAGTTTCATAAGTGAATAATATTACAGGTAATCTTCATTTAATGTCCATACATTCAGTCACCATTCAAAGTTACAATAGCGCTGAACGAGGGATACTTAAGAGGTCATATCATTCCCGTATTTGTGATCACAATTTGGGTGCCTGGCAATCGGCTCACAATTATAATGGTTGCAATGGCCAATGATCCTGTGATCACTATTGTGACTTTCACTGCCAGCTTTCAACAAATCAATGGCAAAGCCAACAGGAAGTCAAATGATATTGTGTTTTACGACTGCATTGTTAGCAGTGGAGTTTCTGGTCCTAATTATTGTTTGTGAGGACTACTGTACTGTTGAATAACTTACATCCCACCTCTGTATTGGTTTTGGTCTCTAAAGATGCGTGACACATTTAGCAACCTTTCCCTAATGATTAAAAACATTGAACAAAACTTACAAAAATGTAACATATAATAAATACAAAACATGTGCACCTCAGAATGATCCATAGCTTCTTTCAGTTTTTGAGCATGAAGATTGACTGCCTGGACAGCAGCTTCCTGGAGAGTAACTGCTTGCAAAGTGATACGAGCAGTGCTATTCAAAGCGCTTTCCAAGGATGCTGCAAGGGCTAGAAAGGGAAAGGCGAAAAAGCTGTAATTCATTTTATTGATCATTAACCTTACAGAGTTAATTTAATCTTCCACTTTAGTTTTTAATATATTTTTTCATGGTTCTCTTAAAATTAAAAAGAAAATCAAAGATCTGGCATTTGACTATAATTTTTCATGAAATGCAAAACTGGCAGTATGGTTAAATATTTGCAGACAAGTCAAGAGCAGAAACCAGATTTAAATATTTAAAGTTGGCTGTCTGTCCATTCTGACTTATGTTAAAACACTAAAATTCCAGATTCACTCATCATGGCTTTGTATTTATAGAGTACTTCTACATACTAGTCCATGGTTCCAAACTATATTTTGGCACACAACTTTGCCACCTCATAAGAAGTAATATAATATTAAACCAAATAAAATGTATATTAAAATAGCCCATAAATCTATTTTTAATTAGAATATCTTTAAATGTTGTAAAATGAATATGAACCACATAAATTAATTATCTTTTCAGGGGTTAAAGCCAACAATTCCATTAAGGTTTATTTTAGAGCTATTGAAATTAAAATCATGTTTTTGAAATTGTACAAAAGTAGCCATAATAGCTACCCACATACCCTTAATTCTACTTTGTTCTTCTTTCTCTTGTTGTGCTAGACGAGCTGCAACCTCTTCCGGTGGTCTTTCTTTTACAACAGCATCACCATGACGATGTTCTTTACCTAGGTATAGATATTTTTAAACACAAATACTGAAAGGAAAACCAAGACTAAGCACACCTTATTTTTAAGAAAGTGACTTCTTTGTTAGATTTCTATAATGGCCTGTGTACTTGAAAAGCATTTTGTAGGTATATTAAATGTCCTCCTAATACCTTGTCTTAAACCAATTAGGAATGAGTGTTTGATGACTGAATTATGCCTTCAGTCATTCTAATGGCATTAACACACACATTAGACATAAATCTTGAAATTATAACGTGAACAACTGAAATCCACATTTCTGCTCACCCTCAAAATAGTATGAAGACACATTACAGCTTTTAAGACTATTCTGGATCTGGGGGGACAACAGTAAAATCTATGCACTGACACTGAGCTTTGGAGAATTCAGTAAAAGAATGGAAAATTTCCCATTTATTGTAACACCTGGCTAAAGAAAGAAACAGGAGTTGCTCTTTTGATGGTTCTTCTAGTTCTAAAATAAAATTCAGGCCTGTGTTTTCATAGTGGGAATTGAAGTATCTCACTCAGTTGATCAGTTTGATCAGCAAGTGCCAAACTGAAACTCTGTTTGTACCTTCAACTCCAAAATTGAGAACACAGATGCACAATTAGAAAATGGAGATTATGGCTGCCTGAGGGGAAAGCCTTACAAAATGTAAAATTTATCTAAGAAAACATACTAAAAAACAGATAACAGAAAAAAAGCAAAATCCTGATAACCACAAATTTTAGCTTACTATGAAAGATAGTTAATAGTAGCAGCAGACCACAAAAACCTTTATAAATACTAGCATAATCTGTAAAAGTGTCCCTTTTTCGAACCTTGGACTAAAACTTTGAGAAATCAATGAAATAACTTCAGGTTCAACTTGGAAACTTCTGGTTGACGTCACGGCGCTTTCAGACACAGGGAACAGGTCTCTGCATCCCCTGTGCTGAGTTTTTCATGTTTGTGTGTTCTGGAGGGAGCCAAAGCCACCCTATAGGGGCGGTGAAGCAAAGAGGGGCACCCTGTGAGGTCGAGAAGAGTCGCAGCTCTCCTGTCTGACCCGGGGTTCTTTTTCCCTCTCAGCCACGGCAAGAAGAAGAAGCAGCTAAAGATGGCTGCCACAAAGCTGGGACAACAGATGACCATCTAAGACTGGTGCTGGAGCAAATTAGGTGAACTGTGCTGGAACTGGGGAGAGGATTTTTCTTTTGCTCTAAATCTAACCCCAAGAAACAACCTAGAACTATTTGCTCAGAACTGTGTGTGTAAGCGGCGTCTAAGCATTTTGGGGCATTCTGAGGAAATACCTGAACGGAAATGAAAGGCGCAGGAGAGTAAGAGTAAAATAATAAATTTTGAAATAAATAGAAAATTGGACTCCTAAATTGGGAAGACGTAGTACTGGGAAGGTATTTTAAATGCTGGAATTATTTACTTACAAAACTTATTCTGCTTTTATAACTGTTTTATAACCAAAATGACGATGGACTAGTAAACTGCCACCTGCTGATCACAGGAAAAATTACAAATCTGGGAATACCTATATGAAGGACAGTGAAAACATCCATTGGATTACTTTTAGCTACCCTATGACTACTGGAGACCCAAATATGAAAATGAGGAAGCTATTCAATTAAAGAGACACTTGAATATTATATTAAAAGATTGAATCTGTATAGGGGACATAAAGGGGCTTTTGATAACCTCTGGGACTACTTAAATGGAACTGATTGTTAACCTATGGGACATAAAGAACTGGGACTAGTGCACTCCTTGAAGGTTAACTTAAAGACTGAATAAAAGTTCTTGGACTGCTGGATAAAAATTGAATTTTTTAAAACAAAACAAGATACTTAATAAGGAAGAAATGAGTGGAATTTTGAAGGATGGACTTACTTTTTCAAAGTACAAAAGACATCATGGAGAAAGGATTTAAGAAGATTATGGAAAAAATGGAAAATACCATACGAGGGATGATGAGTAAAGACCAAGACACCCAGGAAAGGGAGGAGTCAACAGAAGAAAGGAAGAAGGAAGAAGACAAAGAGTAGACAACAATGAAAATAATAGTGATTGATGAATTAAACCAGGGGGAAAAGATTTTAAGAGAGTTGGAAGATATGTTTGAAAGGCAGACAGGGGCCTGGGTAGAAATTTTAGAAATTAGGCAGTGGAAGAAGGTAGAGGTGGGAGGAATACCACCTCTACCCTCCAAGAAGCAGACACAGTCAGAGACAAAGATTTAATAGAGAAATTTGGGAAGCAAGTAAAAAAAAAAGCATAGCAATTAAAGTATTGAAGCGGACAAGAGACTATGGATAGATGATCTTTTTTATTGTTGTTTTGATTTGCTTTTCCTTTTCCCCCTCTTTCTTTTAAAGCATAACAATTAAAGTATTGAAGCGGACAAGAGATGATGGATGGATGATTTCTCTTTTTTGTTGTTGTTTTGAGTTGCTTTTCCTTTTCTCTTTTCCTTTTTTTTTAGGTAGGTGACATGATTAGAAGTTAGATAAGAAAGAAAGAAAAAGTCTCTTAATAAAAGGTGACATGATTAAAAGCTAGAATAAGTGATAGAAATAAGAGAAGGGGGAATATTAGTGTATACATTTTTATATCATAAAATGAAAGTAATAACAAGAGAAAACGTGGAATAATTGAACAGCAGCCCTTAAAAGCTGCGGTGGTGAGACCCCTCCTCAAGAAGCCTTCCCTGGACCCGGCGGATTTAAAGAACTTCCGTCCAGTCTCCAACCTTCCCTTCGCGGGGAAGGTTGTTGAGAAAGTGGTGGCACTCCAACTCCTACGACTGTTGGATGATACTGATTTTCTGGATCCCTTTCAATCCGGTTTCAGGCGCGGCTACAGTACGGAAACGGCTTTGGTCACCCTGATGGATCATCTCTGGCGAGCCCGGGATAGGGGTCACTCCTCTATCCTGGTGCTACTTGACCTCTCAGCGGCCTTCGATACCATTGACCATGGTATCCTTCTGCGTCGTCTCGGAGAGGTGGGGGTGGGCGGCACTGTTCTGCAGTGGTTCTCCTCCTTCCTCTCTGACAGGACGCAGTCGGTGTTGACAGGGGGGCAGAGGTCGAGTCCTAGGCCCCTACTATGTGGGGTGCCGCAGGGTTCGGTCCTCTCGCCCATCCTGTTTAACATCTACATGAAGCCACTGGGTGAGATCATCCGACGACACGGGGTGAGGTATCAGCAATATGCTGATGATACCCAGTTGTACATCTCCACCCCGTCTCAATTTGGGGAAGCTGTAGACGTAATGGGCCGCTGCCTGGCCGATGTTAGGGTCTGGATGGGGAAGAACCGGCTAAAACTTAACCCTGACAAGACTGAGTGGCTGTGGATATTGCCTCCTAAGGACTTGACCAATTGTCCCTCCTTGGTTCTTGGGGGGGAGAAATTAGCTCCCACAGAACGGGTCCGCAATTTGGGCGTCCTCCTAGACCCACAGCTAAAATTGGAGCAACATCTTTCAGCTGTGGCTAGGGGGACCTTTGCACAAGTTCGTCTTGTGCACCAATTGCGACCCTACTTGGAGAAGGAGGCACTTCTCACAGTCGCTCATGCCCTTATCACCTCACGGCTAGATTACTGCAATGCGCTCTACATGGGGCTACCCTTGAAGAGTGTCCGGCGACTGCAATTGGTGCAAAATGCAGCTGCGCGAGCTGTGGTGGATGTACCTAAATGCACCCACGTAACACCAATTCTCCGCCAGCTGCATTGGCTGCCCATTAGTCTCCGGATCCAATTCAAGGTGTTGGTCGTTACCTTTAAAGCCCTATATGGCTCAGGGCCAGGTTACCTTCGGGACCGCATCCTGCCGCATACCTCCCTACGACCGGTTAGGTCCCACAGAGCGGGTCTCCTCCAGGTCCAATCGACCAAGCAATGCCGGCTGGCGGGGCCGAGGGGGAGAGCCTTCTCTGTGGGAGCCCCCTCCCTTTGGAACCAGCTCCCTCCAGAGATCAGGACTATCCCCACCCTGCTGGCCTTCCGTAAAGCAATAAAAACTTGGCTCTTCCGGCAGGCAGGGTATGAATGAAGGTTATTTTTAAATCTGGATAGCATTTTAATATGGTTTTTTTTTTAACAAAATTGTTTTTTTACTTGTTATGTTTTCTATACATGCTGTGAGCCGCCCAGAGTCCCTTGGGAGTTGGGCGGCATAGAAATTTTAATAAATAAATAAAATAAAATAAATAAATAAACAAAGATAGACTGCAACCTAATATAAGTGTATTATTACTAGAAATATATAAGTTGATTGAATGTAATAATTATGATTAACCTGATTAGTTTTATTTGTATCAGAAAGTATGACACCCAGGTGCCACACTGTTCACGCATTGATTTGATATCTTTATAAAAAATTACAAACTTTTTTTAAAAAAAGAAGCCGTGGTAAATCTTCTTTGAGTTGATTACAAGAGAGTTTGTTAACAGAGGGTTTTGAAATTTTGATCTTGCCATTTTTATTATTGTTGTTACTCTTGTTAACTATTTTGTCATGAATATGTATACTAGTATATAGATGACAGGTTAATAGAATTACTAGTTTAATAGTTTAAAATTCTTTGGGTCTGTTTTGCAAGGGATGGGAAACTAATATTGTTGTCATATATTAATCAGTATTTAACTAGTGTTTTGTATTTTAACTTATTTTGAATAATGTAACAATAATTAAAAAACAATAAACCAATAATGTATCAAGAATATAAGATAATATATGCCCATTTTTTCATTAATAGGTCCCAAAATCAAATATTACTGTAAAAATATGTAAAAATGCCAACAAAGGAATATAACAATAATAGAACTATAAAAATTAAGAAGGATGTTAATTTTTGTTAACAAATAAAACATATCATTAATTTCATTAATGTTTCAGTCTTTGAAATAAACTTGACTTGAACTAAAGAGAGAAGTTAACTTCATAACCAAGTGTTTTATCACTTTCAATACAAAACTAAAACTTTTATGACTTTTTTGCTATATTGTAGCTGAATATATATATGTCAACTGTTTTGATTACTAAAAGCAATTAGGCAGATGAAAATGTGAAATTTTAAGTTAGTCATGAAAATTAATCATCTTAAATCAATTGATACCTTAGATATGGGACAAAATTATTAATCTTCACATCACTAAGCATTTCAAGAAAGTAAGCACAATCAGTAACAAAATATTAAAAGTGGTTATACAAAACCTGCAGAATATTAAACAAGTCCTTTTTCAATCGAGGAATTCTTGCTCAAAGAGATGGCAAGAATCTTGATAGTTAACATCTACATATAATGGGTCTAGCTCTGAATTTCCATAATCATATTTGTTTCAGAATTTTGCAGATAAACAAAAGATACCTAAGCCAAGAGGTTTTTGCTGAACGTGACTTTTGCTGCATTCCTCCTCCTGCTGCATTCCTGGAGCTGGTACTGACAATGCTTCACCTGTTGCTGAGATTATGTGAGCGACTTCTGAGCCTGCTGTAAATATTGATGATACATAGACTTAAAGGGTTGGATCCTGAATGACTGAACTATCTTCTCGGGGATGTGATCCAATAGTTAATAGCCAGATCACTATCTTTACAAAGCTCTCTCTCTTTCTTGCGATCCATCCATCCATCCATTCATATCATTTTATAAGTAACTCAAGGAGGAGAGCATACATAACACTCCTGCCTATTTTCTTGACAACAAAAATCCTATGAGGTGGGTTGGGCTGAAACTAACCCTAACTTAACCACTAAACCAACCTGGCTCTCAAACTTAATTCTTTTATACGCTTTTTGGGGTTGTTGTTTTTTCTTTTTCTTCTTTTTCTAATTTCATTTCTATATCATGTTGTTATGACCTGTGATCACAATGAACTAATTGAATGATTGGTGCTGTAAACATGTACACAAACTCCATTCGTGCATTATTCCATGCCACTGCTACTGCCATTCCTCTCCTTCTTTGCTTCAAGCAGGACTTTGGAAGCTCTTCCAAAATCTTATTTGAGGCAGAGAAGAAGCTAACTTCTGTCAGTGTGGAAATCTTGAAACAAATTATTGAAATGCAAAGGCAGTCTTTTTTTTAATATTCCAATTGCCATCTAAATAACATATAAATAGAACAAACCAAGTGCTTTAAAGACCAAGGTCTGGCATTTCAGTCTTCTTCCATATGGAAGTAAAAAAATAGGCAATTATTTACTTTGTGCATAAAGGATTCAAAAGTAATAATCAGATAGATAGAGGTAGTACTCTTTTTCCAGCAGCAATTAAATTTTATAGAACTACAGTAATCTAATTTTACTCCATTCTGTGTTTATAAAAATATGTCTCATGCTTCTCAATTCATTTTTTATGTTTTATTTTAACTAAAACTACAGATTCTTCTAATAACTGTTTTGTTAGAAGAGCTGAAGTGGTGCAGTGGTTAAATGCAGCCATTGCAGGCTGACTGCTAGTTCAACAGTTCAGCTGTTCAAATCTCACTAGGCTCAAGGTTGACTCAGCCTTCCATCCTTCCGAGGTCGGTAAAATGAGGACCCAGATTGTTGGGGTCAATATGCTGAACTCTGTAAACCGCTTAGAGAGTGCTGTAAAGCACTATGAAGCGGTATATAAGAAAAGTGCTATTGCTATTGTTTGTGAGGCCACCACCTGAGATACTGACTACAACTATATTTTGGAAGCAAATCTCTAGTCCTACTTGTTCTTAGAGAAAAATTCAAGTCTTCCTGTAAAAAGCCATAGGAAATTATCTTTCCAATTATGGCCTACTAGCCTAATCACCAATGACAACTAGTTTGGAGAAAGCTATTTCTAAAATAAAGCAACATATTTTAGATCTTGATTAACAAACTGGCTGATCTAATGTTCCAAATTATCTTAAAGAATTTTATCTCAATCCTTTTGTTTTATTAATTATTTTAAGAAGCTTTCTCTGTCATGCTGAAAAGTATTCAGATTAGCAAGATTTAATGACCTGTTAACAAACATGCGGAAGGCCAGTTTAAAAATATTTCCCTATGAGCTCATAACTGCATATGGTCAGAAATAGTTAAATCAGTAACTCATGTTCTCTTGTACTTTCCCTTATTTCAATATTGGAAACTGATTCTAATATATTCTCTCTTTCTTGGTGTGTATAAGGATCACTCCTAGTTTGAGTGCCAAACTATACACTTTATATCAGCAGGTATTTCTACTGATATTTCTAAATTTTCTTTTATGGCAGCTGCTGTAAGAATTGCCTAGATATTTGGGAATCCAAAAAGATTCCCAATGCTATTTACTTTCTTATTCTTTGTATATACATATAAAATACTTTATCTTATTTAATTAAATGTATTAAATCAATTACATATATTCCTTCTCTTAATTTGTTTAATTACCGTATTTTTCGGAGTATAAGACGCACCTTTTTCCTCCCTAAAAGAGGCTGAAAATTTGGGTGCGTCTTATACTTCGAATGTAGCTTTTCCGAAGCTTTTTTCCCCAGCCCTAACGAGGTGTTAACAATCTTCCCAGCTTCCTATTTTTTTCCAGCCCGTCTTTGCAGGCTTGTTTTCATTCCTACTCCCTCTGAAAAAGCGGTACTTTTCAGCCCTAACGCAGTGCTAACGATCTTCCTGGCTTGCTGCATTTATTTTTATTCCTACTCCCTCCGAAGAAGTTTTTCCTGCCCCAAGTCTTTGCAGGCTTGCTTTCATTCCTACTCCCTCTGAAAAAGCGGTGCTTTTCAGCCCTAACCAGAGGATAAAATAATGTGCTGAAGCTGAACAGACTAAGGACGCTAGCCAGATGAATACCTGGTAGGTAGATTTCCCCCCCCCCCTATTTTCCTCCCCCAAAACTAAGGTGCATCTTATACTCCGGTGAATCTTATACTCTGAAAAATATGGTAGTCTCAATAATTTCTAGGTATTTTTCCTTTTAATTTGTTCTTTGACTATACATTCATAAATAATTTTCTGAACATTTGTGGTTCTTATATTTGTTACATAATGCTGTTAACATTTTAATAATTTTACACATAAAATATTTTAAAGCATATTTCAACCCACAGATGTTATCAGCAAGCACTGAATATAAAAGGACACGCAGGTATTAATACTCTCAAAAGAAAAATAGATTAGAGGTAGTTTAAAATAACAGCTAGTTTCAAACATTGAATCTTTCATAAATAGGACACTGCTGCGTAGTGGGATTTTAAAGCAATAGTCTGTTTTTACCTTCTTTTTCTTCAGTAGTAGTATCCATTTTGCTCTTTGGAGATCTCACAACTGCTTGTTTAGATTCTTTCTTTACTTCTGCTACAGAAGAGATATTTAGTGGCGCCGACTGTATCTGTGGGAAAAAATATTTAGTTCCATTAGTTAGTAGGTTTTCTTGCTATAATTTTAATTTTTTAAATTTGTGCTTCATTCCCACTGAGAGAGAAAAAAACTCCTCTTGCTTTCTGAGTACTTAGTAACATGACATAACTTCATCATGAATTTCATCTTAGCTATAAAATAAATAAAGTTCACAAGGAAAGAATTTCATTTTCAAGGATAAAAACTGAACCCTAAAGTTTAGACAAGCTAAAAGCTAACAAACTAAGAACAGTAACAGAACTTCAACCAGAACTTCATTAAAGGGGATTCTCAAAATCAAATAATCTTTTTGAGATAACCTTTATACATTCTAGAAAAGTAATTATATCCTGAAGAAGCTTCTTGAATTACATATATATAATATATTACAAATCCTAGGTGCAATTTAAAATTGGGGAAACAAAGCATATATTACTTCAGGGGGAAAAAACTTACTGGTTTCTTTGGTGTTGAAATATTAGAAGAAAGGGGACCCAAAACTATTTCAAACAAATCACTGGAATAAGGGATTGTCTTCTCTACATTTTCTCGGAAGCGTGGATCATAATTTGCATATAAAATAGTTCCACCTATTCCTCCACCAACAAACAAAACACTGGCACCAATTATTTTCCCTGCAGAGACACTGATAAAACAAGAAAAAAGCCTTTTAGATATGAATTTAAAAAAAACAACAGAAAGAATATCAGATATATGTTAGAAAGCCTTACTCTCTTCCTAGGCTAACTTCTTTTTTTAAAATATTTTTTAATTGTCCATTTTCTTGGTTATGTATGGAATTTCTATATTCACAATAACAGTATACCATCTGGGTACAATCTCTACAATCTCTGTTGAATACAGATAGTAAATCCTATACACACAATAGTTGTAACTATTATTCTCAATACCCATTCATCTTCATCTTCACTTATCCTTGTTGAAAATTTTGCATTATTTGATTAGGCCCTCTGTTCAATTTTATCTATAATCCATTGATAATATCAAACCTTATAAACATCAAGTAAATATCATATTTATAACCATTAACTTCCAAATAATCATAAGGTTTACTCAATGTTCACTATTCAATAAAACAAATTACTTCATCTTGGTTTACATATCTAGATTTCTAACTTCTGCTGCTATTTTATAGCCTTTAATAGAATAGTTCCCAAATTGAAAAGGTAAGCTTTTCCCCATTTCTAATTTCTATCTTTATACCTATTCATATTCATCTTCACTTATCCTTATTTTACATTGCTTGATTAGGCCCGCTGTTCAACTTTATCCCTAGGCTAACTTCTTGTTAACAATCAAAAAGTCTTAACTATCTGTATGTAAGTATCAGCATCATATATCTTTGAATGCAAATGAGAGACATTTCAAACTGCTATAAATAATGACATAAACGCTATTCCCAATAACATATAAAATATAATCCAATGTATTATAACTAAGGCTGGATTTGAAGATAAAAAACTGCTTGGGAACATCTGTCAGAAACTTCTCAAAGCAGCTTCTTCTTCAGGACAGCACAAACTGCTCTTTGCAACATTAATACAATTCAAGGTAAAGTGGGATTTTTCCCTTTCTCAACTTTAAACACATAACAGGCAAGCTGTGAACAGTGTTTTCCCAAACATAATTTATGAGTGCAACTGGTCCTTGATTTATGATGGGTCGGTTAGCAACCATTCAAAGTTATGACAGATCCCCCCCCAAAAAGTACTTGAAGGTTACAATGGCAGCATTATCCTGTGGTCATGATATTGCATTTTGGGTGCTGGCAACAAGCTGCCTGATGGCTGTTTGCAACATTCTTTGGTTATATGACCATACCTTTCAATATTTTTTGCTGGTTTTCAATGTTTATTTCTAGTTTACAGGAAAAAGTGCCCAATGGATATATTGGATTCACTTAATGACAATGTTTGATTAACAACCACTGCAAAAATGTCATAAAATTGGGCCTGGTCACATAGTGACCTACTTAATGACCACAATGATGTATGTCTATAATTCTGGGCTCAATTATGATTGTTAGTTGAGAACTACCTTTATTCATAGGGAATGATTGGCTGTTTAATAAAAGCAGTAATAAAATTCATTGGTACACACAGCGCTTTTGTGTTTCACTGGTTCTTCTAAAATAAGTTATTGTAACTTTTCTATCAGAAGTTCCTTTGCATTAAAGTATTCAAAGAGAATCAGTATGACACTAAATATAAATTCCCTTGTATTGGAACACTCACTAGCACCCACTTCCTTTATGTGAAAATAATCAGTAAATGGAAAAATAATATGGCAGAAAACTTATTACAAAAAACATTCATTAGTTTCTAATTTTATTTCTTCTAAATTATATTTCACTAAGTTACCTGAAGGTAAACAAATCTTTACGAAAATAGTAAGGTAGTAACAAGAACAGAGTTATGCTATGTATTAAAATAAAGCACCCATTATCTTGCTATCATAACTTCAAATGGTTATAAAATGACCAATTCTTAAGCAAGGACTATGTGTACTGTATATGAGGTGTGAAGATTGGCTTTTCCAGAAGTTACCGTATTTTTCGGAGCACTTTTTTCCCTCCTAAAAGAGGCTGAAAATTTGGGTGCGTCTTATATTCTGAATGTAGCCCCGCCCACTCACCAGCCCCTACCCTTCGGCCTCTGCGCGTGCTCTTACTGGCTGCAGAGATTGCCACTGACAATGGCTTGTGTTTTGGGGCTCCGCACATTGCATTTTCAGCCTTCAAACACTCATGCGGTGCCCAAAATGGCTACTGGAACAGCCGCTGCCTTCTCTTACCCCTTCCCCACTTTGCCTGCTTTAGTCACTGGAGCTCCCTCCGAGGATCAGCTGTGCTTTTGAAGCTGTTTTTCAGCCAAAACAGGAGTTAAGCGATCTTCTAATTGCTTTTCTAATTGCTGCTTCCTCCGACAATCAGCTTGCTATAGAAGCATAGCCCCAACCATCCCCAACCTCAAAACCAGCAAACGAACTAATGTGCTGAAGCTGACCAGACAAAGGACTAGCCAGATGAATACCTGGTAGGCAGAATTCCCCTCCCCCCCTATTTTCCTCCCCAAAAACTAAGGTGCGTCTTATACTCTGAAAAATACGGTATATAATAATGTTGGAAGGATGATAATATTTACTTTTAGTTAGTTTGGCATATCATTTGTTTTGTAACTGTGTTTTTATTTCTTGCATTCAATAAAGGAAGATACAGAAAAATATGTATCCAAAGCATTGCTCTATCAAGAAAAATATCCTAAATATCCTAGCATAACAATTGTATAGTATACTTATAGAGGAAGGCTCCTTATATCATCTCTATTAAGAATTAATTTAAAAAACCCTTTTACAAATCTACATACCCAGGTTCTCTAGATGAGGCATATCCACGAGACAGCCGTGAAGAACGGAGTGAACTTTTACTACAAAGACAATTCTAAAAAAAAATACAATATGTTATGAATAATGACTCAATTCAAATTCATTTCATTCATCTCACGTTTTACCAATCTTTAATATTGTCATTATTTAATCGGTGGGTCAGGCTGACAGGAACAGAGGCAGACTCAGAAGTGAACAGCAAACAGCAAACCTTTATTTCAGCAACACAGAACAGAACAGAGAACAGGCGGCTTGACAGCTCCTTTTATACTGGAGTTGTAAACTCTCAGCCAATGACAGGGCTCCAATTTCCCGCTTGCCGGCTGCTCGCACGAGAGCCAATCAGGCTTGACTAGCAGCCGGCGCGGTCGTAACTGCAAGGACTTAACACCTATTACAGCAGCCTTACAAATAAGTCTATTTATTGGCTCCTGCCCACCTTAGTTTAACTTCTGTGAAGATTATGTATGATATTTTGATAGCATAAAACCACAAATAATGCAGATTTTTTTTCTCTCTGACCTGGAAAATGTTGCTCAGATAACTATGAGCCGTGGTGGCACAGTGGTTAGAAGGCAGTACTACAGGCTATTTCTACTGACTGTCGGCTGCCTGCAATTTGGCATTTCGAATCTCACCAGGCTCAAGGTTGACTGAGCCTTCCATCCTTCTGAGGTTGGTAAAATGAGGACCCAGATTATTGGAGGCAATATGCTGATTCTATAAACTGCTTAGAGAGGGCTGTAAAGCACTGTGAAGTGGTATATAAATCTAAGTACTATTGCTATGAGAGAAAGAACTTAATCTGATTAAGACATCAGATCAAGAACTGTTGGTGTTACATGTATCACTGCAGGATGTAAACTGTTCTGAATAAACTGTTCTGCTTTTTGCAATTGATTGAGGGTGACTTTGTCAATGCCGATGGTGTTCAAGTGGTGCTCCAGTTGTTTTAGGATTGCACTCAAGATGACTGTTACTATTGGGACTATCTCTCCTTACTTCTGCCACAGTCATTCTATTTCTATTTACAGGTTTGATATTTTGTTACCTTCTCGTTGTTTCTCTTCTATTTCATTGTCTCCAGGTACTACCACTATCCAGTTTTTTTTAACTTTTTTATTGACAATTGTTAAGTCTGGGTGTTTGGATTCTAAATTCCCAGAGCAATTCAGCTTCTTCATTTTCTATGACCTTCTCTATTTTATGATCGCATCAGTTCTTGCTTGCAGGCAAATGATATTTCTTGCAGATTTTGAAATACCATTGTTGCTACTTTGTCATGCCGTTGCTTGAAGTCAGTGTGATCTTTTTGCAACAGCTAACCAGGTGGTCTGCTGTTTCTTCAGCTTCTTTGCAGAGATGGCACTGCTATTAGTTGCTGTCTTCTCAAATCTGGCTTTGCATGCATTTGTCCTTAAGGTTTGATTTTGTGCAGCCAGAATTAGCCAGTTTCTTTTTCTTTGATTTTCTTGCTTTTAGGCATTGTCAAGTATTCTTATTATCTACTTTCTCTGCTTTTTTTAATGTACTGGCCATGTAATGTTTTGTCTTCCCATGCCTCCTTTCTGTTCTTAATTTGGTCCTTCCTGTAAGACATTTTGGTCTCTCCAGTATTCAGTAAGCCTTCCTGGTGTACTAGCTTCAATGAATCATCTTCACTGTCCTTCAGATATTCTTCCAATGCCATTTTTTCTTCTTCAACTACCTGATGGAGTTCCAACATTGCATGACTGTCCATTTTCCTTGGTAGGTAAAGTCTATCAATATCACTGCATAGATCACTCATGATTCATTGCCTTTCTTTTTCTGGTCTTCATATCTAGGACCCTTAGTTCTGCTTGAGTCCAGTCCACTATTCCAGAGGTGCATTTAATGACTGGAATTGCCCAGATTTTGACTGCCTTGATGGTGTTTCCTCCACTGAGCCCCTTGAGTTTTAACTTTAAGATCTTCTTCACTTTCTTGATGTATTCACTTCTAATCTTTTTCTTGACTTCAGTGTGCTTGATGCTGTCAACTTTTAAGGACACTCAGGTATTTACAAAGACTGTCTTTATTCAGACTTTTGATGGTATTTTCATAGTGCATATTGATTCCTTAGTTTTCACTATATTTCCTCATTTGATGATAATTTTATTATTTGAAGCTATTATGGAAAAACACTTTCTGAAATAGAATCACTGTTCAACACTGTCCATATACATAGTTAAGATATTGCAATGGAGTTTAAACTGAACTGGCACATTAGTTCAGTTTAAACTCCATTGCAATATCTTAGCTATGTATATGGACAGTGTTGAACAGTAATTCTATTTCAGATAGTGTTTTTCCATAATAGCTTCAAATCATCCATAGCCAGGCAGATGTTTTTATGTTTGCTAGCATTGGCCCATAATCAGTATTGTTTACAGAGAAATCAGTACAATGACAAACAAAAGTGAATCTCCTTAGAAAATTCATCTCTTGATATTAACCTCTCCCATTCTATCACCACTGACAAGCAACTGTATCTTCCATTGTGCCATCGATCTTTGCACAAAATGTCTGATGTTTCTACTGAGTCGTTATTTCTAAGCACTTTGGAGTCAAATGCCTTATTTGCCATCTCTCTTGCCATGGGGCTATTCTAGGAGGCTAGAGTGTGTTGCATGTTTCTGCGCTCCAAATATACAATTTATTAGAATTCTAAGATATTCTAAATTTTAAAAAAGAATGAAAAACAGTAATACCATGCTTACTTTGCAACTAAACTTCATGGAATATTAGAATAAACTAAGCTTATGCATTGGATGTTTTTAGTACTAGAAGAAAGTTGTGGAATATGCTAAATTGAATTGTTTCTTCAAAAGTATGGGTTGAATGCACCAAAATCACCTCTACCTGTTTCACACCTTTTCATGAAGGAACAGATCCTCCAGATTACACATTGTTTCGCTTCCTAAAAAGCGAATACTGAGAGCAATACGTAATTTTAAGAAATTGTTTTTCAGGTAAGGTCATGTCTTTCTATGTTGTCACAAAGACTATGGCCCACAAAGACTGTGACTAGCATAGATGGCTGGATGTTGTTCAGCTGCCTCTCACGACAACACACGACAATACAATAGAAGAAGTCCTTGAAATACCAAGAGCTTCCAGGAGTTACAGGCCGTGCTCCGAATTAGAGGTGACCTAAGGAGGCTGCCAGCCCCTGAGGCCCTTGCCCACCACCTAGCAGGCAACGAGACTGATCATGTCCGGTCGACACTTGAGGCTCTCATCTCTTAAGCCTGTCACAGAAGTAGTAGTAACCGCAAGCCGAGGCAGCAAGAAATTTCAGAGCAGCCTCCCTTGGAAAAAGGGGCGCCAGCCCGCATTGCCTGATGGGAAGCGTAGGCTTAATTTAAGCGCACGCCACGCGAACGAGCCGCATCCCACCGTATTTCCCCGATCGCCCGATCTCCTGCAACGGGGAGGCCACCGAGTAGTTCCCACATATTGCTTTTCCCTAACGGCTGCGGTTAAGCCGCGCTGGAATCAAGAGGCCTCTTCCGTTTCTCCTGCCAATTCGTTACGAGAAGCGGGCTCCCGTGACAAAAAGGCTGCAACTGGGATCGGAGCAGCGCCGGAGGCACCAGCTCTCTCGCGTTGCTCACCTGAGCCGCTGTAGTGGCCACGCGCTGACAGACCCGCAACATGATGATGCCGAGGACCGACCGCCGAAGCTAAAAAAAAAAAAAAGCGTCGCCAGCCACCGCCTGTCTGCCCCCGCAGTGACAAGTGCCCAGGGCACGTTAACGAGGAGGGAGGAGCTTGGGTTTACCAATCAAAATAGACTAAACGGCGAATATGCAAATATGCCTCCCTCTATCATACAGAGACTGTCATGGCGGTCAATTGGAATACACAACGTCATCAGCCACGCGTACTAAGAAGCGCAGAATGAGTCGCTCTTGGGCCTTGGGCTCGGAGAATGCTTTTGGCGCCATGCCTGTTTTTTTGTTTTTTGTTTTTTTGGTCTGAAGAAAGATTTCGTGTGTTACGTTTTTTCAAATTAAAAGAGATATAAATAAATCAGTTTTAATTTTTCATGTTTAAATTGTTCTAATGAAAGTATGACCTGTCGATGTCAATAGCCTTGCAAAGAAGTGTGCCGTTGGTAAAGGAGGGAAGCAAAAAATAAAATGTGGAACAATGTTGTATTGGAATAATGTTTATTCTAAACATATGCCAGTACCACAGCATTTTCATGGAAGTTATAAAAAAATCAAATAATTAAAATGAATTATGTTCATGTTCAGGCTTAACATCATAAAACACTGGAGCAGTATAATAATATCAATCCTCTGTTAAAAGATATAAAAAGTATACCACTCCGTATGTTTCAGACAGGAACATGTTTTGTTCAACTTATGTTGTCTGAACTCCATGAAATGCTATTGCTTTCCCCCTCCCCTATTCATTTCATGTATTTTATGTATATTTTTTAAAAAGCAGTATCAGCTGGCACTGGGTTAACAATCTTCCTCTATGTCATTTACTCATGTTCCATATTTGTTTTTTTTTTTTTTTTTCCAAAAAGTTTTATTAGTACAAAATTACATAGATAATAGCTAAACATTAAATAGAAAGTACAAACATTTTTTTTAATTTTTCTCCCCCCTAACCCACCCCTTTCCCTCCCCCCTCCCCCCCGGACTTCCCAGAGAGAGTACAGGGCATAATATCAATAAAATAAATTTAAATTAAATTAAAAAATTTTGACTTCCACCTTATTTTTTTAAAACTTCAACTCCAAATTGTACACTAATAAAAATTCCTTCCTCCTCCTTTCAATCATCTACCCTTCACAACATTTCTTCACTGTTAACTAAGAATTAAATGATTATTACATAAATGATGACTAAGTATTAAATACAAAAACCTTAAACTTCATCATAAAATCAATCAGTATATAAATAACTTACTATTACTATATATCAGATTATAAGCACTAATTCCAAACTTTAAATAACCTTCCTCCCAAAAAAAAAAATGTTAAATCTAATTGTAATATTTTATAACTGGATAGATAACAATTCCAAATCTTTCTCACAATTAAATAAAACTTAAATTGATATTACACAAAAAATAACTAAATAATAATACAAAAACCTTAAACTTCATCATAAATTCTACCACTCTATTAGTAACAAAATGTTACTATGTATTAAATTATTAGGTTCAAAAAAGTTCTAAATCTTTAAAAAGAATTAATAATACTTTGAATAAGCCCCCCAAAAAAAACAAAAGAAAAAAAAAAAAGAATGCAAGAAGTAAAGAAAAGAAAAAAAAATTAAGGAAAGAAGGGAAAAAGAAAAGTACAGTCATAATGGCAACCATCTGTCCAATAAACTTCAACACTGCATCTTGTTGTATCTTGATGATGGTTGCATCTTTTTGTAACTTGATAATTTTGTAGTTGTCAGCTCGCCTCCCATCTGACCCCGATCTTCCATCTCCTTTTCCAGACTGTAGACATCTGTCTGGCTCTGCCAATCATTTAAATTTTGTAAATCTGTTTCGATTTGAAGAGGAAGGGATGGCTTTCCCTCCTCCTCCTCTTTTGTTTTCATACATCTTTCCTCTGGAATCTTGGATATATCAGCCTTTAAGACGTTGACATAAAATTCAGTAGCTTTCTTTGTTGTATTAAGCCGATATCTTTTTCCCAGAAATTTCACTGCAACTCCTGTTGGTGCTTCCCATTTGTAATGTAAATTTAACCTTTTAAATTCATCAATCAGAAAGGTATAATCTTTTCTGGCTTTGAGCATTTTAGAGGGAATTTCTTTCCATATCATCAGTTCCTGGCCATTCACCTGCAGGTTATTTTTAAACGTCGCCTGTATAATCCTATTCCGTAAGGCTCTTGTAGTAAAGTATATTACAATATCCCTTGGTAGGTGTTTTTGTTTTGCATACCAGGAGTTGATTCTATATATTTTATCAATTTGCCTGGCTAGTTCTTCTTTAGACAGTCCAGACACCTGCTCCAAAGCTTCCACCATCCTTCCTTTCAAATCTTCATATAATCCTTCTTTCAACCCCCTGACCCTTATGGCAAATTCCATGGATCTGAATTGCGTCATTAACACCTCTGTTTCAAAATTTGCAATGTCATTTTGTATTTTATCTATATATTCTACTGAAGTTGTCAAAACTTGTTTGTTTTCTTCAATGCGGTTTGCCAAAACTTCAATATTTGTTGCTAGACCTTTACATACCTCCAACACATCATTTCTAATTTGTTGGTCAATATTCTTTAAAGCAGCCTGCATTTTATTATCTATTTCACTAATTTTTTGGTTAAATTCAACAATAAGTTCATCTTTCATAATCTTTAAGGTACTTATTAAATTTTCAGGTGTTAAAGACTTTGGGGGTGTTAACTCAGTGGTAAGTTGCATTTTAGAAATATAACCAGATGAATAATCCATTCTTTTATTCAAAACAATCTTTCCAGATTTTGAAGCCATTTTAGTATTTCCAGTGGTGAACAAAGAAAAAGCCAAGCCTCTAGTTAAAGTTCTTTTAAATTTCTTTTAAAATTCTTTCAAATTCCAAAGCCAGATAGAATTTTATTTTTAAAAAATTGTCAGTTATTATTTAATCCAGAATCGGGAGACAGAGAGAGTAAAGCCAACTTTCAAAATCAAAAATTTCCATAAGAAAAAAAGCTGCTAGGGAAACGAAAGTTACTTTCACTTCTCCTCCCACTTTCTCCGATCGCCATGTTGTAGCCTAATAACTGTTACTTAGTTTCTTCCGAAGTGAAAATCAGCAGTGGAGTTGAAAGAAAAAAAAAATCTGTACTTGCCCTTTAAAATCCTGTCTCTCTCTGTCTGCTTGTTTAAACAATTAAGTAGTTGTAATCCCATTCACGAAGCAGCGGGTGGTCACAGCATCTTGCTCCGCAAAAGCGGAGGTTTCCAAGTCCCCGGAGCAAGAGACAGGCTGGCTGGGGAGCCCTCACCTTTCGCGCCCCTAGCTGACACTTGGGGCACTAGGGGGGGCTCTACCCCACCTGTCCGGCTCTCATCTCTCCCCTTTGCCCGGGGCAGAGACTTTCAAGCCGCCAGACAGCTGTTCTGGCGGCTTTAACGGGGAAAAGGAAAGGCGCTCAACGAGGAGCGTCCGCGATGCAGCGATCCGGAACCGGAAGTCTCATGTTCCATATTTGTTGACACAGCGCTGCTAGCGTTTCAACTATCCTGTGATTTTTAATTCTTCATAGAAAACAGAATATAAATTAAATAAGAGTAGGTTTGTTATCTGAAGTTTGTGATTTTCCTGTTCGTTTGATGTACAGTATGTTGTCTCTTGGATTTCTCTTTCCAGCATAGCTGATTCCTGGCTATATGCTTCCATCATTCAATAATCCCAATAATTTGTTAGGATAGAAAAGCATGGGGAAATACAGTGAATGACTTGGTGTAAACTATATTTATGGGTGGTTCACGCTTTTTCTTATAATTCCTTTGCATTCCTATTCCTTATTCTTTTCTGCACTCTGCATAAATTTGCTTATTTGAAAAAGGAATATGAGAGGGATATTAATGTATATACTGAATGCTGATATTTCAGGTTCAAATAATATTATAAGCCCGACCTGGATTAAGAACTTTGTGTTGTAGAGTAGATGGCAGGGCACAAGAACTCACTAAATGAGAGCCAGTTTGGTCTAGTGGGTAAGGTACCAGACTAGAAAGAGGGAGACTATGAATTCCAATCCAGCCTTAGCCATGAAAGCCAGTTGGGTAACCTTGTGACAATCATTGTCCCTCAGCCCAATCCTCCTCACAGGGTTGTTGTGGGGAAAATAGGAGCAAAATGTGTTTGGATATGTTCACTGCCTTGTTCACTATTATTTGTAAAAATAATAAAAGCAGGATACAAAATAAATAATAATACAGACAATGACGTAGCACATAGAATAGAATAGAATAGAATAGAATAGAATAGAATAGAATAGAATAGAATAGAATAGAATAGAATAGAATAGAATAGAGTTGGAAGGGACCTTGGAGGTCTTCTAGTCCAACACCTTGCTTAGGCAGGAAACCCTACACCACTTCAGACAAATGGTTATCCAACATCTTAAAAACTTCCAGTGTTGGAGCATTCACAACTTCTGGAGGCAAGCTGTTCCACTGATTAATTGTTCCAACTGTCAGGAAATTTCTCCTTAGTTCTAAGTTGCTTCTCTCCTTGATTAGTTTCCACCCATTGCTTCTTGTTCTACCCTCAGGTGCTTTGGAGAATAGTTTGACTCCCTCTTCTTTGTGGCAACCCCTGAGATATTGGAACACTGCTATCATGTCTCCCCTAGTCCTTCTTTTCATTAAACTAGACATACCCAGTTCCTGCAACCATTCTTCATATTTTTTAGCCTCCAGTCCCCTAATCATCTTTGTTGCTCTTCTCTTCACTCTTTCTAGAGCCTCAACATCCTTTTTACATCATGGCGACCAAAACTGAATGCAGTATTCCAAGTGTGGCCTTACCAAGGCATTGTAAAGTGGTATTAACACTTCACGTGATCTTGATTCTATCCCTCTGTTAATGCAGCCTAGAACTGTGTTGGCTTTTTTGGCAGCTGCTGCACACTGCTGGTTCATATTTAAATGGCTGTCCACTAGGCTCCAAAATCCCTCTCACAGTTACTACTGTTGAGCAAGGTACCACATATACTGTACCTGTGCATTTTGTTTTTCTTGCCTAAATGTAGAACCTTACTTTTTTCACCATTGAATTTCATTTTGTTAGATAGCGCTCAATGTTCAAGTCTGTCAAGATCCTTCTGTATCTTGAGCCTATCTTCTGGAGAGTTGGCTATTCCTGCCAGTTTGGTGTCATCTGCAAATTTGATGAGTTCCCCATCTATCCCCTCGTCTAAGTAATTGATGAAGATGTTGAAGAGTACTGGGCCTAAAACAGAGCCTTGGGGTATTCCACTGCATATTTCCCTCCATGTAGATGCAGTTCCATTGAGCACTACATGTTGAGTGTGGTTGGTCAGCCAGTTTTGAATCCATCTGGTGGTGTTGCTGTCTAACCCACATTTTTCTACTTTATCTAGTAGTACATTATGGTCTACTTTATCAAATGCCTTACTGAAGTCCAAGTAAATTATATCGACAGCATTCCTCTGGTCCTGTTAATCAATTGAATGATTTAATGACACTTTTTTAAAAAAATGCCTGGGATTTCATTTTATATTGAGAAAACAACATACTAAGTGCGCATCAGATCTGGATATCCAATAATTTTGAATGGAAGGCCATGTAGAAATAGTCCAATATAATAATAATAATAATAACAGAGTTGGAAGGGACCTTGGAGGTCTTCTAGTCCAACCCCCTGCTTACGCAGGAAACCCTACACTACTGGTAAATAAACTGGTATGGTAAATAATTGCTTATACTATGTATTAAACCATGTTTTGCTTAATTGAGATTTAGTGAATAAGCCAGAGTTAGCATTTATACAATCATTTATACAACACACTCAGCCAAAATAAAAAAGTATTAGAGACTAGCATGATATATTTGGCCCAATAAATCAAATAACTAAAACTAACAAGTAATATTCTTGAATTAATTTCCAAAATAAATTTCCTGACACCTTTGTAGGAAAAACCCAAATCGTATGACATCTTTGGGATTAACAAATTTATTTATTTAGTATATTTTAATTTTTATGTTTATCAAGGAGGCATAGCGTCGGAAGAAGGAAGATCTATTCAGCATTGAGGAAATGATGTTGATGGTTGTGTATCTGATTGCAATGGTGAAAGAAAGATTTCTTCTTTCTCTTCTTTTTATTATTATATCTTAAAGACTATATAAATGAAAGATACATAGTGGAGTAAATCAACAGTCTGATATATTGAAATGTTAATTGATTAATAATATGCTTGATTTTTAGACTCTGCTTAAAAGGTTCTGAGCAACAAGGAGTTAAATATTTAGAGAAATTTTGAAATTAATAATTTGTTAGTATATTTTAATTTTAATTTTATTGAATATTATACCCTATGTTTTTTCTGGGAAGTGGGGGGGGGGGTGGGGGGAAGGGGAGGGGGGTGGGGGAAGGGGGGGAGAAAAAGAGAAAAATGTTTGTACTTTGTACTAATAAATTTTTTTGAAATAAACAAATTTATTTTCAGATAGTTTTGTGTGGATCATGTCAAATAGATGGATTGAAATTCTGTATGAGATTTTATATTTAATAAAATTATACGAGAATTTTAAGAGTTGCTGTGAGAATTGGCAGACAAATACATAAAGAAAACCTTGTGTTACCTCAAAAGGTAGCAAGTCTACAATCATATGAGTTTTTAGTCTTCAGTAGTTTACACATTATACACGTTATTACATTTGTCATTATTTTACAATATAACGTGACAAAAAACACCCTCCTGATTTTTACAAGTAATGGATGAAAAGCAGCAGAATGTTGCGTAAATTCACTTTCGCTTTTGTTTAGTATTGACTCCCTACAGTTGCCGTAGCCAGGCAGAACGGCGAGTAGGGAAGGAAGATGGCTGCGTTTGCTGCGGTGCGGCGATTTTCAGGTCAGTGAACGAGACGAGAATCCAAACGGAAATTTCTTGGGTTTGATGGTTCAGGACGAGTAGAGGAACCAAAAAAGATAACTTACTGCTGGGAAATCTTTGAGCTCATTATAGATGCCTCTGTGTAACTGAATATTTGTAAGCAGGGAAGATACTATACTGTACAGGGGTGGAGAATTATGGTCCCTGTATGACCTTTAGACTTCAACTTCCAGAATTATTGCTGCTCCACACATCTTAATGTTTTGACACAAGACACAATCTTGAAACAGAATGCATTACTTATTAGATTTATTACTTAGGAGTAAAACGTACAAGGGAAATATGGGAAAATGAAATTATTGAAAATGGAGGGGGAGAGAGAGAGAGAGAGAGGCAATCCAAGTCTTCGTATCTAGTCTACTCCCAACAATTTATATGCCAAAGTAGGCGAGGAACAAAATATGTATAAAGAAGCAATTTTATTGAAATGAAGTATAAACTCACAAGTGGCTTCAAACAATGTTCTAGGATATAATTTGATTTGTTTGGTTTTGTTCATGGCAGATGAACCCAGTCAAAATTAAGAAAATCATTGCTTAATATGATGTGAAAACATAAACGAATTATAGCTATAGAATATAGTATTGCTGTTAAACAGCCCAAGTGTTTGGCTTAGTGTTATTGGGTAGTTCCAAATGGTATGTATTCTGATAAAATCAAAACTATATTTTGAATTATGATGTGAACCAGCTTGATAATACTGTCGTTTTTTTCTTCCATGCATGGCCTTGCTAGCCATGAATATTGAAATGGCTAATTGCTTAATTTGGCTGTTTAAACAGGAAATAACCATTTCCCTTACCAATTTTGTTTTTTTTTAAATAAAAAACAAAAAAAATCCTGTCCTGAAGACTGAATGTGCATTATCATTACTATATATCTAATTGCTGTCTCTTGACAATCCACTCTTTCTTCAAATCTGCTCCTCTGTCATTAAAAATTTCTGCTTCTGAATCCCATTCTGATTCTTAATTGAGATAGAATAATTTCTTCATGTCACCTCATAATTCCTAAATGGACAATAGTTATGAATGATAATCAGGAAGAAGTTTCTGCAACTTGTGCAGAGTTCTTTTACTGTGTTGCTCATGTTTTGTTTTGCTTTTTTTTTTTTGTAGGAGTTTTGCGATCTTTTTGCTCTTTGGTCCCTTCAGTCTACAGTGGCTCATGCACTGTAACTCCAATTTATCGACTATCTTCATTTCATATTTCTCAGAGGCAGATATCCACAGGTTCTATCAAAAAACCTTTTTTATCTTTAGACAGTACTTCATCTGGACTTTCCTTCTCTATAACAAATAGGTAAGTGTTGTTTAACAGAGTTGAAATTTCGTAAATATGGATTTAGTTTCTTCCTTTATGATTATTTCTTTATTTAAAAAGTGTATAAGGTTTCTCATCTTGTGAAACACAACTCTGGACAGCTAACAGCAATAATAAAAACACAGTGATAAAACAGTCCCAAAAGGAAAAATATAGCACTTAATCCAGCAACTTCCATCCAACTGTACAGCCCCTAGGATTAAACATTGCTATCCCAGTGCCAGATTTCTGGAAAACTAAGAGGGTGGAGACCTGTCGATCTTAAGGGAAACACTGTTTTGTAATGTCAGAGTTTGCAATATTACATATTCTACCATCTTTTTTCTTTTCACTATTTTCACAATCCGATTTGTAAGATATTTTTACTAGGAGATAATGATTTATCTGTGATTTAACCACAAAATGTCTCTTAATTTCAAATGAGTAGATTTATAATAATGCCTACTCATAATGTCTTTTGTTTGGTTTTAGTTTGTATGTTAAGCAAATTCAGCCAATCGTGGCTTATTCCATAAACCACAATTGCATAAAATATGGCTAGTACAATGTTTGAAACAATACACTTTAATGAAACAGTTCTTGATCACAAAAAACAAAACAAAAAACCCACCACAATATTCTATTACAGGACTCCCCAGCTGCCAGGCCACGAACTGGTCCTTGGCCTATTAGAAGCTAGGCTGCATAGCTGGAGGTGAGCTGGGGGCGAGAAAAACCAAACACCCCCCACCCCCGGTCGATGGAAAAATTGTCTTCTATGAAACCAGTCCCTATTGCCAAAAAGGTTGGGGACACTATTCTATTAAATATTTCATTATTGATATGCTCCGTACTGTATTTAAGGATTGAAAATAGTTGTCCTTGGCAAAATATCAAGAACTCTACTTAGATGGTTAAAGTAAATATCCCCATAGAGCAGGGGTGTCAAACTCGCAGCCTGCGGGCCAGATGCATCACGTGCTGGCCCTGCCCCTGCCTGGTTTAGTGAAGGGGGGAAAAGTCCCAATATGTCACATGACGTCGCAAATTTGACACCCCTGCTATAGAGCATAACAATCTCTAGGCATAGTAGCCCATTATAGTGATGGAAGCCCTACATGAAAGCTCTATTTCTAAGAGGTATTGACTCCATTTGTCAGGAAGTATTGCAGAATTTGAGGTAAGCAGTCAGGTTTGATCATAAGGATGATTCCATTATGAAGAATTACTGTAAGAATCAGTAAAAGCAAACATAATTCTGAGATACAAATGAGATGCAAAGGTGGGGGGGATTGCTTTTTTCTGGAATTCAATTGTATGCTTTGTCCACTATAAACTAATTATTTTTCAGTATCATCTGTATGACAAAAATAATTTTATAAAGACATTTGAGAATAGAAGGCAATGTTTTGAAGGGCTGATGGAATTGTTGATGTACATTTTCTGTGCTACTCGAGCAGGAATTAAATTTTGTATTACATAAATAGTGAATTGGTTTTATATTTTCTTGATTTGATATAAATATTAGATTGGCACCTCTGCTTCAGAATATCCTTCATCAGCAAGTAAGGACAGTCATCAGTTTCAGCTTGCGAAAAGGAAAAAGAAAAACTGTGAAACCAGTGATTAAGAGATTTCTCCGATTACACTGTGGCCTCTGGCTAAGAAGAAGGGTAAGAATGTTTTCTTCAAATACGGGATTTTCTTATATGCATGAGTCACCTTTTCTCTGTGAAATACAAATGATCAAAATGAAGAATATGCCTCCCTTTATAGAGGTCTTAACAATTTGTGTTTTTATATATAACAAGCATCTGTTTTTTGAGATTTAAATCTTTTGTTCTTTGGTTGATAGGCTGGGTATAAGAAAAAAGTGTGGAAAAAAAAGGCTAACCGGATGAGGCGCTTGCGGGAACATGTATTCTGCAACAAAAGACAAAGTAAGCTGCTTGATAAAATGACTACTTCCTTCTGGAAAAGAAGAACATGGTATGCCAATGATCCTTATCAGAAATATCATGATCGTACAAACTTTCACTTGTGAATTGTCAACCTCAATTAATCATTTTATCCTACTTTTTCAGCAACCATGTAGGAAGCTTCTATTAAATTACTTATGCACAATAACAGATTAAATATTTATTGGTGTGTTTTATTTGCACAAACTGATTGATATAGTTTATATGATTTACCATGGTCTCAAGCATCACAATCCAAATATTGGGCATCTGAATGGTTTAGTATTAATGACTGTCTTTAAATCCTGCTTTTAAATAAGAGTTGCAACTTTGCTCAGACATTTTTTTATTTGGATAGTGATTTATGTGTTTGCCCAGCTCAAATTAATAATTTTGGGTGATTTTCCTGCTTCTGACTAAGCATATGTAATTTAAACAAGTGCTCTTGGAGAGTTATGCCTTCACTGTTATTTTTTTTAAATTATAAATATTAAAGACAACATACATTTGTCAAGGTAAATATTGGGGTAAATTTAACTTACTGCTCTCTTATCTGAAAAAAATAAGGCACGCTAATCTCACTATTTTCTCAATTATTAATTATTTATAGAGCTCATAAGGATATACTTTGATAATTATCTCAAAAAACGGGTTAGTTTTGAGTGAGAGAATAATTGATAGAAGGTCACCAGCTGAAGTCCAAACTGATGAGAAACTTGAATTTAACTTTCTATGGGCCTGGTTTGAAACTAATCAGAATGCCACTCTGATTCTCTAAGTGTTGATTAGTATTTCTGAGAGCTCTTAAGAAGCCTTTCAATGACAACACAGAAAGTATTGAGGAGATAGAACATTTACAAGAAATAGAAAACTACAAAACCATACAATTAAGCATAATTTTTATTTAGTTTTTATTGTTTTAAATGTGGTTTTTATTCTGTAAGCCGCCTTGAGTCGGCGAATAGGCAATATAAATTCAATAAATAAATAAATAAATAAAATAATATTACTGAACAGAACAACCATTTCTTTCGTAAAAGAAAACTTTAAGACTTTATTTTCAGTGTTTATCAAGCAAAACAAAACATTGACCTTTGGAATACTGTTGTAGTGTCTGATCATACAGTGCATTCTTTAGTGCTCTATGCAATTTGCTATGATTTCAAAAGGGGAAAAACACATTAGTTATCCAGATTAATCTCATATGTTAGATATTAATGTAACTTTCCAAATACAGATAGTGTGCCAAATATAAAATGTTATTGCAAAAAAGAAAAATTATTTATGAAACATTTAGCACAAGTACACTTTTGTACATTTAATACATTTATCTTGCAGAGCACAGCTTGAAAGTAGTAGACCATGTACACTTGGCTAGGCATCATTCAATATTGTATTCAGGATTTGTTTTCTTTTTCTAAATAATATCTTATTTAATAAGAATTTTATTTCTTCTTTCCACATATATTATTTAATTTTTGTTTGCAGATTTTGTCTTAAATATGGAGCAGTTTTTCTGCTTAACATTTATATTTATATCCCACCTTTATTATTTTTATAAATAACTCAAGATGGCTAACCTACCTAATACTCTTTCCTCCTATTTTCCCCATAACAACAATCTTGTGAGGTGGATTGGGCTGAGCAAAGAGTGACTGGTCTAGTCACCTAGCTGGCTTTCATATCTAAGTGGGATTAGAACTCACAGTCTCTCGGTTTCTAGCATGATGCCTTAACCAGTACGGTAATTGCATAAGAAGTTGCCTTTGAGCAGGTAAAAACTATTTCTCCATTTGCCCTCTTTTTAAGTTTTCGAATTGGCAGCAGCAATTCAAGTTCTTTGGTAGCCTTTTGAGCATCTGAATCTTCTAATTGGAAATGACAGTGTATCAGTGATATCAATGCCTTTGGTAGGCAAAAAAAAAACATACTCTCACTGAACATTGCTTCCGGTGTCTCAAGAGTGAAGGTTCAAAGACTAAAGCAAATATACCAACTTTAGGACCTAAGCAACAGATACTGGTCTGATTATTACTTATCAAAAAACCAAAACTTAATGATCTATTCAAATAGATTTGCTAAATATAAAATATTCATGGCAAGTTAATGGTAAGTTATAGAACAGGTTCAGCCTTTTCAATATTTCAGAACAATTATTGACAGGCACTTCAAGGCCCGAATTCAGTTTTTAAAAGAGAAGGTAAAAAGGAGTTCAGCAGCTATCTTAAGGCTTTCCTTTATGAAAAGAGGTAATCATATACTAGGCTGACTAAAAGTGTTTGTGATCAAAGCAATAATGCACCTAATTTACAGCTTTCAAATATGTGCCTAGACTATAGCGCTATTCAATCAGCTATTCTAAGACACATTTTGGGTTTCATGATGCACTCCAGACATAGGCCAAGAATGAAATGGGTCAAGCAGGTGTTAATTATTGGCTTAAATTAATTCTCAACCCAAGAGAGTTTGGCCATTCTCTTAAAAATAAATTCTAGTCTTCTTGATGGAAATAATTTAAATTCTACCCCAAGGTACCGTGAACTTTCCCTAATGCATTGACCTTAATAATTTTTAAAAGGCCAATTAATTATTTAAGCAACATGCCAAAAAAAATTCCAGAATGATTTCTTCCAGATCCAACTTATTTCATACCGATCACTAAAAAGTTTTGCACCTGCCTACTATTTGTTTAATATTACCTTTTGGTATTAAAATGCCAAAACAGGTTTTACATTGGTCTCTGAAATACCCTTTAATTTGCCTTTTGAAGGGAGATTTTGTAACCTGATGATATATATATCGTCATATACTGGTATTATCATATATATGAAAGATGAAAGATGATATATCAAGTTACAAAGACTCCCTTCAAAATGCAGGTGGAAGGGTGTGTGTGTGTGTGTGAAATTTCCCAATTATGACAATATTTAGCCAAGATTGAAGATGATTATGTCAACCTCCTATTAATTAATCCGGAGGTACAGATGTCAACTAGCATAGCCAGATTCAATATACTGGCTATGACAGAAATAACTGCTTCAAAAAGGGTAAATTCAAATATACTATGTATCATATTTACCGTATTTTTTGGAGTATAAGACGCACCGGAGTATAAGACGCACCTTAGTTTTGGGGGAGGAAAATAGGGGGAAAAAATCTACCTACCAGGTATTCATCTGGCTAGCATCCTTAGTCTGTTCAGCTTCAGCACATTATTTTATCCCCTGGTTAGGGCTGAAAAAAACATTCTTTGGAGGGAGTAGGAATTAAAAAATGCTGCAAGCTGGTAAGATCGTTAGCACCTCGTTAGGGCTGAAAAGACCTTTTTCAGAGGGAGTAGGAATGAAAACAAGCCTGCAAAGAGGGAGTAGAAAGCTGGGAAGATCGTTAGCACCTCCTTAGGGCTGGGGAAAAAAGCTTTGGAAAAGCTACATTCCTACGCACCCAAATTTTCAGCCTCTTTTAGGGAGGGAAAAGGTGCGTCTTATACTCCGAAAAATACGGTAGTTGATATTGAGGTACTTATTTTTATGGTCTATGACCATAATAATAAACTAATTACAGATTATGGACCTAAACCATGGGCTTATTTCCTCATGAAAAAGAATCTGGATTAGATATTTGGTAAATGTGAGGTATTGTAATACTGTGTTAGGTTTGCATTTACAAAGTGGCAGCAGGTAGCAACCTTAGCTATTATGAAGCTAAAAAAGAGAGTCAGATCTAGTTAGTACTTGGGTGGGGATTACTGTGCAATTCTAGGATGGTGGATAGATTGAAAACTGGAAATACAGTTTGGCATGAAGGCAAAGGTATTCCACTTTCACTGATATTTAAAAAGCAGTAGGGCCATGGCCATGTAGGCCCCTAGATACAGGGCAAGGGAACCTTTTACCTTTATATATAGAATCTTCTCTATAGTCTCAGTTCATTTTATAATACTAAAACTGCTGTAGCAGAAACACTATGCTGATGGAACACATCAGATATTCGTGATATGATCCATTGATGCCTCCACATCTGTAGTTCGATTCAGTCATTTCAGACTGAGTAATGTGGAAATAGGAATTGTCTTGGATATACATTTCACTTCTAATATTGATCCAAAAAATACTGGAAAATTGAAACAATTATTCATTAAATGTGTACAGTAAAGCACATCATTATTTGGAAATGTGAAAATATAATAGTCCCAGTATTTTGGTAGAAAGTATGTGCCTTGAGTTTTCAAATCCCCAAAACTAATGAGTTTTGCTACATATATCTAACAATTTATTATAGCAGCCAGGACCAATTTGTTTCCAACAATATTGCAGATTAAAAATCCACTAGAATATATTATTATGTAGCCATTCATGATTCTCACTGAACTATATAGAGGCATACAGTTCAGCTGCAATTAGTACATTTGCTAGATACAAATAATTTTACAATGAATTCATATGAGAGATAAGGCAATTTCAACAATTCAGTATTTACAAAACGAAGTCCAGAACAGTCATATTTCAGTAAACAGCTGATCAAAAAGACATTGATTAGTTTTAATTAAAATAAAGTGTCATAGAATTTGAGAAGAAACATATCTTTTTGGCATAAATGAATATAAATTTATCAACTTTTTTCTAAAAATTCAATTACATATAACAATGGCAAAACTCATGTCTGCTATTGTTTCATACAATAATGAAGTAGATATTTATGTATGAGAGAGACAGACAAAATATGCCTATAGAATCTTAACAAATATGCAAACTGACACATCAAAGATTTTGAGTTACCTGCCCTATGAATTAATATTTTCTAGCTGCCATTTAAATTCTTGATTTACTGATTGAAATGGCAACAGTTCCAAATTTGGTTAAAATGGGAGACAATTGTTTTATTATTTTTTCATATAGTGCTATTGATGTGTTGCTGATACAACAATGGGATTTTTTTTTATTTTAAAAGCATTAGGAAGTTCCAACCTAATACCAAAGCATGCTAGGAAAAATCATATATTACTTCAGATATCCCTTTATACAGTAAGGTTGACCATGGAGACTGAAATACAGTCATTTCATAATCTCGCCTGAAGGAGATTAGATTAGTGCTGTCATACACAATCTATTTATCCTCAATGTCAACATGTTTATGTTCTACAGTACTTTTGTTTTTAATGAGATAGCTACAAAGGCAAACACAAATGTTTATAGTATAATCTTCAAGATTTCATGCTTTACACATATAGGAGACATCAATCCAAAGCTAAAATACATCAATCCTAGTATGTTTTCCTTGTTTCGAACTTTTCTATAATTACAAATGTACCATCTAACTACAAACTGTTGTAATCTATACTAGAAGCTATATTACTGCTGAAATCTGTGAACTTCTCTAAATTAAATGCTAATGTGTGAGCTGGGAGAATGACAGGACTAAAATCATATGGGCAGAGGATTGATTTGCACCCAAAACTAATTATGGTCAACATGTTAGATAATACTGTACCAATGTGTTTTTATACAGTGAATTTCTTAATAGCACAATTCTAGTTCTATTAGTGTGAATGCAATGTCTACCTGATTTCATAGTTAGTAACGACATCAGTCTTAAGAAAGTTATGGCATCAAACCAAAGATTAATCAGTGGTATAGTCCTATAAATATGTTTCTCATCTCTACATTTCTAAGACTCCAGTGGGTCCATTTTTTTATACAGATTTAGTGACAGAATATACAATAACTAATCCCATAAATGAATGCACAGAAGAAATAGTAACATATTTAGATTTGTTTTTACATTTTCACTACTTGTACAGTCAAAACAATTAATGTTAATACATCAGTCACAGTCTGAAAAATCTGTGGCCCCTATTGGTCCACATTATACTTATTATTAAGCCCCCAAATATGATTTTGAAACAGATAAAAATTCATTTTCTAAGTTCATTAACAGAGCTAAAATCATGTAACTTAATGGTTACAAATACTGAACCCCATCACTAACGGGGGGGGGGAACACTATTCTGCAAAGAAATCGAAGGGGGAGCAAGAAACATTGCTTCTGCCAGTGAAAACTGTAATGCAACACAAGTGGCAGCATAAGAAAAGGAGAGCAAGAAAGTTCATTTCTAAAATGCTACAATATCACAAACACATCCCTCTAACCACTGTTCCCCTCCCCCCTCACATACAATAATGTAGATCTTTTAAGGCAGAAGAGAGGCATTCTGTGGATCTTGGTGCTGGATGGTTCATCACACACTCGTGGTTTCAGTGGTAGAAGATGAGGTACTTTTTTTCCTGAAACGAGGTCTAAGGCTCCTAGGCGGTGCCTGCCAAAATCATAACACAAAAAATGATTATTCCATGCATACAATGTGAACAAAGCAACTTAATGTAAGTGTTTAGCAAGTATGAATAATCAACTCTAAAAAGCAACCTTGATTTTCAGGAAAATAGGCTGAGCAAATGTTACTCTTGGTACAAGCATAATCCACTGGTTTGATACAATGCAAAGCACCCAACAGGATTATAATACCCATAAATCATTCTAGCCAATTTATTATTCTAACCAATATGGGCATTGGAAATTGCAATCCTGTGTGGTTGGCAAAAGCTAATTAAAGATATTATGTTCAACATGATGTTACATTGTTTTAATTTACCATGCATTTGTTGGTATGCATTTTTATCCTGCCTTTTATCCAGGAGTTCTCCAAAACAGCAACCCTTTATTCCCACATAGCAAACTCAAAAATAGTTTGAGTTGAGGGTAGGTCACTGGCCCAAACTTACTCCATTAGTTCCTATGGCTGATTTGAACCAGTGTCTCCCCAGGATTATGTTAGTTCCTTATCCACTATTCCACAATATTCCTATTGCAGTGCCAATTTAGATTTTCAGTGATAGCTTGAAACAGTTTGGGATGAAACACGCAGTTCAAATTTAATAGGCTGGCAGTTTATAACTACACAATGAAACATTTCAGTGGAAATAATGCAGCATGCTTTAGTACCAAACTGGATTTTGCCTCTGCCCAAATGTTCTTTACAATCTAAATCAACATTCTTACATCTGCTCTGCTAGAGGACACAGTCAATTGTAAGTCACATAATGAATATACCTGTGGTTCTGGTACAGTCAAAGCTGTGGAACATATCTTTTTAGATCTCCACAATTCCACTACAGAATCTTCTTTCTCCATAACTACATTCTTCTGGGACTCAGAAGCCTATTACGTTTCACTCAATATGTCAAGCTGATTACAGCCCCATCAAAGGGGGGCGGGAATTCACCACCACTGCTTTCTAATGTTTAACGTATTTTATTCTAACACTGTAGTCTACAGTTTAAGGTATTGAAAAAGATTTGGTTGTCAGAGTTAAACATATGGTATGTAAGAAAATAAGCTGACCAGTACAGGACTGTCATAATGTCTGAATAGTATTGCTCATTTTAATTTTAAACAGTATTAATAATTCACATGATTCAATGGGCTAGATTAAATATTAAATTAAAACAGCATTTTCTGGTTTATAATGATGGTTTTCTAATCATACAGTTTTCATAAATAATACATACATAAATACACCTATTTTCTAATCCTTTCTCTTTCCTATTTAACTATGAGGACATGTTACTTTCATAACCAAAGACAGACATTCTAGCTGTGGAGAGAATTGTCTGCCACTATCCAAAACTAAAAAACAAACCACAGAAGTCCTATAAAAAGAACATGTTATTACAAGTAAGTGTGGCTTTAAAGCTTCTTTCCAATATGGAAATACCTCAAGGATTGGGTCCTTTGGGGGGGAACTTTTAGGTTTGGATGTGCTATCCAATGAGCCATTCTCTTCAGCCTCTGACAACACAATGTCAGTTGGTTTAGAGTTTGCTTCAAGTGGCTTTTCATTCTTTGCCTCACCATCTAGTTGAACCACTTATAGCATCCATTTAACATCTAAATAATGAAGAGAAACAGGACATGGAAGAACACAGAAGGTGGTCAGCAAACTGACTTTCAGCAGCCATTGTCCAGGCCATGCTTGCTCCAGAGATAATATGGAGTCAAATTACATAATGTGATTTATCAATCATTTAAGCTGTCTGCTGTTTAGTGGTTAGTTGGTTTAATTGTTAAAAGGATTTAGCTTTTTTAAGTTTTGTGTTTAACTCCAACTCACATAATCTTCAGGAAAAATTGTTTACTCATTGAATGGCAGGAGTCCCCAAATTTTTTTGCCACTTTTTGCCACAGATGTTGGCATACTTGAAAATCAAATATCATGAGGATAACTGCGACAATAAGCATGGCCAACAACAAAATATCAATTTAACAGAAAGCAAGTTGATGAGAATGTTCCCTCCTACCCTCCCTAAGCCTTCCAGGCTATCTTTTTTTTTCCTGGAGAAGTGTGCACCTTTAAAAACAAAAAGTGAGCTGAAGCACTGAACTATTTCCAGACAATCTGTAGCAGCATCTTCCTCCCTCCCTCCCTTCCTTCCTTCCTCCCTTCCTTCCTTCCTTCCTTCCTCCCTTCCTTACTTCCTTTCTTCCTTCCCTCCCTCCCTCCCTCCCTCCCTCCCTCCCTCCCTCCCTCCCTTATTGAGCTCCTATCACTCTGCCTCAACTATGTTTGTTGAATCCACACGACTGGAGAAAGCCTGCAAGCCAGAGGGGCCATCACTCTTTCCTCACTATTTGTACACTTCCCCAGGAACACGCCAAAACATATAATGTCCTCTCTACTGATTAAATTTTGTTTTCCTTGAAACAAATATATGATAAACATGATAAAGCAAAGTTATAAAGAATTATGAACAACTTGCAAAGCATTATAAAGAACATTGCTGTCTTTATAGCTATGCAAAGCAAGCCCAATAAAAAAGTCTCATACATTTTGTTATTTAGTTAAGTTACAATACATCTAGACCAGTGGTTGTCAACTTTCCTAATGCCGCGCCCCATGCCCCCATTGCGATCCACCCCACCGCCGCGACCCCCGCAGCCGCCATTTGGGTTCTTTTACCCTTTGCGCATGCGCAAAGCGTTCTGTGCATGCGCAGAGGGTAAAAGAACCCAAATGGCAGAGTCCGGGCGAAGTCTCCCGACCCCTGTGAAAGGGTTGTTTGACCCCCAAAGGGGTCGCGACCCCCAGGTTGAGAATCGCTGATCTAGACAGATTTGGCACATCTCAATTAGTCAATAGTATGTATTAGATTTTGTCAATGTTTTAATGCATGCCTTATAGAAACAGCATTGTTGACATCCTGATTGGAAGAAAAACTAAAAATGTTTATCTATAGTCATTCTACTGCTAATCAAACAACACAACAAAGATTATTTATACCACACGCAATAATTGCATATACTGTATGTATGCATACTATATATTACGAGTTAAGAGTAAGCATTTCTTAGTTAGATAATGCATTCTATGCATTCCTGTTTGGAAGTTACTCGTGCAATCAGTAGCACTTACATCAGAGTCCCAAAATAGGTATATAGGGAAGGAAAGAAAAACAATAAAAATAATGAACAAGAAAGCATTTTCTAGCATATGTAGCCATATTCCTTGGCTCAGAAAGGTTTTTGAGCATAACAATGTTTCATTACCGGTAGTATTAAAATATTTAAACATTATTCAGTTTATTAATTTAGATATAGAAAATATATAGTGTGATAATTATCCTAAATAACTTTATAATTTTAAATAATATAAAATACCAAAGATTTATGAAGCAAATATTCAATGCAAGAATCATAGGGGCACAAAAAATATCACTTAAAAATAATTCTAAATTGTAAAACCACCATAAGTATTCTGTTGATATTAAATACAAACACATAGTTGAATTTGTCCTTATCAGACAACACAAACAGATGCTGAAATGTTAAAGCAAAAGAAGCCTTAAGATATCAATAGATTCATGTTTGCTTTCCTACACACAATGTTCCCATAATAAAATTCCCAAATATAAAGGTATAAAATACAGATGCAGTACAAACATAAAAGAGAATACGTTTGTTCCAAATTAACACTTTTCCCTTTTCAGTTGATTACAGAGCACAAGTTATCTTTAAAATAGGGATGAGGAATCTGTGGCCCTCCAAATGTTACTGAAAATATCCAAGAACCTAAAGTAGAATTAATACTTGTGGCAAGAGATACTAGGAACTATAATTCAACAACATTTTAAAGGCTGCAAATCCCCAATTTCTACCTCTAACACCCCACAGCTCATTTTTGGTCCTCAATCTCCCTATATGATAGGACCTGTTATTTGCATAGGGGATTAAGGATAAAAGTATCTCAAAGACTTACAACTCACTGCACTCCTTACAAAACCTGACCACTCCAAATCGAGCTGAATTTCTTCCAGGGGAGGTTAAAGAGCAAATAGAAAGCTACTGGCATTCTGATAAAGTCCTCTCCCCAATTGCATGTCCCTTACGATACTGGACTAAAATTATACATCCTGCCTATTTTACTGATAACAAATATGGAGCACAAGGCTCTTATTCCAAAGGAAAATAAATCCATGGCACAAACTTGAAGCAAAGACATTCAAAGGAGCAAACCAAACAGAACAACAAGAGATATAAGCAACTGAAATTTGAACCCCATGCAAAGCAGACTACTCCATGAAAATACCTAGCATAACCATTTTATAATAGGCATCATTTACATTGAATTATACAACAAATTATATTTATTATGAAAATAGAATAAGTGTATTATTTTGCAATTTTACATGTGTTATGTGTTACATATGTACCGGTGTGTGTGCATGTGTGCGCGCGCACACACACACACACACACACATACACAGAAGCAAGGTTTTATTTGTTAGAATTGGTGCAGCTCCCCACACAAGTTGGCTGGTGTTTTTCTCCAATGCATGTGGAGAAGGGACCAAATGGGAGATAGCCATATTAGTATATGACGAAGTATCAATATCAATATCAATGCCAATATTTTATGACCAGAGAGGTTTCATCTTTTTCCTCACTGAGTAATTCTTCTAATCTTGAATGTCAGCTAAAAAAACCACCTGCTGCCTAACAATAACTTTGGACATTCAGTTTTGCCCAGCGATTAAAAGGGGGTACTCTTCCTTCGTCAGAGTTTCCAGGAACCAATGGCATCCAGATCTGTTTATCTCATTTCCATCATATTCAGTTTGGGGCTGATATTATTCCCCCTATTATTTTCAACTGGAAAAGGTAAAAAAGGAGTCAACTCATTAAAGTGGTAGCTCCCTGGAAATAAAAAAGAGGCTTTGAGAAAGGGATTCACACCAGAGGTGAGTTCCTCCTGGCTTGGACTGGTTCTTTAGAACCGATAGCGGGAATTTCCCCCTGCTCACCGAACTGGGAGTGATGGCCGGCTAGCCAAGCCCACAAACTGGCTCTCTCGGTGGCACCATAGGCACCGCCATCTTGTTTTTTGCTTTGCGCATGCGCAGAAGCTGTTTTTTGCTTCTGCACATGCACAAAAGCCAAGTTTTCAGCACTGTGCATGTGTGTATGCGCCCACACAGCGTGGGAGGAAGCGAACTGGCAGTGAGGTAAGTTAGAACCCACCCCTGATTCATACAATCTTATTTTGGTTCCACTGGCTGTCCTAATTTAGCCTATTAGCTGGTCAAGATTTCCCCATTCCTGTCCAAAATCTTATTTCCTTAATATGAGTTCTTCAATATGCTGTTTTAGCAATGGCAGCAGCTGGCTAAGACTGTCTGAGCCGATAAACTAAGTGGGGTGACTTATTTCTTGCTTTTAGCAAAATTTCACTCATAGCAAACAATGAGTTCAAATTTACGGCTGCCACATTCATTTAATGACTACCACAAAAAATGTAAAAGTGGGTGGATCATGTGATGGATTTTACGAGCATTGCAAGTTGCGACTGTAATAGCCAGGCTCCCTTATGATCATAACTCAAGGACTATCGGTATCAAGAGACAGCCTAGTAAGTCAACTTGATTTAGGATTTCTTTGAAAAGCATGTTATCGAAGATTACATTTATTAACTAAATGTACTTTTTCTTATTCAGTGAGAATCACATCAAAGCAAATCCTAAATTTCAATTCTAAAGAACCTAACAGTGTTATTCAAAACTTGTGTGCAAAAGGAGCATTTCTCAGCCAGAATTGCAGGCTGGTAGTGTAGCTCACAGGTAGCTATCTAAACCACACCAACAACCATTTTTTAAGACTGAATTGTTAATATTAGGATACAATATTACAAATATTATAATTCAGATATAAATATAAACTGCAAGAATTAATGCTTATAAAAGACATACAGATTGCATAAAAATAATCCATACTCACCTTGCACAATTTGACAAACTGAACAACATGTATATTCTGAAAAAAGAGCCACACATTTAAAAATGCTTTTTTTCATTTGTGGAGTCTTTCGTTCTTTCTGAGCTTTGTTGTTTACTTGCAGACATTTCATTCTCCAATGGTTATATCATCAGTGCATGTGAGTATGGAATTTGCTGGTGGTAAAAATTCCCTTTCAGCAATGCAGACACTTGCTGGAAGGAATTGCCTATACAAATTCCCACAGATCATATGAATTTGCTCAAACTTTGGCAAATCAGGCACATTTTTTCTTCCATTTGATTTTTTACATCTTCTACATTACAGGCTCCCAAAACAAATTTCTAAACACCCTCTCAAATAAGCTGGAACATAATGTGCCACAGTCACCCTCCCTACCAACAATGCCCCAGCCATACAACTTTTAGTCAAACAATAAATGAGGCCCACCTGAAAAGGTGAACCAGGAAGAGAGATTGTTAATGTATTAGGGATTGGGATTAGTGCATAGCAATATTGGATGCTTATGCCAAGGCCCCAATGGATGACCTCCAGGAACCAACAATTGTGTGCCTTTCATAATAATAGGAGGGCAGCTGTTGAACAACAAATATCTATATATTCCTCTTCCCCTAGGGCCTAGGGTAGGGGTCTGCAACCTGCGGTTCCGGAGCCGCATGCGGCTCTTTAGGCCCTCTGCTGTGGCTCCTTGTCGGGTGATCCCATCACTGACTGGCACTGCCCCTCGCCCTCCCCTCTCAGTCACTCCTTGCCTAGCCTGAGAAGGTAAGGACATGAGAGGGAGATACACACACACACACACACACACACACACACACACACACACACAGAGGGGGGGAGAGAGAGGGGGGGAGGGGGGTCAAAGGGTTTTGTGGTTCCCGGTGTTTTTTAACAACCAGTTGTCTGCCCTAATGACCGGCTGGGTAGGCGTGGCTAGGGGGGTCATGTGACTGGGTGGGAGTGAGAGACATCGAGTTTTGTGGCTCCCAGTGTTTTCTTTTCTGTGGCAAATGGGTCCAAATAGCTCTTTGAGTGTTTAAGGTTGCAGACCCCTGGCCTGGGGGGGGGGGTGTAGTATGACAGCTGTGCCATAACAACAAAACAACAGGACACTGGGGGGGGGGAGTGTTTAAAACCCAATGTAGAGATTTCAGTGAGTTCTGGTGGTCTTGTCCCTGTGCAGACATTAAGGATTGTGCTTCCTCTTGTCATTTCTGTCAATTCTTGGTAAATGGGTTGGATTATTGAAGCAACTAGTGATTCTGTCACAGCCCTGGGACTATTTCTCCTAGATTTTATTACCAATCTTCCCCCAATGCAAAGATATATAAGCATACTGGTAGTAATGGATTTGTTTACCAAAGTGTGTCATTTTATGTCTTGAAAAGGATCTCCTAATGTCCCAGGAAATAGGTCGGCTTCTTTTGGATCACATGTCTGAAATTACGTGATTGAAGATTTGGTCAATCATGTAATTTCAGACAAAGGAAGTCCAAATTTCCAAATTTTGGAAGACCCTCTTGTACTTATTAAAAAAATTTTTTTTAAATTGAGGGATCCTTGGTGCTCTCTGAGCTTGATTGTTTTCTTGCAGACATTTCACTACCCAAACTAGGTAACATCATCAGTGCTACTTCATTTCTTTTTCTTGTATCACCTGGCCACTAACAGAGAATCTCAGATGGTTAATCAACTGTGACAAGATGTAATATTTCACATCAACAAGGCAACTGAACTGATCTTATAGCTCTTCCTTACAACAATGCAGCACACACCTCTATTGGTATGTCTTTGTTCCAAGCAACTTTCAGATTTCATTCTCAGGTCTTACCAACAATCAGGCACAAAAGCGCCATCCCTTATGTTTCACATTTTCTGCACAAGAGGCAAGCTGCCTAAAGCCTCTTAAAGAACAATTTGAACCAGTAAAGGGCACGTACAAAAAAGCAGCAGATGCATATAGACAAGAGAAGGCTAGAATTGCAGAAGGGGATTTGTCGTGCCTTTCAACTTATTTTTTTTAAATTCCAAAAGGCCTTCCAAGAAATTGGCTTAAAAAAATTGGCTTCTTCCCAGTGATTAAGGAAATAAACCCAGTTATACTCAAGTTGCAATTGCCAGCATCAATGAAAATTCACCCTGTACCATAACTCTTTATTGGTGAAAGAGGCTTCCCCCTGAATTCTGCATTCATAGGTAACACTCCCCTCTTATACTGGTAAATGGGGAGGAAAAATATAAATTGGAAGCAATTCTAGACACAGAGGAAAGTGGGTGGAATGCTCCTGGACTCAGAACTGCTGCAGATGGTAACCAAGACTAGAAGGCTTTTGCCCAAATACATAATATGCTCCAATTGCACTAATTCCTAGATCAGGAGACACTGCTCATTGTCACTCAGGTCTTAGTCACTTCCTAATTGCATTAGTGTATAAAGTACATAGATGCATTTTACATGGAGTTGTCCTTGAAGAGCATTTGGAAGTTTCAGCTTGTCTAGAATGCAGTGGCACTTGTAGTAATGGATGCTTCGTGATGTATTTACACAATACCTCTGCTTACATATGCAATTCAAATGTTAGTTGTTCTGTTTAAAACCTCTATGGCATGTGGCCAAATCTCATGTAAGCAGAACGGACCTGCTCCAGGTCCCATTGGTGAAGCAGTGTCAAGTGTTGGACCTAGGCGGCATCCGTTCTTTCTCATGGTACCTGTCATGTGGAACAGTCTCCACCCTGAGATACAGACAGCCCCTACTTTGCTGCCTTTCTAGAAGACTGTGAAGATCTGGTTAGCAATAGCAATAGCAATAGCACTCAGACTTATATACCACTTTACAGTGCTCTACAGCCCTCTCTAAGCAGTTTACAGAGTCAGCATATTGCCCCCAACAATCTGGGTCCTCATTTTACCCACCTCAGAAGGATGGAAGGCTGAGTCAACCTTGAGCCTGGTGAGATTTGAACTGCCAAATTGAGGCAGCCGGTAGGCAGCAGACATAGCTTGCAGTACTGCACTCTAATCACTGCAACACCGTGGCTCATTGCTAGTTTTTATCTCTGTTTGCCACCTAGAGATCCTTTAATAGAAGGGCTGGGCAGCTCTATAAATTTGTTTAATAAATCAATAAAATATATACATAACAATCTTTTTCTTTTGTTCATTAATTTATGCTTTTTACATTTTACACTCCATCTTTTAATTTGAAACCATAGTAACTTTTGCTGGATCATTCATAATTACCTTTATATAGTGTATGCAAAAAGTGTTCTCGTCTAGCACTTTTATGAAAGAAAATAAAAATTAGCTTTATTTAGGAAATAATAAGTTACTTGAGTCTATCAACAGCTAAGAGCCTGTGGAGTGATCTCTTCTAGCCTGAACTATCAGAAAGAAAAGAACTGAATTGAGAGAGAAACTGACAGTCTCAGGAATATCCAACAGATGACATGCTATATAGAAATATATGAAGTATGTTTTGTCTTTTACACAAGGAAGAGAGAGAAAAGTGCAGAAATATCGTATGCTAAATATTTTGGAACTACTTCTTTAACTACTTCTTCTGCTGAGTGTGCAAACAGAAGTGGAGGGGGACTTAGGTCCATTCCCAGGTGTAGTATGAATGGTATGCATGGTCTGTCGGGAGAGGGGGGGTCCAGTAGGGGAGGGGAGTGGATCTCTGATGGGATGGGGGATGGGAGGATTACGGTCATAACAGGGAGAGGTAGGTATGGCGGGAGCAGAGGGGTAGGCCGCTCTCGGGGAACGAGAACTCGCTGTCTCCAAGCGATTTCTTGTTCTGGCCCCTCTGGTTTGGTTCCATCTTGCTCAACCCGAGGGCCTGGTAACCAGGGATGTCAGGGCCCTGGGCTCAAGCTGCTGCTGTTGAACGCCAGGTCAATTACTAACAAGGCCCCCCTTGTACGGGAGTTAATCCTGGAAGAGGGGGCGGACCTGGCATGTATTACTGAGACCTGGCTAGGCCAGGAGGGGGGGGTTCCCCTCTCCGAGATGTGCCCGGACGGGTTCTCAGTTCAGCATCAGCCGCGACCCCAGGGAAGGGGTGGAGGAGTGGCGATTATAGCTCGCCAGAACCTTAATCCTCGAAGGAGCCCTGCCCCGGAGATTGTTGGGTGTGAGACGCTCCTTCTGAAGTTGGACTTAGGGGTCCAGGTGGGCCTTTTGCTAGCGTACCTGCCTCCTAGCTACGTTACAAAGGCCCTGCCTGTTCTGCTCGAGGCGGTAGCAGGGCTGGCGATTGAGTTCCCCAGGTTGATGGTGCTGGGGGACTTTAATTTGCCATCGCCCGGTGAAACCTCGGAGGCAGTCCAGGAGTTCATGGCTTCCATGACAACCATGGACCTGACCCAAGTAGTTCAGGGTCCGACTCATGAGGGAGGTCACACGCTTGACCTTGTGTTTCTTCGGGGCAGTGGAGAGATGATCTGAGGCTGAGGGGTTTAGTCACAGTACCCTTGTCGTGGTCAGATCATTTCCTTCTGAGGTTGGATTTCATGGCACCACTCCTCCACCGCAAGGAGGCGGGGCCGACTAAGTGGTTCCGCCCCAGGCGCCTAATGGAATCTGAAGGATTTCAGAGGGAACTTGGGGAAATACCTGACTCCCTGGTACACGATTCATCTGAGGCTCTAGTGGCTGCCTGGAATCGGGCGGCAACGGGGGCCTTAGATCGGATTGCGCCTTTGCGGCCTCTCCGTGGCAGCGGATCCCGGAGGGCTCCTTGGTTTACTGAGGAGCTCCGGGAGATGAAGCGCCTAAAGAGACGCCTAGAGCGACGATGGAGAGCCAGTAAAGCTGAGTCTGACCGGACACTTTTAAGAACTTGCATTAAGTCTTACTTAGTGGCGATAAGGGCGGCAAAATGCTCGCATTTTTCCGCTCTTATTGCGTCCGCCGACTCCCGCCCAGCCGCCCTGTTTAGGGTGACTCGCTCCCTCCTAGCCAAGGGAGGAGTTGAAGATCCCTTGCAGGGCAGAGCTGAGGAATTTTCTCAGTTTCTGGCGGATAAAGTCGTTCAGATTCGGACAGACCTGGACTCCATTTGGACAGGGCAAGCCGAGATGACAGGGGCGAGTCTTAGTCCTGTTATATGGGATGAGTTTGAGCCTGTCACTCCTGAGGATGTGGACAAGGCCATAGGAGCGATGAGCACCTCCACCTGTTTATTGGACCCGTGCCCCTCCTGGCTGGTCTCAGCCAGCAGGGAGGTGTCACGCGGCTGGCTCCAGGCGGTTGTGATCGCTTCTTTGAGAGAGGGATCCATCCCACAGCCTTTAAAAGCTGCGGTGGTGAGGCCCCTCCTCAAGAAGCCTTCCCTGGACCCAGCGGATTTAAAAAACTTCCGTCCAGTCTCCAACTTACCCTTTTTGGGTAAAGTTGTTGAGAAGGTGGTGTCACTCCAACTCCTGCGGCTTTTGGAGGATACTGATTATCTGGATTCCTTTCAATCGGGTTTCAGGCGCGGCTACAGTACGGAGACTGCTTTGGTCGCGCTGATGGATGATCTCTGGCGTGCCCGGGATGGGGGTTATTCCTCCATCCTGGTGTTACTTGACCTCTCAGCGGCTTTCGATACCATTGACCATGGTATCCTTCTGCGTCGTCTTGGGGAGGTGGGAGTGGGAGGCACTGTTTTACGGTGGTTCTCCTCCTACCTCTCTGACAGGACGCAGTCGGTGTTGACAGGAGGACAGAGGTCGGCCCCTAGGCCCCTGGTTTGCGGGGTGCCACAGGGCTCGGTCCTCTCGCCCATCCTGTTTAACATTTACATGAAACCGCTGGGTGAGATCATCCGACGACATGGGGTGAGGTATCAGCAGTATGCTGATGATACCCAGTTGTACATCTCCACCCCGTGTCAATTCAGTGAAGCAGTTGATGTAATGTGCCGCTGCCTGGACGATGTGAGGGTCTGGATGGGAGTGAACAGACTCAGGCTCAACCCAGACAAGACTGAGTGGCTCTGGATATTGCCTCCCAAGGACTATGTCGACTGTCCCTCCTTGGTTCTTGGGGGAGAAAAATTGGCTCCCTCAGAACAGGTTCGCAATTTGGGTGTCCTCCTAGACCCACAGCTAAAATTGGATCAACATCTTTCAGCTGTGGCTAGGGGGACCTTTGCACAGATCCGTCTTGTGCACCAATTGCGACCTTACTTGGAGAGGGAGGCCTTGCTCACAGTCACTCATGCCCTTGTCACCTCACGGCTAGACTACTGTAACGCGCTCTACATGGGGCTACCCTCGAAGAGCATCCGGAGACTCCAGTTGGTACAGAATGCAGCTGCGCGAGCTGTAGTGGGTGTACCAAGATACACCCACGTAACACCTCTCCTTCGCCAGCTGCATTGGCTACCAATTAGTCTCCGGTTGCAATTTAAGGTGTTGGTCGTTACCTTTAAAGCCCTACATGGCTCAGGGCCAGGTTACCTGCGGGACCGCATCCTACCACATACCTCCCTAAGACCGGTTAGGTCCCACAGAGAGGGCCTCCTCCGGGTCCCGTCGGCCAAACAATGCCGACTGGCGGGGCCACGGGGGAGGGCCTTCTCTGTGGGAGCCCCGTCCCTCTGGAACCAACTTCCACCAGAGATTCGGACTATCCCCACCCTTCTGGCCTTCCGTAAAGCCTTAAAAACATGGCTCTTCCGGCAGATGGGGTGAATAGGATAATCAAATTCCCCCTGAATGTTGTGTTTATAATGTTTTCTTTTTAACTATATTTTTACTTAAATTATGATTATTGTTTTTAAATGTACGCTTCTTACTCATGCTGTACGCCGCCCTGAGTCCCACGGGATTGGGCGGCATATAAGAGCGTCTAATAAATAAATAAATAAATAAATAAACAATCAATAGGTTAAAGGGTAAAGAAACCTAGTCCATGCAAAGTTGAATTCCAGCAGCATTAACATATAATGTGACATTTTCATGCAGTTTTGTTTAATGTAAGTAACATCTCTGCTCCACCTTTTTCCAAAGAAAGAAGAATTAATCTTATTACCATATTATCCTGGGAGGGTGTAATGCAGTTATGCAAAAGATGCTGCACAGGTCAGGAAAGGCATGTGTTATGGTGCTGTACAGGTCAGGAAGGGTGCTTGGGAGTGTGCAAGAGCTGCCCTACAGATCAGAAACGTGTAAGGGGTTGTAACATACTGGAGGTCAGATAGGGTGAGCAGACATTGTTCATTGGCACGATGCAAGCGCAGAGGGTCTGGAGAGATAGCATGAATGGGAGAGACTTAACTGAGCAACTTGAAATCTTCCCTACTAACTTCCCTCTTGCTGATGCTCCCTGCAAACCTGAAGCATGGGCAATCATGATTAAGTTTGTGCTTCCTGCCAGCTTCCCTATTGATTTGTGGGAAGCTATCAGGGTGCATTGGAAATGACAATCATATCACCATGGCTGATCACAGCAGCATGGTACTGTTGAATCTGCAGCAGCATAGCAGTGGCTCTAAAGTGGCCAAATTTCATTCTGCAGGAGCAATGGGTCCCGACATTGTGTTTGAGATACCTTGCTTCAAAAATTGCTGCCTTGTAACTCACAATTTTGCCCAATTGAAGGTTACAAAATCATTCTAAAAATGTCCTTTTAAAGTATGTTTGAAATTGAAACTATATGGGCTTTGGGGGAGTACAAAATTCAATGTTATTGTGTCATCTTGTGTTCATTTTTAATAATTGATGATAGGAGGAAATGTTACCAATTAAGTCTGCAGGCAACTCCTACTAACCTGAACGTCCAATACTGTCTGATGCAATTTTGGAAGTTTTCGGCTGACTCTGCTTGCTACTTGCCCGTGCAGAAACTGATGGGGCATGAGAAAGTGGAATTGCAGTGCTGCTGGTCTCTCCTCTAATTGTAGTAAGATCTTGCATGCTAAAACTCCGGAGCCTCTCTGACAGCGCTCCTTGACCCTGTGAAAATCAATAGTGACACATAATAACTTTTTGATTCAGAATAATAGGTATTGGGGGGGGGGAGAAAGCACATTTTGAAAATCCATTATTTTGAGTGACAAATTAGACATACTTCATCTCTCCTTCAATAAAATGGTTTATTTTTTTAATTGTCATGTTTTTATGCATATTAGTATGTATAGACATTTTATTCATCCTCATACATAAAATTATTTCTAAAATCCCTTTTGAGAGGCAACTTGTATTGTAAAATTTTGAGAAATTTATAAATGTGAAAGAATACTCCCAGTAGAACTATTTTCTTGCAAGATAAAAAGCATTCTCTCCCAAAGTTTCAACTCCTCTATTTTGTAGCCACCAAGACTCTATTTTTTTGAGCAATAATGGCATTTCTGGGATTCATCTTTCCTTGCTAGCATTCTTGAGGACATTATAAGCAGGCTGCATTCTTACTCCTTCTGATATATTATCACCCATAAACTAGTTGGGGAAGGAATTAAAAAAAGCTCATTAGATCATGGGTTCATTTTGTTTGGAACCTTCTATTTCGCATTGATTGGTGATTTCAAACAGGAAACTTTCTCAACCCCTCTGGAGATGCTGGGACTGATGCAGTAGTGGGTTCTAAAACCCTTTACTACCTGCTCGTGCGCACGTGCGACACTTCTGCATGGACAGAAGCATCCTGAGCAGGTGGGCGGAGCGTCCCAGGCGGGTGGGCAGAGCATCCCACCGCCAGCGCTACCGGTTCTAAGAACCGGTCCGAACCAGGAGCAACCCACTGCTGGACTGAGGTACAAATAGTGTGCTCCACTACTGAATAATTGCTTTTTCACACTTACCGGTAAATGGAAGTAGAATTGTGGCTGCATTTAGTATAGTGGGTTAATCTTTGTTTCAGCCTGTCTTAATGCACACCAGAATGTCCATTTCCAAACCAATATTCTTTTTTTTTTAAATAGTTTTTATTAAGTTATTTACATTTAAAAACAAACAAACATACAGAACAAAAAAAAAGAACATTATACAATATAAACATTTACAAAACATAAAAAACGCATACAGCTATAGAGCTATTAATTTCTATAATTTGTTCTACGGCAAGCATATGTCAGCGATATATTTTTATGTATTTTCCAACTTTTATCTTGTCTTTTATATGATAAACCTCATAAATCAATCGTGTTAATAGTAATATTAACAATAGTATTAATAATAGTACAACGATAGTGATATTGATGATAGTATTGATAATAATGATAATAGTTCATAAGAAATAAGGCACTTTCAAATTTGTAAAATCATAGTATACATATATACCATTACAATATAACTATTTTCTCTATCAATTCCTTATTCCAATCTCTATGTGTCTTATTTAACTTATATTTACATTTATTACATTGATGATATTTGTTTTCGTTTTTCGTACCATTTGTAAAATAAATTCCAAATTTCATAATAGTCGGAGTCTTCCTTTCCTTTCAATTCCATAGTTAACTTATCCGCTTCGGCACAATCCAAAATTTTTCTGATTACACTGCTTTCCTCGGGAATATCATTTAATTTCCAATTTTGTGCTATCGTTATTCTTGCCGCTGTTAGTATATGTAAAATGATATAGTAGTGTTTTTTTTCCATTTTTTGGTTGATGATTCCCAATAAGAAGATTTCCGGTTTAATATCTAAGTCTTGTTGTGTGATTTCTGTTAACCAGTTTTTGATTTTATTCCAGAAGAGTTTGATTTTTGGACAGGTCCACCACATATGATAATAAGATCCAGTTTTACACTGACATCTCCAACAATTTGGTGGTAGATTTTTATACATTCTTGCCAATCTCGCTGGAGGGAGGTGCCATCTATAGAATAGTTTATAATAATTTTCTTTGTATGAGACTGATTTTGTGATTTTGTAGTTCTGATTCCATATTTTTTCCCATTGATTAATTGGTATTTCATGTCCAAAATTTTTCGTCCAGCTTATCATATTTCCCTTTATTATATCTTTCTGTGTTTTGTTTTTTAGAAGAAATTTATATATTTTAGTTATTGCTTTTTGTTTCTGGTCTAATAAGATTTTATCTAATTCTGATTTAGTTTTTTGTATTCCATATTTTCTCTTGTCGTTTTCTAATCTGTTCTTAATTTGAAAGTATGGCCACCAGTCAATCTTAATTCCTCCCTGTTCTAATTTTGATATAGATTTTAAGGCTCCTCCTTCTTCCAGTATTTCTTCGTATGTAACCATTTTTTCCAGGTTTGTTGTGTTTGGGTAAGTAATGGCTTCCATGCCAGAGAACCAGGGTGGTATCTTAGTATAATATTGTTTTTTGATTCTAAGCCAGATTCCTAATAGGGAGTCTCTGATTTTATGTCTTTTAAAATATGAGTGTGTTTTATGTTTATCATCCCAGAGGAATCCATGCCACCCTACATGTAAGTCATAACCTTCTAATACCAGTAAGCGTCTATTTTTGATTTGTATCCATTCCTTTATCCATGTTAAAGCAGATGCTTGATAATATAATTCAAAGTCTGGCAGTCCGAACCCTCCCTGATTTCTATTTTGTTGTAAATATTTTAATTTGATTCTTGGTTTTTTCCCGGCCCATATAAATTTGGTTAGTATTTTATTTAATTTTTCAAAATATTTTTTCTCTAATTTGATTGGTATAGTCTGAAATAAGTATAAAATTTGAGGTAGTATTGACATTTTAATCGCTGCAATTCTGCCTATTAGAGATATTTGTAATTTGTTCCAGTTATCTAGTTTCTTTTCAATTTGTTTTAAAATTCCCATATAGTTTTCTTCTTTTATTGTTGTGCATTTCGCTGACAGGTTGATTCCTAAATATTTTATTTTCTTTACAATTTGTATTTCTAATTTCCTTTCTAATTCCTTATTTTGTGTATCTGTCAGATTTTTGGTTATTATTTTAGTTTTTTGTTTGTTAATTTTTAGACCTGCTACTTTCCCAAATTCATTAATTTCTTTTAGTAAAATTGATCCTACCTCTAGAGGTTCTTCTATATTGAAAACCATGTCATCTGCGAATGCCTGCAATTTATATTCCTGTTCTTTTATCTTATCTTATCTTAATTATGCCTCTGTAAATTCTGTAGAAGCATTTTTCTACATAAGATTGAAGCATTAAAAATTTAATATTGTTATTCCTCCTTAGACCGATTTAAATGTGTTTATCTTACATTCTTGAGGTTCACAGTATTTGCTGTCCTTCAAGCATCCACTCAAAGAAGATTTGGTTACTACTATCATTCTTCCCCCATTAAAAAATTGGAGTTAGTTGGGGATTTTAACTACAGGAACATATTATCCACAATTGACATTTCTCAAGTAGTGTCATAAATACAATATACATAATTTTATTTTCATATAAAGATCACTGTTTAATTTTCTCAAGTGGTCATGATCTGAAAATACATATTATAGTGTGTCTTTCAGCAATAATTTAACATCTTTTGCTGTAGAATGGAGATGTAGAAACAATGGTTTTTTCATATTGCGTATAAATGATTCTAGATAATCTATGGTGTTTCAGAGACTACCGTAATTCTTGAATACAATTTTATTTAAAAGGGGGGGCATGCAAAAATTCCTTAAAAATACAGAGTTATTCAAGACATTGGCAGAATTTGAAAACAACCTATAATAAAACAACAAATATAAAAAATTACAGATTTTTTGTATGTTCTAAAAATAGAAAAAAATGAACTTGGGATTTATGGGTTTAATGATAAGACATGATAGAAGATGGAAAGAAGGAACCAATAATGTATCCTTAGAGAGAAATGAGAAAATATAAACAATATAAAAAATCATTGTTATAAAGATCAGAAACCATTCTCAGATATTTTTCCTTCTCCCTTTTTTCTCTCATTTTATTTCTCTTATTTAACTTTTTTCTATAACTTTCTTTTTTATTTAAATTTGTAATGCTTTATTTGCAAAGAACTTATTTAATAATTTAAAAAAATACAATACTCTCGAGCAGATAGCAATAACACTTAGACTTATATACCACTTCATAGCACTTTACAGCCCTCTCTAAGCGGTTTACAGAGTCAGCATATTTCCCCCAACAATCTGAATCCTCATTTTACCGACCTCAGAAGGATGGAAGACTGAGTCAACCTTGAACAAAACTCCTGGAGTGAGCAATGAGTTAACCTGCAATACTGTATTCTAACCACTGAGCCACCACAGCTCATCACAACATGCTATTGATCTGGTAGTAATAAAGAAGTAACTGATGTAAACAGGTGTCAATTCATAAAACACACACAATGACTGAGCTTCAATAAAGACAATAATAATCAAAGATAATACATCTGATTTAAACATAACGTATTTCTAGATAACTGATTTTTCCCCAAGGATTCCCCCCCCCACAATAGATTTCTCTCTGACTCAGTTATCCCTGGACTTCAGTCCCTGAGAATTCCAGTCAGTTAAATTCGGAGGTTGCTTGGGACATGGCAGATATGCTGGTCTTTTTCATAGCCTCCATTCCCAATCTCTGCTTTAGTTTTCAAAACAACAAACCATTTTTCTCTAGCAGAAAGGGAGGAGTTTAAGTAATCTGATTTTTCAGGTAAGCCAAAGCATGCTACTATCTCTTTTACAAGTCTAGATTCATTGTCTGTGATGAATTAATGTGGATCGAAACAAATGTGTTTGCTGTCAGTGGAGCTGACTGATTCATTCACCACATGTATCTCTTTTAAAAGATTATGGGGTTAGCTAAATACTGCTCTGTCTGCTAGGATGCTCATGCTAAAAACTGATCCTTAACACAACATACAGACAGTTCTTAAACTTATGACCATAATGGAACCTGCCCATTACAGTTGTAAATCATTAAGGTTATAAAGTGGGTCACCAATATGACCAATGTTATGACTTTTTTTGCAATGGTTGTTAAGGCACTGCTGCTGTCATAAAGCAACTACTGTGGTCATAAAGCAACCATTTTCACTATAGGGCATTTTTGCTGAAAATTTGAAGACACTGCCATCAGTCATGAATGCAGCCAGCCGTTGAGCATTCGACATGTGGTCACGTCAGGGGTGGGTCCCAAAAATTTTACTGCCACTCTGTGGGCATGTTTTAATTTTGTGGGTGTAGCTTAATTTTGTGGGAGTGGCTTGATGGTCATGTGACCAGGTGGGAGTGGCTTGATGGTCATGTGATTGGGTGGGAGGGGTTTGGCAGTCATGTGACTGGGTGAGACTGACTTTGCGGTCATGTGACTGGGTGGGGGTGGCTTGGTGATCATGTGACTGGGTGGGAATGTGACTGGGTGGGCATGGCCAACTTGATGTCACTCATGTCAAGGGTTAGGGTTAGAGTGCCTGGCCTCTCCTGGCCTCAAAGGCCTCAACGAGATACAATTTCTCTATCTATTTACTACTACTGAACATCCAAAATATACTATTTAATCCTATGTATATATGCCATATGTGTACATACATATTACACATAGGCACACAAAAATATACATTATCTACTATATATACTGTATATGTACACACACACACACACACACACACACACCTCTTCTAAAACTATACACATTCAACCTCACTTACTGCATTTGGAAAAACACACTCAGAATCCACTTTCTGCGACATATCAGACTATCTCTGAAGCTCCGTGAAAGAGGGTTTGAAAGGCAAACATTCCAGTGACAAGGAAGTGAAAACTGCAGTGAAGAAGTGGCTCAAAGAACAGTCAACAAAATTTTACGAGGCAGGGATACATGTTCTCATTCAAAAGTGGAACATTGCTCTTGAGAGAAATGGTGACTATGTTGAGAAGTAGGGATGTGATCCACAGAGGACCAGCTTCATTTTGATGTATGCTACATGTTCCTGTGTTGGTAATTATACCTGTCCTAAAGAAAATGGAATTACTTTTTGACTCACCCTCGTACCTTTTTGGGGGAATCCATCATAACTTCAAATAGTTGCTAAGCAACCAGTTATAAGTCAGGGACTACCTGAATGTAGAACATGCAATTAGTTTAGCATATATGGATATGTCTGTGTGAAATATCTATTCATCAATGGTAATTTCTATGCTACTGTAGTCCAAAATAATTCTGTTGGCAATGCCTTTATTTTTTTAGATTCACTTCTTGCATTGCTCTATAATCATTGATCCCTTGAAATAATTATCTGAACACATCTGTCATTCTACCGGTATCTTAAAGCCATATTTCTGCAGGATAAGACTCCAGGACACTAAATTATTGTGATGGGATTCTCGGAGCTATTCATTCAGTTGTGTGTTCAAATCGACATTTCTACAGAGAACAATGTAATTTCTCATAGATGCATACCACAGCAGAGCCCACTTTCTCTGAGGGAGAGGAATGGGATTGTCTCATCAACAATTTCTTAGGAACACCATTGGATGAAGAGTTTGGTGTTAACAATACTTCAATGCCCCTTTTTGAAGATCTGTGATTAACGTGAACAGCTTTTCAAAGTCTAAAGCTTGTAAGACAATACTACAACTAAGAATTGCTTTCAGCTGCTAAAACTCACCCTGGCAGATTTGTTTGTTTGTTTGTTTGTTTGTTTGTTTGTTTGTTTGTTTATTTATTTAATTATTTAATTATTTAATTATTTAATTATTTAATTATTTAATTATTTAATTATTTAATTATGTCAAGTATGTGTTGGTAATATACATAGATAAAACATTGTTTATATACATAAGATGGGTACTGATAAGCGGGAACATTAGGACAGGGACGGTAGGCACGCTGGTGCACTTATGCACGCCCCTTACTGAGCTCTTAGGAATCGGGTGAGGTCAACAGTGGACAGTCTAAGGGTAAAGTTTTGGGGGTTTGGTGACGAAACCAGAGTCAGGTAGTGAGTTCCAGGCATTTACCACTCTGTTGCTAAAGTTCCCAGTTTACACCTGCACATCTGTTTCTTTCTTCATTAAATTTGACAAAAAAGCTATATTTTGGCTGTATTTGGAACAATTTCAGGAAGTAATTGGCTGGTGCCAAGAACAACTGCACACATTTTTTATTAGTTGAAAGGTAAGTGTTGATGACATATTCTCATTGGCCATCTAGTATCTGAGGTAGACTAAATTATTCAAGCCAATTGAATAGGGATTCCAGCCTTCCTGATGGATTGAAATACCACCTCAGATATTACAGATGCTGCTCCCAGGTGGTCACATTTTTTTCTTTAGCCCACCTGACAGGGAATTCCCTTCCAGTGATTGATGCTCCCAATATCCATGGCGCCTCATTTCTTGTCCTTATGTAATGTTTTTATGATAGCATGTAGCTTCCATATCAATCCACCCAGTTAATTCCCTTTTTCAAAACTAGCTTTTAAACCCTTGTCTAGTGGGTGCAAAAATCCAAATGACCACTTGGTGTTAACCAAATATAGAAAAGCCCTAATTAAATAACTGTTATGTTGAATAGTCAATCAGTGGATCTATTGTTTCATGACTTTAAAAAAATTCTATAGCTAATGGTAAGGACAAGAAAAAAGATTAAAAAATATATAGTTCGTGGAGTAACAAAGCAGTGTGCTTGCTAATTAAAGGAGAATTTTATTTTCTTATTTATTTGACTGATCCCAGGGAGATCAAGACAGCATCCAGAACATGTCATAGACTGCTGATATGATACTGGATGCAAGTAATGTTTCAGTTAAGTGAACCACAATCACAGCCTTAGAATGATGCCCTTAAAACTATATAAATAACATATATCTATTTTTACATGATACAGAGTAAGGCATGTGGCGGAGGCAGCAAGTTTTAGGACAGCGTAATTTTGCCAGCTCCAAAAAGGGAAGGGAACATGGCAGCTCCATGGGTGTGGCCAAAGATAATATCTGCAATTATTCAACAATGAACAGAAATGGACCAATAATGTTGATTAAAAATGTAAGCAATGAGCAATTAGCTTTGGTGAAAAGTCTTACAAATGATTAATTTTGGACTACAGGTAGTCCTTGATTTTTGACCACAATTGAGTTCTGAATTTTGGTCATAGGTCACTGCAGTCATAAGTCGAAACATTAGGCTCCATTTTATAGCTGTTTTTACATCAATTGTTAAGCAAATCATGTGGCCAAATCCAGCTAATCCAATGGGCATTTCTTGCCAGAAAATGGCAAATAAGTCACAAAACACAATTCTGGAATGCTGCAACTGATCATAAATGTGAGGCAGTTACCAAGCAACTGAAATCCAATCAAATGACTATGTGGTAGTGGTATAGCAGTTATAAATTTGAGGATGGAACCTAAGCCACTTTTTTTGAGTCTGTTGTATCCTAGGCAACCAGTTCTAAGTTGAGGATTACCTACAGCTGAAACTTTTGAACTGTCTCCTATCATAGTAGCTGCTGATATAATGCACTCCAGCCACTCAATAGGTTACCAATAGAGGGATAACCCTGGCCTGCTAAATATTTCAGTCTCAAAATTATCCTTTGCTCTTGTTTATTTTTATATCTTGAAACAAAGATGTACTGTATGTATTTTTTGCATCTTGTGTTTCTTATTCATTATAATATCTGTATCAATTAACTACGGAACAAAATACATGCAAATACACAAAAACATTATGGACGAAATTAGTAAATGCTATCATCACTGTGATTTTTAATAAGAAAACAAAATGATGCCAGATATTACATGAAATTCTTAGGAGCCTACGTTTATCTGGATATCATCACGGTTGAATGCACTAGGACTTGCATTTCAGTAAACATGCATAGATTTAAATTGTTAAATATTACTTGGGAAAAATATTACTTAAATGAAAAATATTTTCATTTAAACCAAACACCAAACTATTAGTATTATATAAGAAATAACTTTCAAGAAAATATATTTTTCTTTGGTATATAAAACTAAAAGTACATATTACATGAAATCAACTTTTCTACAAGTATTTCATTAAATAAACACTTGAAGTATCTCAAAAGTCTATAAATTTCTTGATATATTTTGGATTTTTTTGTCTTCATTTTTATATATTTTTTAATTAATGCCTCCTTTTTAGACAATAAAAAGATGGCTATATCAAAAGGTTTTTAAAACCTCTTTAAAGTGAACATATTTTAGAAGCTGTACTTTTAGATTTTTATTTAAAATAGTAATACGAAGGATACTTATAAATAAAAATACCAACAATATGTAAAATCTAAAAGCTAAAAGCTTAATAACTGAGTTCACAGATTAAGCTTTATTTTTTGATTTTAGTCAAAACAATTGTATTCAAATAACACTAAGATCAAACAATAAAGCTTAATCAAAAGCTTAAAGCTTGATCTGTGAATTCAATTATTCACAGATTATTATAATACCTGGTTTATAGGCTACTGAAAATTCACAGCATATATATGCCCCCCCCCCCCAAACCTCTTTGAAGTTCTTAAAGATTGTACTACTAATGCTTAGAGCTGAATAGTAATTTTTGGTGATGTGATTTTCCTCCCTTTTTATAAATAATATAGAAATAAATGCTTTTAATTTCTTCTATACCTAATGGACATATTTTGCTTTGAGCACTTCCCCAAAACATTAAAACACTCCCCCAGATGTGTTGAACAATGCAAATCTGTTTGTTGCCTTGGTGATGTCATCATATCATGTCACTGCTTGAGATTCTCAAAAACTATAGTTCTGACTACGAAAAGGTCGCCCACATTGGTTTAATGCATTGTTCAAGTCTAAACAGTTATTTCTTCAGAAAACTATGGTTAAATAAATTATAGCTTAGTGCAATGTGTAAACCAGGTCAAAAATAAACGATCTAGCTTAAGTTTATACATTTTTTATCACAGTCTTTACATAGAAGAGTCTTTAGAGATGTAGCTAAAATATTGTTTCAGGTTATTTTTCCCCCCAGTAGGAATTGATCACTAAGTTAAGTGGGCTGTATAGCACAAGGCAAAACATATTTTAGAGTGAATGGAGGCACATATATAACAACTTTCTACAACTTCATAAACCAGATGTAAATTTTCTTGGGAGTGCACAGCAGCTGCAGAAGGGGACATGATCCAGGAGAAAAAAATATAACTGCTTTAAAGAATTACAGATATGCTGTATTTGCACCTGCATGTGCTTCAGAGCATCTTACCTGAAGCTCTGCACAAGCCCTGTGTGTTAAAAATCTACAGAAGTGAAAGCATGTAGCCACTGAATGACTAAAGTAGTAAACTACTCCTATGTTAAATGGCACCCCTGCAATTTTTGTTATTACTGATAAAGTCATAGTTTAAAGCTGAATGGATCAAACAAAATCAGAATAACAATGTTCCACATTTTACTCTTGATAGTGCTTGTTTTAGTAAAAAACAACATTGGCAAGCATGCTGGTTTTGCTTGATAATATGTAGATTAGTTTAGAAGTTAATAGAAACCTTCACAAGGTTACCTGCCCTTCTTTCAGATCCAAATGCAAGAGAAAATGAAGGAGCTGGGTGATCTAGCAGGTAAAAAAAAATCCCACTGTGGCAACATATAAAACAAACATTAAGATTGTTCTACAAGTATGAAATCAGTTGTTGCTGAAAAGCTGTATATACCATATATTGTACCACTTATTCAAGGCCTTGCTGTTGTCATTGCAGAGTGCTATGTGTACATGTTGAGTATTGACCTCCACTCTAGGATTTCTGTAGAATAATTAACAGCTAATTTCTTTATATCATGGGTGTCAAACTCGCCATGTCATGTTGCTGTCACATGATGTTTTTCCCATTCACGGAGCTGGGCGTGGCCTGCGCGTGATGCATATGGCCCGCAGGCCGCCAGTTTGACATCCCTACTCTATATGAAGAGGAACTATGTAATACAATGTATTGCAGATTCCACCACTTCTAAAGGCCACTCAAACACTAAATGGTATACAGTTTAGATGTGAAATAGTCTTATCTTCATAATAATAGGAAAACAAAAAGAGCTTAAACAACATCCTAAAGAGTAACTTAGTTTTATATTTCATATAAATCTTATTTATCCTCTAATTCCAATTAATACTTTTCTTATATCTATTTATACAATTAACTTAATTAGGCAATTAAACCTCCTCTCCCTTTGAAAGCATAGTCTAGCAAATATATTCATTTTGTCCAATATTTAATGATCTGGATCATCTGATATTTTATTGTTACAAGTTATTAAATCAATGCAGTAAATCAACTGAAATAAAAATAATAATATTGTTTTACTTGATTTTTTAATTTATCCTTGATTTTTGACCATTCATTCAGCAACTGACTGAATGGCTTTGGGTGCATGGAGCCTCAAGGATGTGAGATTTTGTCATCCTTAGTTCAGAAGGAGTTGCACTACCCTATTCAAACCCATTTCACATCTTAGGAGTTCTCCTGGATTCATGTCTGAGCATCACTAGGACAATTTTAGACAGCTCCAGTTTGCTCATCAGTGGTGACATTTACTGGATCATGACTCCCTGTGCTCAGTCACTCAAGCCCTAGTTATCTCTCATCTGGATTACTGCAGTGCATTCTATATGGGGATACCATTTAAATCCATTTGGAAGCTTCAGCTGGTGCAGAATGTGGCAGTGAGAGCAGTCTTTGAGGCCCCTAGGATGGCCCATATTATATCTCTGCTCCGCAAACTTCACTGGCTACTACCTAGTGCAGTTCAAAGTGTTGGTTATGACCTTTAAAACCCTTAACGTCATAGGTCCAGGCTACCTGATGTACCATCTTGTTGTCCCACTAGCACAAGCCTATCCTACTCATTGCTGGCAGAAAGGGCCTACTGTGGATCCTGTTGGTCAAATAACCCCGACTATCAGGATTCAGAAGAAGAGCCTTTTCTGCTGCAGCACCCATCCTTTGTAACATCTTACTCTTCGGGGTAAGATCTGCTCCAACCCTCCTATTCTTCTGCAAGAGCCTGAAGACCTGGCTCTCCTGATTGGGCTGGGTTCCACACTGGAGGTGGCTGCTGGATTGATGGCTGATTCCAACTCTCATCCCTTTCTCTCTGATTTCCACCCATCCACTTTTTTGGTGATCATATTGGTGTGTTCTGATTGTTTTCTTTTTCATTGTTTATTTTATTGTTCTATTATTTTACTTCAGTTTTGTTTACATTCTTAAAATTTCTTCCTTTTTATTGTTGTAAGCCGCTTATAGTAGTGCCATGGTGAGATAGGTGGAAAATAAATGTAACAACAATCTGGCTGACTGTGCAACAAACCGGAACTGTTCAAAATTACAACAGCACTAAACAAAGAGACATACAACTCCCTCCTGAAGTTCCAACTGTCGCAATCCTCCTGCTGTCATGTGACAAAATTTGGGGCGCTTGGCAGCATGCCTACCCTCATGAACACAGGAGCACTGCAATTTTCCCCCATGAGCTGGGGGGAGGCCTTGACCTGCTAGGCCCACCAGCACATCAGCCTTCCCCTTGCCCCACCACTCCCCAAGGCCTAAATCTTTTATCTGCCCAGCTGCTTGGCTCCACTTATCTTCACTTTCTGTACAATTGCTTACAAGGGCACCCTGCCAATACAAGGTACAGTGACTGCAGAAAGCTAGCCAACACAATGTTTTCAGAGATAGAGGCTCAGAATATTGCAAGGGCTGGTGTTGGCTAGCTTTCTGCAGTAAATGCGCATCTCATTGGCTGGGCATGCTTGTCAGCAGCTACCTGAAAAGGGAAGGGAAGTGGACCTGCACAACTGGATGTTGAGAAATCCCAAGTCTTTCAAGAAAGTGGTGTGGTGGGGAAAAGGCCCAAAACCTCTGGGAAAAGTGGGATGGGTGGATGCCCCATGTGCTGGTGAGATTGCTAACCAAGGGCTCCTAACCCGCATTAAACTTCCACGTACCAGAAGGCATATCCATGCAAGACCTCCTGGCCTGCGGCAGGTTTCCGCATGTGGCATAGAGGGCACTGGCCTCCCAGAGCAATAGGGGAAGCTGAGATTGCGGTTGTTGAATGAGATGGTCACATTGGCACCTAGTTTAACAATTGCAATATCTTATGACCCAAACTGTGGACACAATTGTTCTTGTAAGACTAACTGTATCAGTTCATTCTCCATTATCATACAGAGATTGTAAATATACATAGTACAATTATTCCTATCTCTTTAAACAACCTCATTTTTAGAACAAAATGTTCTGTTCAGTTTTTCATATTATTTGAGATTTTGTATAAAATCAATTTAGAATTTCCTTAGTTTAATTCAATAAAAAAGAAATAGGTTAAGTGAAGATTATGCTTTTTTGAAATAGAAATGTCTGAAAAAGAAAATGAGATGATCCCCAAAACTCTTAGGTTTGTACCTCAAGCCACTACATTTGTGGGTACATTTTGTTATTTGTGGAACTAGCTATAAGTTTTCCTAAATATAACACTACATTTTGCTGTCAATCACCTTGTAAAGAATGTAATTCTTAGGATCTCATGTCTACGTGTACTGAGACATTTATGGCCTTCCACTATTAATAGCAAATGGCTTTAGAGCTTCTGATAATAAGCATTGCTCATAAGCCATTGTTTGAACGTTCTCACAGCCAAATAAAATTGTAATATTAAAGTAATTCTCATATCCTGAATTGTCCTTCTGGTTACCTTGGAAGCTGCCATTACAGCAGCTGTGGCTGCAACATTTAGCCCCCGTTTCCCAAAATGCACCAGGGCACCATAGCTGCGATCTTTTGCTTGGACTAAGCAATCATCTATTTCCTGTCAAAAAGAAAAAAAAATCCACAATCAAACTCAAAAGAGTTCAAATAAACTTGTCTTTTTCTTACTTATCAAAAGGAAGATGTTTCCTTGCCTGCCCTGTATATAGATCAAAACAGTTTAAACAGGGTATGATTTACGTAATCATCCACCTTCCTCCTTGATATAACAATTGTATGAGAGGAGTTGTGATAATTTTATGATGTTATAATAAAAGAAACATGCAAATTTGGAAAACTGACGTTTCTCCACTTTCAGGATGACCTCTAAGATATAATTTGTTAGGTTTGGGCTTAATATGAACCAAACCACTGTAGTCTGGTGACCATACTTTACTGCTTAAAGGCTAAACCAATTTCGTTGTATAAATGATGTACAATGACAATAAAGGCTTTGAACTTAATATATCAATCTACTTGGAGAAATAAAATGAATAAGTATTCAGCTCTCCCTATTCATGTGATCTTTTAAATAGAAAAATAGGGATATATACTTACAGTGTAGGTCCTAATTAGAGTGATAATATGAGTAAAAAAAAACAAAGCTATTTTAGATCCTTAGGGAACACTTAACTCCTTGATACTCAGGAGGTTGCTTAACACTCATTCTGAGGAAGAATAATCCACAGAGACAAGCACGATATAAAAGTGCTGCTAGGTAAATTACTTTCCAAAAGGGTGGTTATATAAATCATGGCAAGCCACCACTTGTTTAACCATTGTCTGATAACTAAATCTAATTAGCTGAATCCACACAATACACCAAGCCAAAACAAAACCAGCAATTTATTTACCATCAACTTGCTAACTTTTGCAACCTCTATTTGCTGGTGACAAATGGGGAAAGACTATCATTGCTCTGTCAATGTGCAGATTGCTGAATTAAAAGGAATGAAGGATAGTTGAAGGGGTGCATGAGCTCTTGGTAATCTTTTCTATTTTGGTGTCATAGTGTATTGGATTGTAACTTCCATAATTCCCATCTGGATAGGAATTAAAGAAGCTGAAGCCCAATGTAATATAATTGAAAAATACCAGGTTGGAAAAATTTGTATTAAAAATCTATTTCTCATATGAGCTGTTCTTCAAGATTTCTAACTGACTGCTCCAATTGCCTTTGAAAAATGTGTACATTTTTTCTATAGAGCCAATAGTTTAAATCATTTATTACACTGACAGTCATCCCAGTGGGGAACTGCATTTTTTTAGTTCTTATCTGTAAAAATAAGTCAATCAAGAAAAAAAAGAGTAACACCTACTGAAATGAAACTCTTCTTCCTGAAAGGAATGCAAAAAGTGTAAGTAATATTATACAATCAGTAGTGCTATCCTACAACTGATTCAATAGTTGTCACTCAGTTTGATGAGGCTCACTAATGGTTAATGGTGTCACAGCCTAAGGATATTCTTATTCATAAGCTTATCTTACTTTATGAGAAATAATGCCACTGACCTTTTCTTTTGAAGATAAAGTTGGGTGTACAAATTTCCTATATAGAAGACTGGAGCCCTTTGTGTATGGAGACAATAACCAAGCTACAAAGGCTATTTTGAGTTCATAATAAAATGGGAACCTACAGAAAAAGAAAATAATATATTTTGGTGTTCTTTTCAAATCAGATTCCTTGAGAATTTACCAAGAAAGTAAATTTATAAATGTTTGAATGTGTGCATTGATGTTGGCATCCAAAAATATTTCCCCTTGCATTTTGGCTTTTGCTAATGTTTTTAAGTGCATCTTCATGAATAACGAAGTCAGTAGTCCATGTCCAATCCCTCTACCAATACAATGAAGAAGACCATAACAGGTATCTATCCTCCCTTCTATTTGAGAATGCCATGTGAAGTTTCACTGCTCATTCATTCCTAAGTACTACAGTAGAACAATTTCCTGTCAATGGTTGTTTCCATCCTATATTCCTTGACAACTTGCACAAATATTCAGTCGAGACTAATGCATACAGCCTGTTTCATGGTAGCAATATTCAGTTCCACATTTCTTACAGGAAAAAAGTTCTAAGAGAGCAAAAGCGAACAGAGTATCTCATATATCCTGATGTTCAGTTAATCAAAGGCAATTGTGCAAGATTACAATGAGCTGAATCCTTGGCCCTCAAATGACACCTGAGTACTGATAACAAATGAGCTAGAAATTATAGGTTTGGTTTATTTGGTATGCAGCTAGATAATACACCTTTCTCACAATTCCACTGGTAAATGTACTTTTGTAGTTTTCATAAAGTTTGTTTTGTTTGTTTGTATGTTTATAAAGTTTATTGGCCACCTATCTTACCACAGGGTAACTCTGAGTGGCTTAAATATGCAGATTAAAAAATGACATGCAAGATATTCATGCCTGAGAATTTATTTTGCTTTTTTTCTCTAAGATCCCTGTCCTTATCTTTCTTCCTATAACCCCATTCTCATCTTCATATTCTTCCTGTATTTTCTTTTATGCATCTATTTAAGACTTTCCCTGGCCCAATTTTAATAAAGGAAATGAGCAGCCATTTCTAAATTCATGGGAATTTAGAAACATTCTGTGTGCTCTTGTTATGTTTTAGTATATCGGCATTCAAAGATATATATCTATGTTGGGTTTGTGGAAGGATTTTTTTACTATCTCATATGCTTTTTACTATTGTATATGCTTTCATCCTTGAGAAGATGTTTCTTCTTTCTTTGCTTGCCTATTGTAACACAAATATAATTGTTGTCCAACCCCAAAATATTTTATTGATATCTTCCCCATATACATGTCAGAACTGCATCTTCATAACGTACATCCTCCCAAGACTTGTAATTTTTTCCAATAAATGAACTTTGATTCACATACAGTGGTGGTAGTTCTAAATAAACCACAAGTTTCTCAAGGATGCTAATGATTGTTATGTTTACAATATCCCCTTCAAAGTGGGATTCTAGAGAACAACAATCAATAACACCGACATTCACATTTGGCATTCCTGAAAGAAAGTGTCAGGCTTCCAGGACAGGTATTCCACCCACACAATATCATTGGGTGCCTAATACTATCTATACTGTATGCCTGTGTGTTTCCATGCTCTGTTCTACTTTTCTTCTGAAGAAGAACACATTTCAAAGGATACCAACCAGCAAAGAAAAATGTCTGTGAATGTCTCTGCTGTTGTGAAGAGTGCAAATATGATCCAATACATCATCCATTTCACCTGAAAAGAAAGCATAATTAAACATTTATCTCATACTTCCAAATTATACAGGTGCTATTTCCTTCCTTCCTAGTACTAAGGCTAGGCTTACTAATAGACACAGTGAGATGGCACTACTTCAAATAACAGATTTGTACTCAATAGTAAAAGCAGAACCAAATGTATTTATTAATTAATTTTTCAACCAACGTTTGTGTGGAAGATAAAAATGACTTGGAAATTTTCTAGTCAGGAAACAAATGGCTTATTTAAGGATCATGTAGCAGAAGTAATTCTGCTACAGCATATAAGCAGTTATAAAAGTTATTCTGAATCTACTTTCCAGCAGTTCTCACTATTTAAAATTTAAATTTTCATTACAAGCTATCTTCTTATTTCATAAAAAACTACAGATGTTATCAGGTTTGGTAAATCCCAAGTTACTTTAGGCCAGTGATGCCGAACATTTTTTTCATGGGTGCCGTGCGCATGCCCACACCCCTAATTCAATGCCCCCATGCACCCCACCCCCCTGTACATGCACACACAATCCCCTCCGCTGCCCCACCCCCTACGCATGCATGAACAACCCCCTCCCCCACCCCCATTTCCAGACTTCTGGTGAGCCCGGTAGGCCCCTTTTTCACCCTCCCCAGGCTCCAGAGGCTTTCCTGGAGCCTGGGGAGGGCGAAAATGTCCTCTCCCACCCCCAGAGGTCCTCCAGAGGCTGAAAACGCCCTCCCAGAACCTCCGCACAAGCCGAAAATCAGCTGGTTGGAGCTGAGTAGGGCAACGGCTCGCGTGCCAGCAGATATGGCTCCGCGTGCCACCTGTGGCACGCGTGCCATAGGTTCACCATCACGGCTTTAGGCTGTTTCTCTGGCTTCATGATGAAAACAAATCTGGGATATTATTACAAAATAGTAATCACTACAATTATGGATGGAGATCTGTACAATTTCATATAAAATGGGGCCCCATGCTGTGTTCCAGGTATAGTTGTATCTGCTATGTGTGCTTCAATGGCCCAGCATTGTGTCCTTAAATTACCGTATTTTTCGGAGTATAAGACGCACCGGAGTATAAGACGCACCTAGATTTTAGAGGGGGAAAACAAGGAAAAAAGTATTCTGAACCAAATGGTGTAATATATTATATATATAACCAAATATAAGTAATATATTATTTAATAAAATACCAGTGTAGCAGAATACGTTTTACAACCATGTACACTTTTTACAACCATGTATAATTTTTACAAACTTCAAACTTGACAGCTTTAAGACTAGTGGACTTCAACTCCCAGAATTCCTCCTCCAGTCATGCTAGCTCAGGAATGGGAGTTGAAGTCCACAAGTCTTAAACTTGCCAATTTTGAAGACCCTTGCACCCCTAACTCCTAACCCAGGGATCTTCAAACTTGACAGCTTTAAGACTAGTGGACTTCAACTCCCAGAATTCCTCCTCCAGTCATGCTAGATGGGGTAATTAGAAGACAAAAACACCCCAGCTCGTTTATAGCTCGGTTTTTTTTCCCTAAACAGGGCATGCAAGGGCTTTGGGAAGCCCTCAGAGCACTCTTAGGGGGTGGGGGGAGGCAAAAACGCCCCCATTTTTGCAAAAAATGGCCCATTTTTCGTAAAAATAGGATGTGGGGGCAGGGCTTCGGGAGGCCAAAAATGGCTGTATTCAGTGTATAAGACGCACTGACATTTCCACCCTCTTTTGGGGGGCAAAAAGGTGCGTCTTATACTCCGAAAAATACGGTAATCCGTAAAGAATACATAATTTTAATTAGCCAGAATGTTTACTTTAGAAACAGGAAATATCAACCAAATACCAATCTTGTTTCTCCTGGTGTTGCAGCTAAAGAGGAAGATAAGGTTAAATCATCTAAAAATGAGCTAAAAAATAAAATTACCAATTAAAATGCAGAGGAGGGGGACATAGTAATGATTTGGCATACTGTAAGTACACAGAAAAAAGATCACATCTGAAGTATGTTCTCCCTTCTAAAGAGCGGAATAGCAATTGTTAAAAGGGATACAGGATACTCCCAGAAATGCTACTTACATATTCTTTAATATCCTTTGATTTTACAGCTTTGTAAGAGTAATAGGCAGGATAAAGAGTGCCAAATATTAGCCTGAAAGAAAAATGAAGAAAAAAAAAGTCACAGGAAATACTATGGGCTGGAGCCAGAGTATGATGATTACATTTGATTCTATAAAATCGGTAGCATTTATGATTTAAAAAACTTGTTCTCTTGATTTTAATGGGTTCTAATTCAAATAATTTTGAGTGATTTCTTCATTATTTGTTTAATGTTTCTTTCTGAATGAAATTTCTCAGTTGCTCATGCAGAAAAATATAAATTTAAATAACACATTTAAAATCTGCCAATCTACACCTAGTCACTGGCTACCAGTTCTTAGTCACAAACTTCCCCCGCACTTACGACGACAAGAAGCCCTTATTCGGGAGTACAGCAAGATCCTGGTAAACTCCTCTCTACCCATACATGGATATATTCCTGACCTCTTAAGATGTCGATTAAAATCAAGAAATCCACCACTCTTGACAGCGCATAAGTTGATGGCTGACCATCAGAACATCACACAAAAGTGGATGGAGTCGTGGAATAGCTGCAACCCCCAAGATGTCTCTGGGCACATTAGCCCTAGTAGCATACCTCCAGGATTTGGCCTACCCCGATACATGTGGGTGACATATAATAGAATTAGAACAACTCATGGGGTGTGTGCTGACTCCTTGCATAAATGGGGAAAGACACCTTCAGCACAATGTGATTGCAGGGCTCCTCGACAGACTATTCAGCATATAGTGAGGGAACGCCCTAACAGAAGATATCCAGGAGACTGTAGGGACTTCCTCTGCACAACAACGGCAGCTACTGACTGGATCTCCAAACTTGATATTAAGCTTTGAAATGTTATTTCTGTTTTTCTTTTTAGATTTTTCTTACTGCTTTAACTGTTTTTAATTTGTAAAAATGAAGTGTTTTAATATTGTGTGTGATCAGCCATACACTAAATAAATACATTCCCAGTTAAAATACAGATTTACGACAAGATCATGCCTTCCATCTCCCAGTGCATCTTATTTCTTTTTTCCTCATTTTTTAAATTTTATTTTACAATTTAAATTTTATTTTTTAACATTTGCCAAAAATTTACAAAAAAATGCAAAATAGAAAAACAGGGAAAGAAATATATGAAAAACAATAAAAATACAGCTACCCAACTTAGCAATAACAACAAAAGAACAACAGATATGGTTGGATAACCAGAATGACTTCTCACAACTAAAAACATAAATTAAGAGCCTCAATACTCAATGAATTGAAATCTGATGTCGTACCCAACGTATGAATGAGTTGCTTATAGATATAGATTATATATTGATGATTACAATAAAATATTGTAGAAAACTTTGGAGGTCTTCTAATCCAATTCCTGCAACCGTCGGTTTTGATTGCTGGTGGAGAGGTGTTTTGGTCTTTTTGTTCCTTTTTTGGCTTGTTGATTATCTCTTTTGAACAGTATGTAAAAATAATAAAATAAAATAATAAAATAATAGCGCCCCCACCCACTCCCATCCCAGCGACAACACACATTCATACAAGCCATTTAATGGGCTCCATCCCACTCTGGGTTCCCCAGGCCCACTGGCAGAACCATGTCTTCAGTGCCTTCTGAAAGAGTGTTAGAGTGGGGAGCCATTCTAATATCTGGGGGCATGATGTTCCAGAGTGAGGGAGCCATCACGGAAAAGGCCCTTCTTCTGGGTCCTGACAGATGTATCTCCCTAGGAGATGGGGCCCACAACATTCCTTTCCTTCCCACTCTAGTGGGTCAGGTAGATGTGACCGGCAAGAGAAGGTCCCTCAGATAACCTGGTCCCAAGCCATAAAGAGCTTTAAAGGTGACAACCAGCACCTTGAATTGCACCTGGAAGCAAATTGGCAATGAATGCAGTTCCCGCAGGAGAGGTGAAACATGTGCATATCAAAGTCTGCACAAAAATACGTTGCATTTTCCACCAACTGCAGCTTCCAGGTGCTCTTAAGGCCAGCCCCATGTAGAGCGCATTGCAATAGTCAAGATGGGAGGTGACTAAGGCATGAGTGACCATGAGAAGGGATTGTTGGTCCAGGAAGGGGCGTAACTGGCACACAACCCATAGTTGCACAAAGGCCCTCCTGGCCACCACTGCCACTGCTCTTTGAGGAGGAGTCATGAATCCAGGAGAACCCCCAGATTATGCACAGGGTCTGTTTGGGGCCCAATCCAAAGGTGGCAATTCCCCATGGGCCAAAGAACTCCAAACCCAGAGTCACTCCATCTTGCCAGGGTTCAGTTTCAACCTGTTGCTCCCCATCCAGTCCCTAACAGCCTCCAGATACTGCAAGAGGGAGGTCACGGCATCACTTAACTCACCAGATTGAGATATACAGCTGAGTATCATCAGGATATTGGCCATATATGGTTACATATGGCAATACCTTGGATTGTTTCACACTGGAGAAACAGGAAGAATATTTTCAACATGTGTGCCTGACCACCAGGGCCTCTTGCATACATAGATGATTATTGCATGTGAGAAATGCCCCAAGTCTATTTTGTACCATCAAAAAGTATAAAACCAGACAAACTGCTATAGCATCTCATAAGGGAATGCTGTTTTTAAAGATGTGCACATAAGATGAATTTGGCTTAAATGTAGTTGAGATACCCAACATTTTTTTTTCTGTCATCTGAGATCAGTACAGTAAATGAGAGCCTCAGACATACTTTGGTGCATAATGGTATCAAGTATGATTGGAGAGAATGAGCATTTTTATGAATATAAATATTATTAATTCAAACTGCATTTTATAATTGAAGTAAACAAGACATAAAAGCTTTAGAGGATTTTAAACTGAGGTTATTTTCTCAGCTTTGTTTGGAACTATCCTGAGAATAAAGTTCTAGTGACCAATTTTAGCCAGCAATCTTTCTCAGACTATTTATAAATGAAAATGAAGTTTATTTAACTACTAATGCTGACTCCTTGGAGGGACTGGAAAAAAGAAAATCAAGTAAGTAGTTTAGCTTAATTTTCCCAATCTAAAGCATCCTACATATAACTGATTGTACCACGTATCACTATCAGCCAATATAGTCAGTGCTTGAAGATCCTCCAGGTCTTCCAGTCAAAGAAATATAAAGATAACCTGAATGAGAAATTCTGACTTACTTGAGGGAAAAGAGCAGATCATACATAGAAACAGAATACATGACCAGTCCAAACAGAAAACAAAAGTAATCACAGAAAAATAATTCAGGACCATGGACAGATCACAAAAAGACAAATGGAATGAAACCTATATCTATTTGATCTAACGGTTCTAACCACACAATATATTCTCTGTAAAAATATATTTTGTTCAGGTTTTCCTTTCTTTCTTATTGAGGAATTGAATTCCTTAAGGATATACAGTAATCTAATGGCTTATAGTTTTTATGCACATAAATATAACTTCTTTCACTCCTCTGAAACACGCACACAGAATTTCAGCAGTATCCAACATTATTTTTCACTGAAGTTTAATAAAAAGTTTAATAAAAAGAAAGCAAGGCTATTATAATGCTGACAAAAGAGGGAAAGATGGCTTACAGTACAAACACTGTGTCATAATAAGAGGTCTATGTTTTTAATTTAGGCCTACACAGCTATAGTAATTAAAATATAAATTGATTTATTCATTTGAAATTTAACCTCACATAATGTTTATCCCAAACCATCTGAGTTTAACTCCTGTGATTACTGCAGGTTAGGGTTAAAGTTAATTATTTTGTGCTTCTGTGAGTATTTGCACATCTGAGAAGTGCAAAATCATAGAACTAATGATATTATTAAGAATCTCTTACTGGGGAAAAAAGTTAAGGACATTACAGCAGAATCATTATGGAGAACCATGATTAGAAATTCTTTTATTAAACAATTAGAAATACTACTAGAGTTTTACCATTTCAATTTATGTTATCCCACTATATTTCCCATTATTATTATCATATTATTGTACATTTTCTCTTTCTTTGTATTATTTGTATTATAATAGATACAGCTTGCATTCTGGAGGCATAGTGTCACCAAGCAACAATAGCTTATCAAATCCTTATCCAACTCTAACATTTTTATGGTTCTAAATGGGAATTAAAAACAACCTTTTTCCTGCACATGCATAATGTTCCTTGCTACTGCTAAATCAAAGCCATCTTTAGTGACTAATTTGCCATCTGCAACTATTCTATAATAATCAAATCATAGTTTTCTTGCTATCAGGGAGATATCACAATAAATTGAATAACTCTACAGCAAATGTAGATCTACTTGAAAGACACATGTAAACGAGGAAGTCAAGAAAGTGTATATAGATTTTTCATCATCATTCATCACCATTAATATCAAAACTGCCCAAAAGTCCATTCATAGACAATATGATTGGAAGAAAGTATTCCTGCTTATCTTTCCTTTTAAATTGTTTAGCATTTCAAAGCTAACTTGCTGAATGTGACATCAAAACATACCAGCACATATTAATCTACACTCTCACAAGCTTTACTGAATAAACTAAATTTGTTCACAAAATTCCTCTACTCAAGGAAGAAGCTGAGGGCAATCTCTTTTTACTACATGCTAAAGTAAACAACCACATCAACTGCATCCAACCTTTCCAGCTTTGCGAATCGGGGAGGTGAGGGCCTTGGAAGGGGATTATTTGACCATTTGTGCGAGCAGTTGCACAAATGGAGCTGCACATCTGTATGCACTCGCCCATCGTTTCCATGGCCTGATTCTGAATATGCCATGGCCTGGTAGTAGGCCGTGGCCTGAGGGTTGGGGACCCCGATCCATATTCAAGAGGATTTTGATTTAAACTGATCTGACATTTACTGTAGAGCCATTTGCTATAAAAATGCAAGGTTATGGCATGAACTCAAAATGAAGGGAGGAGATATGTATTTGCAAAGTCTGCATAACAAAGATAAAGGAAGAGGGAGTGTGGACAGGTCAGACACTCTTCAATGTAGAAAACAAGAGCTGTCTGTCAGGCATATCATACAAGTCATATTACTAAGATAAGGAATAGAAAACTGCTAAAAGTCTTCTAGGATGCCTATTAGTTAATTTTTAGGAATAGAGTTGAAGTAGAGCCAATAAGTTACTTGTTAGATAACTTTTGAAGTGGTTAATAGTTGACTTAGAAATAGGGATGGTGTGAAGCCAATAGAAGATAACTTTAAAAAAGCCTATTTGACAATGTTTCTTTATCCCATCTTGAAAAACTGTATAAAAGCTTGTTGAATCCTTTGTTCTGGGTCCTGGCATTTTGCTGGCTGGGATCCCTTTTGCTGAAATGCTTCAATAAAAGAAAATCAATCCGGCACCTAGTGTCTAGTAGTCTTCATCGGCTTTGGCACCAGGCTAAGACCCAAATTTGAAGACAACAAAACAAATTGTGAAATTCTGCAATTTACATAGCATGCAGCAATCAGTCTGTAGTAGTATGAAGGCAGGCTGACTTTACAACAGCATTACTTTCATTTTCATTTTTCATTTGGAAGACATAATGCAAGATCCAAAAAAAATGAGAATAAAAAATGAGCTTTTATGTAATGACTACTGGTAGTTAAATGTGCATATCTTTCAATGTTAATAGCACTATAGCAATAGCACTTATATACCGCTTCATAGTGCTTTACAGCCCTCTCTAAGTGGTTTACAGAGTCAGCATATTGCCCCCAACAATCTGGGTCCTCATTTTACCCACCTCAGAAGGATGGAAGGCTGAGTCAACCTTGAGCCTGGTGAGATTTGAACAGCTGAACTGCTGAACTAGCAATCAGCTGAAGGTCGCAGTGCTGCTTTTAACCACTGCGCCACCTCGGCTCCTACATATTAAATACAATATGTCAAGTAACTAAACTTAAAACATGGATTATAGACTAGTAAAAAGATCAAATGTCTAATATAAACCCTTCTAAAGTTATATATACTGTAGTAGTATTATTTTGTTATTGGCTGCATTGTAAAAATGATTCAGTCTTGATCTGTTTATAGTTTTCAAGGTAGTATCAACTAAAAATAACCTGAAAATAGATAAGAACAGTGGAAAAAGCACACGAGAAGCAAGATGCCATTTCAATGCAAATTAACTGATATCTCAAAGCAAATTCTGTTCATGATATTCTTTTTTAATGTATATATTTATTATGTTATATTAAAAGAAATAAAATAGAAAATAGAAAAACAAAACAGAAAAAGAATACATTTAACAGTAAGAACAACAAAAAAGAAAGAAAGAAATGTGTACATAAAAGGAAAAAAAGGAAAAAATGACCCAAACATCCAACATTAAATATATATTTAAAAATCCACCTGCTTGGTCTCTGGAAAAAAAAAAGTCTGATAAATTCTCATGTAAGGGTCTGTTATAAACTTTCTCATCCTTATTTAACAAGAAAAATACATTATATAAACAAATATTTCAGATGAGGTCTCTATCTAATAACTGAATTGTCCCAACATCTAATATTAAAAAAATAAAAATAATAGTCAACAGGTTAGTCCAAATATTACCCTAATCTTCAAATACCTTTGTTATCTGTTATTGTATTTAACACATGGAAAGTCCAGAAATGGCTTCCAGTCTCTTATAAAGCTGTCTAGTCCATTATCTCTAATCAAAGCAGTTAATTTCGCCATCTCTGCTAATTCAGTCAATTTTAAAATCCATTCTTCAACAGTTGACATTTTCTTTCTTTTCCAGTGCTTAGCAAGTACAATCCTCGCACAAAATAGTGTCCCAAATTGTTTTTTTGATTGATTCATCCATAATAGATAAAAGCTTCAGGTTTTTTTTATTAATATTTGTATTTTAAGTTTTTCTGCGTCATCATTATAATGTTTATCCAGAATGTTTTCATGTACTTGCAAAACTACCACATATGATAAAATATACCTGTATTTTGATTACATTTCCAACATTCGTTAGAAGTCCCTCTGTACATTTTTGCTAATCTATTGATATTTGGGTGAAATATCAATGATACGTCATTTTATAAAAAAATTCTTTCAAACTATAATTGAAAGTAAATTTTAGTCCATTAGTCCATACATTCTCCCATTTATCTAGTGTTCTACACAAATTTTTTTGCCCATTTTACCCTGCAGTCTTTTACATATGCAACTTCCAGGTTCATCTTGAATAATATTTTATACACTTTAGCAATTAAGTGGTCATCTCCAGAACATAAACTGATATCAAATTCAGTTTTAACTTCTGTGAAAACAAAACTTTTTTTTATTAAATCTAAGTCTTTCAACAATGCTATAATAATTAAACCAGTTCCAAACAAAACCTTCACTTACTAATTGTTCCCTTGTCTTTTTCATAAGTCCTTCTTTTTCAAATGTCATAAGTCATGATATATCATCTATTTACCTTCCAAAAGGATCTCTGTTCTATGTATGAAAACCTTTGAAAAGCTAGTGATGTCCCACTTGAAAACCATCACGGATCCAGTGTTAGACCCCCTGCAATTTGCATACCAAGCAAATAGATCAACAGATGATGCTATTACTATGGCTCTGCATTACATCCCACAACATCTTGGATCTCCAAAGACCTACGCAAGGATCCTCTTTGTAGACTTTAGTTCAGCATTCAATACCATCATATCGGACATTCTTCTAACTAAACTAAATCAGCTAGCGGTACCTGAACACACTTGTAAGTGGATCACAAGCTTCCTAACAGACAGCAGGTGAAGCTAGGCAAAATCACATCAGATACCTGTACAATTAGTACAGCCCCCCCCCAAGGCTGTGTGCTTTCACCACTTCCCTTCTCTCTATATACCAATGACTGCATCTCAAACGATCCATCTGTTAAACTACTGAAGTTTGCAGATGATACAACAGTGATTGGTCTCATTCGAGACAACAATGAAACTGCATACAGACAGGAGGTTGAACAACTAGCCTCCAGTGGTGCGACCGGAACAATCTGGAACTGAACACACTCAAAACCATAGAAATGGTGGTAGACTTTAGGAGAAATCCTCCAATTCTACCACCTCTTACAATACTAGACAACACAATATCAACAGTAGAGACCTTCAAATTTCTAGGTTCTATCATATCTCAAGACCTAAAATGGTCACCCAACATCAAAAACGTCATCAAAAAGCACAACAAAGAATGTTCTTTCTGCGCCAACTCAGGAAGCTCAAACTGCCCAAGGAGCTGCTGATACAGTTCTACAGAGGAATTATTGAGTCTGTCATCTGCACCTTTATAAATGTCTGGTTCGGTTCTGCAACCCAACAAGACAAACACAGACTTCAGAAAACTGCAGAAAAACCAAGTACTGCCAACCTGCCTTCCATTGAGGACCTGTATACTGCACGAGTCAAAAAGAGGGCCGTGAAAATATTTACTGCCCCTCGCATCCTGGACATAAACTGTTTCAACTCCTACCCTCAAAACGATGCTATAGAGCACTGCACACCAGAACGACTAGACACAACAACAGTTTTTTCCCGAACGCCATCACTCTGCTAAACAAATAATTCCCTCAACACTGTCTAACTATTCACTAAGGCTGCATTACTATTACTATTAGTCTTCTCATTGTTCCTATCACCCATCTTCTCCCACTTTTAACTTGTTGCTTGTATCCTTACGATTTATACCAATATTGATTGTTTCCTGATTGCTTATTTATACCCTATGACAGTGTTTCCCAACCTTGGCAACTTGAAGATATCTGGACTTCAACTCCCAGAATTCCTCAGTCAGCGAATGCTGGCTGGGGAATTCTGGGAGTTGAAGTCCAGATATCTTCAAGTTGCCAAGGTTGGGAAACACTACCCTATGACAATCATTAAGTGTTGTACCTCATAATTCTTGACAACTGTATCTTTTCTTTTATGTACACTGAGAGCATATGCACCAAAGACAATTCCTTGTGTGTCCAATCACACTTGGCCAATAAAGAATTCTATTCTATTCTATTCTATTCTATGTAGTGCTTCATGAGGTGATAACCAAAGTGACACTTTTTCAGTCAGTCTTTTATTTCCACCATACATGCCCAATTAATTGATTGCCTAACAATGATTCTTAAATCTAAGGTTAATTTTTACTTTATCCTACCACAAATGGACATCCCACCCAAATCTCAAATCAGAACCTTCTGTAGGTTTTGGTAATGCTACAAATTGTTCAAGAAATTGCCTTTCCACTGGCACCACAAAGTTTTGTGATCTGAACATGTTAAAAGCAACCCTCCTGACAGCACAAATCAAAAGAGTTCAAACAGAAGTCTGTTTCTAATTTAAGCAGACCTGACCCAATTAAGTCAAGGTCAAGAAGATACCAGTTAATCAGACCTTGTAGAAAATGGAGAACAGGTGAAAGGATTGGCCATTGGGAGGTGATAGATGGTGAAGAGACCTTAGATAACCCTGCCTTCTTGGTACATTTGAGAACTAGGGACTCGTCTTAACATTTATCCTGTTTCTTCTTTCTATAATGACCACAGAGTTGAATTACACTTACTAAAATTCAACCTAATTAAAATTGAGCTGATGAAGATTTTTTTTTTACATTTTATAACCCAAGTCCTCAGCATTGTGTACAAAAACAACCAATATGTTTAAAGACTATACAAAGGTAGGTTAAATACTTGAGAAACCTACTGTCAAAACAAAATAACAATACATGCAGACTTTCCTTTTTGCTTTTTAAAATACAGAATGTTTGTGAGAATTGAATAAATGGTATAGACTAGAATTATATTCATCCATGTATCCTAATAAGAAATTTGGAATAATTATTACTAACATAACATAGTTCATTCATCCTGCTAGTCGCTAGGATTAGTAGCAGTTAGCATGGAATGTTGAGATGAAATCATAATTAAGTTCAGACATTTTAATATAAACATTCTATTTCTTAAACTCTTACTGCAGTAAAAGTCAGATATATTGTTTAATCACTTCAAAAGAGAAAACATAAATTTATAAAAAGTAAATTTAAAAAGTAAGATTATACTATTATTTTTCTCATATTTCAATGGCAAACAGTAGTTTGGTGAAAATAAAAGCTAACATATAAAATAATCTGGAAGGGTGGGGAAATGAGTGCAATGTTTTGGAAGAACCCTAATATTCCTCCAGATTCTGGTTCTTGATTGGCAGGAGAACTACAATGCTGATCCAGCCCTCGAAGAAATCCAGTTTATTTATTTATTTATTTATTTATTTATTTATTTATTTATTTATTTATTTATTTATTTATTTATTTATTTATTTATTTATTTATTTATTTATTATTGGTTCTTCTAGGCCGCCTACTCCCGAGGGACTCAGGGCGGCGTACAACAATTTGACACCCCTGATCTAATCTGTGGCCTTCTCAGAACACTGATATCATCACTGACATGATAGTCACCCCAATGCATTGTTTTGGAACCACATTTTGAATGAAAATGGTGAGGTTATCAATGTTTGGCTGGCCTAAGCAAATGAACTTAACTTATTTGGGGGAATTCTATTTAATATAGTAGGGGGACAGATTCTCTTATTCTCCCTTGGTAGAGCTTCTTAAGAGCCTTCCTGGACTTCTTAATAAATGAAAAATTTCTTATAAAGCAGATTGAGGAAAATTCTGGGACAGTAGCCTATTAAATGCCTCTGGAGAGTTTTCAAGCCAGGATTAAGATAATACTTCACCTAAGAATCAGTACTGTGCTACATGCAAAGAGGATAAAATGCTATAATGATCTTGTGAAGCAACCTGGTTTAAACACTGTCCAGCTCTAAATTGGTGGGGTGTTGTTTAATTTAATAGCTGAAGTAGTAAAGGGTTGGACAATGAGTAAGAATACAGTTATAGCTAATTGGTTGAAGAGAGCTGGCCACTGCATGAGGCAATATAAGCTGTGATTGGTTGCTGTGAGTGGAAAGAGGGAGTTTCCTTGTTTCCCCGCCATTGTAGATAGATTGTATCTAAAAGATATGAATGAAGGAATGACAGATGTCAAACAAATTTTATCTGATAACTAAGAATGTTTTTCTTTTCTTTTTTTCTGCACTGTTTATTCTTTCTCTCCCTCTATTTCTCCAAGTTTAATTCATATTAATTTTAATTATTGTAATTAAAATTCTTAATAAAAGTTACATTTTAAAAAGATGAGAGCATCTGGCAATATTGTTCCACTATGCATAAAAACAAGGGCTTGTGAATTTTAACTACCTTGAATTGATAAAATTTCATATGTTCTTGTCTTAAAGTACATATGTTTATTTGAACTGCTCTCTTTCAAATTTCTAATAGCATAGGGGATTTTCCCTTTCCTTTTTCTATATTGCTTATGGTATCTCAAAGTTGGGAGAAATTCAGCAAAACTTATTATACTGTCCTCATCCATGTCTACTTAGAATCACCAAGAATAGAACCTGGGAGCTTTTGCATACAAAGCTGGAGCTCTTTTAATGAAGCTAAATGTCTGTGGACATTCTCAGTCATCCCAGATCATAGTTGTTGTCTCAAAGGTGCTTTTTTCTACAAAAGGAAACTGGACTGTTTTTTCCTTGAGGAGGAAGAAGAAAATGTTTTGCTTCTCATCCAAGAAGTTTCATAAGTTCTGATGGCATGGGAATGGAACTGATGAAACTTCTTGAATGAGAAGTGAAATGTTTTCTTTTTCTTCCTGAAGGAAAAAACAGTCCGGTTGCCTTTTGTGGAAAAGCATCTTTGATATATTAATGAAGCTATTGTCTTTTTCCCAAATATAAAGTTTCTTTAGACTTTTAGATTTTTAATGCAAAAGAAAGCTTCAACTCACTTGTTTCTCTTCCCACTATTTTAACCTCCCATCTATCACTGAATGCTGCTGCAGGCAACTACGACACTAAAATGCATGGCCTGAACACAGGTGTATCAAGAGGAGAACATTTAAAAAAAACACACACAGAGAGAACATCTTTTAAATGTGAAAATATTAGCTAAATAGAGAATATTCTCTAAATAAAAAATTTTTCTAAACAGAGAGCCAGTTTGATCTGGTGGTTAAGGCACCAGGCTAAAAAGCAGGAAACTGTGAGTTCAAGTCCCGCCTTTAGTCAGCCAGGTGGGTGACTAAGGGCCAGTCATTCTTTTTCAGTCCAACCCACCTCACAGGATTGTTGCTTTGGGTAAAATAGGAGGAGGAAGGTATGTCAGCTACGTTTACTGCCTTGAAATATTTGTAAAAATAATAAAAGCAAATTACAAATAATTTTTTTAAAATTAATGGATCCATAAACAATATATATACTCGTTTCCAAGACTATTGGATGTTTCAATAACATTTGATTGATGAAGTTTGTATTTTTATATAAGTATATTTTGGCAGCAATAGATTAATAATCTATTCTAACAATGAAAGTGATATTGCCTCCAAATTGTCCCTAATTTTTGTACATTATGAGATACTGAAAATTCTTATGTAAAGAAAATGCAGCAGGGTTCATCTGACATAATCTATAAAGTGTCAAGGGACTTTCTATATGCCACCTGGCAATGCCAAATAGAATATTCCAGCCCTCAAAGAAGAGGATGGCTTCACTTCCATCTCAAAATGCTCCAAGCAGTACAGCCATTACATTTTGGGAGTTGATGTCCACATAATCCGTAAGATGCTCAGGAGGAAGAAAGTAAATTTATGCAGATGCACATTTGACCAAATGCTATATGCTCCTCCCTATTTGCAGGAACCTAATGGAAGATCTTTTAAGTAAAAAAGGACAGATCTAGAGTAAACCTGCATTGTTCTTATACATTCCAGCTATTTTGCATAATCAAGAGAATGCCTCACATTTTTATTCTTCTAAGTCCTGATGCAACATATCAAAACAAGGATACATTTTCTTTCAATCAACTGTATCTAACAAAGAATGCTAATGCACATATAATGCTCCTTCCTCCCTACAGATAGAATTTTCAGAAAAGATCTCATGATAACAATCTTTCTTTGGTTTGCCTTTGTTTCTCAGAACTCCATTATCAACTCACATGTTTTCAAACAACCTTCTTGTAAGGGGGAAAACAGCCCCAGTAATGTACACCTTCCAGATGTTGAAAAGTAAGCCTGAGGTTTTTTTTTAATCAAACCAGAAAGTATATTAAACTATGAAAAAGATGCAGGAATAGATTTGTAATGTTAAGCAGCAGTACTATGTAAAATTTGGGGAAAAGAGTGGAAACAGGGGAAAAAAACAGCTTTGCAGAAACAACTGAAATGTCATTACATTGTTTAAATCAAAGATCAGCAAAACACCCCTATTGTTTAAAAACAGCTGTATTTTTTAATATGGTTCACTCTAAAAAATGCACATTCAACCACAGAAAGTAGCAGCTGCAGATATATCAGCTTCTTTCCTGTAGCCTTTGGAATGCTTTGTCACTAAAATGTATGGTCTGTCATTGAAAGGCTCTTGACTTTTTCAGAGAGGAAGTAAAAAAAATCAATTTCACCATCCTATTGCCTTTGAAACTGCTGGGCAGTGACTGGGTCTATTGAAGAGAGCTAATTCCACTAATCTTCCCCAGGCCCTTTGGGTGAATTGGACTCCAACTCCCATCACCCTAGCTAGCATTTATGGCCCAGACACATTGGAAGGATATCAGGTGGAGGGAAGTGCTCAATCAATCTAGTCCAAACAAACAAAGGCATTGGACCTCCAACATCAAAGAGTCCTCAGAATTTCAGTAAGCCTTCCATTCAAAAAGAAACATCTACAAGGAAAATTGGCTCTCGGTGGGTGGGGTTGTTGTTGTTGTTTTTAACGTTTTAGGAGCACAAATTATTTTCCTTTGTGGTGGGTCATTTTTTCCCCTGCTGCCTGTCTCTCCTAAGAAAGCCTTAGTTTTAGACGGTTCTATGGAAATGGTTTCTATTGTTTGTTTCCCAGAGAGAATGTCCAAAATTCCTGTGCCAGCATGTCTCCCACCTTCCGTGAAATAGCAGCCCACCCTCCCCAAACCAAAAGTCGACGCCCTTCAATTTCTCCTCCTAGAGTTAGGCGTCCTCGAGATCGGTTCTTTTTTGTTAAGAGAGAAAACCTCATGCATTTTCTAAAGTGAGCACTAATTTACAAGAGAAAAATTCAGACTTTCCCCCCACTCCCATCGCTCAAGGACCGTTCCAGATAGCGCCCTCTGGCAGGTGAGACAGAAATGCTAATAACAAAGCGGCGATTTTCCCTGCCCTTTTTCAAGGCTCGCTTTTGCCTTCTTTCCCCTCTCCCTAGACCCCGTTACATTTGCCAAAGGGAATACCGAAAAGCCGCATTCTTCTGTTGCAGCTTCAAACGGACCCCCTCTACCGCTTTCTGCGCATATGGCTAAATCTAAGGTAAGAACAGTCAGTCGCTGTTTCAAACCATTATAGTACACATTTCGCTCGAATAAAAAAAAAAACCCTGCTATAAGTCGTACGCTGGTCTCGACTGCTGCTCAGCATAAGAAAACCAGAGACGGGCGACAGCGCACGAACTGCTAAATTTAGATAGCTGGTGTGCCTGAGCAGATATTATTAGCCGTCGCATTCGATGAAAGCTACATGCGCACACAAATGGGCAGACCCCAACAGCACCACCAAAGCTGTTTTCACTGTGCAAAGACCGCTCTTCGGGGAAACCAGCAGGGCGAGGCCCACCCAAAGTTGGTACTCACACCACTAGCCTAGAGATGATCCAGGAAACCATGGCGCTGCAGAACTCGGGTGACAGCAAGACGGGGATAGGATTTTCCCCGGGTTCGATTCGGTCCGCCCGCAGTCGCTAGAATGAGCAGAGCAGGCGTCTTAGCCATTCGGCATCCAGCGCGCAGCCTCACTAGGGAGCGGCCGGAAACTCGCTGCGATGTGGGATCCTAACCTCGCCTGCAAGGCTGGGACAGCTTTAGCACCTGTTCTCGGGATCTCTATCCCCCTGCTATGCCTCTTCCTTTGAGAAAAGGCGCGTCGCTCAAGTGGTCGGTCCTCAGATTACCACCCTTTGCCCGAATTGGAGAAGGGCAACGAAAACAAGCAGCCCCTTTGCTTTCATGATTCCAGCACGTGGCCATTCCGAAGCAATTGATATGCCCGACTGAGACGACCATCAACATTATACAAAGCTATAAGTTGTTTTAAGCTTGGTTTGTTGAACGAACTTTTACCACCTACACATTTTTCAGCTATACATGGAAGTTGCTATTACATGCTTCTTACAGATAACTCCAGTACTACAATCTCTAAGGGCACATGTTGGATTTTTATGCTAGGTCATAGTTTACCAAGCCATTGTAAAGTATGAGGGGCAAATAACATGGGTTTTGTTATTTGTTAACTTACATAGTTACCTTGTATTTTTAATTTGATTTATTTTCTCTGTTTTAAAATGATGTTGAGATGTATTAGTTTTTAACATTCCCAAACCGATAAACAAGCTGGAGACTACCACCTGATAAGAAAAGTTTGTTAGTACAACTTGGGGTCTGGCTTACCTCTTTCCTGAACTCTAAATATGTAACATGTTTGACTACATGTAACTGATTTCCTATGCAAAGGGGAGATTACTTTTATTCTGTCCAATCAGCTTTCCGCTTGCATTTTCTTTGTTGTGTTAAGAAGGAAAACATGGGGCTCAATGTGCTCTCTCCCTTTTTCATAGGGAGATCCACTTTATCAAGGTACCCTAATAAACTGCTTTTAAATGATCTTCCAACTCAGTTGCTTATTGGGAAGGTAAATTGAGGCAGAACCGAGAGTCAGATTTGGCTTTCAAGTATTAAAATTGCATTTATACATCACTTTCAAAGCTGGCTATCCATCCCTAGCTTCAGATAGTGGCTTTTTTCTCCTAGGATTTTCCCTTTCCTGTTGCATCCATCATTTGATGTCAAGAATATATCTCATAGTCAGTCTGTGCTTCGTTCTTATTGAAGTTATTTTCATAGTCATTCATAGTCGCTGCAGTAAAATGTGCCTGTTTTCTCTCTGCCTTAGTTCAGCACTATACTAAAAACTATTTTAATGCCTGCAACCATTACTTCTGAAGCTCCAGCATGCATATCTGTCTGTAAAAGAGACAGCAGGTTAATAGCTCTGGGCAGACAGCCAAGAACCATTTAACAGGCAAATACTTAGTTGCGATAACAAAACCCCAGGAATACAGTCAGCACCAGCGGTGGGTTGCTCCCGGTTTGGCCCGGTTCTGTGACGGGATTTAGAAGTTGAATCCACCATTTCTGACAAATGGCAGTCCAATCTCTTCATGAAAGCCTCCAGTGATGAAGCTCCCACAACTTCCGAAGGCAAGCTGTTCCATTGGTTGATTGTTCTCGCTGTCAGAAAATTTATCCTTATTTCTAGGTTGAATCTCTCCTTATTCTTGACAGGATTAGGCCAGGGAAGGAGTTTTTAAAATGTTAATACAGAGCAGGAGTTTCTTGTCAGAGTTCTTATGTCTTTTTAAATACATGTTCTAATTAGCAGAATTGATTTTATTAATTTGGAATAGGATTGCAATGCTGTTTCTATGTTTATGTATTTTGATCCTGCATTTTCAGCATTTAAGATTTAGCCTACAATATTAGACTGTAAAGATTTCAAATTATCTTGTAACAAGAAGTTGAGCTCCCACAACTTCTGAAGGCAAGCTATTCCATTGGTTGATTGGTCTCACCCTTAGGAAATTTCTTCTTAGTCCTAGGTTGCTTCTCTGGTTAGTTTCCATCCATTGTTTCTTGTTGTGTCTTTTGGTGCTTTGGAAAATAGATTGACCCCCTCATTTTTGTAGGAGCCCCTCAGATTTCCTGACAACTTGTCTCCAGAAGTTATGAATGCTCCAACACTGGAAGTTTTTAAGAAGAGATTGGATGATCATTTGCCTGAAGTGGTGTAGGGTTTCCTGCCTAAGCAGGAGGTTGGACTAGAAGACCTCCAAGGTCCCTTCCAACTTATTGTGAGTTGGACTAAGGAGAAATTTCCTAAGGGTGAGACCAATCAAGTTGGCCACGCCCATCCAGTCACATGACCACCCAGCCGGTCATTAGGGCAGAGAACCGGTTGTTAAATTATTTTAATCTGACCACTGCCATATCCCAAGAGTCTGGGCCTGGCTTCCATAAAATTTTGGTGAAGCAGCGCTAGGAGTCTTCCATGGCCTCTGCTTCTACTGGCTTTAAGGCCTTTTTCCTTCAACGCCGGCCCTACTCTCCTGATCTTCCAAGACAGAGCACTTCTCTAATGCTGCCTCAGAGACTGCCGTCTACGTTCTTCTGCAGCCCTTCAGTCAAGCAGCTATAAAGCTCGAGGTCAAGCCATTCCCCAACCTGATCCTGGCGACAGTCGCTGAGTCATCCTGTTCCTTTTCCAATTCCTGCGTACCTTTGTCTCCTGGTGGCGGCAGCGGGAATCCAAAAGCAGAAACCGTCGAGCACCGTGCGTGTTACAAAGACATGCGTCCCAATGCAGGCTTTGGAAAGGTGTTTTCCCGGTCTGTCTTGCCAGCGATGGTTTCTCACTCAGCTGTAGCGTCCAGGGAGGAACAGTAAAACAAGTGGCTATATAGCCTTTGTCCTGCTGCTGATACCACGCCAAATCTGTCGGCTGGGCGGGGATCAGGACATCTCTAAATCGCGGGGCTCCATTGGTTAGGATTATTTTTCAATCTCAGAAACTTTAAGGTGTGGACATCAAGTTCCAGAATTCCCCAGCCACTGAGGTTGAGAAACACTGGGTTAGGTGACATAACTATCTGGTAGTGAACATATGGAGGATTTTGCTGGGTGGGAAATGAGCTGGAAGGGCCTTGGCAGACCTTATTTTCCTGGGTCTAATTCCAATTTATTCCTTTACTTTTACTAATTTTTTATTTAGCATTTACCCTTTTATTAAGGGAAATATCAGATATGTAATTATAACATTTTCACATGCTTGTGTTTGTGTTTGCATTGTTTGTGTTCAGTGATTTAATTAATTGCTTATTAGTTGCCTTTATTCTTTGAAAAACCTTCCATAGTCTGGGCAGAGAACATTTTTATTTAGTTTGCAAATTTCATAGGAAATCTGAAAGGTGGGTTCTGATCTGCCAATACAGAGCTCCTCCTATCTGCTTGGACCACTCCTCCTAAAATTCATAAATGACTATAGCAGCCAAATTCCGAACTACCTCTAATTATGTTATTTTTGTTAGCCAACTAATGCCCAAGATGAAGATGAAATATGATGATTTAGGGAAATCATCAAGATGAAATCATCAAGATGAAGTATGATGATTTAGGGAAAGACTACATGGAAATAATAATTTCCAAATATTTGTTCTCGTAGCTGTTGGTAAGAAAACAACTATATTTGATACAAAACAATTGTATTTTATTTTGCAATTGTAAATCATAAACATTTCATCACATGTACTGCCTCATTAGGAAAACAGTTGAGCGAAGATCCTCTAAATTGAAAGCTACCTAAACTCTTACGCTAAAGAATATGCAAATACAATTGCTCAAATACAATTGTCTCCATGGTGAAATCATGCTTTCAGAAGAAATCAGTTTTTACTACAGGTAGTTTTTGACTTAATGAAATACAACAGAGTCTGGAATTTCTGTCATCAATCATGACTGTCATAAGTCGAGACATCCAACATGACCAGCTCAATTTCATGACCTTTTTTTGTGATGGACATATAATGAACAAGGTAGTCATAAATGATCCATGAAGTATGAGCATGGTGGGGTCAGGAATACCTGCTACTGGGTGTGCTTGGGTGTGTGAGGCATGGGCTTGGTGAGACTGGGTGTTGTTGCTACTAAGCAGGTGAGGGTGCAAGTGAATTACTGGAGCAAATTGTGACTTTCCCTGCCAGCTTCTTCATTGACTTGCTTGTGGGAAGCCAACAGGAAAGGTCACAAAAGGTCATGTGATCCTGGAAGATTGCAACCTTCATAAATGTCAGCCAGTTTCCATGCACCCAGTTTGCAATTATGTTATCACAACGGTGCTCTAATGGCCAGGACTTTAAGGACCACGTATAAATCTCCTTTTGCAGTGCTGTCAGAATTTTGAATGGTCGCTGAATGAATGTAGTAAGCAAGAACTGTCTATATCAGTGATGGCGAACTTTTTTTTCCTCGGGTGCCAAAATAGTGCATGTGCGTGCTATCGCACACGTGTGCGTACCCACACCCATAATTCAAAGCCCCTCACTCGCCCCATCCCCATGCGCATGCATGCACGACCCTCCCACTCCCCCGTTTCCTGACTTCCAGTGGGCCTGGTAGGCCCGTTTTTCATCCTCCCCAGGCTCCAGAGGCTTTCTTGGAGCTTGGGGAAGGTGAAAACCCTCCACCCCCGCCACCCTTGAGGCTGAAATAGCCCTCCCAGAACCTTCGCACGAGCCAAAAATCAGCTGGTGGGCAAGCACATGCGCACTGGAGCTGAGCTAGGGCAATGGCTCACGTGCCGGCAGATATGGCTCCGCGTGCCACCTGTGGCACCCGTGCCATAGGTTCGCCATCACTGGTCTATATTGACAAAATGTCTTATAAAATGGAACCCATCCTTCTCAGTATGAATTTATTAAAAACATAGGGATCAGATAATTCTCATTTATTAACTGAAATCTTGAATATAGTTCAAAACAGAATTGACTCTGCTCTATTGTTATCTTTAAATACTGGAAAAAACTTTTGATACGATTCAAATTAATTTCTTAAGCAAGTGATGAGTAGATATGGATTCTATTTTATTTTATTAAATGGGTGGAAATGAAGTGGGAAAAAAACAAGTAATCAAAGTCCAGCCAGCTTGCCTTAAGAGAGTTTTACATTCAAACAGCAAGGTAGTAAGTGGTAAAGTGACAACCAAGGATCCTAATTTTAAAAAAGGATCATCAGCCAGTCCAGGTGCAGAATCAGGCTACAACATACAACATATGTTGTAAATGAATCAGTGTACCACACAAATCAACTAAAGCCTCCTTCTCCCCAAAGCATCCTCAGTAAACCAAAATTCTATCTCTCTGCATTACCAGAAAGATAGAATCAAGATCACGTGAAGTGTTAATACCACTTTATAATGCCTTGATAGGACCACACTTGGAATACTGCATCCAATTTTGGTAGCCACAATGTTAAAAAGATGTTCAGACTCTGGAAAAAGTGCAGAGAAGAGGAACAAAGATGATTAAGGGGATGGAAACTAAAAACATATGAAGAATGGTTGCAGGAATTGGGGTGATATTCATTTTAATAACATTAATTTTTCTCCACAAACTTAATGAGGTATGTGTCAGAATTTGTAGCGATCCAGCCAGCACACAAGCAAATAATTAAACAGGTTTCATTTATAGAAGAAACTTCTTTATATCCAAGAATATAAAACATGATGCATGTATACAAAAGCCATGCAGCTCTTGCAAAGTGGTAGAGAGAAGAAGTAGCAGCAAGTACAAGGAACAAGAAGCCAGAACCAAGAACAATCATGAAAGGACAAACAAACTCTTATATATGCAGAACAGTTAAGCTAAGCCACGCCCAGGCTCCGAGACATCGCACTTGGCTCACAATAAATCCTGTGTCTCAGTCACCAAACAGTTCCCATTGGCTGACTTCTTGTTATGGCTATTCCAGTTCATAATTTTTTATACACTGACAATTTGGATGCGTTTTATAATATCTAAGGCAAAATTCTCCAAAGTTTTTAACATTTTAAATATTATTTAATTCTACATATTTAGAAATCTTCCTAGCAGACAGCTGGTCTTTTGCATTCTTTTTAAGTATCTTTGAGGCCATTTGCAGGTTTATCTGTGTCCTCAGGGTCACCTGAGTAGTGCAAATGGGTTTGGAGCCTTCTTGGCTGCAGGATGGGTTTTTTTCCCCCTGTCCTGTGTCCCTTCACTGTTGAAGACATGCGCAGGCTGTTGGGGATGAGTCTGTGTTGTCTGCATCTCAAACTGAAGTGCAAATGGTTCCTGTAGTCTGCAATGGCTCTCTAAAAGAATGCAAATAACCAGCTGTCTGCTAGGAATATAAATCATTCCATTCCCATCCAGTCAGAGCTGAAGAAACCTTGGATGAAAAGCGAAACGTCTTCAAAGAAAAAACAAGGAAGTCCAGTTGCCTTCTGAAAAAGCATCTTTGAGACAACCATGACTTGGATGATTGAGAATCTCCATAGACATTTTAAAAATTAAAAGAAAATTTGAGCAAGGGGTGGGGGCTCTATATTCTTTTAGCATATCACTAGAATGTTATATATGTAGAAAACTCACCTCCCTTTTCCGTCAGAGGTTGCAGCCTGTACCTTATGGGTATCAAATGTACTTTTCACACACTCTGTATTTCCCAATGTAGTTCCTTCAGCACTGGGATAGTTCATTCAACATAATGCTTATTTAACCATGGCTTAACATAGCCCCGTTTTTTTCAGTCTGAAGCTACGATCACATTATCAGCTTTTTGAAAGTACAGTTTTTCCTTTTTGTGGTAATATAACTGTGTAATATAACCCATGTTATGCAATAAAATTATATGCAATAATTTTAACAATTAATTACAATAATATATGCAATACATTTTTCCAATCGCTACTTATGGGTGATAAACTTTGACTCTGAAAAAGAGAGATAGGAGAGAGGTCGATGCCTTTAAATTATGATGCTGGAGATGACTATTACGCATCCCATGGACTGCAAAAATCACAAAGAAGTCCTAGACCAAATCTCACAAAAATATCACAAGGAGCCAAGATCGCCAAATGCTATTATTTTGTTTGGCCATGTCATGCAAACTGTCAATCATACTGGGAAGTGATCAGAGGAAAAAGGAGAAGGGGCCGCCTAATATCCGCTGGATGGACACTATAAAGGATGACACCAGGATGATCTGGGCAGATCTGAAGGAGGCGGTGTGAGACAGAGGGGCATGGAGAGTGCTGATCCATAGAATGATTGAAAGTTGGACACAACTGAATGGCTGATGGCAATGAATCCATGTTATGCTTAATGCACTTATTTTCCACTGCACACTTTGAGAAGTTTTACATCAAAACATATATTATTCTTTGTATTGTTTCCATCTTCTCTTAAAATATTAACAGAGTCCACAATGGTCTTAGAATCGATGTCTCTAGATAATTGTCAGTCAAGCTGATACTAAGTTAAGCAAGTAAAAATAGCAAACCGGGGGGGGGGGGGAATCTTTTACTGATACTTCAATGCGCCAAATAAGTTTTAATCCACATATCAAAAGATAAGGTCTGTAAATATAAATAAGAATTAAAAACTCCCAGCAGAACTGCATGTTTACAAGAATAAACATCACACACACACACACCACCCTAGAATCAGCATGTAGACATTTCCACGCCCAGGACAAGTTCCCCTATAAAAATTGTCGCTGTATCCCATTTTTCTGCAACTGCCTCTAAAGGCAAACTTTGCTTTTAGGAATAAATTGTTTTCTTTCCTCACAGCTGTCTGGATATCATTTCTATTTATTCTTACACAACCCTGGCTCAAGTTGGAACCCCAAATTGTTCTTCTGACAACACCCTTCCTGGAATCATTCAATACTATACTGCCAGAAATGTGCCTCTCACCCATCAGCAACATTATTACCCCACTGACTACTCTCCTATACATCAAAGGCCATTTTAAAAAGTGATCTGTAGTTTTTGGATATAAAACAAGCCCCTACTGAGTAAATTTATATAATATGCAAAATTAAATCTAAACAGAACATGGCAAAGGCAATGTGTTAACTCAGTTAACAAATCCCTTCCCATTGACCTGCTCCAAGTTTTGGTTACTGGTGGAAACTGGGAACATGATGTTGCCACCTTTGCAAAATGGCTGCCTATTAGTTAAATGGTGTCTCTGCTAGTTTTTGTATACTAAATGTTGGAAGGTTGATAAATAATTTGAAAGTCTATGAAGCAATTGATGTGCTGGAGAGTTTGGGGACTCCTGTCATGCAAGACACTCCCAGGAGTCACCCATTTTTGTTTAGTAGTAAATATAGTCAATAACTAGGAAAGCCACCATTTTTATTTCTAGGAAAGCTTAAGGATCCACAGGTATACAGATAATTAAAGTCTGAATCTTCCATTGTGCTAGCCTACATTTAAAAATTAGAACCAAAACATTGATTCCATTCTAATGGCCTGATATAAAAATATAAAATGTTAACTGGGCCAAAAACTTTGCCAGATGCCAAGAAAAGTATCAGTGGGCATATTGGTGCTCCTAAGTACCTTGTTGGGGACTGTAAGCCTAGGCAGTTACTTCTTTTTAGTTCTTTTTAGAAAGGTAATTTTTCCCTTGAAATGCAACTTTTGCACTGTTTGTTTGTAATGAACTATTACCATTTTTATTACTCTCAGCTGAGATTGTAATAAAGCATTAAAAGCTGTTTATTAAAATCCAGTTAGTGCTTTAAAAATCTGTATAATGCTACTGTGATATGTGCAATCCAAAAATGCATTTGAGGAAATCATAGGTAAATCATACATATTTTATTTTTTGTTGACAATATACTAGATTCTCTTTATTATGCCAGAGATGTTTTGACCTGACATACATTGATGTGGCAAAAAGGGTTAAAAAAAATATTTCTGAACATAAGCGCACAAAAAATAGAATATATACAGGAAAAACTTCTGTAGGAAGATTTACATTATAAAGGCATGACAGAATTGCCTATGGCGAGATGAATCCAGCTGTGCAATTGCTTTCCTTTTAGCTACGAAGTGTAGCTAATCTTGACTGCATAGCTTCAATATCTTCCTCTTCCTCATCTACAACAGCTGCTGTGGCCCCTTCAGGCTCCTGCTCTGGAAGGGCATCTGTAACCTTACTAGGTGCTTTGCCCAAGGCTCCTGCAGAAATAAATCAAAGCAAGCAGCTGAGCAACAAAGAGAAACATTGAAATATCTTAAGAATAATCTTAAAACCAGTTTGGTCTAAAGCAGTGGTTCCCAACCTGGGGGTCAGGACCCCTTTGGGGGGTCGAACGACCATTTCCCAGGGGTCGCCCCAGCATCCTCAGCTCTCTCCCCCACTGCCACAAACCTGGCCATATCGCGCCCCACAATCCGCGCCCCCACCGCACTCCACCGCACTGCCGCCATTTGGGTTATTTTACCATCTGCGCATGCGCAGCACGTTTTGCGCATGCGCAGAGGGTAAAAGAACCCAAATGGCGGCGGCGGGGTGGGGGCGTGGGGGTGGGGCATGGGTCACGACATTAGGAAGGTTGGGAACCACTGGTCTAAAGGTTAAGTCACCAGGCTACAACTCAGGAGACAGTGACTTCTAACCCTGCCTTTAGACATGGAAAACTGACTGGATGTATTTGGGGCAGTCATTCACTTTCAGTCCAATCCACCTCACAAGATTGTTGTGGGGAAAGGAGGAAGGAGTATGAGCGGTATGTCCACTACTTTGAGTTATATATAAAAACAATAAAGGTGGGATAAAAAAATCTGAAAAAAAAACCTTTCCAGTATAGTTCTTGTTTAATATTGTTCAAGGGATAACATCAACCTCATTCTGTTAATGGGCCAGTTTCAATTAAGTGTTGCTCTCCACTTCAGAAGGTACATTTGGGAGCTATAAGCAACCCAAAGTAAGTAGGGGCCTTAGATGTCCAGGCAAAACAACCTAAGGAACTTTAGGAGCTATAATAGCTAAAATTAAGCATGCAACGCTTGTAAAAATCTGACTGAACTTAATGCAAACCTCATAACCAACAAACTGTCAGAACTATCTATTTTATTGGAAGCTGTCATTCCCCACCCCCCCCCATTAATATAATTTGTTCTGAGTACAACTCAGTTCATCAATTTTTATCTTTAGAACTATAGCCTGCCATTATCAACAACTAAAAGCTTTGGAAGTTGAGAATAAATTTCAAATACATTAATTCCTTATATGTGGATAGGATTCAGTGAAAGAAACTTGCTGCCCAATGTGCTTCATTTGAAAGGAACCAATGATGATGATGATGAATTCATTCTAAAAACGCTGCCTATGAGTCTTCAAAATTAAAATTTAAAGATACCCTGGGATGAATCCAACTATCCAAATAACCAAATGATGCAAACATGACATGAGTATTTGAGCAAAGAAGCTTGAAAAAAATTTAGTAGAAAAAAACATGTCTACGGGTTCCCTAAATAGGCCCCTTATATCCCAACAAACTGGAAAGGACTTATTATGTGTGAACAAAATATTATCAAGACAAAGAACATTATGAAGCCAGAAAAGAACATCTGAAAACCAGGATAAATAGAAAAGAATATATGTATGTAGCTTAGGATAAACTGTGGAGTCATTGGTCCTCTCTGAGCTTAGTTGTTTTCTTGCCTGATTGTTGTTCTGATAGTTGATTGCAATCATCCCGATGAGCAGGTATTAACATCAGGATTAATAATAGTCATACAATAAACAATAGTCTAATCAAAGAACTACCAAGAAGAAAACAGCACTCCCACCAACGCAAACAAAACAAGCCATCGCATATAAACAGAGAGCATTCCTTTCTACTACTGAAGATGTTACATTGTTGAGTAATGAAACATACAAGAAAACAACCAAACACAGAGAGCAACAAGGACTCCACAACCAGGACAGAGCTAGACCATGACTAAAAGCTAATAAGAAACAAAGAATTTTCACAAGGAAAATGCTTCATTGGCAAGAAAGATCTAGATTCTAGAGAAATAACTTTGTTTGCTTAACGATATTTAGCAACATTAAAAGCATATATTCATGCAGCTCAGCTATCAAGATGAAGTGAAAATTATTTTCTATGTATTTTGCTTGTATAGATTATATTAACTTTTATGATTGTTATGTTATAAAATACTTCTCATAACACATTGTTTAAAGAAGCTTCTAGATCAGTGTTTCTCAACCATGACTATCTTAAGATATGCAAACTTCAGTTCCCAAAATTTGCCAACCAACACAGGAGTTGAAGTCCTTAAAAGAGGATTTAAGAAACACTAGGGAAAGTATGATTCTTATTGAAATGACTCGATTAATTTAAGCATTAATGTTTTTGCCTATTATTATTTGTTACATGGCTTTAATAAAAATGTCTTGTTTGGAATATATTTTCCTACTCCTTGTTTTTTTTTTTTACTACTAAATATACTACGGCCTATCAATAAAGGGTATGAAATTTCTGTAGGGGATAAATTCATATTAGAATATAATATTAGGTCAAAATGAAGTTGGAATTGGATATGTACTTTAAAGGAATGCAGACTGCTTCTAATTTTAAAATCTCAATGTTATGAAATTTTGACAATCTAACCACCTCTGAGAAAACTCAGCATAATTGATAATTGGAGACAGTGAACAATATTGCCCAACTTCTTCCCTCACAAAACAGTTTCTGACATCCAATCACCATGGTTGTATGAAATATAATACATTAATCTAATAAAATATGCTTATAGAATGTAAATGCTGAGAGAATGATTAAAATCAATACAAGCAGAGGATGTTTTAAATCATATATGTATGTTAGTATTTAATTTAAATTTAGAATTTAGTTCAGCTAACAAAACCAAAAATGAATTTTTAAATTAATCAAAGTATTGGCATGACAAAGAAAAAAGATATATATATATATCCATTAATAAAATGTGATTGATAGTAAAGCTGTATGGACATTTATGCCTCCACTCACCAGCAGTAATTTCAAACAAAATTTTGTCAATCTCTAGCTCTGCTTCCTCTTCCATTTCTTCTTGGTCTTCCATACTTTCAAAAGTGTCCTCTAGCATGTCTTCTATGATACCTGCCTAAAGGATATGCAGAAATAAGATCATAATGTTATTTATATGTACATGATAAGAAACCAATCCTCCCAATCACACCTTTAAAAGATCTAACTATACCAAACTAACTTCACCAATTCAATGGACTGGAATGTATGGCAAGCATTTGCTCTGAGCTGATCTTAAATCTACAAAGGAAAAGGGCAGGTGAGACCATGAAATCAGGAAACACAAATAGAGAATCCATATTCTAAATCTATTTGCATCTCTCATATAGTTTATTACATCTTAAATGTGTAAATGATACACCCATTATACTTTAATAAACTTTTAATCTCACCTTCATCATTTCTTTGGACAGCTCTCTCATTGTAGCCTGAATTTCAGGGATTTTTACTAGATTTTGCATAGCTTTCATGACTTCTGTGCTCTTTTGCAGGGAACCAGCTACTTTCAGGACAGCTGCCAAGAGAAAGCATGGAAGGTTTTAAATCAAACTGATGCTCTCAATGGAAGAGCATCTTTGGCATCTAGATTGTCATGGCCACCCAGATAAAGCTTCCTATTTAATTCAGAGGGGAGTGAGGATACTCAAGATTACAAAATAGTAATATTTTTCCTCATAGCTTAACTTTATAAAGATCCATAAGAATGAGTAAGTCTCTAAAATTCCAGCCTTTTTCCAATTGTTCTATAATACTTTAAATTGTACAATCAAGGAAAAGTATTCCATAAATACAATAATGCAAAACAACTATAAAGTGCTAAATGTGGTTTATTTTGCCCTTTCAGTAATGTTTTCAACAACTAAGATAGTTAATAAATGAGCAATGTTAACATTTATTGTATCAGTGGCTGTATTGTTAAGCAAGAAGTAGAATTTGTAATACTACATGCTATTTTGCAACCTAGAATTACCTTTTTTGACAGAAAATACTACATTTCAGACCCCAAGTGAATCTATTTTTTGACACCAACTTGTCTGAGGATGTTAATTGGGCTGCTTCTGAACCTTCCCCTCCCCCCACCTATGGAGTGTATTAAAGTCTCTGGTACACATTTCAACTAAGCACATTGCAAGACAAGAATGCAGGTGGAAGAAAATCATGAATCCTTGGTGTTCTCTGAGCTTGGCCATTTTTATGCAGATGTTTCATTAACCAAACTAACTGACAGGAAATCCCACTCCTTGCTAGCATTGATGATGTTACCTAATTTGGGTAACAAAATGTCTGCATAAAAACAACCAAGCTCAAAGAGCACCAAGGATTAATTTAAATTCTGAGCTACAAATATTCTCCTTTATCGGCGAAAAATCATCTCAAATCTAATAGAATACCAGTACAAGTTCATTATTGAGCCTACTTTGTGGAGATAAGAAAATCTTTCTTTTTTTCCTTTACCGTCACATTCTCTTAGTTTCACTCAAAAAATTTCTCCAAGTGATTTGGAGTCTTTTAGGTTGTGGTCAAACTAGAAATGATACCAAACCCTTGATAGCTCACAAATAACCAAATTCATAATTACTAAGACTTTCTTAATTGGACAGCAATAATCTACAGATAGCCTTTGGCTTATCACCAAAATTGGCACTAGAATTTCAATTGCTGAGCAAAACTGCAGTCAGTGGTCATTACATGATCATTTCATTCAATGTCTGCAATGCCACTTCTCTCAGTTGTGGTTGCTAAGTGTCTGGATAGGTAATTTAGCAGATGGATATGTTTGGTACCATCCTTACTGTCTTTTCAGTGCTAAAGACATTTTCATTCTCCCATGTGTTTCAATAGTATGTTTCACCTTGTTACTTTTAACTTAATGGCTTGGTTTACATTTCGTTTATTTACTGATATTTATCTTGCTGATTTTATTTTGCATTTTCCAACTGTGTATGTGTTAATTTTTTAACTTATTCTCTTGAATTGTAAAGCTGATTTTTAATTTCTTTAAATGAGAATTTTTAATGAGAAGTGATATAAGTGTATTAAATTAAAAAACATGCCGCATTATGAACTAAAAGTGCTGTCTTTCTGATTGGTGCTAGTCTAATTTACTTCACTTTCCAAATTGTATAATCTATGACGACAAAACATACATCCCAATTTAGTAGAAAACAAACCCCTTCTGAATTCCAGTATGACAAACTAACATTAAAACTTTTGGAAAAACATCTTTTAAAAATAGAACATGGATAACTTGCAAATGGAAAAAATACTCAACTTCCATTTGAATAATTTTTAAAATGCTATTCAACTTCCTTCCTGCCCAACCAAAAGAAAAATTAGTGCTCTGAATTTATTAGTCCCTAGAGTTTAACACCTCTTCATGGATTACTGCTTTGTTGTGGCGAAGGGGCTTGTGTAGCTCAATGAAACTATGAGCAATGCCGTGCAGGGCCACACAAGACGGACAAGTCATAGCAGAGAGCTCTGGCAAAATGTGATCCACTGGAGAAGGAAATGGCAACCCACTCCAGTATCTTTGCCATGAAAACCTCATGGACAGTACCAAAAGGCAAAAAGATATGACGCTGGAAGATAAGCCCCTCAGGTCAGAAGGTGTCCAATATGCTACTGGGGAAGAGCAGAGAGCTAGTACAAGTAGCTCCAGAAAGAATGAAGCGACTGGGTCAAAGCTGAAAGGACACTCAGCTGTGGATGTATCTGGTGGTGAAAGGAAAGTCCGATGCTGTAAAATCTATACTCCAAAGGAACCTGGAATGTAAGATCCATGAATCAAGGCAAGCTGGATGTGGTCAAACAAGAGATGACAAGACTGAACATCGACATCTTAGGAATCAGCAAACTAAAATGGACCGGAATGGGTGAATTTAATTCAGATGACCATCAGGTATACTATGCGGGCAAGAATCCCTCAGAAGAAATGGAGTATCCTTCATAGTCAATAAAAGAATAGGAAAAGCAATACTGGGATACAATCCCCAAAATGACAGAATTATCTCAGTTTGAATCTAAGGCAAATCATTCAACATCACAGTAGTCCAAATCTATGCCCCAACCACTGGTGCTGAAGAGGATGAAGTTGACCGGTTCTATGAAGCCCTATAACACCAAAAAATGATGTCCTTATTATCACGGTGGATTGGAATGCTAAAGTAGGAAGCCAAAAGATAACCGGAATAACAGGAAAGTTTGGCCTTGGAGTACAAAATGAAGCAGGGCACAGGCTGGTAGAATTTTGTCAAGAGAATACGATGGTCACAGCAAACACTCTTTTCCAACAACCCAAGAGACGACTCTACACATGGAGATCACCAGACAGTCAACACAGAAATCAGATTGACTCTGCAGTCAAAGATGGAGAAGCTCTATACAGTCAGTAAAAACAAGACCAGGAGCTGACTGTGGCTCAGATCATGAGCTTCTCGTTGCAAAATTTAGGCTTAAATTGAAGAAAGTAGGTAAAAGCACTAGGCCACTCAGGTATGAACTAAATCATATCCCTGATGAATATACAGTAGAGATGACAAATAGATTTAAGGAATTAGATCTGATAGACAGAGTGCTTGAAGAACTATGGACGGAGGTTCGCAACATTGTACAAGAGGTAGCAACTAAAACCATCCCAAAGAAAAAGAAATGCAAGAAAGCAAAATGGCTGTCTGAGGAAGCTTTACAAATAGCTGAGGAAAGAAGGGAAGCAAAAGGCAAGGGAGAAAGAGAAAGATACACCCAATTGAATGCAGAATTCCAGAGAATAGCTAGAAGAGATAAGAATGCCTTCTTAAATGAACAGTGCAAAGAAATAGAAGAAAACAATAGAATAAGGAGGACCAGAGATCTCTTCAAGAAAATTGGAGATATGAAGGGAACGTTTCATGCAAAGATGGGCATGATAAAGGACCAAAATGGCAGGGACCTAACAGAGGCAGAAGAGATTAAGAAGCAATGGCAAAATTACACACAAGAACTATACAAGAACGAGCTTAACGTCCCTGATAACCATGATGGGGTGGTCACCGACTTCAAGCCAGACATCCTGGAATGTGAAGTCAAATGGGCCTTAGGAAATTGAGCAACAACAAAGCTAGTGGAGGTGACAGTATCCCAGCTGAGCTATTCAAAATCTTAAAAGACAATGCAGTAAAAGTGCTACACTCAATTTGCTAGCAAATTTGGAAAACTCAACAGTGGCCACAGGATTGGAAAAGGTCAGTTTACATTCCAATTCCAAAGAAAGGTAATGCCAAAGAATGTTCAAACTATCGTACCATTGCACTCATTTCACATGCTAGTAAAGTTATGCTTAAAATCCTACAAGCTAGGCTCCAACAGTATGTGGATCGAGAACTACCAGAAGTACAGACAGGATTTCGAAGAGGCAGAGGAACTAAAGATCAAATTGCCAACATACGCTGGATCATGGAGAAAGCTAGGGTGTTCCAGAAAAACATCTACGTTTGCTTCATTGACTATGCTAAAGCCTTTGATTGTGTGGATCACAACAAATTGTGGCAAGTTCTTAAAGAGATGGGAGTACCAGACCATCTTATTTGTCTCTTGAGAAACCTATATGCAGGTCAAGAAGCAAAAGTGAGAACTGGACATGGAACCACTGATTGGTTCAAAATTGGGAAAGGAGTTGGCAAGGCTGTATACTGTCGCCTTGCCTATTTAACTTATATGCAGAGCACATCATGAGAAAGGCTGGGCTAGATGAATCAAAAGTTGGAATTAAGATTGCCGGGAGAAATATCAACACCTCAGATATGCAGATGATACCACTCTAATGGCAGAAAGTGAAGAGGAACTAAAGAGCCTCTTGATGCAGGTGAAGAAGGAGTGCAAAAGTTGGCTTGAAACTCAACATTAAGAAAACTAAGATCATGGCATCCGGCCCTCTCAATTCCTAGCAAGTAGATGGGGAAGAAATGGAGGTAGTGACAGATTTTATTTTCCTAGGCTCCAAGTTCACCGCAGATGGGGACTGCAGCCAAGAAATTAAAAGACACTTGCTCCTGGGGAGGAAAGCTATGGCAAATCTAGACAGCATACTAAAAAGCAGAGACATCACCCTGCCAACAAAAGTGTGTATAGTCAAGGCTATTGTTTTTCCAGTTGCAATGTATGGCTGTGAAAGCTGGACCATAAGAAAGGCTGAGTGTCAAAGAATTGAGGCCTTTGAACTATGATGCTGGAGAAGACTCCTGCGAGTTCCTTGGACTGCAAGACAGTCAGTCCTAGAGGAGATCAACCCTGACTGCTCTTTAGAAGGCGAGATCCTGAAGATGAAACTCAAATACTTTGGCCACCTAATGAGAAGGAAGGACTCACTGGAGAAGAGCCTAATGCTGGGAAAGATTGAGGGCAAAAGAAGAAGGGGACGACAGAGAATGAGGTGGCTGGCTGGAGTCGCTGAAGCAGTAGGCGTGAGCTTAAATGGACTCCGGGGGATGGTAGAGGACAAGAAGGCCTGGAAGAACGTTGTCCATGAGGTCGCGATGGGTCAGACACGACTTCGCAACTAACAACAAACAGTTTAACAAATTTTATGTTTTCACATTATACTCCATGATCTTTATTCTTTGCTGCTTAATTAAGGTCAAAGGCTTCTTTCAGAAGCATTATTCTGATTATATAGACAAAGAGCTAATATGCAGATCACACCACTGCATTCCAGCATAGATAACTTGAAACTGATTTAGTACTTCTAAATGTGTGTGTCCCTTTTCAAAAATCCAGTTAATAACGTGAAATCAGGATAGCTCAAGCGGGATCTCAATATTTATTTATTAAATTTATATGCTGCCCAGCTTTCCAATAAGGCAACTCTGATGCAGGACAGCACACGTGCACATAGTTTAGGACTATTTTTTATTCAAAACACTATTATTGGTTTTGTGAGTTGGTGTATTAACCTTATTACATTTTAATTAATGTATTTTATTAATAATTACATTAATATCTATATGCGAGGGTCTGGTTATTGACCCCCAAAATAACCTTACCTAGTTGGTTCTTCATCCCCATCAGGACTGAATTCATGTGGGCCCTGGAAGCATAGAGTTTACTCACAGCCTTGCGTGAACGGATCATTTCCTTGGCCAGGATAATACACACGTCTTTTTGCCCCTTTTTTGCAGCATCTTTAATTGATCTTTTTACCTTTTCTTCTTCTCTCTGAATATCTGAATTCAAGAAAAATATAAGTAGGGTTTAAAAGGGTTTATTTCAAGATTTTAAAGAGGAATATTTCCTGACATCAAATTTACATGGGAAAAACAAGTGATATTTTCTTGTCACGAAGCTGTACTCCAGCACAAGATTTACCATTAATACTGAACATCCTTTCTTATATTCTTTCACCTCATCAAAAATGCTCTTTAATCTTTCTAAGAATATGAAGTGGGATTTAGTAGCAATGTTTTCTGCCTTGTAAGAGATATATTCCATCTTTTTCCAGGAGTTCAAGATAGCTTACATGGGAATTTCTCTTTATTTCATCCTCTTAATAATGAATCAGTTAAGTACTTAGGCTTAAATAGAATGATTTTATATGGCTAAAGTAGGCTTGAAACTGGGTCTCTCACGTCCCAGTCCAATCTTAACTACCATTTCTCATGGCCTCTTAGATCTTAATATCCAACTGTGAAGTCTAATCTGAATTTAAAATATTTTCTAATATCTAAAAATATTTTCCAAGAATATATTGACACATATTTTAGTTTATTTTGGAAGAACGTAATGGCTACCAATATCTAATATAAGTCTTGAAGAATTTAACAAGGGGTGTGGTCAGGGCTATTTAGGAATTTAACTGGATCACCTGAGTGCAAGTTGTGCTTAGTTCCAGTTGCCCTTTAATCAGGGAAGTATACAAAAAAAGGCAGCTAGGTGAAATAAATTTAACTACCCTAGGATAAGACATATGGAAGCTGAACTCACAACAGATAACCTAAATTACTTATGGCAGAAATGTGAGCAACAATTTTATTCCACTAACCAAATTAGAAAAGTTAACATGTTACCACTTTCATTCAGAGAAAAAGTGTGGAAATACAGACCTCTAATTTGTCTATCAATCACCCTTATTTCTTTCCGTATTTTCAGTGACCACTCATTGACCTGAAGATATAAATATTAGAAATAAGTTTAAGAGATTGAACTCAAAATTAATGAAATTTTGTTATTCAGGGAACTTTCTCCACTCAGGTAACCTTCTCCAAACCTGGTCCTTCCCCATGTTATTATTACAATCATTTGAGAAATGAGGGGAATTATAGGCTAAATGTCTGGAGAGAGAAATATATCTTTATAGAAAGCAGCAATAAAGCTCTGTGAGGCTACTATGATGAAATCCAACAAAACACTCTGAGAGACCAGTTTTTCACTCTGAGGTCACAAACACTGAAAGGTTGTTCTTTGAGGCATAATCACATAAATGACAATGCCACTTCATAATGGAGTTCTCTCTCAGTGTAGCTTACACATTTGCATTTGTTTATCAAATCAGAAGGATTATTCTTTAGGCATATCCTCCAAGTATATATGTGAGATAGAATAATCACTTGGGGCTTTACTTTACAAATTTTAACAAGTGAGAATTTGTTGGATTCCATGAACCTCAATACACCAAAAATAACCATAATAAAGCATTCAGTGTTGCACGAGCCTAGCCAATTGCTTGGTTTGCAAATAATCACTTGTCTGGTCCCTTACCAGACAGAGGATATGAAACGTATCGTATGTTACTGACCAGAGGAAGCATACGGAAACGAGAAGTCCCCCCCCCCCCAGTAAACAACGCAAGCAATCCTGGTTCCAAATTACCTTTCAATAAACGTACAAGAACTACGCTGTGTGGGAGGATGTACCTGGGCAGTCGCCCCTTCCTGTCCAACTTCACTAAGGCTCACACAAGGAAATATGGGGAAATGACTCAGAAGTGAATTAAAACAGGCGACGGGTTTGCCCGGGAGCGGCAATCACAACTAGACACATTCCTTCGCCAGGTCCGGCTGCCTCCCTTCAGACCTTCCCGCGGTTCATCCTCCACTTTCGGCCCATCCAGTCCCACCTTTCGTCCCCTGAACTTCTCTCCCACGACCATTACCAGTTCTTTGGGCGGCTTTTCTGGCGTCTTCCCAAACAAGCCCATCTCCAACAGTTCTAACTCGATTTTTTCCGGCTTCCGGTCCCGGCAGCTCTTTCTACGGGGACAAACAGGAAGTGGAGTAAACTATAGAGAAAGAAAAGTGTAGAGCGATCGTTCTCGATAGCGAGGCTTCGCTCTTCCAATGCAAACAGAAGACACCCCCCCCCGGGAGGGAGGTGTCTTTTAATGTTAGCAATAACAGGGTACCCCCCCCTTTTTTTTTCCTGAGAGAAAAGCAAAACAAATGTTTTACTGAGGAAAAACTTGTGTTAGTCTTCCAAACTGCAGGCGGTTCAGCATGTTGTAGTCAACGAGATGAGTTAATACAGCAATTTAATAGTGGGAAGGGCTCGCCTGGCAGGGTTTTCAGTTTCTTTGAAATGCTAATCACAACAATCCATAGACGACAGGAAAAAAGTTTCCGCAGCTCTGAGGTACAAGAAATCGAAGAGTATTGCCTCTGAAAAACCTGTATAATGGCGTGTAAACAGGCGGCTGTGTGTAATAAAGCACATAGGCAGGGAAAGTTCGTAAGTCTTTGCTGAATAGGTATGAGGCAGCTACGTGCCAAATAAGACATTGTGAGATTTGCGGACCACAGATAATCCAATTAGTAAAGCCTCTCCCCTCTACCTCAAGGTGTAATTGATTAATGCCTTCGTGCTACTTTGGAGGTTCCTCTTTTTGGGAAAGGCAACCCTTTGCTGCTGTGCAACAATAAAGGTGCCCAGGTGAAAGAGATTTCTCCCGTCCAGTGATTTATTTGGTCAGCTGTTTCCAGACTAAATTCAGATACCGTGATATGAAAAACATTAGCTATATATAATGGTATCCAAGTTCACTCAGTAATACTCCAGCATTTAGTTCTTTAGCTTTGTGCTCCCATAACCTGTATGGATTTTTAAAAACATTAAAACCAAATATATTTACAAGGAATAAGAGCTGAATGAGCAGTCAGCAGTATAGTGATGAAGATGCTGGCCCCCCACTCAAAGAAGTTGAGAGTTTAATTTTAGATAGTAGAGGATGTTTCCTAGGGCCTAGACTAGAGCAGTGGTGAAATGTGGTGGGCGCGGCTTGGTGGACGTGGTGTGGCTTAGTGAGTGTGGCTTGGTGGGAGTGGCAGGGGAAGGATACTGCAAAATCTCCATTCCCTCCCCACTCCTGGGGAAAGGATATTGCAAAATCTCCATTCCCACTCCACTCTGGGACCAGCCAGAGGTGGTATTTGCCAGTACTCTGAACTACTCAAAATTTCTGTTACCAGTTCTCGGAACTACTCAACATTTCTTCTACTTGTTTTCCACAACCTGTCAGAACCTGCTGGATTTCACCCCTGGCCCAGAGGAAAAAATCTGCTGTGAATTCCACATAGGCGTCAGGAAGGGCATCTGGCCATAAACACTCAGCGCCATCCAATCATCCTGACTCTACCCAAATTAAAGGATTACAGGATCTTAAAATAAGGGAGGGGGGAGAGAGAAAGAATCTGAATGTCCCATGTAAATTTAAAACAAAATTGATGAGAAAAAAACCATAGGATATCTTAGCTGTATTAAAGAATGGTGTTTTTATTCTTTTAAGTAATTTTATTAAAGATAATTACAGTAGTAAAAACTAATACAAACTAAAAGAAAAATAGAAAAGTCAAAGGTGCAAAGGGAAAAGAAAAAACAGGAAACACACACACACACACACACACACACACACATAGAAATGTCTTTGACTTCATCACAAGTATAAACAATTTTAGTGACTCTTCACCTCCTTTTAAATTATAACAAATCTCTTCTTCCTGTATTCCATCTCTTCTCTATAAATTTATAAAGCATCATTTGTCCTAGTTTAACCATTAGATAAACCAATCTTATATCCATTCCTTTTACTTCTAAGAATCTTAATGTTTAATATTTTGAAATAATGTCATTTCTTTTTTGTCTCTTCTCATAAGATTCTTCAATGTTTTAATAATTCTCTTTTGTAAATCTAGTATATAAAAATTATCTGGGTTATTCTCTTGGTTTATTGTCTGTATATCCCTTTTAATTATTAAAATATCAGGAAGTTTCTTTATTATGTCCAGTGTAACATTCCCCCCCCCCATTTTTGTATCCTGTTGTTGTTAAATCTACTTTCCAGTCGTGTCTTTCTTATTCCTCTTTCATAACATCATTTAGACAGTCTATCTATAAAGGCAGTATCACTGTTGACATCTTTGATGTCAATTTCTGACTGTTTTCCCCCCCAAGTATCCTTCATTATTATCAATGTTAGTATATTTTGTGCCATTTATGTAGCGGTTAATCAGGATTGTGTGTTTTGCTTTAATCAAAATCTTTAGTTTCCTCTAGTGTAGTTTTTAAAATCTTATTCATTCAAAACCACAGCATTTTCAATCAGAAAGGATTCTTTATAATTGTAAAAACTTATTTCTTAGTTTAACTTTCTAAAATCAAAATTTTAATCAACTTTTGTTTTTTTCACGTTCTTAAGCTTGTTAAAAAAATTCATTAAAAATTGAAAGCAAACTCATCTGTTTTCAGACTTCTTGTTCCAAAGATTCCTTAACAGCTGAAAAGTAATAATAAGTAATTTTTGAATGTGACTAGAAAAAGGAAGTATGTGAACATGGTGTCCTTTAAAGGGTGTTGATCAGAGTTTGAGGAAGATGACTATTCCCTCGGCTCCCAGTGCTGAAAACCTTCCAGAGACTTCTGTTTTGCAAGGAGCAGCTATCTGGAGCATTTGTAGCAGATCTCTGGTGCTCTCCTTTATCTGGAAAGCCAATCGACTCACTGGTTCTTTCTTTCTTTCTTTCTTTCTTTCTTTCTTTCTTTCTTTCTTTCTTTCTTTCTTTCTTTCTTTCTTTCTTTCTTTCTTTCTTAGGTTCTTCTATGCTGCCCTACTCCCTAAGGACTCAGGGCGGCATACAACATTTTAAGAGAACACTAAACAATAAACATATTTAAAAAGAGTTTTAAAAAGTTAAAAAAGACGTCCAACAACATACATACAGGGGGAGATCTCGGATATAAAATTGTCTCAGACCCCTGCCTGCAGGAAGAGCCATGTCTTAATGGCTTTCCGGAAGGCCAGCAGGGTGGTGATAATTCGGATCTCTGGGGGAAGTTGGTTCCAGAGCACGGGGGCCCTCACAGAGAAGGCCCTCCCCCTAGGGCCCGCCAGTTGGCATTGTTTGGCTGATGGGACCTGGAGGAGGCCCACTCTGTGGGACCTAACCGGTTGGAGGGAAGTGTGAGGCAGAATGCGGTCCCAGAGGTAACCTGGTCCTAAGCCATGTAGGGCTTTAAAGATGATGATCAACACCTTGAATTGTACCCGGAGACCAATGGGCAGCCAATGCAGCTGGCGGAATATAGGTGTCACGTGGGTGTACCTTGAAACACCCACCACAGCACGCGCAGCCACATTTTGCACCAGCTGAAGTCTCCGAATACTCTTCAAGGGTAGCCCCATGTAGAGCGCATTGCAGTAGTCCAAGTTCTTCATTCTTCATTGCAGTCATCAGGTCTACCTTTTGCAAAGCCTTTTTCATTTCCATTTCTTCCTCTGGAAATCTGTATTTTTATTAATTCTTTACCATCCAGAAGCCATATGGAACAGGGCAGAACTGTCTGGATCACTAAATTCCCATCCAATCAAATTGACCACACTCAGCTGTATAGTATCAGAAGACATTGATCCCCCAAAATCCCAAAATGTCTGGTAGAATAGTTAAATACAGTGGTAAATTTGTCTTCAGATGACACAGTAAATCATATAGATCTTGGTTAAAATTCATACCACTATGAAAGTACAGCTTTTCAGCTTAGCTTGTTCTTCAACTGCAGCCAGTATTTCAGTTCTCTTTGATTTCCAACATTTTATATTCAAAATAACAAAACACTTCTAGCTGCACTTGCAGGCTGAAGTTTGGGGATAATAGATTTAATTTGCACTAATTGGAAGATTTAGCAAGAGTTTAGCAGCTTTAAATCACTGCAAACTGACAATAGCAACAATGTTCATGTCATTTTTTTTCCTGGTTCTTTCTGATATTTTGTTTCTTTTGTTGTTCTGTACCTCTGCATAATTTCAGGGTAGTTCATTTTTCTACTGGAGGGAAATCTTGTATTACTCTGCCTCTGTTTCTCTACTTTCCTTTTATTGCCTATTATTTCACAAGACTTTCAAAAGAAAAGGTGACTTGTTGGTTTTGCAGATCCTGCTCATAGCAACAACTAACAATCAGATACATTAAGAACATGGATTTTGAGGTAACACACTAGCACTTTGTTTTCTCTTTTTCATTATGGAGAAGAAAGAGAGACTTTTGTTCTACCATATCCAGCAGAGTTTAGAGCATGATCACCATGAAATGACATTTTTTCATTCTCCTTCAGCAGTTCAGGGTCAATGGAAATAAAGGGGTTGAAGAATGGAAAGTGTGGTAGGATTAAAGTTTTCATTAAAAACAAAATTAACAATGCATCATCAGGCAAGTGAATAGAGCAACCAGAGATTTTTCAGGAATCTGCATTACAGACTATCTCCAATCCTTGAGTAAACAGAAAAATATGCTGGCATACTTTATGCAATCCCCTTTGTGAATCCTTACTCTGCCATAATAAAAAGCTACGTTTCTTATGGATTTGAGGGTTTGTTTTGTTATTTGTCAATGAGGAAAACCACTACAATTCTCACTGCGGGATAGGTTGAATAACAGTTGGAAAGTTTAAGGAATGGTGGGCTTAAGTACCTGCAAGTGACTGAACTTACAGGTAGCTACTAACTAAGCAGGGGGATATAAAGTGAAGCAGGAGACCTGTCTTGTTGTTTGTACTAGTAGCCCCTGCTCTGCACCTGTGATTTGTTACGCAATTCTGAACACACATTTACCATTCTTCCAAAGGAAAACTAAATCTGTTTTCAAAATAGTTTGATAGATCATTAACATTTGTATAGGGAAGAACCAAATTTGGTAGAAGTTTTTAGAGATTTGGGGCTGCCTTGGTCTAACAGTTTTGAAGGCCACAAATATCTGTGCAGCTTTACTTTGTAAACCTGCAGCTTAGCCTACCAAGCCAGCCTATTGTGATTTATTCAGGAATGCTGATCAAAGATTACAATAAAATAACAATTTATTCAGCAAACCATGCTTAAGCCATTTATACCTTCAAATGGTCTGTGAACTCAGTACTTCTTTCCATGATAAAAGCCTCATGACTAATCTCTATATATGTACACCACTTTTAAAGACATGTTTTGTTGATTTTCAGCTATAATGAAGAAAAAGAATAAAACCTGCCAGCTATTAACAATAAAATACAAAATACAGATGTCAGCATAGGCATAAAGCTTTTATCTGGCAAATAACATGTTAAATTTGATGCTGGGTAACAGTGCTGGGGAAGAAAATGCTAGAAATGAGACATTAGAAATAGGTGAATTCTGAATAACAATTTCTATCAATTATGGCAAGATATTTGCTCAACTGACTTCCCATTTTTCAGGAGTCAACTTCAGATAAAACATTTAAATAAAAACGGTGGAATAAGCCTTATTTGATATACATGAGATGAAAACGACAGTTTAAAGAATAATAAGAGACAGATTGGAAATGTCTAAGAGACCAAAATTTTGTCTGGGAAGTGGAGTTCGATTTTTTATTTTTATTTTGCAGAAAGGCTAACATATAAAGATAGCAATTTAACACAAAAATGTTAAAATGATTAATATTGAAAATTATTACTCTTTTAAAATAATTTATTTTCATGAATTTGTTTTGAAATGTATACTCACAAATAATACATTTATTCAACAGAGGTATGCTGAAAAAACTCTAAAAGAAACATATAAATAAAACAATTATTTTTTGTTGAAATTTCTATGTTCACCCAAATCTTATTATGTTAAACATTTGCAGAAGTATACTTTTGTTGACAAACATCTGGTTTTTGTGCTTGCAATGAATGCAAACAAAAATGAATATCAATTTAAATGTTCAAATGTTGTAAAGGAAAGCTATAACTGTACTAACACATATTCATTATTTCAACATACAAGGCAACCAAATGATTATGTCATCAACATTAGCATCATGTTTATTTTAATTCACTGCACTAACATTTAAACTAAAACTTCAAACCACACGGTCTGTTTGTGACTAACATTTAAATGGCAAGCAGTAATACATAAGAAGTTACAAAGGAACATTATTAGTATACAGTTAAGACAGGCTGTGATTTGATAAAAGCTGATGATGTACATATGGCTTCTTTTTCTTGTAAGATGCCCATCTACAGACAGGGCAGCAATGTCGCCCCCCTACTAGCCACATCACAATGCAATTCTGGTGAAAGACATGGCCACACGGTAAGCCCATTAACAGACACCCATTTATGAAATTTTCTAGACATACAACACATTCGGTACAGTGCAACATGCCAGCCGGCCAAGCTGACCAGTCAGGCTCCAAATCATCTCTAGTACTGTATGATTCATATGACTTGGCTTTGGCACATGAACAGGTCTCAGCATTGCAAAAAATTTCTCCTTCACAAGGATTTGGAAGGGTCCTTTTCTCATCCTCAAATAACTCTTTATCATTATTTGGAACATCTTTGCATTCACTATCTGAGTCATTTTCACTTTGGGAGAGTTCCATCATTTCCTCTTCTGAGTGTCCGTCAAAACATTTAAATCGCCACATAGGTAAATTTTTGATATAATCAGTTGGTATCAGAGGATGAAGCCACAAATCAGGGAAAGCTAAGCGATCAAGAAAGAGATCTGGGTCTTCATCCCAATCAGATTCAAAGGGGAAATGCTGAAAAGATGTGATTGGATGGAATAGATAACTGGTGTACCAGTCCCAAAGGCTTGACAGCCACTCTAAGTTATTGGCATTTATTTCATCACTGTTATTATGTCGTCTTTTTTTCTCAAAATAATCAATTAATAAACCATGTCCCAGATACGTGCTGAGGAACAAGGCAGGGTGTGATGAGTAGAACATCCAGTCAGCTCTTACCCATGAAGCGAGGGTCGTTGTATTAGAGTAACGGAACAGTTTTAAACTATATTCGTAAAAACTATCTAAATAAGGTAATTGCAAAAACCCCAGAACTGGAAGCCAGGAAATGATTAAAAGAGAATTATAAGTCCCTAGAGTGCTTATAAGAACAACAAATCGCTTTATAGTAGCACCTTGGGTGATAAATAAGTCCATCCATGCCATCAAATTAACTAAGACTAAACTTAAAACAAATAAATCATTAACTTCAGGTTGTAAAGATCGCAAGAAGGAGTCCATAGCATGAAGGGATATAAATTCACCAGTATTATTTCCATACCTGTAAATACCTTCAGGAGTTCTAAGAATATAAGATGGTGTCTTATAGATGCCCATTTCTGCAATGTGACTCTTGTTGTCCCAGTTTTCTACATTCACAAAAATAAACTCAACTCTGCCCGTAAATTTCACACTTAGTGCAGAAAAGAAAGCTGGAGGCTGGTCTAATTTAGCAAACAAATATATTTTCACTCTATACTGGTAACTTTTATTCCATTCTTCTTTCAAGTGTTCTGATTTGAATATTGTTTTGATTCGAGAAGCAGCATGGGCTGTTATCCATTTGAAAATATGTTCCGTTTCAATTTTACGTCCACTATATTCTTTAAGCATTACTTTCCCTTTGGATGTACTTGTTTGTGGAACTGACATAATTAATGTAGACCTTACCCAACCTCTTCTTCTGCAGTATCTACAAAGAAAACATTCAGTTAAACTAAATAGTAGTTTAAAAATACTTCTTATAGAGTAATGGTAGATTAATCTGTATTAATCTGGAGATTTAACATTTCTAATATATGCAGGCCCCCATTAATAGTCATTTCAACAGAACGAGAAAACCCCACAAAAAAATTGAGCTCAGAATTCCTGAATTTACTTAATTTAAGTGAGTAGTTTTGCTATGAAATGGGAAGGAGTAGAACTGTTGACCATGACAACTTGGCAAATGCCTATTTTCAAAAACAAAATTAACTGATTAGAGTTGTTTTAAAAAGTGAAATACAGTATATTATAAGTATAGAGACATGGCAACAAGGATTCAGAACACGGTATTAAGGAAGTATCAGGGAGTTGACAAAAACAGGAGGAGGAGAAGAGAAGAGGAAATGAAAGGTGCACAGCAAAAAATAGAGAAACTGGAAGAAATGATTACAGTGAAGTGCAGCAAAGTGACTACAGTAATGGAGGAAGGGAAGGCAGCAGCAGGCATCAAAACCAAGATGTCTGACTTAAAAAGGATACTTTGGTAGGTAGATTCCTGAAAAGAAACTAAAGATGAATATAATCAACCAACCCCAAACATACTCAGCCATAGAAGGGTATGAATAGAGCAGTGGTTCTCAACCTTCCTAATATAGTTAACCCTTTAATATAGTTCCTCATGTTGTGGTGACCCCAACCATAAAATAATAAAATTATTAGGAAACTCAGGGGTGAGTTCCAACTTACCTCGCTGCCGGTTCGCTTCCTCCTGCGCTGCAAGGCCATGCCTCGTGGGCATGCGTGCACTTTGCGCGCGCACGCATGCGCAGTGCCGAATTTTTTTTAAAAAATTGCAAAAAAACAAAAAGCCGAAAACAAGATGGCGATGCATGCACAGTGCCAAATTCAGCTTCTGCGCATGTTCAGAAGTTCCCATGGTACAGATTTTTTTTTTTTGCAGTAGTCTATTTGCATGTGGGTGGACCCGCCTGGAGACAGATAGAGGAGCGGTGTCTCAGTTCCTAAGACCATCGGAAATATGTGTTTTTCGATGGTCTTAGGCGACCCCTGTGAAAGGGTTGTTTGACCCCCAAAGGGGTCGCGACCCACAGGTTGAGAACCACTAGAATAGAGACACTGAAGAAATGTGAGCCATAACTGGGATGAGAGCAACATTTTGGAAGAGCACAGAAAATACATTATGGAACCTGAATTGGGTGCAAAACTATTGTACATTCAAAGTTTTTCAAGGGAAAATGAATTGGAGAAAGTGGATTAACTGATCAAAGAAGGTTGAATGAGAGAACAATGGTCCATGAGCCATGAAGTAATTTTATTTTCTTCTAAGAGTTGATTAATGCTGAACTGAATTAGTGGCATGCTGACAGATGAACATTGCTTTTTTTACAATTCAGAATTGCAATTGATAATATCCCTATAACTGAAAAATAACTCTTCCCCTCTCTGAGACCATTCCAAAACCTAGTAACTCTGTATGTTTCCATCCAAAGCATAAAGAAATAGCAAGGATCTCTTCATCCGTTCTTGCTATTTTGGATTTCTTCCACAATCTCTTAGAAGATCATATCTTTAATCCTGGCACATCTTCATGTTTGGACTAATGATGTAATACACAGATAAAGGACAATATACCAAATAATCCTTATTATATTTTGCTTTGGAAAAAATCAGAATCCTTGTTGAAAGCCACCTTACATAGTCAATATTTTGAAACACAGAATAGTTTCAAAGATAAATGATACTTTGCTTGATTCATAATAAAAATTAATACTGCAACCTAGAGAAATTTAATTTCCAAAATTTGATACCGATAAAGTGTAGATGCCTATTACTTATCACCAAACAATCTCTTCCTCATTAATTTTTCTTCTAGTTGGCTACAATATTTCAGAGAACATACCTGGGATCACTGGAACAATTAAAAGTGCCTGTACGTATACCAAACCTTGACACTTTCTTCACCATTTTCTCCCAGTGGATTTTTCCCATTAAAGGGCTCCTGTCATTTGCTATGACCTATATTAAAAAAAGAAAGAAAGAAAACTTAAATATATATATAACTGGTCAAAGATTCTACATATTTTGTAATAGTCTATCTTAAAAAAGCATTTTTATCCATTCAGTTCCACCTTTCAACTAAACTGTTTACCAAATATAAAGTTTATGTTAATCTGAATTATATCAGTGTTTTCCATTACATACACTTATATAGATAATATATAATTGAATTTTGATGATGAATGGAAAGCTTTTAAAAATATAATGAAATACAAAAGTTGTACATTACAAAAAAAAAAGATTTATATGCCAATGGGAAAAAAATTTGTAAGTGTATCATAGTGATTAAGCATAATAACCAATTAACAGCAAAAAATCAATATAACCATAAAAATGTGTACAAAATGATTTGAAATTATGTTTGTCATTAAATCTAGACTATAGAAGAACATACTGTCATCTTCTCATTTTTAGAACAAGACTTTAAAAAATGATAAACTATCCTGGTTCCAATCCTAAAAATTAAGATAATAACTTTCTTTCAATTATGTAAAATTATCCTCTATGCTAGTGATGGCGACCTATGGCACGCGTGCCACAGGTGGCACGTGGAGCCATATCTGCCGGCACGCGAGCCGTTGCCCTAGCTCAGCTCCAGCACACATGTGCGCCCCAGCCAGCTGATTTTCGGCTTGCACGGAGGCTCTGGGGGGGCATTTCAGGCTTCCAGAGGGCTTCTGGGAGGACAAGGGAGGGCGTTTTTGCCCTCCCCAGGCTCCAGGGAAGCCTCTGGAGCCTGGGGAGGGTGAAAAACGGGCCTACCAGGCCCACCAGAAGTTGGGAAACAGGCCGTTTTTGCCCTCCCCAGGCATTGAATTATGGGTGTGGGCACTCGCGCATGCGTGATAGCCCGTGCGCACACGTTTTTGGCACCCGAGGAAAAAAAGGTTCGCCATCACTGCTCTATGCCATATCCCAAGCTTGACAGATCCAGAGCTCTCTGTATGAAATGACAAATTCCATATTTTTAGGAATATAATTCAATATCACACTGATGTCCTATAATTATATTCCTCCTAAAATTATATAATATATAGTCAAACTATAACTATATATACTATAACAGAAAAGGATCACATCGTATGAGTTAAATAATTTTTCATTTCTTGCATCACTCACATTAAAAAATCTAAAGTCCATGAATTTTTAAACAAACTTTGAAATATCCAATAAACAAAATATTTGGATGAATTTATTTCATATTTAAAATACTAGTATACTTCACATTTTTAAATATTTGGATCCATTGTTCCATTAAATTTGAATATGGCAATATTTAATTGCACATTTGGAATATATAATTAATACTTTCACATTTTAATATCATATAGAATTGAATTATTGATTTTTGTTAAATTGCTCCATCACTTTAAGAAGTTAAATTAGCATGTATCTTAGAGATTGCTAAAGCATCCATGCTTTACTCCCTAGTTAATGTTTCAATTTTACACACTGTCAAATGGTAAATAAAGCTCAAAGTACCATGTCTCAAAATTGTTAAAACTATTAGAAATAAATTGATACAAAGTATGAATCCTTTGTTTAGCCCAAGCATCCTGACAAAGAATACAAATTTCAAAATTTGAAGTATCCGACAAAACCAATTTTGCATGTGATTCAGAATCAAAACCATATTACTCACCTATTAATAATCAAATGCACTAGCACTTTTAAAACAAGAAATGAAGATTCCTTTATTTATTTTAAAAAATGAAAGAAAAAAGGAAGATCCATAGAAATTGCAAAATGCAAATAATTTAAGAATAATTTAAGAAAAAATTAAAATGAAGTAGACACTGTTTCATCTCACTTTTATGCTTACAGTATATCACAGACGTGAGTACACCCCCTCACATTTTGTAAATATTTAAGTATATCTTTTCATGTGACAACACTGAAGAAATGACACTTGGCTACAATGTAAAGTAGTGAATATACAGCTTGTATAAATGTGCTGTCCCCTCAAAATAACGCAACACACAGCCATTAATGTCTAAACTGCTGGCAACAAAAGTGAATCACTGAAGTCCAATTCAAGGAGGGCAAATCAAGGAGAAGTTGGCCAAACAAAAATGAAGAATATGTAGTACCATAGGATACAACCAAACAGATGGTCAAAAACTGCAACATTCACATTTTAGGAAGAGAGTTGCATGACTTGTACGGGAATACTACACAATTTTTAAATAAAAAATTAAATATTATTTGTCTTTTTCTGCCTCCCTTCTAAGGTATACCTAAGGGTACCAATTGACAGTCCAACTGATTGCCATTATCTGAATGAAGCGTAACACTTCACTTTGACCATTTGCACTGAGTGAAATTTTCCAAAAGAAACCTATTATTTATTAAATGGCAAGAGCTCTTTGCTACTTTAAACCATGAGCATTTTGTATACAATTTTTTTATTACCGTATTCTTGTTACAAACGTTAAAAAGTGAAGCTCTTCTGGACTTTCACCTAAATTACTTGTAGCCCCAAGATTTAGAAAAGATTGTTGGCTTTAAGATGTTGACAACTTGAATCAGTAATAGTTTAATTTCTAAAACATTTTATTGACAATATCTTACAAAAATTATAAACTGTTAGTCATTTGTCTGCACTTTTTTATCTTCTACAATTACTTTTTAAAGATATAGTTACTGGAATTGAACAGTTTTTTTTTCGGTACCCTGTGACTGATGTTTTTCCTGAACCATCCATTACAATCCCAAGATCCTATTTTCCTGGTCAAGACATTTTTGTCCTAGACAAAACATGCTATGAATCCTGTAGGACTTTTTAAATTCTATTTATAAAATATTAAATTGCTTTTCATGTCAATACTATTCTTTTAAAATATAACTATCCATAAATATCACTATGGTATAGTTTGCAAAAATTATATGGGATCATACAAGATTATATGAATGATCAGAGAAGACTAGTTTTATGGACACATTTTCATATATGTAAAGACAGCTAGATTTTGGTTTTGAATATTGCAAAGAATGATCAGCTTTAATACTTTGAAGAGAGATGTTAATTCATCTTATTAATTTTTTACATGCTTTGTAGGGTCTTAATACATATAACTTAATTAAAGAATGAACAATTACAGTACAGTATTTTCAAGTTAAAGGCAAAACATGTTTTCTTTTACATGAAAAGTGATTGCCAGTCATAAAGAACTACCATTATAATTAACAGTATCAGGACATGTAATCTATTTTGGAATTTTGATGGGGAACATCAGATTTCATTTCAATTCTGGCATGATTCTGGGGCCACTTGGATCTGGAAATATACTTTCTTTAGTTCTGGATATGGTGCCACTGCCTCAGATGGACCATATCACCTGATAAAGGTGTTGAAGGGCTTCTGCAATGTCAAAAGGGATGGAGCTAATCTAATTTAATGGGAAATGAATGTTCCATAAGGTGGGCACCATGGTAGAGAAAGCACATCTCTTAGGACCCATCAAATATAAGTCCACTGTTGACGGTACCTGCAAGCATGCCTTCTCTGCCCTATTGTTCAAATTAATACTGTATTTCCCTGAAAATAAGACCCGGTCTTATTTTCTTTGGGGTCCCAAAATAAGCACTAGGGCTTATTTTCAGAGAAACACAATTTCAGTCTGGCTGGGCGTCCTGCCCCCCTGGCACACACACAAGAGCCGGCAAGCATGCAGGGATTGACCTTATCCGGCAGCAGCTGCAAGCCTGCCGGTCCCTTAGTTGGCGTACTCTGGAGCTGCGCAGAGTGGAAGGCACAGAGCGGAAGGCAGGTGATCCTGACACGTGGAGTGGAAAGGCAGGCGATCCCAGCATGCAGCATGGGCTGCAGGCAAGCCAAGAGACATGAAGATGAGCCTCCTGCAGCCACCTGCTGCTCCAGCCCACCACCACTCGGCTTTCCCATGGCCTGCATGTCCAGATCACCTGCCTTCCCCCACGCCTCTGCCTGTTGCTGGTGTCGCTGTGTGAAGACGAGCCTCCCGTGGTGAGCTGCTGCTCTGGCCCACTGCCACTCAGCTTTCCTGCAGCCTACGCAGCGCATCTGGATCGCCTGCCTACCCCCTGCATCTCTGCCTCTGTCTGCTGGTGATATCGCTGTGTAAAGATGAGCCTCCCGCTGCTGGCCGCCACTCTGGCCCACCGCCGCTTGGCTTTCCTGCGGCCCATCCAGATCGCCTGCCTTCCCCACGTGCCTCTGCCTCTGTCTGCTGTTTGCACAGATACTCAACTCACCTGTGCTGCGTGAGCTGTGGCTGCTGTCAGACACCGTCAGCCAGTGTGCACCTGCCTTCTATGCTTGCCATGCCCACCCCCTTCATTAGGGCTTACTTTTGGGGGGGAGGACCTTAGGTGCACACATAAGAAAACAGGCTGGGGCTTATTTTCAGAGTGGGTTGTATTTTTGGGAAACACGGTAAGTTAAAAACTATAGATTCCAATTCAAATATTTTGGAAAAACATTTGTTTATTTAAGCAGAATAATCTGGGTGTCAACATAGGGAAGGATGAATGGAAGAGCAGTAACTGTCACTAGAATCTTTTATGAATACCACCCTGGAATCTTTTATGAATATCATACCACTGTTTGCAGTAATGTTTTTTTCTAAGGAAGTTTAAAACACTGATTTTTTTCTAAACAGAACCTGGGCTGTTGCAGTATCTTATATCTCTCCATACTTAGAATTTTCTATTAATCCCTCCTTTAAAATCAAGCTTAAGTCCTAGTGATTAAATGAACATGTCAATGTTGCCTCGTTGGCAATAATTTATAACTGATTTCTCATTCTTACAGAATTCTTTTTTCAACTTCCTAGTCTAGCCAAGAGGGTTGGGATTTCCTGGCTTGCCACTGCTTTTTTTTCTTCAACATCAGTAAAGAATTATTAAGTAGTATTATGGAACCTTCAACTGTGTTCACATTCCTCACGACTTGAATGTTTTTAATACTGTCAACATTTGTGCAAACTAACATCCTTACAAAAAGGACTTGAGTTAAATGGAATAATGGGAAACATTATTTCAATACCTTGAATCAATATCAGTTTACAAAACATTGAGGTATAATCCACCATTTTCAGAGTGCTATAAACTTACTCATGTCTAGATGAACACATGTAATACCTGTACTAGCCAGATGCCATCTTTTGTGTCTTCTACCAACTCATAAAAGTGCATTTCCCCACTGAAGTTTGTACTGGAAACAGATTCAGAGGCTTCCTCTTCCTTGAGAGCAGAATAAAGCTCACCTTCCATAAGGTCTCCTGAAAAATGAAACAAAAATAAATACCAGTAGAGTAACTCTAAAGGTCATATTAATCAAAAGAGTAATGTCACAAAAAGTAAATCAAGATTATAAATTATATTTTAAAAGAGCTGGGGGGAAACTAACAAATATATTTGTATACATCTTATTTGGTAATTATAGTGGATCTAATGACCTGCAGATACCTGATGACTCTTAATTATGTTATTACTCCATAAAATTAATGTCTTCCAACTTAAGGCAGGGCAATGAGATTCAGGTTGGGAGAGTGACTTACATATGTCTTTCCCCCTAATCTGGGTAGGTTGAATTTATTGATTTAGTAAATTTATATAATTGTCCATAGGGCTTTGTACTAGCACACTGTACTTCAAAACCTCTTTGGTTAGTTAATCTGGTTTAGACATGAAATTGGAGTCATTTTACTTAAAAATTTCATCTCGGGGAAAGGGATAGTTCTGTCTCATTCATTCAGATTGCAGATGAAGGGAGCATACCTATATTTAAGAACACTGGTCTTAACGTATCTATCTATTCCAGACAGAACCTTTTCCCCCTGAAGCAATTACACCTAGATACCTTGAACCTTAGGTGGAAAGGATGGACATTCCAGGAAGGTATTGAGCAAGTTATGGGTTTGTGAGAAAGACCTGAAGGAGAAAATAAATAATGAAACAGCTTGGCCTAACAAAATGGCTTAGAGATGCTTAAATATTTAGTCAAATGTTTGAAGCTATAAAAATTCAAGTAGCTTACTAAGGGCTGAAACTGCAAACCCCCGGGACCAAGTATTACTGGCTCCCTCTGTAGGGAAAGGGAGGGAGTACTGGCTCCCTCAATAGTACTGGCTAGGCATCAAGCTTGCTGACAAAATAAACCAAATACTAAAAATGTAAGTTTGCTATGAGTATGGGTTTGGGTGAGTCTGTTGCTAAGGAATGCAATTTTTTTCCTGTAAAACAAGATCACTATATAAACTTTGCCTCATCCTTCTCTTAGTGGGCAGAACTTTGTATTATCTCCCATATGCAGCTGAAAAAACTTGGCTCAAGATTGTGTGTCTCCACTGGTCAATTGGGTAGGGGGATACTACCCATGACACCTTGCTACAATAAGGAAATTGTAGTGGATGAAATTAGTACCTTTCATAATATAATATGCTCTCTTTTTATGTTACCCAGACAATAATTACTTCAAACATTTATACTTCAAACAATTTATATTATTCTGTAAACTAGAATTTTAGTAAAAAAAGAAATCCAAAACTTTATGGGCAGTAAGGCTAAAATCAATATTCCAAAAAATATTAATCAATGTTTAGCGCTTCACAGATCAGAGGCCAATTCTCAGGAATATCACCTTTAATAATACATGGTTTAGTTCTTTCTGTCCTGTGTCCTTTTCTTTGAACTTTTCCTTGCTGAGCTATGCTGGAGATGAAATAGGAAATGGTCTGGAGGCAGAGATTTCTGTGGTGAACCCCACTGTTAAAGTCTTTCCCCAAAGACTATGGCACCATTCCATATACTTGCTGCCTATATTTTTACAATACAGTAATCCCTCGTTTTTCGCTGGGGTTACGTTCCAAAAAGAACCCGTGATAGGCGAAATCCGTGAAGTAGGAACCTTTATTTTTAACCTTTACAGCCCAACAACCTGGTGGCGTTCGCGGCGCGGGGCTTCCCCCGCCCGCTTCCCCCGCCCGCCTGTACACCGGCATCTGCGTTCTTTTGCCCTCTGCACAAGCAGAACGCTTTGCGCATGCGCAGAGGGCAAAAGAACGCAGATGCCGACATCCAGGAGAGACTGTTTAGCCAATCAGAATGCAGAACACAATGCACGATGCAAATCCGTGAAGCAGCGAGACCGTGAAAGGTGAACCGCGATATAGCGAGGGATTACTGTATTACATTTTAAAACGTTTTATTGTATTATGATTCTTGATTCTATTCCATTGTAAATTGTACCAAGTTGTTTAAATTTGGCAATATGTAAGCTAAATAAATAAATAAACCTTCATTTTATTTCCCATGAAATAATCCAAAATCTTATGAGGTAGCATGAATTCCATATTCAAATGTCAATCTAGACACGAATTTTGTGGGTAGCTTAAGCTACCTTCTCTTGGCCTTAATCCCATCCATCTCTAGTACAGTATAAAATTAACTTAAATGAAAATATTTTACTGTTATCTATTAATTTGATTTCAACTTACAGAGATTCAAAATATTTACATATAACAAAAATACTAAAGCAAGTATGCCAAAGAAAGAAAACACTTAAAACACAAACACTTTAGTGGGTTTTTAAAGCCTTCCCAAAGGACAGCACAAATGACATAGATGAAGCGCATTAGGCAATAGAACATGTGAATATAAATATTAAATTTCAAGTAAGAAAAAGCCTCACAGCAGCTCTTTGCTCATTAAGAAGATTGCCATGCCTTGTCATTCCACTATTTGTTAAATGAACAAATATATAGTGAACATGTCAGTTACATGATCACTTGAGCCTATGAGTTTTTCCAGATTGAGGGCTTCTAATTTCATCTATCACAATGCATTACGCAGCTATTCCATCTTTCTCTGGACCAGAAGTTTATGAATAGAGGACAGTATCTGGAGAAATGGTTCCCAGTTTGTAGTCTATGGACTACCGGTGATCCATGAGAGTACTGCTGATGGTCCATGGCTTGGCAGCACAAGTAATGTAATATTATCATCTCTACTGGGAGGTCTACAACAGATTGTGATGAGTGCAATGCATCTATGAGTGAGAAGATTTATTTATTTATTTATTTATTTGTGAGATTTATATACCGCCTCACAGTGCAAGCACTCTCTAAGCGGTTTACACCATTAAGGAATGTATATATTTACATTGCCCCCAACAATCTGGGTCCTCATTTTACCTACCTCGGAAGGATGGAAGGCTGAGTCAACCTTGAGCCGGTGAGATTTGAACCACTGACCTGCTAATCACAGTCAGCTAAAGTGGCCTGCAGTACTGCCTCTAATCGCTGCACCACCTCGGCTCTTAGAAATTAGATTACAAATGCAATTTCTACTAATTTAAATAAATTTTAAATGTACATTAAACTCCTATTGGATAAGCTATATTAAAGGTTTTTGCTTACTAGATGGCCTGCAAAAGCTTTAATGATGATTCAGTGGAGATGGTGGGGGTGGTGGGAACAGGTTGTGAATTACATATCTTGACCCTTTTTAATTATTTAGAGAAATTTAAAATTAAATAAGGCATGGTAATTTTATAGTAAAGCTCTCACCTAGAAGTAATCTATATCCTCTCACTGTATGCAAAGTAATAAAATTGTTAAACAAGCCCAAGAATTTTAACATTCTGCATCATTGAAGCATCCCCTAAAATCTGCTTCAGCATTCCTGTTTCACCATGTGAAAAATCCTATATTAGTTTGAACTTTAGATTGATGAAAGGGATGAAATAAAACAATCTACATGGAATTTCTTGGGAGTAATGCAATTGCTATAGAGCAGGAGTGTCAAACTGGATTTCTTCGAGGGCCAAATCAGCATTGTAGTTCTTCTCCGCAGGCCAATGGGGGGGGGGTGGATGCCTCCTGCAGCACCCTGCTCGTCTTCGCCCTCCATGGCCTCCTGCAGCACTCTGCCAGCCGAAAACGGGCTGTGAGGCCCGTTTTCAAGCCGTTTTCCAGCCTGTTTTTGGCCCGTTTTCCACTCCGTTTTCCATCAGCAGAGTGCTGCAGGCCATGAAGGGTGAAAACGAGGCATGGGGGGGGGCACATGTTTTAGTCACCAGAGGCACCGGGGGGGGGGTGGTTGTTTGATATTTCCAGGCAGGCCCCGCGGGCCAGATTTAAGCACCCCACGGGCTGGATCTGGCCCACAGGCCTTGAGTTTGACACCCCTGCTGTAGAGCAAGAAACAGTAAACTAAGCTTTAACATTATGTATTATTTCATGAACACGAGTGTCTGCAAACATACTTTCCTTCCTCATTTAAATATAAATGAGGAATTATCTAATATAGAGGTGTCAAACTCAAGGCACAGGGGCCAGATCCAGCCTGCAGGGTGCTTAGATCTGGATCGTGGGGCCGCCCTGGAAACAGCAAAGGACTGGCCCGCGGTGCCTCTGCCAGCAAAAACTGAGCTCGGGAGGGCCGTGCGCAACCCTCACAAGCTCCGTGCGCAACTCTCGCAAGCTCCATTTTTGCTGGGAGAGGGTTGCAGGAGGCCATTGCAGCCAAAAACGGAGCTTGGGAGTCTGTTTTCAAGAGTTATACTTTCCTTCTGTGTAATTAAAAGGTTGAGTAACATGCTTGTATTTTCTACGATTTAAGGCTTTTTAACATTCTTTATAATAGTAAATAGTAACAAAGGATACTCTGTGAACAAAAGAAGTGTTCCAAAATCTATCCACTGTGTGCCATTCCTCCTCTCACGTGAGTGCCCCTCACAGCCACTCAGCATTCCACAGCCTCTGATAATGCTGAGTGTCCATTAGATTGTTTTGGGATTTTCTATTGTGATTTTTTCCCAATGCTTTGTGGAATGTTGTTCTTCTGATAACTTCCTCATCTGAGTATATACTCAACAATCATACCCACAGTCTTAACATCAGAAAGAGGAGTATAGTGCAATTAAGAGTTACAATACTATGCAATAGGGAATTCTCCAATTTGAGATATTTCCTTTAATTCCTCTTTCCTATGGCTTTTCATCCCTCCTTACTAGTTGGTTCAATATGTATGTGACATCTACTTTGGTGCTTTTAAAAATACATTTTTCTACTTATACAGATCTTGAGATTTCCCATAGCCTAGCAAAAACTTTGTTGTAGACAGTGCTTACAGATACTTGAATTCACTATTATTATATATGGCTATAAATTTCATTGCATAACATATGTTAAAGACAGAACTAGGTATACCATAGAAAATTATTCCACACAGTCCTATCTATTCCAGCTATTCTAGACTATTTTTAAGAGTAGATAATACTGGCATATGAATGGCAGTAGCAGAAAAATGTATTAAAAAATCATCTTATAGCAACAAATGGTTCACTTTTATTTTTGCAACATGGCAAAGTTCAGACAACATAAAATTATTAAACTAGGATCTAAACTAAATTATGCTTATTAGATTGAGAAAATATCTGCAAGATACCTTAACTTTCAATTTTTATACATCACTTAGTAAAGGTTATACACTTTGTGAAATATAATTAAAAAATCTTGGCTGAAATATCTGATCTGGCCTATTTCATTATTTTTATTTATTCATTCATAAATTGTATTTATAAGGCTATCTGACTCCAGATGAATCTGAGTATAAACAACAATAAAAACTAAATATAAAGGCTATTAGTAATAGGAAACATAATGATTAACATGGAACAATCCATTCCTAACTTTACATATACAGAATTATCCAGATTTTCCTTGAACCATTTATTTGTTTAAAGGCCAAACTTACTGTTAATTGGACGTGAGCCACCCACTAGTCTTATTTATATATAAAGAAATATATTTCAGGTGCATAGCACATTATGGCAATACAAGAATATCTGGTCATAGTCTACTTGTATCTGCTTTCAAATATAATGTTAATTCTCTCTCTAGGATACCATTTTTACACTTAAAAGTTATTTAAAGTATCTATTTTTGATTACTGTCCTAACCAATATCTTAATTCCAACAAAGGTGTTTTAATTTTCAAATTATAAACTTGATTCAATTTCCAAATTTCTCTATAAACTTTGATCAGTTTCATGCAGTGTGCATTGATTTTAGTATTGCTTTTCATTTTCAAGCAGATAAATACATTACTATCATGCTGCATTCAAAAGTACCACTAAATTCAACAAATCTTATTTTAAAGTAAATGTGTTATGAGTTGCAGCCCAACTCTTTGCTAATCTTAGAGTATCCATATAGTAGGTTAATTCTCTTCAAAGCATTCTATCTTTGCATGTTCAAAGATCAGAATGGAGAGAATGGTTGCAAGGCACTATTTTACAGAGCAAGGAAGTAGTGAGCCAAAGGAATAAAGATGAGACATTAGGTTTTCTTTCTTAATTCCTTATTCAAAGAAGCGTAACTGCAGTCTTAATAGGAACCCTTGAGTATTGCTTCTAAATTAGAAGCCACTTAATATGAAGTCAACGTCTATCTAGAATTAATCCAGGATGACCTAATTGTATATCACAGAAATCTGAATGAACAAAGGAAATGGACTTTGTACACCAACTATGATATGCTACAATCTATTGGGACTTTATTTCACTTTTCAATGGTTCTTCAATTTGAAGCTATGTATGAGATCACTGACTCCTGAAATAACAGAATATACATGGTAAATAATACAACATTTAGTCTATAGTCTATGCAAATGTTCTTGCTGATTTGGGGCCTGGGTCTCAAAATGCTACTATCCTAGAAAGGAGTCACTATCTGTGCCAAATTGTTTTTATGTTTTCATGACAACCATCAAAGGCCAATGATATCTAGACTTTCATATTGGATAGTGAGGATTTTGTGCTGCGTAAGAATATGGTAAGAGTGGATGGGTATGCATTTAGGCCAATTTTATTTTCATGTATACATAATTATCAGACAGATTACACTTATAGAAAACCTAGATTCAATTTCTCCTTTTAGCAGATTGAGGTGAAAAACTAGACAGAATGAACTGATACGTGATGTGTATTTGACTGGATGTGAGCCAATCAAATGAACTTCACTATAGTGAAGCTGGAAATACTGGTACTCAATTGACAGGAAAATGGTCTCTGACTTAGTGGTGCATTATCACATTTTCAAGTGTTTCTCTTAAAATGTCCTTTTATCTGTTTTGCCTGTTTTAGCCCACAAGGTCATAGTCATATAAAACACATTTGAGAATAAGTAGGCTGATTATAAGGCTTTTTGTTCCTTAATAATATGTATCTAATCTAAACTCCAATTATAGCTAAAAAGCATATAATACATGTACATATAATAAATAAAAATATTTCATGCACAAAATTGCATAAATATGTGTTACCATTAAAATACAATTCTATAAGATATATGTTTACGTAAAGAACTGGTTATGTAGTCTTGACATATTTATGAATATGAATTCTTTAGAAGTATGGGATATGATAGATATAATCAGAATTATTAATATATATTAATATAATAAATAATTAAGAGCCATTGTGGCGCTGTGGTTAGAATGCAGTATTGCAGGCTAATTCTGCTGACTGCTGATTGCCAGCAGTTTGGCAGTTCAAATCTCACCGGCTCAAAGTTGACTCAGCCTTCCATCCGTCCAAGGTTGGTAAAATAAGGACCCAGATTGTTGGGGGCAATATAACTGACTTTGTAAACTGCTTAGAGAGGGCTGTAAAACACTGTGAAGTGGTATATAAGTCTAAGTGCTATTACTATTGCTATAATCAGAATTAAAATATAAAACATGGATTGAAAACATATCTCAATAAAATGATAGCATACATATAATAAGAGGGCCAAAGTTCAACCATGTATATTTTCAAGTAAGAATCTGACAGAAATATCTTCCCTCAGTGTGTTATTATTTAATCACTGACAACTCACTGTGGCTCTTGATTACATGCCAAAATGTACAGTAATAAAAATATGGTCTCCCCAGATATAAATAGTTGCTCAACTCTGAGCTAGATGGGACCAATGGCTGTTCCTCATAATTGTGTTCTTGTAAATTATTTTCTTTTAGTTCTGAGGAAATAAATCCTAATCTTATTCTTAGTTAGAGAGTGGTATTGTCCTCATAGTTTTAATGTGAACAAGTTAAAGAAAGCAATTGAAGGATTTCCCTGAAGGATTCATGTGCCCTGCTATCAAACATCAGGAGCCCACAAGAAAAATATGCACTTTTCATGTTCTTTAACAAGGAATGAAACTGGGGAAGAAATGGCTTAATGGCAGATGGCTAAGTGGCCACCCTTCAAAGCTTAGTCTGCTTTTGTAGAAACATTTTTGCACAAGTTTATTCACAGAAAATGTTGACTTTTTGTGTGTGTCTCCAGCATCTCAAATCAAAAGGGACATGAAACGACCAGAGGAAAATGATGTACCTGCTACAGCCTAAGTGGTCAGTGTGTGAACTGTGTGAACTGGGAAGATGCTTTCCCCAACTGTATCATCTCCAGCATCATAAATGAAGTGTTGCACACCATTTATACAGTAAGACTTGTGAGGAGAAGAGGAAAAACACTGCTTAGATCTAGAACTAAATATAAATTTGGCTGCCTCCAGAGAAGCCTGGGTATAAAATCAATGCAATTACCTTTAACAATAGTTATTAACCACTTTGTGTTGCTGTTGGTGGGACATGAAGAGCTTTATTATAAGGAAGAAGCTTCTAATATTGTTGAATGAAGCACTAAATACCAGGCAGTCAAAATAGTAATCTATGCAACTCAAAGAGAGATAAATATAACTTCTGTGAAAACATCTCATAAGATTTCCTGGTCTACTGAAATGGTGCATAAGGTTATGTTACCCATAAAATATTAACTAATTTATGCTATCATATTTACAGCTGCATAACAAATGTGAAGCTTGAAAGTATGCTTGCAAGGAGAAGGTATTTGCTTTGAAGTGTTTACTGGCAGTCCTCAACTTAATTACCACAACTGAGTCCAAAATTTCTGTTGCTAAGTCAGATAGCTATTAAGTTAATTTTGCCCCATTTATGATCTTTTTTTGCCACAGTTGTTAAATGAATCATTGTAGTTGTTACATTAGTCACATGGTTGTTAAGTAAACCTGGTTTCCCCAATGACTTTGCTTGGCAGAAGGTTGCAAAAGATGATCACATAACCCTGGGACACCACAACCGTCATAAATATGAATCAGTTGCTAAGTGTCTGAATTTTGATCATGTGACCATGGGGATGCTGCAATGGTCATAAGTCGCTTTTTTCAATGCCATTGTAACTTCGAACAGTCACTAAAAGAACTGTTGTAAGTCGAGGACTACCTGTACATCTTCAACACATTTCTCACTGCTCAAAAGTATTCAAGCAAACTAATGTACATTTTTAAAGATTTGTATTTTATTAATTATAGATAGTCCTCAACTTATGACAATTGAGCCAAATATTTCTGTTGTTAAGTGAGATGTTTGTTAAGAGAGTTTTGCCCCATTTTACAACCCTTCTTGTTAAGTGAATCACTGTAAATTAGTAACCTGGCTGTTAAGTGAATCTGGTTTCTCCATTAACTTTGTCAGAAGATTGCAAAATGGGATCACATGACCCCGGGACACTGCGACCATCATAAATATGAACCAGTTGCCAAGCAGATGAATTTTGATCACATGATCATGGGGGTGCAGCAAAGGGCATAACTGAAAAACAGTCCTGTCACTTTTTTCAGTGCCGTGTAACTTTGAACGGTCACTAAATGAACTGTTGTAAGTCAAGAACTACCTGTACATTACAATAGGTTTTTTTTTGAGAAAAGCCTTGTAATTTAATTAATTGCAGAACTTAGTAATACATTTAAACACATTTTCTGAGTATCAGTTAACTTAAATTTGAACGGTTTGTTTGCAATGACTCATAACTAATTTTATTGAATGTCTTCTATTCTCTTAAGGCACTTGTCACATCATAAAATGTCTGCAAATATATTTAATGAAGGAAAAAATATTTGGGAGGGGGAGAAGAGACAGCAACATTGAAAGATAAACCTTCATGAAGATACTCTCCTTACCTGATTTCTCAACCAGCTCTCTGACATCTTTTTTTTCCAGAAGCCCTGAATACCCAAGTCCCCTGCATTCCAAAATGGTCTTCAGCTTTTTAAAACTCAGTGCCACTGGGTCGACCAACTGGGTGGCAAAGAAGCCAGTTTCATACCACACAATGGCTTCAAAAAACCTGGCCAGAATAAACAAGACTAAAAAATAAAGAAGCAAGAAAAACAGTTTCAGCCACATCTTTCTTGTGTGGATTTTCGACTCTCAGAAGAGAGTCCCTCAGTCCTACAAGAGAGAGAGAAAGAGGAATGTCCTGATGGAGGAAGTAAAGGGAGCCAGGCATTCTGAACACTTTGGGTCTTGTCCCTAATGTCAGGATCTTTCCCTTTTTCTCCCCATTTGGAACAGAATATGAACCGGTTGGATGGATAGTGAATAGAAGACCTTGTCTGGAGGCACTTGGGAGGAAACACTGGCACTGGCTTAAGGCAGCCAGGGAGTCACCTCTCCTTTCAGACCAGCTGATGATAAGGCAGAAATACAAACGGTGGTGGTGGTGGTGGTGCAATAGAACTTTACCGTGAAAAGGTGCTTGAGGAGCGGCACCCATAGGAAAAGGGCTGGAGCTTTTCAGGGATGAAAAAGGATGGCCGTTAAGGGGGAGGGAGTTCTGGACGGCGGCAGCGAAGGGGACGATTTTGCGTTAGAGATGTCAACTGGGTTATTGGGGGAGGGGGGCGCTCGAAAGGGAAGAGAAGACCCGAAAGTGGGATGGGGGCACTCCTCGGTTGGGGTAGGGAGCAGAGCCGAGGAAAAGGGCAGCCGGACTGGGCAGGGCGAGGCACCTCGCTTATTACCCCTTCACGGGCAGACGGCGGTCCTACTTCTGCGGGGACCACTGGCAGTGACTTGGCTGGGCTTCCGCGTGCCCCGTCGTCGTCGTCGCCTCCCCGCGGCGGAGCAGAGCCCGAGCCGGAGGAGACATAACAAGTGACGTCTACAGCCGCGGACGGCCGCAAAGGGAGGGGGAAGAGGAGGGATGTGGATCCAGAAAGCCGGAAAGGAAGAAGAGATCTAAGCCAGCCAAGCAGTTCCTCCTTCCTGGGCGACCAACTACGGCGCTCACCCCCCGTGACTAACCTGGGCGTTGCTCCCCACGGGTTTGTTTACCTAGAAAATCTGTCGGGTCGGTCAAGTAGAATGCCTTATCGTCGTGCGCAGGCCAGGAAGCTACCCGCTTGTCTTTTAATCTGCCCGCGGCGATTTCTAGAGACAAGCGATCGTCTCTTTTCCACCCACTTTTTGTACTGGTAGAGAAAACAGCGGGAGCAAAAAGGGCCGATGAGGCAGTCGGCCCTCTCTTTCGGTTCTGCAGTCCCTATTCGAAAGTCGGTTTAGTCGGAAGTGGTACCCTACTAAATGCGTTTACATTCCGAGCTCTAGTTCATTCTCAAACGAAAATCTGCAAGACAATTTCGGGGCTAATGTTAATTAACATTAAAATCATGTTTCCTAAAAAAACTATAGAACTCTTTCTCCCCTCCCCAGAAATCTAAAGAAATATTCTTGTAAGTCAATCATACTATATAACATAAGATTATAGTATAACAGTGTATAAAAACAGAATACACAAAGTATCCAATATTCAAATTCTATATTGCAACCTCATTGAACTATTTTAAACATAGCATTAATCATTGATTTATTAAATAAACCATAATTGAATTCACAACTTTCTAAGCCGGTAACGATATACACATTGTATTGTAGGAAGTTAGCACCCACCCCTCTCCTGGGAAATGAGATATCCTAGGAGATATTAAAATGTAGGAAAAATTCTGTGGAACACATCTGGAAACATGCTTTTAAACAAACAAAAGACTCCTCTTGGAAACCCCCACCCCTGCTAAGCTCACATATTCCTCTCACCTGGCTGAAAGTCTTTTGCATGACAAAATCACAATAGGATTTGCCCAAGGCCCTTCCATTTCAGCCAAAGCTGGATTAGACAAAAGCCAAGAGCCACCCCAGCATGCCCCTGGGGGGTCTGAGAGCCAATGGGATACATTTCTATACAGGAAAAGGAAATCTAAGAGGTGGGACCCAACTTACACTATAAAAACCAGGAACTCAATATATCTCTTCCTCTTTTTTCTCTTCACCACACCTGGAACCATGTAAGTTACCTTTTCTGTACAGGGGCTCCTGCCATGTGCTCCTGTCCACCATTAAACCTTCCTTCCAAGCAACCTTCATGAATCCAGTGTCTTTTTCCCCACTTGGAACTGAACCTAAAAGGATATTTCCTTATAACAATTGGCGAGCCAGCTGGATTTCCAAGCTAGCCTCTTCAATGATCCAGGCCTAAATAAATTTATTAGGCCTTGGCCATTGGGAAGTAGGTTTTAAAGGGGTTTTGAGTTCAAAATTCAAGGGCTGCTTGGAAAGAAGGTGAGTACCTACCTCTAAATTTTACTTTAAACCATAGAAAATTGGGAAATGTGTGTTTGCATGTGTGTATGTGTGTGGGGGGTAATTTTTGCTTTTTAATTTTACTTTATGACATATATAAATCCCAATTTCAATTGAATAGTGTGTTGTCTGGGTACAAATCATTTTAGGGAAAAAATAATCATGCTTTTTGTTTAACCAAGTTAATGTATCTTCCTAAATCCTTTGATATTTCCTTCCCCCCCTTCTCCCCCCCAGCCCTGTTTTGTCTGCTAGCCATTGCAGGATACTCATTTTATGGTGGTTCTTTTCCACTTCTCCAAATCTGTTTTAATTTGTTGCACCAATTTAGATAGGGCTCAGAATTTTGTTGTTGTTTTTTTCTCTTTCTTTTTGAAGATGGGAACCACATTAGCTTTTTCCCAGTTTCTCAGGTGGTCCCCGTGTCCCAAGATTTTTTTTTTAAGATGTGCAGTGGTTCTGAGATTTCATTTACCAGCTCCTTTAGGACTCTGGGACCTGGTGTTCTCTTACTGTTTTTGCTTATTTTAACTTTAGTTTACAGTCTGTTTTATTTTTTCCTTTCCAGTTATATTTCTGGTTAGTTGGGTTGCATTTCTTTTTTGCAAGAAGACATGCAAAGAATGAGTTAAGCAACTCATGGCTTTCTCTGTGTTGCCTTCTCTCCTTAGTGGTCCAACTGTTTCCTTGATTTTTCTTCTTGTTTTTTTTATGTATTGGAAGAATCTTTTATATTATCTTTCACTTTGTTGCAAGTCGTTGTTCATTCAAGGCTTTTGTTTCCTGATTTTTCTTTACAGATTCTTGCTATCTGCTGATATTCTGCTTTAGTTATGTGTCCCTGTTTCCATTTTTGTATCTGTCCTTCATTCATTCAATTTGTCAGTGAGGTCTTTGTGCAGCCATGCTGGTTTCTTGGATTTCTGGTTTTTTTTTTCTGATTGCTTTTGTGCAATTGGCTTTTATAATCAAGTTTTTTCAGAGTTTACCAAGCAGCTTCTTGAGTTGCTTCTTTCCTTTAGGACTTTCATCCAAGGAATCTTTCTCAAGTTTCTCTTGAGTTTATTAAGGTCAGCTTTATTTTAAAATCTAAGACTTTAGTGTGTTCAATTGTGTTCAATCGTTTTTGTTATGTTAATGATGCAGTTTCAAATCCTTCTACAACTTCTTCTTTGTTTGTAAGTATTAAGTCAAGTATGGACTTAATTATCTCCTCTAGTTCTCTTCTCTACCTTTTGGACAACAAAATTGTCAGTAAGGTTGGTTATTAACATATTTTATTTCTCACTTGGTGCAAAATTAGTTTTCAAAGTTTCCATGCCTTTAATTTCTGTGTCTGCCATAATATTTATATTTAGCACTTCCAGTATGAAAATGAATAGCATCCTTTTCTTGTGCCTTTTTTTTATGTATTTAAAATCATTCTCATTTTGTTTTTAATCTGTCTCTTAGAAATAGCTTAAGAGAGCTGAATGTATAAATTCATTTAGGAACCTTTTAGTTTGCTGCCATTATTGAAGTATATATTTTATAGTCAGCATTCAGTGAAGAGATGGGCCTATAGTTTTATCTGCATTAAATCTGAATCTTATTTTGGAATCAAAGTAATATTTGCTCCCATTCAGGAATGTGGTACCTTTACATCAATCAATACCTCAGTATGTAAAATCTTTGTAAAATTCTGCCACTGGCCCACCTGGTCCTGGTGTTTGGTTGTTCTTTTGTCTCTTGATCTGCTTCTGATAATTCCATCATTGATATTCATTCATTTAATAGTTTTTGTCCTTTTCTGGTACTTTAGGCAATTCCATCTTTTTTTCAAATATTCTTTAATTTTATTTTCTGAAACTTCTTGCTCATACAGCTTTTCATAATATTGAATTATTTTTGTTTATCCTTATTTGGTAGTATAGAGTTTCTTTCTCATCTACCAGTCTATGTGTCAATGTCTTCTCTTTCTCTGTTTTGATTTGTGTAAGTTCTGTTTAGCGTTTACAGAGCACAGGACCTTCTGTTAGGGAAGGAGGAAGAATGTCTGTGTGTGTGTGTGTGTATGTATGTGATTGAAGGGTGGGAAAGCAAATTTTGTTGTTGTTGTTGTTGTTTTTATGTGCACATCCCAAAAGCAAACCCCAGAATTTTCAGTTCTAAATGTGAAGCCCGTGAGTTTGGAGGTCCTAGTACTAGCTGTATAGGGGCGGCTAGTCCTCGCAGATCCCCTTTTTGGATCTGATAAACCTAGAGAGATTCCCTACAGGAAGGGGGCCTTACTTCTACGAGGGAATCGGAAGTCCTTCCCAGAGTTTTTTTTCTCTGAAACTGTTGAGCGTGCCACTAGCTAAGCCAAAGTGAACCTTACATTTAAAGGATCATGGGAAGCTCTAGTTCGAGGGTGGTGGAAACCCGTGTGTGGGCTTGGAACCTGGGACGCCAGGAATATATCTGTATGACAGGAATGTGCAAAAGTAAAAGCAGGAAACTTGTGTAGAAAATGGGCTTTGCTGAGGGATGACACAGAGAAACAAAACAAAACAAAACAAAACAGCCAATTTGGCTAAATAAAGGTACTTAAGAAAACAGAAAAGGAAAAATGTTGAGGTGTTTGTTGTTTCTTCTCTCTCTCTTTTCTTCTCTCTCTCTTATATGTAACCACGTGGTTTGTTTGTTAAGATTTGTGCCTTCCTAATTTAACTGAGATTTATGGCAGGAAGGACTTGTGTGTGTGTCCTGTCATCCTCTTTGTCCATGTTTTTGTGTCTGTGTACGTCTTTGTCTTGTCTTGTGCGCACTCGAGGTAATTGCAACTGTAAAATATCTCTGTTTCCTAGAGATATGAATTTCAAATTGTTAGAAAATTAAAAGCACTGAAAAGAAAGGGAAATGTCTTTGCCCAGTTAGGACTGGCCAACCTGATCTGGGACAAGGAACAGAGTTCAATTTTCCTATTCCTCTCGGTGTTTTTAAGAAAAGCCAAAATTTAAGGGACAATGTTTTAAGTTAATTTACAGGAAAATTTCATTTTTACATTTACTGTATGTACATGCAAACAGTTTTAATATTGCTCTTCTGTGATGTTTAATGGATGCCAATTCTCTGCTAAGATGGAAATGTCTGTTCATTTTTTTCCCCTGGTGATGTCTCCATTTTGTTATAATTGATTTAACTGCGATACTGATGTGTTGATTGTTTTCCTCAAACCCTGCCTGCAAGCTATCTACCCCCCCCAAATCTCCAATCCTTTTACAATGCCTCTCGTGGTAGAATTACCAGCAAAAGGGGGAAGGGACCCTGTTCTTATGTCTTTCAGCCCTGCACACATGATCCTGAAGCCTATGGAAGCAGAGCAAATGGGCTCAGACACTGCCTCCAGTAAAGACATTCCATCCATTTGAGCCAGAAGTGGGTTTGAATCTAGTCCTCTAGTCATCACAGCAACCAGAGTGGAGCAGATCTTTCCAAGCCTGACTGACCAGCCTTACCACCAAAACCTAAGGCCACCCAGCAGACATGAATGAAAGGACCCTGAGATGGACAAATAAAGACCAAACATCTATTTTCAATCCTCAGAAGACAGCTGAAAAGACTAGGGGGGAGGGGGGAACTTCATTGTAAAGTTTTCTTTCTTTGCTTCAGTCACAGAAATTCATTGTAAAGTTTTTCTTTCTTTCTTTGCTTCAGTCACAGAAATTCATTGTAAAGTTTTTCTTTCTTTCTTTGCTTCAGTCACAGAAATTCATTGTAAAGTTTTTCTTTCTTTCTTTGCTTCAGTCACAGAAATTCATTGTAAAGTTTTTCTTTCTTTCTTTGCTTCAGTCACAGAAATTCATTGTAACTTTTCTCTTTCTTGTCTCATCTATATTGTAATCAGTTTAATGTACTCATGTAAGAATTGTATTGGGAGTGGTTACCACAGTGAGTTCTGTACACTTTAGATTTCTGTCGAGTGGGAGGTAAATTTGTAGCTGCATACACAAACACACAGAGACACGCCATTCAGAATTAGACTGAGGTTATCCCTTTTTCACCTACCCCCACCCAAAGCTGCTTTTAGCTTGCTGGTTTTTTTTGTTGTTGTTGTTGTTTTGACTCCTGCTTTGTGGCATTAAAGCCCAGGCAGTCATATCTCCCTGCTAATTCCATGGGGGAAGGGGACAGGTCCCCTCAGGCAATTTCCCCACTTGAAGAGCTAGCAGAAAGGATCTTCGAAAACCCAAGGCCTGACTGCTGCCCAGTAAAGCAGGGTATTTTGCACTGGTGGTCTCAGGAGTAAGAGTCCCAGGGCTCATTCTAAAAAGAAAAAAGAAAGAAAGGAAAAGCCTAGATTGCACACTGACTAATTTCAATTTGGACTCACAAATCCTAGATGCACTAAAGTAAGAGCTAGGGCAGATTCAAGAACCATCCCTTGGAAATGGGCAGCCTGTGATTTCAAGGTAAACCATGGCTGTGGGAATATTGTGGGGCCTGTGCTTGCTTGAAACCTGTCTGGGAGCTCATCGAAAGTGTTATCAAACATCTGAACATAATTGGCATGGAAAATTGGATACTGTAAATTTATTTCCAGAACTTTTGCCCTGGCCATTGACCATCATGGTTGAAAGCTCTCCTTTTGGGAGCCACTGAAGGAATCCTTCTGCTGCCTCTTTCAACTGCCTCTTTCAACGTCTTCTCCTCTGCATCAGAGAAAATTGAAAGCACCCATAAAATCTCCCTGACCTGATCAATTTGAAGTTTGTGTCAAAACATGTGTTGCACTCACATGTTTTGAAAAAAAAATGAGGGATTGTAGGAAGTTAGCACCCACCCCTCTCCTGGGAAATGAGATATCCTAGGAGATATTAAAATGTAGGAAAAATTCTGTGGAACACATCTGGAAACATGCTTTTAAACAAACAAAAGACTCCTCTTGGAAACCCCCACCCCTGCTAAGCTCACATATTCCTCTCACCTGGCTGAAAGTCTTTTGCATGACAAAATCACAATAGGATTTGCCCAAGGCCCTTCCATTTCAGCCAAAGCTGGATTAGACAAAAGCCAAGAGCCACCCCAGCATGCCCCTGGGGGGTCTGAGAGCCAATGGGATACATTTCTATACAGGAAAAGGAAATCTAAGAGGTGGGACCCAACTTACACTATAAAAACCAGGAACTCAATATATCTCTTCCTCTTTTTTCTCTTCACCACACCTGGAACCATGTAAGTTACCTTTTCTGTACAGGGGCTCCTGCCATGTGCTCCTGTCCACCATTAAACCTTCCTTCCAAGCAACCTTCATGAATCCAGTGTCTTTTTCCCCACTTGGAACTGAATCTAAAAGGATATTTCCTTATAACAGTATACACTTTTCAATGACTGCCTTCATAATAATCTGCAATCACATAAAGCTATATCACAGCTTAGCAATGGTTGACAGTCACACTGACATTTTTTCCATTTTGATGTTTCTATGACATCAAATAAAGAAAATTGTAATTTTAAGACATTAAGAACAATGTATAGGTTTCTTACATGTGGAGTGAATACAAGATGAAGAAAACACTGCAGACATAGTAAAAAAACAGAAAAAAACCCCAAAACCATACTGTCAGGGCAGAATTATGCTCTGACCAATTGTAAATAGGGAAAGACCTTAATTCATTGGTTAGTGCTTTGTTTAGAAACTAGTTCAATGTCTTACTGGGACATTGCTCCAGCGCAGCTTCAAGATATATAAAATCTGTTAGGTATTGTCATCTATTACTCCAAAGGAAAGCCAGGTGATAGGCAACTGAACTGGTAATGGTACTAAATGAATAGTATTTACAACTGGTTCTCAGAGTTCTGACCATTGCAACACCCCTGTGATTGCAATTTGGATAACTAGCCCAGGTTTCCAATTATTGAAACATCTGTGGTCATGTAACTGTGATTCAAAATTTTCTGTGCTAGCTTCCCACAAAGCCGGTGATATGTGAGGTCCTTGTTTAACAACCCACACGGTTAACTAAATATAGACTGCTGAGTAGATATTTGGATAAGATCATACTATAAAGTTGCAATTCTATGGACTCCCTGATGCTGAAGTAAACAAGACCTTAGAAAAACAAGTTTTAGAATTGTAGTCCTAAATAATAGCAACCTAGTAAGACAAAAGCTTTATATAAAAAATGTAGGATACAAATAAATATATCAGCCCGCCTTCAGAAATTGTGGGTGCTTCATCACTGAAGGTTTTTAAAAGACTGGACAGTCACTTGTCTGAAATGTTATAGAAGGCTGAACTAGAAGACCTCCAAGGTCCCTTCAGCTCTATTCTGATTAATTGAATAATGAATCATTGCATAATATATGCACAATCACTTCAACTTTGCAGCAATGGTGTGCTCCCAGTTCACTTTATTAAATAATACCATATATCTGGGGAGTCCCTTTTCGGTAATAGCACCTGCCTTCTAAGACCTGGATGGTTCCCACTCTGCTATTATTCAGAAGGGCAATGAAAACCTGGCTCTTCACCCAAGGCCATATTGGAGTGTGGCCCATATTTTCTCTGCTCTGTTGTGCTTGCCATCTTCTATCAATTTTATAGTAATTTGATTGTTGTGAGCCACCTGGTATTGTTGACAGTTGAGCAACATACACATTTAATAAATTATAATACTACAAGCCACAGTCACATATTGCAGTAAGACACACTGCAATTTGACTAGTAGTATCTACGAACTCAGCCATTAGGGTTTGTAAATGGTGGTTTACAACTCAGCATGTAAACCTGACCAGGTGGGAGTTAAAGACACGGTTAAAATTTTTTTTTTATTTCAATATGAACTTATCTGGTTTGAGGGTCCCTACCGAGGACTCTTGTATTTTCTCATTTTGTAAAACTGCAGCATAATGACCTGCACTAAAGCATAGTCAAATAACTTTTTTTACAAAACTGAATTAAATAACAGCCATTACAAGCACTAATGCTTGGCGGAAAAGCAAAGATAACTAAATAGTTAAGAAAAGTGCAACAAAGAGGATGAGAAGAACATGATTTCCTGAATCCACGCTATGAATCGATTAGATTTTATTTTATTTTTTAAAAGGGGACTCCCAACAATAGCTTAGTTCGACGAATCCACTATTGAAGGTTTCATATACCCAGCTCAGGAGAAAAATACAGTCCCGCCGTGTGGCCTGGAGGTGGTAATCAACTCGCGACGGAAGTTTAAACGAGGGGAGAAAGACCTAAAAAAATCGCTTCCGTTTTGTTAGGGGCATCTCGTAAACGGATTCAACTCACGTTAAAGAGCCCCATTGAGGGAAACCCCCTTTCTTGAAGAAACCCTTCACAAACAGCCCGTCAAAACCACGAGATCATGTAGAAACAGCCACTTCTTCAAGAGTCTCGGAGAGCCCTTCGGGCGCTCTCAAATCGTGCTTGAGCGAGATCAGTCTTAGCTGTCTAAGCTATTGCCTGGCTTGAATGCGGAACAGCTGCATGAAAAATAGACTCGACATCTAGATAGACACAAGACTTTCATTTAATTTGAAATTTGAAATTAAATTTAAAAAATAATTAAACATCTAAATAACACTGTCGGTGAAAAAAACCCCGTCATTTTACTAGTACTAGGACTGATTTGACTTTGCTGGCAGCTATTATATACGCAGACCGGCAGCATTTCTTGTAAGATTTTCCAAGTATCTCATGAGCAAGATGTCTTAGGTGTGAGCGGGACACAATGAATATCTAAAGGTCCCGCAACGGTCATCTCACAGCCTCTTCAAGGGTGTTGAAGAGTTGTTCGGATCATTTTCTATTTTTAGTCGTAAACTCCCAGGTTCCCCTTGAAGGACCTCCAAGGCTGTTTACAGCGCTGCCTGTGACGCATCTCCAGTATTTAGCTGGTGGACCTCAGCTGTCCTCCGCGCTGCCTGCAAAAACAACAACTCGCCAACCTGCTTCGCTTTGCTCCTTCATTCTCTTTCGCGGAGGTCCTCCGTTGAGTGTCCTCTGGCCGAGCCGTACTGTCTTGCTTGGTCGGCGGGAGGACAAGCGGGCGCCGGAGGGAAAGACAATGGACCAATGCGTGACGGTGGAGCGCGAGCTAGAGAAGGTGCTTCAGAAGTTCTCCGGCTACGGGCAGCTGTGCGAGCGGAGTTTAGAGGAGCTGATCCAGTACGTGGCAGGGCTGCGCCGCGAGATCCTCCAGAGCGAAAGTATGTACTGCTCGCTCCCCTTTCTCTTCAGAACCAGCGTTCCGAAGTGCTCTTCCTCCCGAGAGTTGTGCGGGTAGAAATTGAGCCGGTGAAGCTTACCTTAAAAAGTCGGCTGTTTCACAAACCGCACACCAACGTTATCTACTAGAATTGTCATTGAGCCTGTGCTCAGCAGGGAATTGTAACTAATCCCAGCTTTTTAATGAATGTGTCTATATTATATATAAAGTGTCCGTAAGATATTGGGGAGGGTATACCGTATTAGAAGTACTCTTTGAAAAAGCTTGTGGACGAAAGAGAAACTCTTATCACCAATGTTTCATAATTTTTCTTTATCGGGAGTGTTGTTAAAGAAATAGGATCAGGGTTCATTAGGCAAGATGGCAAATCCCTATACAAGTCCTATTCTGGCTGCTTTAATTGTTTTGTCCCAGTTGTCTTGTTTGTATTATTGTATTTCCTCATCTTCTCAAGCTTTATGAATGTGTCATCTCTTCCTTTAAATTGCTTTTAGTCATGTGACCTGCTGTGCTTTCAGTGTAACAATTCAGTCCATTTCTTTTTCATTTAGTTTGATCAGGTTCATTCTCACAACATTCTGTATATAAAAGTAAACCCTCTTTTGCTTTAGTTATACTTCCTTATAGTTGGCTTTAATTTTGTATAAGATCCCTCTTTCAAGTCCACTGCAGTCTGCCTCTCCCAATGTTGGTCCTTTACTTTTCCATTAGTTAGAACTGTCTGAAATATGTTAGAAACATTTAGTACTAAAAGAATACAATTGTATCTGTTTCTCCCCACCCCCAGAAAGCAGGAAAAATTCTCAAAATATACATGACTGATAATGTAAAATTAATTGGGCAGGATATGATTCATATATCTTCTGACAAATTCAACATCCCTACACAAATTTTCCTGAAAGGCCATTTTGAAAATGAGGAAGATGGTAGTGGGGTCAGCATTTATTCATTCTTAATGTTGGTTAATAAATAGTAGAGTTTGTTACTCCTTCAAGTGTGTGTGATTGTGTGTGGCCTTTACACTATCAGAGGGTTACTTCATATTTCTCACTAGCAGGATTGGGTCCAGGAGTACCTAATTGCTAATTACCAGGTCTACTCTATAAATCTATTGATTAGGATAAATTTGGAACAGCTTTAAAAAGGCTTTTTCCATAGGCCACTAGTCCATTTAAAGAGACAGTATGGAGAAAACAAAAACTCAACTTGTGTATTTGTGGGTATGAAGCACTGGCATACAACGTTGAATACTTTCTGGCAAAACAGACAGTTGCCTTATGTATTTGAGGATATTGAACTAATTGACAAGCTAAACCAAAATTGCAAATGGTTAACTCTTAGAAACACAGAGAAAACTAAAATAACATGGTTTTTGTTCCTCTAACTGCTGTTCTAATAGAACAAAGATGAATAGTTGTTTGCAGGATTGATCCACAGCACCCCATTCTAGTTGGTAATTCTGATTACTTATTTGAAGTGAGGTCTGCTTAACCGAGCTTGTTGTTTAAGACTAAGATGTTGAATAGAGTCTTAACATGGTTTGTAAATAATTTGTAGTACTAATGGCTAATATACTTAATATATACCAGTATTAGATACGGTACATTTAATCTCAGATTATAGGTTTGACCTGATTTTTTCTCTGTAATAAGTAATTTTATCTGTAAGCTTCAAAGGCTAACTACAATACTTCTATAGCAATAAAATGTCTTTGTATTTATATTTTTTAATCCAGTGTTCTATTGTATAGGTCTTTGAAATTAAGGTATGAAGCCTGGGCTTTTGAGATGGTTCTCATAATGCAATTAATTTTTAGTTTTTCTCTCTTCTACTTAGATCCAGATGAAGATCTATCAGGTACAATATCACTTGTTATGACCCAATGTTGTAAACGAATAAAGGACACAGTTCAAAAATTGGCTTCGGATCATAAGGATATCCACAGTAGTGTTTCTCGTGTTGGGAAAGCAATTGATAAGGTATTAGTATTTTTTTTTCAGGATAATTCCAATTTTATTTCTGATTTCTTCCCTAGTCATCTCCAATGTGAAATTTTATCTTTTTCAGTGTAGCCACTTAAGTTCTCATATTACTAATCCATCACAAATATAAGACCTATTTCTGGTTTCAGTCACTGCTAGCTGAGATCTTTTTTTTAATTTTAATTTTTTTAATTGTTTTTGTCTTGCAGATTCCATTTCTATATTGAACAGTGTGCTTTCTAGGTATCGAAGTGTTAAAATATAAGCATCATTATAATCATTATAATCCTATCAACATACAAATATATATTAGATAATATTGATCGTTATTCAAAAGTATACTGTCTTTCATATTGACATCAATTATATAACCATCAAAGTATTTACTAATCAGTTTTTCATTCCCATGTAGTCCATATTTTCACATAAAACCACTCATCTAACCTCTGTATCTATCCACAAAAAAATTCCCATGTCATAAAATATTCCGAGTCGTCTTTGTCTTTGACTTTTAGGGTTAACCTATCCATTTCTGCGCATTCCAGTATTTTTTTGATTATATTGTCATCAGTAGGGGTTTCTTCATTTTTCCAGTATTGTGCATATACAATCCTGGCTGCTGTTAAAATATGTAGAATTAAATATTTATTACCTTTATTATAGTTTTCTGGTAATATGCCCAACGGGAATATCTCAGGTTTCAAGTCTATGTGTTGTTTTGTCATAGTTTCCAGCCATATGTGAATTTTCTTCCAATATTTTTTTGCTTTGGGACACGTCCACCACATATGATAATATATACCTGGTATTTGGTTACATTTCCAACATTTAACAGATTTATCTTTGTACATATTCGCTATTCTTGCAGGTGAAAAGTGCCATCTATAAAACATTTTATAGAGATTTTCTTTATATGCTGTTGACATTGTGAGCTTGTAGTTTCTATCCCATAATTTCTGCCACCTGTCCAATTCTATTGCATAGTCAAAATTCTTAGCCCAAATTATCATGGTTTTTTTTACTTGTTCTTCTTCCAATTTAATAGTTAATAAATAATTATATAACTTCTTAATTTTTCATTTGTTCCTATTAGAATCTGATCTAACTCATTTGATTCCTTATAAAATCCATACACCTTACTATCTTTTTCATATCTGGATTGTATCTGCAATTGTGGCCACCACGATAGGTCAATCCTAATCTATTTAGTTCTTGTTTAGTTTTTAGGTAAAGGTAAAGATTCCCCCGCACATGTGTGCTAGTCATTTCCAACTCTAGGGGCGGTGCTCATCTCCGTTTCTAAGCCGAAGAGCCAGCGCTGTCCAAAGACGACTCCGTGGTCATGTGGCTGGCATGACTAAATGCCGAAGGCACTCGGAGCGCTGTTACCTTTCCACCAAAGTGGTCCCTATTTTTCTACTTGCATTTTTTACGTGCTTTCAAACTGCTAGGTTGGCAGAAGCTGGGACAAGTAACGGAGTTCACTTCGTTACGCGGCGCTAGGGATTAGAACTGCTGAACTGCCGACCTTCTGATTGACAAGCTCAGCATCTTAGCCACTGAGCCACTGAGCCACTGAGTTTTTAGTTCTCCCCTTTCATTTAGTATGTCCTTATATCTTATGATTTTTTTCCATATTCATGACATTAGGATGTATCAATGCCTCCATTGTAGATAACCAGACTGGCACTTTCATATAATGTTGCTTTTTAATTTTGGTCCATACTAGCAGTAATGCATTCCTAATGTAATGCCTCTGGAAATAGCTATGTATCTCACCCTTCTCATACCATAAAAAGGCATCCCATCCCAATAACAGATCACGACTCTCCAGTGTTAATAATTTTGTATTCCTCAAATTAATCCACTCTTTCACCCACAAAAGTGCCAATGCTTGGTAGTATAGCTCCCAATCTGGAAGACCAAAACCTCCTCTACTTTTAAATCTTGTAGCATTTTTAATTTTATTCTCACCTTTTTACCTTGCCATACAAATTTTAATATTTAATTCTTCAAAATATTTCCCGCCCCCAGCTTTATTGGGACTGTCTAAAACAGGTACAGTAATCTCGGCAGGATATTCATCTTAATTGTAGCTATTCTACCCAATAGGGACAATTGTAGGTTTTTTCCAGTTTTCCAGGTCCGTTTTAATTTGTACTTTCAGTTTATCATAGTTATCTTCTTTGAGAGAGACACATCTTAGTTGAACTCCTAAATATTTAACTTTCTTTACAATTTGCATGTTCATAATCCTTTTAAATTCTCTCTTCTGTTTATCTGTAAAGTTTTTAACCAATATTTTCGTTTTCTCTTTGTTTATTTTCAATCCTGCAACTGCACCATATTCTTCTATCTTTGCAATTAATTTAGGTCCTTTTTCCTGTGGGTCTTCTAAGATGAACACCAAATAATCAGCGAAGGCCTGTAACTTATACTCCTCCTCCTTTATTCTCATGCCTTTTATTTCACTATCTTGTCTAACGTTTCTGGCTAATACCTCTAAGGTTAATATAAATAGCAATGGGGATAAAGGACAACCTTGCCTTGTACCTTTCATTTTATTAAAATTTTCAGTCATATCACCATTTATAATAACCTTTGCTGTTTGTTTATGGTATAATGTATTGATCATATTGATACATTTCTCTCTGAAGTCCATATGTTTTAGTTGTAAAAACATAAACTGCCAACTCAAATTGTCAAAAGCTTTCTGTGCATCAAGAAAGATCAGTGCCATCTGCTTTCCCGAATGTGTCTCATAGTATTCTAGTGTATTCAGAATCATCCGCATATTATTTTTAATTTGCTTCTTAGGCAAAAATCCATTCTGGTCTACATGTATAAAGACATTCAAGAATCTTTTCAATCTTTCTACAATTACTGAGGCATAAATTTTATAGTCTACATTTAACAATTATATCGGTCTATAGTTTTTTATTTGTAATAAATCTTTAAATAAATCTTCTTTAAGTTATTTATTTATTTATTTATTATTAGGTTCTTTTATGCCGCCCTACTCCCTAAGGACTCAGGGCGGCGAGTTATAATTGTCTCCATCCATGTTTTAGGAATCTTTGCTTCAAACAATGCTTCATTGTAGACTCCAAGCATAAATGGACCTAAGATACCTTGTAGGTATTTATAAAATTCTGTAGGTAGGCCATCTGGTCCTGGTGTCTTGTTATTTTTTTGCCTCTTAATTGCTTCCGTTAATTCCATCATTGTTATTCTTTCATTCAACATTGTCTTCACTTCTTCCGACACTTTTGGTAGGTTGGCTTCTTCCATATATTGTTTTATTTTATCTTCTAGTATGTTTTCTTTGCTGTATAGTTTTTCATAAAATTCTTTTATTATTATTATTTTTAGAATAGAATAGAATAGAATAGAATAGAATAGAATAGAATAGAATAGAATAGAATAGAATAGAATAGAATAGAATAACAGAGTTGGAAGGGACCTTATCTTCATTTTTGTGTCCGATTGTACCCGTCTTGTAACTTTTGTATCAATTTCTTTTCTTTCTCTCTTTTAAATCTGAATGCCAACCATCTCCCCAGCTTGTTTGCATTTTCAAAGAAGTTCTTTTTGGCTGCTTTAATTTTTTGTGCCAATTCCTCTTTCTCTAGAATATTTAATTCATGTTTTACTAGTTCCATTTGATTTTTACCATTTAGTTTTTGTGGGTCTCTCTGTAGTTCCAATTCAAGCCTTCTATATTTTTCTTCTAATCCCTTTCGTCTTTTCTTTTTCTCCTTATTTTTCCTTCCTACATAGGAGATCGCTAATCCCCTAAAATATGCTTTGGCCATATCCCATACATTTTGCAAGGGCATTTCTCCATTTTTATTTTTATTTTTAAAAATCCATTACTTTCTCCGTTTTTTTGTATAATGCTGACTGTTTTAATGTCCATCTTGGTTTTCTTGTTTGTCCTTTCCATTTAACTTTTATTGGATAATGGTCTGCCCAAATACTTCTAGAGTAGACTCTACTTCTACTTCTTGTATATTCTCTTGCAATTCCAATGACATCATCATGTCAATTCTCGACCATGATTTATGCATATTTGAATAGAAAGTATATTGTTTTTTCTCCAGTTTTAATTCTATCCAGGCATCTTTAATTCCTATTTCATCCGTCATTTTAAAAAAGGTCTTTGGTAAGGTTCTCCTAGCTTTTTGGTTTGTTTTACTACTTTTATAGTCTAATTTTACATCAACAATTGCATTGAAATCTCCCACAATACAAATGTTATCATATTCTGTTTCTATAATTTTCTTATGTAGTTGTTCATAAAAAACCTCCTTGCTTAGTATTTGGTACATATATTACTGTTAATAGTTTATAATTTATCATTACTTCCACTATCAAAATTCTCCCCTCTTCATCTTTGTAGATTTGTTTTGATTCTATTGATTCTTTGATGAAGAGGGCCACCCCTCTTTTTTTCTGCTGTGCTAATGAGGCGTATAGTTTCCCTATTTTAGGATTTTCCAATAGTTTATAGTGGTCATTTTTAATATGTACTTCCTGGAGACAAATCAAATCTAAATTCAATTTTTTAAATTTATTGAAAAAGTTTTTCCTTTTTACCGAAGAGTTCAATCCGTTAACATTAAGTGACATTAAAGTAATTTCTTCTTCCATCTTTTTACTTGTAGATAGGTCTAATTGTTTTAGTGGTTCTTGTTTCTCTCTGTTCTTTTGCTCTAACTTCTTCCCATTCTGCTCTTTCTTTTTGCTCCCTTTCATTCTCTTTTAACTGTAATGGTTCCTCTCCGATCGATACTTCTTGTCTCTTATCATCTGTTTTCTCTCTTTTCTCCTTCTCTTCCTCCATGCCGAAGTGTTGATCATCACATTCTATCGCCTTGTCTATTGAATCTAACCACGAAGATCGGGGTCAGATGGGAGGCGAGCTGACAACTACAAAATTATCAAGTTACAAAAAGATGCAACCATCATCAAGATACAACAAGATGCAGTGTTGAAGTTTATTGGACAGATGGTTGCCATTATGACTGTACTTTTCTTTTTCCCTTCTTTCCTTAATTTTTTTTTCTTTTCTTTACTTCTTGCATTCTTTTTTTTTCTTTTGTTTTTTTTGGGGGGCTTATTCAAAGTATTATTAATTCTTTTTAAAGATTTAGAACTTTTTTGAACCTAATAATTTAATACATAGTAACATTATGTTACTAATAGAGTGGTAGAATTTATGATGAAGTTTAAGGTTTTTGTATTATTATTTAGTTATTTTTTGTGTAATATCAATTTAAGTTTTATTTAATTGTGAGAAAGATTAGGAATTGTTATCTATCCAGTTATAAAATATTACAATTAGATTTAACATTTTTTTTTTTTGGGAGGAAGGTTATTTAAAGTTTGGAATTAGTGCTTATAATCTGATATATAGTAATAGTATGTTATTTATATACTGATTGATTTTATGATGAAGTTTAAGGTTTTTGTATTTAATACTTAGTCATCATTTATGTAATAATCATTTAATTCTTAGTTAACAGTGAAGAAATGTTGTGAAGGGTAGATGATTGAAAGGAGGAGGAAGGAATTTTTATTAGTGTACAATTTGGAGTTGAAGTTTTAAAAAAATAAGGTGGAAGTCAAAATTTTTTAATTTAATTTAAATTTATTTTATTGATATTATGCCCTGTACTCTCTCTGGGAAGTCCGGGGGGGAGGGGGGGAGGGAAAGGGGTGGGTTAGGGGGGAGAAAAATTAAAAAAAATGTTTGTACTTTCTATTTAATGTTTAGCTATTATCTATGTAATTTTGTACTAATAAAACTTTTTGGAAAAAAAAATATATTACTGTTAATAGTTTATAATTTATCATTACTTCCACTATCAAAATTCTCCCCTCTTCATCTTTGTAGATTTGTTTTGATTCTATTGATTCTTTGATGAAGAGGGCCACCCCTCTTTTTTTCTGCTGTGCTAATGAGGCGTATAGTTTCCCTATTTTAGGATTTTCCAATAGTTTATAGTGGTCATTTTTAATATGTACTTCCTGGAGACAAATCAAATCTAAATTCAATTTTTTAAATTTATTGAAAAAGTTTTTCCTTTTTACCGAAGAGTTCAATCCGTTAACATTAAGTGACATTAAAGTAATTTCTTCTTCCATCTTTTTACTTGTAGATAGGTCTAATTGTTTTAGTGGTTCTTGTTTCTCTCTGTTCTTTTGCTCTAACTTCTTCCCATTCTGCTCTTTCTTTTTGCTCCCTTTCATTCTCTTTTAACTGTAATGGTTCCTCTCCGATCGATACTTCTTGTCTCTTATCATCTGTTTTCTCTCTTTTCTCCTTCTCTTCCTCCATGCCGAAGTGTTGATCATCACATTCTATCGCCTTGTCTATTGAATCTAACCTATGTCTTTTTTCATGCCAAGTCACCAATAGGCCTATCAACCACCTAAAGTGTACGTCATATTTGATCAATTTTCTTGCCAAGAATTGGTATTCTCTTGTCTCGTACTCTTCTCAATATCTGTTTTAGAATCTTTATTTCTTTCTCTTTATACACCATTGGCTTTCCTTTAGGTTTTTGAAGTATTTCCATTCTGGTCGTGTTTTTCAGGAACCTAATGTGTACTTCTCTGGGGAGTCTATTCCTCCTTACATAGCCTGTGTGGACCCAGAAGATTTCATCCATCTCAGATAATGCCTCCTTACTCACTTCCAAGACTTTAGCCAACAACTTTGCCATTTTATCGGGGAAGTCTTCCCCCTTCTATTCTTCTATATTTTGAAATCTTAGGAAGTATTCATCTTTTTCCATCTCCAGGGATATTATCAAGGCCTCCAGGATCTTGTCCACCTGAGTTAATCTCTGGTCCATTTCCACTACCTTTTTCTTGGTTTGTTCTGATTTTTCCTCTACCTTTTAAATTCTTTCTTCATTCTTTATCATTATTTGTTGGATATTTTCCACTTTATCATCCATTTTTTGTATTCTTTCATGTAGTTTGGTCATTGACTCCTGTATTGATTGGAACATCGCCTTTGTTTCCGCCTGCATTGCGTTTCTTTCCTGCACCAGAAAATTATCCAAGAATCTCTGGCTTGCCAGACTTGGCGCAGCCGATGCTGCTGCTGAAGATGAACCACAATAGTTTTCTTCATCTTTCAATATTAACACATAAAATAGAAAATAACTTCACAACACACTCCCAAGTATTCCACTATTCCCTCCCAGTTGTCTCCTAACTTCAATAAGCTTTTTATAACCACACACTCACTACTAGATTCCTCTATCCATCTTTTTTGCCATTTCTGTCCAAATAGCCTATAATAGATCAGTTCAAAAGTACTTTTAAGTATAGTTTTACACCCTTCTTCTCTTCTTTTTTACAACAATGTTATGTAGAAATAGAATATGAATATGAATACTAATCTGGGCTATCAGGATATATACTAATCAAAGATAGTATGAATCTGGTTCAGATGTCTCCATAAAAGAAGCAATGAAGGAGAATATAGAATATTTGTAGCTCAAGTTGAACTGTGAGGCCCTTGATACTCTCTGAGCTTGATTGTTTTCTTGCAGATGTTTCATTACCTAACTAAGTGATATCATCAGTGCTAGTGTGAGTGGGGTTTGCTATGTGTTTATATCGAAGTGGCTTGCCTGTTAGTGTTGGTGGGAATGTACTTGGTGGTTCCTGAGTTAGACTTTTTTTATTGTTAATGTCTTTATTTGGTCTTCATTTATAACGTCTTCATTGCTTGATTGTTGGTCTAGTATTAAGCTTGGGGTTAATCTCTGCTTATCTGAGTGTTGACTACTGGCAAGGAGGTGTTTTGGTCTTTTAACTTTTTGATTGTCCCTTTTGAATGGTATGTAGATTTTTATCTCCATATGCCTGTTGATGGCTGATTGGTCTGAATGCCAGGCTTCTAGGAATTTGCTAACATTTTTGAATTTAGCTTAATCTCAGATGCTTAGTTTCCCAAATGAAACTATAGTGGAAGTCTGTCCATGTATTGTGCAATTAAGGAGTTTTCATCATATTTTCTGATTGCTAGTTGATGTTCGTGGATTCCAGTCTTCCACTTGTTTGTTCTATATGGTGGCTGTTTCAGTCCTTACACTGTATGCTATAAATTAGGGGTGTCAAACCCACGGCCTGGATGCATCACATGCTGGCCACGCCCACGCTCGGTTTAGCGAAGGGGAAAAAGTTGCGATACATCATATGATGACAATGTGATGCCTTGAGTTTGACACCCCTGCTATAAATGATTACTGTTTTGGTGCTACTGGGTCTTTTTGTATAGTTGAGATGATTTAAATTGCTTTAGTTGGTTTGTGTGTAAGGTTGATGCCATGTAGTTGTAACTGTTGATCGTTTCTGAAATGTTTTTGATGTATGGCAATGTTATCCTTTCAACAGTTTTCTTGGTTGTGGTGTAGTGGATTGAATGGTCAGGCACTTTTTTATAAAGTTGTGTGGATATCCATTTCCCTTCCAATAATTTAATTCTTATATTTTAGGGTTTGATTGAAACTAATAAGAATATTAAAAATACCATGTCAGCCACAGCTCACATAACCTCTGCCCCCATTCCAAATCTTCAAATACTTTAGTTTTGTTTCTGTTTTATTTAATATTGTCAGAACGTAACAAAATTTAACTAATTTCAACTGAAAAATTGAAGAGGGGACATTATGCACAGATCTACTATTATTCATGCTCATCATGGTAAATTATTATTTGTCTCAGTGTGATATATATGAACATGGATGCAGTAGCTGGACTGGTGCTCTCCATATTGGTTCACCCTCACAATGGAATTGGCAACCCTAAATAAGGTGCAACCATGCTTACTAATACAGTAAGCAATAGCTAACAATGTTTTGCCTCTCTTACTGCCATTGTTACTTTAGATGTTTCTTCTGCTATTTTATCTCCTGGATTTTCTGAATAAATCAAGGATAGCTGTCCTTGATAACAGCTGTTATCAAGGGCTGTTTGGGAGTAATTTCATCAAGAGCCCAGCTTACCTTGCATTGCCTATGGCCAACAAGGATTTATTTTGATGAGTTTGCCAGTAAAGTTTTGGAAAACTACTCAACTCATCTCGGAAACTATTGGATCTATAATATGCTGGGGGCACACCAATTGAATATTTATTTATTTATTTATTTGTGAGATTTATATACCGCCTCACAGTGCAAGCACTCTCTAAGCGGTTTACACCAGTAAGCAATGTATATTTACATTGCCCCCAACAATCTGGTTCCTCATTTTACCTACCTCGGAAGGATGGAAGGATGAGTCAACCTTGAGCCGGTGAGATTTAAACCGCTGACCTGCGGATCACAGTCAGCTAAAGTGGCCTGCAGTACTGCCTCTAACCGCTGCACCACCTCGGCTCTATAATATATTATATATAATCTATAATTTATAATATAAATATATAATCTCATTTGTGATCTGACCAAGTCAAAGGAGTGGTAGAAATTCCTTCTATAACCAGATCACAAGACACATGCTGTGAGATAAATAGCACTAATATTTTCTTACAAGTTTAAGTTAAAAAAAAGTACAAAGATCCAAAAAACATTTTTATATAGGAGAGAATATTTGGAGGCAAGTTCAATTGTGTCCTGTATCTCCTGCTGCAGTTCGACCTCTTCCACAATGCCTTACATAAATTAAATGTAAATATAGGAGTTCTTCAACTCCTATATTAATGGGGATAGGAAAAATGAGTTTGGAGTCTCTTCTGTCTATCTGCAGTTTTAAAATATGATTTGAATATAGAAGATACAGTAATTTAGTAATAGATGAAATAGTTTGAAAGTGCTGATATTGGCATCTGAATAAAATCAGAAAAAATTGTTTCTTCTAGACTTAATTATCATTTTTTAATTCACAGAATTTTGACTCTGACATTAGCAGTGTTGGAATAGATGGATGTTGGCAGGCTGATAGCCAGAGGATTCTGAATGAAGTTATGGTTGAACACTTTTTCCGGCAAGGAATGTTAGACGTAGCTGAGGAGCTTTGTCAGGTAATTGCAGCCAGAATGTGGAGGCAAAATAAATTATATATTTAATAATCATAGATGATATTAATGTGAAAAATACTCTGATAACTAATAGATATGGACTATAACTTTTTTTTCAGGAGTCTGGACTTTCTATAGACCAAAGTCAAAAGCAACCATTTGTGGAGCTGAACCGAATATTGGAAGCACTTAAAGTTAGAGTTTTGAGACCTGCATTGGAGTGAGTTATTTAGCTATTTGGAAACTCTTTAGATAAAATCTTAAGAGATACTGAAATATTTTCCTTTAATAAATTTGTGTATGTTGGGGTATGTTAGAGCTAAATAAATGTGTACAAAATCTCATATATCCTGCCTCAACTGAAAGACACAGCTTGGATAATTCTATTAAGTAGCAGGAACTGTCTTTCTTCCATAGAATATGGCATTTTCTGAGTAAGTAATCAGTATCAGCCAAATAGTACAGTATACTCATGCAATATTAAGCTGAGGCCTGCAACTGAGAACTGACTAAAGATAAAATGACAGCATTCCCTTCAAGGTTGTGCTCTTTTGGTATTCCGAGTGCCATATATGGTTTCGGTATTTGCCCATTGACTTTGCTTGTTGGAAACCAGCAGGAAATTTTGAGGAGGCCCATGCTTAATGACTCACAATCCTTGCTTAACAACAGCAAGGGAGATTGTTAGGATTGCCACGTTACTGAGCAAGCAGCCACATGATATATTGCTTGGCAATGAAAATTTTGGTCTCAATTAACCATCATTAGTCAAGGACCACCTGTATAAATGAAGGTCTCTAAAAAGTTATCGAGTCTGTTACATCTATTCTTAAATTTCTAAAAAAAAAATGGTCCTCATGGAAGCCTGATATTAGGCTACTCTTTATTGCAAATTATGAATTGTTCTCTAAGTTATGAATCGTGCCATTCCAAATTACTTTTTGTATGGTGGGGTACAATAAGCAGATATATACAGAAAGAAAAGAGAAGTGTTTTTGCCTTTTTCTGTTTTTCTGTTTTTCAAATTTTTCTCTGCTCTGGCAGTACAGGTAGTGCTCGACTTACGACCACAATTGAGGCCAAAATTTCTGTTGTTAAGTGAGACATTTGCTAAGTGAATTTTACCCCATTTTATGACCTTTAGTGCTTTAGTTGTTAATTGAATCATTGCAGTTGATAAGTTAGTAACCTGGTTGTTAAGTGAATCTGACTTCCTCATCAACTTTGCTTGTCAGAAGATCACAAAAGGGGATCACATTATCTTGGGACACAGCAACGGTCATAAATATGAACCACTTGCCAAGCATCTGAATTTTGATCACATGATCATGGGAATGCTGAAAGGACGAAACTGTAAAAAAAAAGGAATGTCACTTTTTTCAGTGCCGTGGTAACTTTGAACAGTCAGTGAACTGTTAAGGACTACCTGTAAATGCCATTACTTCACAAATAACTCTATTTTATAAGAAAACATTCTGACATTCCTATGATATAGTAATTATTTAGCATCTTCCCTATATTTCATGTGCCTGAGAAAGTTAAAAAAAAATCACACTTGAGCAAATGTTTAGGAAAACATGAGAATTATCCAGCTTCCTTCTCTCTTTATTTGATACTATTAGAAATACATTTGGAGCCTTGTAGGTTGTATTCCTACAGTATTCTGTGCTACTCTCAGTTTTTTACAAGGCTCCTTACTAACTTTAAGGATTCCTAGGATTTCTTAAGTTCTACTACACTACATCAACTTTTCTGCTCTGGAATGGCAAGAATCATGCAAATGTTGCTATAAACAAATAATTGGTATGGGCAGAAAAAATCATGTTTCCCTCAGCCTTGGAGAAAGAGTTGCACTAGTTACTCTGCTTCTGAATTGCTAGTACATTTCTTCCATGGGGACAAGATGAAGCAATTCCCTGATCTCCAAACTTGTTTTTAATACATTCTCCAGACTTTCCCAGAGAGAGGGTTTCAATATGCGTGGAAAAGAAACTTTTGTTTTGATATCCAGTAGAACTTTAGCAACTTTCATTTAAGCTGAGATGTATCAAACCACAACTGATTCTTGTTTTAACTGCAGTTTTGGAATTGATGAGCAAGGTTGTAATGAGATTAGGACAACAGATTAATAGAAATTAAGGTCTCTGAAATTGATAATGATTACCATTATTACCATTCCAAATCTGTATTGGAACCAGCCCTACAGGATTTCTGCATTTAAGCATTGCTCCAAATAACTGTTTTTTGGAAGTGCTGTAGAAACTTAATGTTTACTTATACATTATCTGAGCCAAGATACTAATAGTTTGTTATTAATAAACGAAAGTGAAAAGAAGGTCTTTTAACAGCCTTGCAGATAAAACAGCTATTTGTTCAGAAAATATTTGTCAACTCCTTTGCTCATGTGGAGGTCATTTTGAGGTCACATTTTGAGGTCACATTATAACCTAGTGGGGAAAATGTCAGCTTCTTGCTGTTAATAAAATACCTCTATCTAGTTTCCTAGAGACCATTCATATTTGGCAGAGGACTGTAAGCAAGTAGATTTTTTTTACAAAACAAAGACATTTCTCTGGAACTCTGACCTGGCTCTAACTGGATGGCAGCTACCGGGAACTGTTAATCACAGTTTGTATGATATGCTTTTTGAATGGCAAGCTGCATTGCAAAATATTGGACATTAATTTTGAAATTTCATTTTACACTCTAAATCCAAGATACCTACATTTGTAGAAAGCAGTTTTACTTACTGGTTGCTGGAGGTATACTAGTGATATAAGAAACATAGTAAACAACATTATTTTAGTTTTTAGTGACCCTCAGGCAAATAGGTAAACCATTATCCTAATTACTAATTTTCCTGTTTTTCTTTTCTTAAAATTAATTATCCCATTGTTTCTTAGGTGGGCTGTTTCGAACAGAGAAATGCTTATGACACAGAATAGTTCCTTAGAGTTTAAGCTACATAGATTATATTTTATTAGTTTATTAATGGGTGGAACTGCAAATCAGAGAGAAGCATTGCAGTATGCAAAAAACTTTCAACCATTTGCTCTCAATCATCAGAAAGGTAAGCAATATGAAATACTATATGCTATATACCAAACATTATTTCAAATTAAAAGCTTCATGTATTGAATTCTCTACAAATATTTTACTGCCCTAAATAGTTCTGTTGCCTATTTACAGTTTTTTTAATTTATTAATTTATTGACAAATATTAGTGCTTTTGTATAAAACTTTAGAGACAGAACACATCTAATTATGGAAGCTTTGAGAAATTTGTTACACTTGTTCACTTTCAGATTGTGCATCAGAACTGAAAAATAATAGTGTTAAAAAAATAATAGAGCAGCTTGAAATGTTCTAATTGTCTGCCCAATGTCTGGTATAGATGTAAGAGAAAACAGAGTCCAATAACATTTTATTTGGGCTACCTAGAGAGTTCTAAAGGTACAAATCTTGATTCAATTATAAACAAAATTAAACTACATAAAATCACACTTCTGTTTTTTCTTTCTAAAGTGCCATGTGGGGGAGATTAAAAAAAATAACTTAAGAACTTTGAGTGCAAATTAAAAAGAATACACATCCAATAATTGAAAGAGTCAAATAATGAGATATTGCTAGTGAATTATCAATTTTTACGTGTTCAATATATAAAAAAGTTTTTAGAATAAAGACAATATAATTGTATGTGTCCGTTATAAAATAATTAAATTACATTTTTTAACCTTTTGCAGATATTCAAATTTTGATGGGAAGTCTTGTATACCTGAGGCAAGGAATTGAAAATTCTCCATATGTCCATTTACTAGATGCAAATCAATGGGCAGACATCTGTGACATTTTTACAAGGGATGCTTGTGCATTATTGGGACTCTCAATTGAATCACCTCTTAGCGTTAGGTATGGCTTTTCATGTTACATGCATTTTCAGGTTGACTTATCTACTTATTTCTCTTTTTAACAAAATTTTATGACATCCAATTCCAAATATATTACCAAAAATAAAATCCAACCCTCTACTACAAATTAGCATAAACAGTTTAAAAATCTTAAAGTCCTAACTAAAAAAACCCCTATTTTGAACCCTTTCTAAATTGAATAAAAGGTAGGATTAGTCTCATGTTCAAGTACAGATAATTCCATATCAGAATTAAAGCTAGAAGGCAATTGTATTTTTGACAGAATCTGAAAAAAATATCTCATGCTATGTCGTTGCTAAGTATGACAATCCTTCAAGGTTTATTTGATTCTAATTAAACCCACCATTTCTAACAATATGGAATATGTGGCTTTCTAACAGGTAAATGCTAGGTTGGTCAAAAATTGTGAAATCAGTTGATGTTTGTATGTTTTAAATCAATTTTAATCAAGTGGTTACTTTTCTGCATGCTGCTTCAGAGAGCTGTTTATGGTTTGAAATAGTTGCAAGCTGTTTGTTCCAGAAACTGCCTGGAAAAGATTACCTTTTCCTTGGATTTGTGAGATTTCATAAACAGGCTGCATTTTGTGAAACTGAAAGAGTCAAAGAGTTGGGTACTGTTGCCATCAAGTGTTGTTTTGATACCCTTCTGTCCCGTCTTAGAGAACTGTGGTATGATGTGCCTTAAGCAAGTTTCGTAACGTGAGAAAGTTGTGACTCTGTATTAGGCTGTATTCTAAGTTATACTCTGCTATTTTATTTTTCAGTTTTGACTTAATTTTGGCCAATCATGAAAATGAAGTTGTATAGTATTTAGACCAGCTATCTGTACATTTTCCAAAGCTATTTCCATAAAATGCATTCTGCTTTTAAAGTAAATTTGATTTTGCACTACATTTGAATATTGTTGTTCTACAATTGTAACTTTATACACAAACAATAGCATGATGAATGCATGATGTTATTTTCATTCTGTTTTAAATGAGTATCTGAAAAATAACCTTTGTTATAGTAAGGTTCTTATATTATTTGGCAATGCTGATAACATTCTTAATATAATTTAGAATATATTATCATACTTACTCAAAAAGAAGGTTATTGCAAATGTAGGATTATTCTCACCAAAAAAGAAAAGTATATTGAAAAAAAAAAGTACAGGTAGTCCTCAACTTACAACAGTTTGTTTAGTGACTGTTCAAAGTTACAATGGCACTGGAAAAAGTGAGTTATGACCATTTTTCGCACTTATGATCATTGTAGCATCCCCATGGTCCTGTGATTTACATTTGGATGCTTGACAACTGACTCACATTTTTTATGGTTGCAGTGTCCCGAGGTCATGTGATACCCTTTTGCGACCTTCTGACAAGCAAAGTCTGTGGGGAAACCAGCTTCACTTAACAACCATGTTACTAATTTAACAACTGCAGTTGTTTACTTAACAAATGTGGCAAGAAAAGTTGATTTTATTTATTTATTTATTTATTTATTTATTTATTTATTTATTTATTTATTTATTTATTTAAACGCTCTTATAGGCCGCCCAATCCCGTGGGACCCCGTTGATTTTATTTATTTAATGTTCAAATCTATATGCCGCCCAACTCCCAAAGCTGTAAAATGGAGCAAATATTTTCACTTAACAACATAAATTTTGGGCTCAATCGTGGTCATAAGTGGAGGACTACCTGTACAGATAACGGTGTACTGCTAAACAATTCTTTTCTATTGTTATTAAGTCAGACTTGCCAAATCCACATGAAAATAAGCTTGAAGATTATCTTCCTCCAAGCAATACAAGCATGCGTATCATATATTTGTTTTAATACTTATCAGTAGTCACACTCCTGAAGCAAGGAAGGAGCCGGATAGTGATGATAATAAAACAGCAATAATAGAATTAAAATTACTTGCCTATATACGAAGATACACCAGTTATAAAATTCATCGAACCACAACCATTTTATACCAACAATTGCCTCTCACACAGACTGTTTTTTCGCATTGTACTCACAAATACATAAGCACAGATTCCCTTCCCTCCTTTTATAGAAATAAAAAACAAAAGTTTGGAAAAGAGATAAGAGGAAAGAATAGTTGCCCTAATAGAAGAAGGAAAAGGAGGGGAGGCAAACTGAATGGAACTGAGGTAAAGGAAAGAAGTACCTGTACAGAAAAGAAAGAAAAATAAAATAAAATTGCATGTTATAAAATAATTACATTCATCTTGCAAACCACCCCTTTCAAGCAACTGCTGATCCTCAGCTTATTCTCAAACTCATCCAAACTCCTTAACACTAATGTCTGCATAATTTATTCTTCCATTCATTGTGTCAGCATCTTTCTCAGCAAATGTAAGATAACACCCAATTCATGGCTAATAAGGGGGGGACAGGGTCGGGTGGGGAGAAGGGAATCTTTCTTTTGGGTAAATACATGCTTTAGTAAATGTACTATTGCAAGGGAAGTTTCACAATATTAAACTTTAATATTTTGCTTTCTTCAGCTTTTCAGCAGGTTGTGTAGCATTGCCAGCTCTAATTAATATAAAAGCTGTGATAGAACAAAGACAGTGCACTGGTGTTTGGAATCAGAAAGATGAATTACCAGTGAGTAATTTTTTGTATCCCAATAGATAATTTTTTTTACCTGGAGTAGGAGTTGTTTCCATAATGTAAATATTTGGATTAGAGTTTTGCACAAATCACATTGTAACTTGAATTTTATTTCTCTTAAGAATGCCCCCAAATTGGGATATTTTAGCAAAATATACTTTATAATAATGAATCTTTTATTTTATTTTTATTATGTGATGTGATCAATTTAATTTACAGGCAAGCAACATCTGTAGTTGTTTGAGGATAGAGATAAGTGGTTCTAACATATTGGTACTGTTGGAAGAAATGTCCATCTGGTTCAGTTCCAAGTGGAGAGAAAGACACTGAAAACATGGAGGCTGATTGGAAAGATGGTTTAATGAAGCAGAACCATCAAGCACATGGTCCTGGTGCAGCTGACCACATGGAGTGGAGAGTGAGGGTTATTTATACCCTCTCTGGGCTTTGAACTTGAGCTTCCTGTTCCTGTGGGAAGAGCATGTATTCTATTGGTTGCTGTCAGACTGCCATGGGGCTATGCAGGGTTCATAGCTGAGGTTGTCTGAGTTAAGTTTGGTTGAAACTTGGGGGGTGATGCTGTAATGAAGAGGCTTGTGTTCTGTGGGCAATTCCTATTGTGTTTTAATGGCTTTGTCCTGGTTTGGATCTTGAGTGAGGGCTAATCCCATCACCCTGAGGCTGAAGGTCTTTTGTCTTGTAGATAGGTTGGCCGAGTCCTTCTTAATGAGCACGAAATATCTGCTGGGGGCAGGGGGATGAGTTTCTGTCTCCCTTAAGATTTCCATTTCTCTTTTAGGGGAAATATAATATTCTGTCTTTTTAAATATTTCTCAAAATATTTCATTCTTCTAGAAGGGGTGGGTGCTAACTTTCTACAGTATAATTATCCTTATAAGAAAACACACATGGGAGAAGATCACAGATGTTAGTCATTTAATAGGAAGATCCATATTGCTGGAACACCTTGTTCAAAAGGCACCTTAATTAGTTATTTTAGATTTATTTGTAAATTACTTAAAGAAGTTCAGTGATTAAGAATTAAATGTTTTATAGCCCAGAAATTATGTTTGATATTTATTTTATGTCCATTAAAATAAATGAAGGTATTTGTTTTGTTAGTGTTTTGTCTAGATTTTGTTTTATTATTTAGCACTATTAATAAGACTTGTGAACACCAGTTTAGTGTATAGTTAAAGACACCAGGCTGGAACAAGGAAACTATGAGTTCTACTCCTACATTAGATATGAAACCAGTTAGGTGACTTTGAATCGAACACTTTATCTCAACCCTGAGAAGAAGGAAATGGCAAACCATGTCCCAAAACTGTTGCCAGTAAAAAAGGTTTGCACTTACTCATGTAGTCATCAGGAATCAAGTATGACTCAAAAGTGCATATGCACACACAAAAGTACACCAGGCTGCTGGTGGTATTGGCTCATCCTAAATTGTAAGCAATAGTTCAAATTTTTGATTATTTTAAATAATAGAGGAAAGACGAAAAGAGGAATCCAGGTAAACCAAGTAGATATGTGCAGTTGCTTCCACTGCTGAATTAAGGTATGGCATGGTAGTCTCTGTTTACAGCCATTGTCATCTATTGAGGTGTTGGGTTATAGAAGTGAGGTGATAGGAAGTCAAAGTGTCTTTCTTTATATTAATGTCGTGAAGAGACAACTAATACAATCATTGCCTTTTTTTGCAATTTTTTTTATTTTTTTCCACATTTCACATCAATACATATACCATAACATCTTATCAAGTATTAACATACATTTATATATTATTATTCAATAAACCAACGTGTTAATCTTATATACATCATTATCAAGTTGCCCGTCTGTTTTCCCCCTTGTCATATCATGTCACTCCCATCTCTACCGCCCTCTTTCTCTACCTACTTTCTCCTTCTCTCCCTTCTTCCTACTTCCCTCTTCTTCCTTCCTCTAACTTTCTCATCCTCCATCTCATCCTCTCCTCACCTCTCTCTTCTCTCCCTCCTCCTCCTAACCCCTCTCTTCTCCTACCTTCTCTCTTCTTTCTCTCCTCCTCTCCTCTACCCCCTCTTCCTCCCTCTTATTTCTTCCCTGAGTGTATCCATTTATATCTTATTTTATGGTTAACAGACAAGCAACTCATTTCTCTGAATTCCCTTAACTTATAATACTAATACTAACCTTAACTCTTTTCTGTGTTAATACATCTATACGTGTAAGTCATTCTAGGTATATTTTAATACTAATATAATGCTACCTCCCTAACTACAAATAATTTTGTCGCCTAGATCTCATATCTTTAGTCATTGCCTTTTTTCAAGCAGTTATACATGTATCCTTACTCTACATTACTTGGAAAATGCCATTTTGTGGCAAGGAGAAAACAAGGGATGCTATCCATATCAATCATCATGAGGCCTTTTAATTTTCCTATGAATTGCCTGAAACACCTGTGGGAAGTGGAAAGCAGTTGAGACATTTCCAATCAATTATGATCCTTTCCAATCAGTTATGATGCTTTCCAATCAATATGCCTGGAGGGATGTGATATAAATCATTGATCTGAAACAGTTAGTGACTGCATCTTTGTTTTGTACAGATTGAAGTGGACCTTGGCAAAAAGTGCTGGTATCATTCAATATTTGCTTGCCCCATCCTTCGTCAACAAACAACAGATAACAACCCACCCATGAAGCTAGTTTGTGGTCATATTATATCAAGAGATGCTCTGAATAAAATGTTTAATGGCAGCAAGTAAGTCAAAATTCAATTCACAGAGAAAATTGAATTAGTTTTTAATTTAACATATATTTGGAAATGAGTGTGAATTATAACATATTGGCAAGAAGACAAAAAGAAATTTTTTTGAAACCATTTATTATAGCAGCATGTCAGAAGATTGAGTTGCTATTTGATTTTATAGGAACTTGTCTAGTGTTCTGTAAACATCTGATGTTTTAAATCAATCTTCCCCATTCTAGTCGTCTCCTTCATATTAATTATAGCATCTGATACAGTACATCTAACATTTCAACATATGAAAGATTCCTAGTTGGAAATGATGTTCCAAGTGACATGAAATAGACTACAAAGTATCCAAGTGAATTATGATTTCTGTCCTTAAATGTAGGGAGAACGTTTGACACAGAGCAAACGTTGGCTTCTAACCAGAAGTGGAATTGCTTGCAGCACATTCTCAGAGTGCAAAGAAGCAGGAAATAAAATCCATTTTTCTTGGAGGGATTCAGCCATCTAGATACTCTTTACTAAATATTTGGCTTGGCAATATTAATGACAAGGATAGAATAGCAACTGTGGTAAATGAAGAGAGAAATGGAGGCTCTTCTCTTTTGGACTCCTGTTTTCTTTTTTTAGTCACATCTTCTTTATATTGTAGTGCAGAAAAGGCAGCTGGATTGGTTTTTTTTTAAGTTGAGATTTTTTAGAATAGAATAGAATTCTTTATTGGCCAAGTGTGATTGGACACACAAGGAATTTGTCTTTGGTGCATATGCTCTCAGTGTAAAGTATATTGCCTTTAAGGAATCAGACCATTTTCCCATTGAGCCTAGTATTATCTATATCAAAGGTGTCAAATTTGTGATGTCACGTGGTGTATCGTGACTTTCCCCCCCTTCGCTAAACGGGGAGGTGGGGATGGGTGTCCAGCACATGACACATCCAGCCCATGGGGAACAAGTTTGACACCCCTGATCTATATTGACTGATAAGTGTGGAATGGTTTAGAATAGATATATAATATAACAGGGCACATTATGTTTTATAAACTTTTAAGGCAACCCAATATAAAAATCTCACTTCCACATCCTTCTTTCACATAATGGGTTAAATGGCTTTCTCATCACTGTAGCAGGAAATGAAAACAAAATCATTTTTAAAATTACTTTGATAATTTTTAGGGCATAATTGTTTTCACAGAGGACTTGAGAGTGACTTAGTCTTTCATTACTTACAATAGTAAAGACTAGTAGTATCATGAAACTGATTTAAAGGGAGAATAACTCTTCCCTCCAAAAAAAACAGGAGCCCAAAGTTTAAAAGTCTTTTAGAATGTGCTAAAGATGGTAGCTTGTATTTGAAATGGTCTAGGAAATGTATTTAGTGAAGCTGTTGTACCAATAGGTGTTACATGATCCTGACAGTTGATTCTAATCAAAATTTTAGTGCTGCTTTTTGGCCAGAAGATGTCTCTCTATACTTCTCAAAGTCTCATTTTGTCATTTTTACAGCAATCCTAAATTCTTCATCCTATCTAATTATTGGTTTGGGTATAAGGTTTTCCATCTACTTAAGAGATCTACTTAAAATCTCTTAAATAGACATGGTAAAAGTTGTATTTGATGGTTTTTTTTCTGTCTCAGTTTTAACCTTGATTTTATATTGTAAATCTTGGTCTCCAGTTGTTCTTTGACTTTTTGTTTCAATATTGTTGAATCACAAACCAAATATTGAAGTGAGATGAGAAATGTCAAGTATTAGTTATTTAAATGTGTTACCTTCAAATGTGTCTTATTTAAATGCCATTTTGCAGCTAACTTTAATATTTTCTTTATTCTTAGATTAAAATGTCCTTATTGTCCTATGGAGCAGAGTCCTGGGGACGCCAAACAAATATTCTTCTGAGGACACAAATTATTATATGTGTGTGATCTGGAAAACTAAACAGGCAAATGTTCCATTTTATGCTGTACATACGAAGGAGAATTCTTGTGTTTTATATGAGTCTGATGCTCCAGAAATTTTTGCCAACATTTATTGCAGATGTACAGATTGGAAAAGCTCCAGATGTAATATCTGTTATAGGGCTTTTACTGTAATCTTGGTCATCATATCTGATCAAGATACTACACCAGCAGTCATTCAATGCAGATTTTTTTGTACTTAATTCTATGGTGACTTTGCTTTATAAAGTAGATACCAGTCACCATATAATTCTAATATTTGTCCTGCTGTTATCATTCTGATTGATTATTGTCACCATAAAGAATGTGAAGGAATTTTTTTCATTAGCATGTAAATAATTAAGAGAGAATTTCAGGAAAAAGGTTTAAAAATTGAATAGTGGATATACTTGTATTTCTCTTATTATTTTTCCAAATCAGAATTCTGACATTTTCAGAGAGATTTTCCTCCTGTTGGAATATTTTTCCTCAGCTTTTAAATTCCACCAGAATTCTATCTAAATGTGCTTATATATAAATTGCATAATATTTACATAAGCATAACAGATCTTCAATCATTTCTGATTTAGAAAAATAGCAAGTGAATAAGGTTTCCTACACTTACGAATTCGTTTCAGTTGTTTTCAAAACCAAGAGTTCTTTGGGTAGCTGAGAGTATTCAATACCGCAGAGCTCAAGAATGGAAAGTTTTTCCAGCTAATACTTGTTCTTCAGGGTTTTTTTTTTAGTTATACTGTAATTTAAGGTTTGATTTCAAGATCAGTGTCTTGTTGCTGTACAGTTTACTAGACATGATTGTTACATTATTTATAAAGTTATCAGAACCAAATACACTGTTGTTCATTGTTAAGAAGACGAATAGAAGGTGTTTCACTAGTCTTTTTATCCCAGGTTTGGACCTCCATCTTAATAGAAATAAATATATCTTCTGTAAGAGCGTTGTGCCAGTGACCATGTCCCCTTTAATATCATGATAATATCATTTTATTCTTAAATTTATTATACTGGTGACAGAGCAAATATCTAGATTAGAAACTTTAAACTGGATTTGATCACCATTCTCCCTACCTGGAGAATCTTGAGTATCATAGGAAGAAGAAACATTAATAGATTCTAATATCCAAAGTCTTGCCAATTTGCAGTGGCCTGGATTCTCTGGGAAAAGCTAGGATAGGAAAAGGATTATGCATTTGTACTATAAATAAATATCCAAAGTGAATATATACTTATAAATTTGATGCACGTTATAGCAAATGTCATGTGTGCATTCATTGCATTGTCCTACAATAAAACAGAGGAGCTATTTGATATTTATTGCTACCAAGATTCCATCTTTCTATGGCTGGATACTAAAATAGTTAAAACCACTGGCCCAGCGCATTACACAGAAAAATGTTCATAAAAGTTTTACATGTTCTGATAATTTGTCATATTCCCAAAGAATATACCAATGCAACCTGACACTATTGTTCAAATAGAAAAAAAGAAGTAAAACTGTACACTGTATTCTCTGAGTTACTTCTATAACGTGCTTCTATAGAAATTTAATAAAGATAATGAGAAACAAGTAAAAGTGTTTTCTGTTCAGGTTCAAATCTCAGTGAAGTTGCTTTTATGGTAATAAGGAAACTGCACATATGTGAGTCAAACATATTCTTCTACTCAGTGACATAAGAAAACATTGAAAATGTAGCAGTATAATACACAACTGTATTCAAGAGGAACATTTATATTGTAAGGATATTTTGCAGACATATAAATAATTTCATGTATATGGGCCATAAATCTCAATAAGTATTGGGGTTTTGTAAATGTTTGACAGAAAACTCTGTTTTCTTTTTTAATCCAATAAACTATGCTAGTTGGCCTATCTTATATGTAAGGATTGATATCTTCATACCGAAATATAAGGACTGATATCATTTTAGTGGACTCCAAATCAAAAGTGGAGTTTATCTTTCCTCAGATCGCTGGGGAATGTATTAGTTTCTAGCCATTTCATCCTGGGAGGGTTGGCTACATTGTTTTTAAATCCAGAGATTGGAGTTATACCCCATCAGTTGTATGGTGGAATGGCATGGTAAATATGAACTATGATGTTCTACACTTTTTTAGAATTCATGGTTATGTATGAATTATTTTTGTACCTTTTCATTAATCTTACAGTTTGAAAATCCTTTGCTTTTGTTTTTCTTGAAAACAGTACACTATAAACAGTACACTATAAACATATAGTTTATTTTAGCAAACATTTCCCAATTACTTTGATACACAGCCCATTTTGCCCTTGAGACCGTCATTGATATGACTGACGTGTGAGGAAACCACTGTCACTCTGGGGAGTGATAATAAAAACAATGCATACAAACATGTTTCATGGTTATAACATGTTCGTGAGTTGTGTGCTAGATCAGTATTTCTCAACCTCAGCAAGTTGCGTGAACTTCAACTTCCAGAATTCTGTAGCTAGTATGCTGGTTGGGGAATTCTAGTAGTTGATGTCCATACATCTTAAAGTTGTTGAGGTTGAGAAACACTGCTAGATTTATCATATTGCAAATACATTTATTCTCTTTGCAGTACAAATGAGCTGAGGCTCAGTTTTGATAGCAGAAAGCTTTCTGCTGGTACAAAAAAAATATACAATGCACACTTGAATCCATGAATGGGGATGGTCAATAAGTAGAGCTCTACTGGGCTTATTATGCTGACAAATAATGTATTATGTTACATGGTTACTGTAATGAGTATAAAATGTTTGCTAAATGTATTTTGCTTGATTTTATTGCCTCAATAAAATTTCTATGAAAACAACAGTAGATGCTTGGAACTGATAGCATCTGATTTGGAAAGTCATTACAGTCCTTATATTTTAGGTATCAAACAATTTCATGTGAACTATTGAAGTTGATTAGCAAAATGAGCTTTCAATATGAAAATTGTCCTGATACCTTGCTTCTATGTATGTGCTTGCTTTTCATTTCTGGCTTGTTCTTTCGGGTAATTGAGGATACAAATATCAGATTTATGTTTCTTTTATTCTACATGTACCTACTTTCATAGGTTCCTTCCACACTATTTAGTCTGGAATTACTTTGCATTTTTCCCTTTTTGATAGTATTATCTAAACCAGTGTTTTTCAACTTTGCCAACTTTAAGATGTGTGGATTTTATATGCTGGCTGGGGAATTCTAGGAGTTGAAGTCCACACTTCTTAAACTTGCCAAGGTTGAGAAACATTGATTTAAACTATATTCTCATCCAATAATGTATATCCTTCATTTTCCTTGTGGTTCGGGGGTTTTATTTGTTTTTGGGTTTTTTTTTGTAGATTACAAAAATTCATTTGTTGGAGTAATCACGGCAGTTGCAGTGGCAATATGAGCTCTTGTCAAGCAAGCAAATCTATAAGAGCTCAATGTACATTTTGTAAATCCTTGCAGAATTTTTTCATTCCATTGTTTTTTAATTAGTGATTTGACTTTTTGATTCTATTGTTCATGGAATGGCATAATGTTATAATATTAAGATTAATAAAATATAGTTTTATAACACCAACATTGCATAAATTTAACTTAAAAATAGCATTTAACAACATTTTTTAAAAAAACTTTCACTACTGAACAGGTTTTTCTGTTGGTTTCCAAAATAATTTTTCATATCACATGTAGGAATGAATATTCAGCTACTATTTCAAAAGCTTTTTTCATATATAGACCTATTTGCACAATTAGCAGGAACTTGCAACATTTCTTGCATACAACATCCAGTTTCTTGCAACATTTCTTGCATACAAGAAAATAATGTTCTGTAGTGTTGTGGAGGAAAATGGATGCCATTCTCAAAAGATGGAAGAGACAGTCATTTGTGATGGAGACCATAACCACAGCAATCTTCCCCTCTATGATTTGGAACTTCATGTTATGCTAAAGAAATTATCGTTTCAAAGCCTTCCCTGTACAGAATTTCTCATTTACAGAATTGGCAATACCAACCATAACAACAAAAAAGTACAAAAGAAAGTAAAAAAGATGAGTAGCCTCTCTGATTATTGCCGTTTCTAAGAAATCTTCCTCTCGCACATATTTGTTATTTGGCGACAAACAAGATACTGTATTTTTCGGAGTATAAGACGCACCTTTTTACCCTCAAAAAAAGGGTGAAAATTTGGGTGCGTCTTATACGCCGAATGTAGCCCCACCCAGCCACCCCCACCCTTTGGCCTCTGCCTGCCAGCAATTTACCTCTTTGCAGGAAACAGGGCAAAGCCTGATTAGCACAATAAGAGATTATCTGCCTCCCGACCTACAGCTGACTGAGGCTTGTAAGCCATGTGGTAAAATGAAACTAATTACGGTGGCTGTAATGAGACAAATTGCTGGGAAATAAACTGCTGACAATGTTAGACTGCTGAAATTGCAAGAAGGTAAGCTATAGTTGCTGTGGCCTAGAGGTAGAGCTCTTGCCTCACAATCAGGAGGTTGTGAGTTCTATCCTAGGTAGAGGCAGATTCTGTTAATATGTTATTTTTAATCTTTTTAAAATAAATTCTTGCTCTGAAGAGGCCCAGTACTATTGTATCTTCTTTTAAATAGCAGAGAATACTTCCAGAAAGCCACATCAATTTTAAAGATCTGTAAAAGTATAATCTGAAATGTCCTGTTTTAGTATTAAGTATTAGTATTAAGTATTGGTATTAAAATAAGGCAGCTGAGTTAAACCCTGACTTAGTCATGTTTGGAGTAGATCTATTTAAATCACTGGGAGGAATTTGTGTGATTACATTTAAGAAAACTTTCTGGGATTAATATACTGCCAAAATGTACATTTCTCCAATTCTTTGCTATTTCTATGGGTCAGGCACACATGCACAGAAATACACAGCAAACAGTGTATATCATCTGTACTGTTTGCTGTTTGCTGTTTGGCAAATTGCTGGGAGGCAGAGGCCTTTTTTCCTTGTTTTCCTCCCCCCAAACTAAGGTGCGTCTTATACTCCAAAAATATGATAATTGAGCTCAGTCTATATTGATTTCTTGGATTTAAACACATAATTCAGCTACCTTTGTTTCTTCCTTGCATTTCAGTCAAATTAATTTAAACATATTTTCTGTCTGTATAAGTTGGCTATAAATCTTGTGAATGATTTTAGTAGGAATAGGAGCTCCTGGAAGGATTTTGACAGTCTCAAGTTCATGCATTGTAAACAATACCACCTTCAGTGGTCTATCCTGTGCCATTTCCTTTTATAATGTAGAACAAAGTCACCCATAGGTTATACTCTCAACAGATAATGTAGTTATTCATTCAGAAAACTGGAATTGATGATAGTTTCATTGGATATGGAAAAAGCTGGTAAATTGTGTAGTTCCAATTTTAGAACAAGTTTTGGCCAGATGCAAATTTATTTTTCCTATTACCTGGATTACAATGTTGTTTCATGTTGACTATTGTAAAAATGTTTTGTGAACCATCAAGGATGCCTTTTATCTCATATTTCTTACTACAGGTAATTGGGCATTCTGGCTTGAATTAAACTGAGTTATGTTGTGATATATGTTTGATTGATAATTATGAATTATGAAATACATTAATACAGTAAGTAATTTGATAAATTACCAAATTACTGAATTAGTTGAAATAAATAAGTAGCCTTAAATGTATCTAGGGAAATCTGTCATAACTGGGGCTTTAGTTGGCATTTGCGGAGGGAAGATAGTGATGAGGAAACACCTCCCCTAAGGAGCTCTCTTAGGGAGGCTGCTTCTGTTGTCCTTTATCCCCAAATACCTTTTCTATTTTCTGTTATGTTTTATTCTAACTTACTACTTTTATTCTGCTCCTATATATTTTAATCTTAAAAACTACCTGCTTCAACCTTCTGATACACAGAGCAATCAAATCAGAGAAGAGGAATGGTGTAATCACTGGAAGGAGGAAGAAAAGACAGTCCTCACATTCTGCAACACAGGCTTCATCCAAACCCGGGAAAAGGTGAAAGTTGCTAGATATATTGCAGCCAAGCAGGTTTGATCTGTATGTAATATACGCCCTCTGCTTGATACTTCAGAATTGGATCTCTAGCAAGAGATTTAAAGCCAATAACTTATAGGTCTCTCATCATCTCTAAGAGGACATCTCCCCACAGACTGCTGCCAACTGCTCAGCAGCAGCGGCAGCATGGCTTACTTCAAGTGAACCTGAGATTCTAGATCAGTGGTTCCCAACCTGGGGGTCGGGACCCCTTTGGGGGTTGAACGACCATTTCTCAGGGGTCGCCCCAGCATCCTCAGCTCCCCCCCACTGCCACAAGCCTGGCCATATCGGCTTAACTCGCCCGAGCCCTCCGATTGGTCGGGAGAGGTGCCATTCGGTGAAAGGCGTTTGTTGTGGAAAATGATATTCCTTGTGCTCTTGCAAAGACTGGCCCGAGAATTTCTGATCTGGCATAATTACATATTGTTTTTGTGATTAATCACTATGCTTTAATTATGTTCAATTTGTAACAATGAAAATACATCCTGCATATTAGATATTTACATTACGATTCATAACAGTAGCAAAATTACAGTTATGAAGTAGCAACGAAAATAATTTTATGGTTGGGGGTCACCACAACATGAGGAACTATATTAAGGGGTCGCGGCATTAGAAAGGTTGGGAACCACTGTTCTAGATCCAAAATATTTAAAAAATGGCAGTCTAGCAGATTTTGTAGGCAGTGAAGGAAGAAAACAGGATTCAGCTTCCATCAACTGTCCCAACTTGATCAGTTGGAAAAGAAAGACTCTTAGGCCCATGGCTAGCCAAAGGTATACTTTACTAAAGCCAAGTGGTTAGAGATGAAGTGAAGTTGGATCTGAGGTTTTCCTGCCCAAAGTATATAATTAACTTTGTCATGTCTCCTTGCAGCCTCTGGTTATTAAGAAGTATCCAATTAGGTGCTAACAAATTATTTTGGGGACAGTCCCTGTCTTAGATGCACCCACGTAACACCTATCCTCCGCCAGCTGCATTGGTTGCCCATTAGTCTCCGGATCCAATTTAAGGTGTTGGTTGTTACCTTTAAAGCCCTACATGGCTCAGGGCCAGGTTATCTTCGGGACCGCATCCTGCCGCATACCTCCCTACGACCGGTTAGAGCCCACAGAGTCGGCCTCCTCCAGGTCCCGTCGACCAAACAATGTTGGTTAGCGGGACCAAGGGGGAGGGCCTTCTCTGTGGGAGCTCCCTCCCTGTGGAACCAACTCCCTCCAGAGATCAGGACCATCCCCACCCTGCTGGCCTTCCGGAAAGCGATAAAAACCTGGCTCTTCCGGCAGGCGGGGTAAATGAGATACTCTTTTAACTTTTGTATTTTTTGTATTTTTAATTATTGTATTTGTATGGTTTTATATTTTAATGATAGCTTTTATTTTGTAATGGATCGAATATGTTGTGAGCCGCCCTGAGTCCCTAGGGATTGGGCGGCATAGAAATCCAGCAAAATAAAATAAAATAAATAAAATAAATAAATAAATTCGCAGCTAGCATTCCTTTCTTGACCTTGAAGTAGTCGGCGTTTCTCACGGGATGGTGCATCTCATGGGATGGTATGAGGCTTGGTTTCATTTCCTCATGGTATCTCCTGGCAACCTTCTCACTCATTCCACCGCAGTTTCCTCTCCCCCCCCCCGTCACTTTTCTGTGGCAGGCTGCCAGTGGCAAGCAGGTTGCAGCATAGCTTAACGGCAGCCCTGACAGCTTCTTTTTTTAAACTTGATTGAATTTTTTCTTCAGAAATTTGGTCTTAGTTTTTTAAATTGCCCGTTTCCCCCTACTACAACATACCTAACTCTAATTACATATAACAAATTGTATAGAGGAACTCTCTTAGGCAGAGCCATTTTTCCTTCTTTTAACATTCATTACTTAAAACAGACCATATGCTACCCACTATCTTTCCATCAGCATATATACATCTTAAAATTCATTCATTTCCCTGTCTTTAGCAATCATTCTCCCAAAATACACACTTTTATTTTTTTCCATGTATACGTAACTGACACTTGTTCATCCATTGTCTCTGTAAATACAACCACATTGCTTTTGACACAATTATGTTCATTGTATAATACAGGTAGTCCTCGAGTTGCAACCATAATGGAGACTGCCAATTAGTCATAAGTCATAACAGTTATAAAATGAGTTGTTCATGTGACCAACACAATTTTATAATATTTTTTGCAGTGAATGAATGACTGCAGTTAAATGAACATGAGTCCCTAAGCAAACCCATTGCTCACTATGGTGTGGTTTAGCTGAAAACCAAAAGTGCTGATTTTTTGGCAAAACTGTAGTAAAATGCGATCATGTTACTCTGGGATGCAGCAAATGGCAGTAAAAGGGCTGTTACTGAGTACCCGAGTCTAATCATGTGACCGTGGAGGAGGCGACCATTGAAATTTAGGATCCAGGTCGTAAGTCCCTTTTTTCAGGTAAGTCACTAAATGACCGATTATAAATCGAGAACTACCTGTACATGTATCCATAAATATATAATGGCTCACGCTGTCTTTGTCTTGTTCCCTGCCCAATGCTAAGCATTCCATTTATTCTCATGCATTCATTTATCAACCTATTTTCTCTTCCACAGAAAAAAAATACAATAATTCAGATTTAACATAACATAACATATTAACAGAGTTGGAAGGGACCTTGCAGGTCATCTAGTCCAACCCCCTGCCCAATCAGGAGACCCTACATCTGCCTCTACCTAGGATAGAACTCACAACCTCCTGATTGTGAGGCAAGAGCTATTATTCTCTATGTTTAAATCAGTGGTCTGAAACTGTTATAAATGTCACCTGAGGGCTCAACACCGAAGCATGTTTATACATGGCCACAAAAGTCTGTAGCAAGTAAAGAATTAAGGAAACAATGCATATAATAATATGTCATTAAATATAAATTTATTAAAATTTAAAATAACTTTATTAGGAAGCACAACTACTTTTTCACCATTTCACTTGGCCACTTAGTGTCATTGGTTTTCATCAACTAGAAGTTTCATATTTGATTTTATATCCCGAGAGAAAACTACCACTGATGATGTTACCTAGTTTGGATAATGAAATGTCTGCAAAAAAAACAACTAAGCTCAGAGAGCACCAATGCCATATCCTTTCAACTCTGAGCTACTGATATTCTCTTTCATTGAGAAAAAACTGCCCTCTACGCTGCTTAGAAACCTTCCTCAGTCAACCTTGGTTTCAATAAAAACTTGTGAATTTTCTCAAATGAGAAAAAACCCTTTACATGTATATGTCCAATATATGGTTCAGTTCAAGGTGTTGGTTTTGACCTTTAAAAGCTTACATGGCATGGGGCCAGGCTACCTATGAAATGGAACCATTTTTACCCTGTCACATCAGCCCATTCCACCAGGACAGATATAGAAGATACATTGCGGACTCCATCAGTTAAAGAATTCCAACTGGTGGGGTCCAGGAGGAGAACCTTCCCTGCTGTTGCTCTCCCCACCCACCCCATTTTAGAACATTCTTTCACCAGAGAAGAATGGACAGGAGAATAGGCGTCCATTCTCCTGGCCTTTGTGTCTCTCCCGTCTCGCTTGGAGCCATTGAGTTGTTACTGCTCTGGAAGCCTACTATTCTTTTAATTATCTTTTAATGTCAAATTTTAACATTGCCTCCACCTTAAATTTTTATATACAATTTTTATGTTTTTAACATTTTATTTGTACACCACTCAGAGTCTCTCTGAAGAAGATAGGCAGTCCCTAGATTAATTAATAAATAAAAACACGTGTCCACAAATATTGTTAATATCCTCATGGAAGCAGTGGATAATTTGCAAAATATTTTGCAGATAACATAGAAACATATAGAAAGCTTGACTTCTAACATCACATATTTCTGCTTCAGAACTCCAGGAGACCCCACCCAAGCAGGAGACCCTACACCATTTCTGACAAATGGCAGTCCAGTCTCTTCTTGAAAGCTTCCAGTGATGAAGCTCCCACAATTTCTGAAGGCAAGTTGTTCCATTGGTTGATTGTTCTCACTGTCAGGAAATGTATCCTTATTTCTAGGTTGAATCTCTCCTTGATCAGATTCCATCCGTTATTCCTTGTCTGGCTTTCAGGTTTTGGAAAATAGCTTGATCTCCTCCTCTCTGTGGCAGCCCCTCAAATATTGGAACATAGCTATCATGTCTTGGTTGCTCTTCTCTGCACTTTTTCTAGAGTCTCAACATCTTTTTATAGATTTGTGACCAAAACTGAATGCAGTGTTCTCAGTGTGGTTTTACTAAGGCTTTATAGAGTAGTATTCGTATCTCACTTGATCTTGATTGTATCCCTCTATTAATGCCTAGTAGAAAATTACAGACCAATCTCACTGTGTTGTGTCACCTGTAAAGTCATGGAATCAATTATTAACCAATCCATCACCCTCCACTTAGAGACAAACAACCTGCTTTCTAACAAGCAGTTTGGTTTCAGGAAAAATTTGTCCTGTAATCTACAACTCCTACACTGCAGAAACATTTGGACCACACAACTTGACCAGGGTAAAGCAATAGACGCAATTTACATAGACTTCTGCAAAACTCTTGATTCAGTGGTACGTGACAAACTACTGTTAAAATTAAGCTCTTATGGCATTTCTGGATCACTGCACAAGTGGATAGCCGGGTTCCTGTCAAACAGGCAACAAATAGTCAAAATAGGGAGCACCCTATCAAATCCAGCACCAGTTAACAGCAGTGTCCGCCAAGGCAGCATTTTAGAAACAACACTCTTTCTGCTTTACATAAATGACCTTTGTGATCATATTACAAGCAGGCGCGTCCTCACTGACGATGTAAAACTATTTAACACTACTGACAGTGCTGTTGCCCTACAAAGTGACCTCGACTGTGTGTCAGAATGGTCGCGCGCAAACAATGTTAAATAAAGAAATAACACTTTTAGAACTATCTAACACAATCTAGAAACAAAATAATAATAAAGCGCCAGGCCCTGATTGTCTATCGGTAGAATTATATAAAAATTTGCAAGATATAATAGGCCCAAAACTATTAGATATATATAATGATGTCTTAACAAATGCAAAGATGCCGACATTTTGGGAAGAGGCAATTATAACACTGGTTCCTAAAGAAAATACAGACTTGACATACATCAAAAATTACAGACCCATATCGCTTTTAAACTCAGACTATAAAATATTTGCAACCATAATGGCAGAGAGGCTAAAAGGGTATATGGTAGAATTCATACATACAGACCAGAATGGTTTTTTGCCAGAAAGACACATAAAAAATAATATCAGGGTAATATTGGATACCCTACAATACCATGAATCTCATATGAAAAACAAATGGGACTGATCTTCCTTGATGCACAGAAGGCGTTTGATAATGTCAAGTAGGATTTTCTGTACAATCAATTAATTTGCATGGACTTTGGGGACAATTTTATAAAAATGTTTAAAACTATATATTCAAAACAAAGAGTGAAAGTAATTATCAATGAAGATACAACAGAGAGTTTTCAAATTAGAAAAGGCACAAGGCAGGGCTGCCCACTGTCTCCATTACTATTCATATTGTCGCTGGAAGTATTAACAAGAATAATCAGGACAGATAGCCAGATCAAAGGAATGGAAATTAAGAAAGAAAATTTCAAAATACAAGCCTTTACGGATGATTTAGTATTTATTATTGAAGAACCATTGCAATCAGGAAGTAGGCTGATGGAAGTACTGGTGGAATATGGAGAATTGGCAGGTTTAAAAATTAATAAAGAAAAAATGAAAATGATTGTTAAAATATGACTAAATTACAAGAATTAAAATTAGTAGAAAAATTCAGCATACAAACAACAACAAAAATATGATATCTGGGAATACAGATAACATCAAGGTGTGTGACATTTAAAAAAGACAATTATGAGAAATTGATTGAACAAATAAAAAGAGACCTAGAAGCAGGGGTGAAATCCTCCCGGTTCGCCCTGGCTAGTCCTTCGACGTATAGCCGATGGAACTGGCGGCGGTCGCGGCATGGCGCTTCTCCCGCCCGCTTTCCCGGCCCGGCTGAATGCCGCCATTCGGGTTATTTTTCCCTCTGTGCATGAGCGCGCATGCACAGAGGGAAAAATAACCCGAATGGCAGCGTTCAGCCGGGCTGGAAAAGTGGGCGGGAGAAGCTCCGCGCCGCGACCGCCGCCAGTTCCATTGGCTATATGCCGAAGGACTGGTCCGGGCGAACCGGGAGGATTTCACCCCTGCCTAGAAGGATGGTCAAATCTACAACTCTCCTTTATTAAAATGAACATATTACCCAGAGTATTATTCTTATTACAGTGCATACCAATAAAATTGGAGAAAATTTTCTTTGAAAATTTATATAAAATTACATCCAAATTTATATGGCAAAAGAAAAAAGCAAGGATTAAAGCAAAATTATTACAGGATTCGAAGGAGAAGGGTGGATTTGGACTTCCAGATTGGGAAAAATATTATCTGGCTTCTGTTTTAATTTGGTTGAGAGATTGGATACAATTAAAAAATGAAAGATTATTAAAATTGGAAGGACGGACTTCCTGTGGTGACGTGGGGTGAAGCAGCTGTAAAGGGACGATCTCCGTCCTCAGAGGCTGCTTTCTTCTTTTGTTTTTGGAGACCCTTCGGGGCATCGAAGCTTGTAGGACTTGGTTGACAAGAGGGACATCCCAGGCAACAGCGGGGCGAAGGCGTTCGCCCGCTGGGGCGGAGGGCATCCTCATTATCCGAAATGAAAGCGTCCGTCTCTGCTCTTTGAAGTATGGCGGACCCGAAGCCTCAAAACACCACATAAGAAAAGGAAGCAAAAATAATAGCGGATCGCACCTGGAATACCAAACCTAACTCTCACGAAAACTTTGGATTTATAAATGAGGGAGATCTGACCACAAGGACAGGGCAATTAAGGAGCTCTGTGAGAAAATCAGCGGCGAAAACAAAGAACGAGCAGAAGGACAGGACTCTAAGGAGGAAACAGCACTGTGAATAAACATAACAAAAGAGCTAAATTGAGCCCCTGTGGAGGACGTGCAATAGTACCTTTTTGTTATCGGAGGATTACCTGCTGAGAGACAACAGACCAGAGAAACTGGGGATTCAACACCAGATGAGAGATCAGAGACGGGAGCGGAGAAACAGCACATGGTGGATGACTTGGCAATTTTGAACGGAACGATCTCTATTACTGAGGCCAGAAGGAAACATCTGATTGCAGAATCCAAGGAAATCAAGACCTCTAAAACACTTACAGGATTGCTGAGATCCACTTAATACCAACTGAAACTGGTACCGCTTAAAAAGAACTATATTATATAACTTTTTTCTATTTTTCACCTTTGAACACTTATTTCATTTTTATCACCTATTTTACTTTTCACTAAATATCCTGCTATAATTAAATCCTCTACCCTCTCCTCTTCCTATTTATAGATTGTAAAAAAGGGAAAATCTTTAGTGTCTATAAATGTAATATTTTTAATTTTAACTGTAACTTAAATAATATATATATTTATTTTGAAATAATATTTTTAAGGATCGATTTAAAAGAAATAGGGATATATATTGATTGAATTGTAAAGTCTATAGAGGATACTTTGAACATTAATAGAAATATATAAATTGTAATCATAACTATAATTAGATTGGTGAAAATTTTATAAGGAAAACTATATTCTACTGTATAACTCTAACGTATCTAAAATATTTAATTAGTTATTAATATAAGTACTATAGTAACAGATTATTTATAGATATATTTATATAGAATTTTTGGATAATTGGTACATTTAAGAACATAGAGAACTATATCAGTAATTGATAAAACATACAGGATTGATAGAGAACTAAATAATATAACAGGGTAAAAGATTGTTATATGGTAATCTGGGAGAGGATCTACAAAATTTTAGAACAACAAAAATCAATCTTAAAGGAAATGACAAGTAATACAACAAATATGCCCATGAAGGGGGGGAAGAAACCAGCACAAGCTGGAGCTGCAAGTGCAGCATCACCAGTCACTCAAAGGCAGATAGATGACATGTTACCAGTAGAAAAAGGGGGTACATCCCTTATGCAGAATATGAACAGTACACTAAACGTGGTTCAGGAAACAATGCTTAAATTACAGGAATTGATTACGCAAAATCATACCGAACTAAAATCAGATATTTTAAGATTGGACAATAGAATGGAGATGATACAGGAGGCGATAAAAAAAAATGAACAACGTATTAGTGGTGTGGAAAAAAAAACAGAACAAAATGAAAATAAAATTGAGAAGGTAGACCAGAGAGTGACAGAAATAAATAGAGAGCTGGAGTCCTCACTAATCCATCTCGAAATGGATAGATCATCTTATTTCTTAAGAATACAAAATATTCCAGAGAATAAGGAGGAAGACTTGGGAGATGTGATGGCAGGGGTGGTAGCAGAAATTCTACAGCAAGACAAAACAGATACCAGAAATGAAATAGACGAAGTGTACAGGATACAAACCAACTACGCTAGACGCCACCGCCTGCCGAAAGAAATACATATAAGGTTTGCCAGAAAGAAAACAAGAGACAACGTTTACTTAGCCACGAGAGGGGGGACATTAACATACAAAGGGAGAGAAATAAACATCTTGAAACAAGTCCCAAGAAGGGTTAGGGAACGTAGAAGAGACTATAAGCCACTAGCAACATTGTTAAATAAAAAGAACATTATATTCAGATGGCTCATTCCGGAGGGGATGATAATAAACTTGGAAGGACGAAAAGTAAAGGTGGATACCATAGAAAGAGCACAGGAGGTATATGAACAACTTGCTGGTATGGAGAAAGAGATGGAAAGTGAAGGAAAAGTGGATGGGGCAAGTGAAGAAGAAGAGCAGGAGATTGAAGAAGAGGTTCAGAGGGAGGGAATTGAAGAGACTGAAGATTTAAATAAAAAAGTAGAGAGAATTAAAACAAGGACACAAACAGCAGCAGAAGCGAAAAGTAAATAGTTAGAAAAACACTTTATAAACAAAACCGGAAACGTTAAAGGAAACAAAACTTATATCATTAAACATTAATGGATTAAACAATGCACAAAAAAGAAGGAAAATATTTTCAAAATTAGTTAAACAAAAAGCAGAAGTAATATGTTTACAAGAAGTCCATATCAAACAAGTACATAAAAAATATCTGGAATATCCAAAACTAGGGAAATTATACGCATCATTAGGGGAGAAAAAAAAGAAAGGTGTAGTAATATATGTACAAAAAGAGATTGAGTCTAAAGAAATAAAAGTAGACTCCAAAGGAAGATATATAATGGTGGAAATTGAAATAGGGGGAGAAAAAATATTATTAGTAAATATATACGCACCCAATCAAAAGCAAAAAAACTTCTATCAAAAGATACATGAGAAATTAATGACAACTAAATATAAAAATATATGTTTAATAGGGGATTTTAATGGTATAATAGATCCAAAAAGAGACTACATAACAGGGAAAAACAAAAAAAATAACAAAAATACACTACCAACTACATTCAAGGACATGATAGAGGAGTTGAATTTGACAGATACATGGCGATTATTGCACCCTAAAGACAAACAATATACATTTCATTCAATACCACACCAATCCTTTTCAAGAATAGACATGGTCTGGACAAATAAAGAAATATGCAAGAACATAGCATCGGTGGAGATAGCCCCAAACATATGGGCAGACCATAGCCCCTTAATAGTAATATGGAAAGGGAAAAAGAAAGGAATAAGGAGATGGACTTTGAACACAAAAATACTCCAAGAAGATGAATACATACAAACAATTACCAAAGAAATAAAATTATTTATGAAAGAGAATAAGAAACAGCCTACAACCATACAAAACTTATGGGATACATTAAAAGCATATATAAGGGGAATTACAATTGCCTATACGGCAAAGAAAAATAGAGAAAAATGGCAGGAATACAATGAAAAAATAAAGGATATTCAGCAGTTAGAAAAAAGACTGCAAAAAGAACCAAAGGAAGAGAATACACATAAATTATTAATGGAAACGAGACATAAATTGAATTTAATTGAACAACAGGAATATTTGAAGGATATTAGGCTTACAAAACAAACATTCTTTGAAACAGCAAATAAACCCGGTAGATGGCTAGCTTATAAAATTAAAAAGGAAAAAAGCAATAGAATTATAAATCAACTGATAGACACAAATGGGGAAATACAACACTCAGATGAAAAAATAAAAGAAATTGCAACAGAATACTATAGAGACTTATACAGACAGGACCCAGTGGAACTAAATAAAATAAAAGAATATTTAAAGGAAATTAGTATGCCGCAAATAGAGGAAATTGATAAGGAAATGTTAAACAGGGATATTACAATACAAGAAATTCAAAATGCAATTCAAAAACAAAACAACAATAAAACACCAGGACCGGATGGATTTCCAGGGGAATATTACAAAAAAATGAGTACAATACTAGAGGATATTCTATTAGAGCTATATAATGAAGCATTAACAGGAGCTAGGATACCAAATACGTGGAGGGAAACATATATCACCACGATCATGAAAGAAGGTACCGAGAAAAATCATATACAAAACTACAGACCAATTTCGTTGTTGAACACAGATTATAAAATTTTTATGACAATTATGGCAGAAAGAACCAAAAAAATACTAAATAAAATTATCTATTCGGATCAAAATGGATTTTTACCAATGCGGCAGATAAAAAACAATACAAGAATCGTCTTAAATATATTGGAATATTACGAAGCGCATCCAGAAAAGCAGGTCGCCCTAGCTTTCCTGGATGCGCAAAAAGCGTTCGACAATGTAAATTGGCAGTATATGATAGGTTTGATCAAAGAGATGAAATTTGGCGACAAATTTGAAAAAATTATAGAAACAATCTACACCTCCCAGTCAGCCAAGATTATGATAAATGGGGATATGACACAATCATTCCGGATCTTTAAAGGAGTACGTCAGGGATGTCCGATGTCACCTCTGCTCTTTATCTTAACATTGGAAACATTACTAAACAAAATTCGAAATAATAAGGATATTAAGGGAACAAAGATTAGAAACCAGGAGTATAAATTACAGGCATTTGCCGATGATCTCGTATTTTTTATAGAAGAACCAATTGAAACAGGGCAAAAACTGATTAAAGAGATAGAGGAATACGGAGAATTGGCAGGATTGAAAATCAATAAACAAAAAACTAAACTATTAACAAAAAATATGACAATAAAACAAAAAGATGAATTAGAAGAGAAATTAGGCTTACAAACAACCAAAACAATTAAACATCTAGGGATAATACTAACAAATAGATGTTCATCTATTAAAAAAGACAATTATGACAAATTAGTAAACCAAACAAGATTAGAATTAGAAAAATGGAAAAAATTACAGTTATCATTATTAGGGCGTATAGCTGCAATTAAAATGAGTATACTGCCAAAATTTTTATACCTATTCCAAACAGTTCCGATCAAATTAGAGACTAAATTTTTTACTAATTTGAATAAAATTATATCTAAATTTATATGGCAAAACAAAAAACCAAGAATCAAATTAGCAAATTTACAGGATGATAAGAGCAGAGGTGGTCTAGGGCTCCCTGACTGGAAACTTTACTACAAAGCAGCATCCTTGGCGTGGATAAAAGAATGGATAAACTTAACTAACAAAAGAATACTAACACTAGAGGGCCACGACCTACAAATGGGATGGCATGCTTACATATGGAGAGATGGAACTAAGCCACAACTTAGCTTCAACCAACACCTAATTAGAAAATCTTTGTTAAAAACATGGTATGAAATCAAAAAGAAGAACTACATGAAAATCCCCAAATGGCTTTCAATTATAGAAGCCATGACCTACCCCAACCTAATTGATATAACCAAAGCAGCAAAATATAGCGATATATTAGATCTGACAGGGAAATTAAAAAGTAGAGAACAATTGGCGGAACAAAATATAAATATTGATTGGTTGACTTACTTACAATTAAAAACTCGACACAAAAAAGATACTGAGGGTATGGGTATAGAAATGGAAATGCAAAAACTGGATAAAATTTTGATTGGCCCGGACGAAAAAATAATATCAAAACTATATAAATATCTGCTGGAATTCGATAAAATGGAGGAAATTGTCAAGGAACCCATGATAGCATGGGCAAAAAACGTAGGCCACAACATACACTTAGCTGACTGGGAGAAAACATGGAATATAAACTGCAAAATAACTAAGTCAACAGCATATAAAGAGAATTATTATAAAATGTTTTATAGATGGCATTTAGCTCCATCAAGATTGGCCAAAATATACCCAAAAATGAATTCGGCTTGCTGGAAATGTAAAAAAGACATAGGTACCTTCTTTCATGCGTGGTGGTTGTGTCCCGAAGCAAAGGGCTACTGGAAAAAAGTGCATGCCTGGTTACAAGAAATTACTGAGAGAACAATGGAATTTACCCCAGAATTTTTCCTTCTGGGGATAATGGAAAAACAACATCCAAAAAATATACAATATTTAATACTACATATTACAACTGCGGCAAGAATAACATATGCACAATATTGGAAAGACAATCAAATCCCACCAGAAAATATACTAATGGACAAAATATATAGATGTGCCGAAATGGACATGCTGACTATTCAACTCAAAGGACAATGCGACTCAGAATACTACAAAACATGGACTAGATGGTACAACTGGACTAAAAAAAAGAGGAAAGACTGTGTGACAACGTGAGAAGAAAACAAAGACAGAAAAGATTGTAAATTTATGATTTAATGTGCATAATTGAGATATAACAAATGTTGTAAAAACGGGTGTAGATCTGTATCAAAATATTCAGATGTTTAATGAAGAAAAATAATAAAAAAAAAAAAAAAAATAAAATTGGAAGGACACGATCTACAAATTGGATGGCACGCCTTTCTATGGGAAGAGAAACATAAAATCCACCAGTACTTCCAGAGGCACTATAATAGGCGCGCTCTGATAGAGGTATGAATTAAAATTAAGAGGCAACATTACATACAAATCCCTAACTGGCTATCAACATTAGAGATGTGTGTCCATCCAAATTTCATACATTTGGGAAATGTAACAACATATAAACATCTATTAGATGAGAGAGGAGAGTTAAAATCGATGTTAGAATTACATGAAGAGGGTATAAAATTAGAGTGGTGGGCTTATTTGCAAAATATATGAAAGATAAAAGGGAACCTGGCATAAAAATGGAAGTAACGGAATTGGATAAAATAATATTAGGAGCAGAAGAAAAAATGATTAGGAAAATATATCATTATCTATTAGAACAAGCATTATGGAAGGAACAAGTAAAAGAAAAGATGATACAATGGTGTAGAGACTTCGGATTTAATATTGACCTTAATACCTGGCAAGACCTATGGCACGAAAGAAATCGAAAACTTATGTTAATCACTTCATACAAAGAGAACCTTTATACAATGTTCTACAGATGGCATCTCCCACCAACAAAGATGACTAAAAAATTTTCAGCATTATGTTGGAAATGCAAAAGGCTACCCGGGACATACTATCATATGTGGTGGGAGTGCCATAAAACACAGGAATATTGGAAAAAAAATAAAGCAATGGATGCAAGAAATATTGACAACAAAATTAGATTTAAAACCAGAACTCTTCCTGCTGGGAATAACTTGATAAATACAAAAGAAACATACTATACCTAATGCTACATATCTTGACCGCAACAAGGATAGCTTTTGCCCTAAAATGGAAAAATGAAGACATCCCCACAGAGGTAGAAATTTTATATAAGATACTAACATGTGCTGAGATGGATTGACTAATGCTAGAATTGAAGGAAAAACCAGAGACAGAATATTATGAAATCTGGAACAAACTATATGAATGGTGGGGAAAAAGGAAAGCCAAGATTGTTAGTGGTAAGGTTGGAAAGATTTAGAAATTTTATTAAAAATTAGATTCTATATGATAAGAAAGAAAACGGAAAAAGGAATGACCAAATGTAAATATGTAAACTGGATAATCCGTCAAGTACCTACTTTTATGTATTTTGGTCTTTGTTTGTTTTGTTGTTTGTATGTTTTGTTTTTAACTGTATTATAAATGAAAAACTTTAAAAAAAAAGAATGGTCACGCAATTGGCAACTCCAAATCTCAACTAACAAATGCTCTCTCCTACACATTGGCAACAAAAATCAGAACACCAATTACAAGCTGGGCGGATGCGACCTCGTAGACAACCCTCACTCTTTCAAGGACCCAGGAGTACTCATCTCAAATGATCTAAGCCCCAGATCTCACTATAACAGCATTGCCAAAAAGGCATTAAGAGTTGTTAACCTAATCTTGCAAAGCTTCTTCTCCGGTAACATTGTACTGCAAAGTAGGGCATACAAAACCTTTGCCAGACCAATTCTTGAATACAGCTCAGCTGCCTGGAATCCGCACTGTATGTCGGACATTAATACAATTGAACGGATTCAGAGGTATTTCACAAGAGGAGTACTCCACTCCTCTGCTCACAATAGAATCCCTTACACCACCAGGCTCAAAATTTTAGGCCTGGACAACCTGGAACTATGGCGCCTACGGTCAGACCTAAGCATAGTACACAAAATTGTCTGCTACAATGTCCTACCTGTCAATGACTACTTCAGCTTCAACCTCAACAATACACAGGCAAACAATAGATACAAACTCAAAGTAAACCATTCCAAACTTGATTGCAGAAAATATGACTTCAGCAACAGAGTGGTCAACACCTGCAATATTCTACCTCACTCCATTGTTACATCCTCTAACTCTCACAGCTTCAACCTTAAACTGTCCACCGTGGACCTCACCCCATTCCTAAGAGGTCTGTAAAGGGGGCGTGCATAAGCGCATCAGCGTGCCTACCGTCCCTGTCCTACTGTCCCCATTTATTTGTACTCATTCCTTGTTCATGTCCATGTCCATGTTTTTACTTATACCTGTTATCTAATACATGATCGACAATCTAAATAAAATAAAAAAATAAAGTCTATATGTGTACTTTTGATTTTTCTTGCCAAAATGTAAGACTTTACTTTTCTGTACATTAACTTTCATTTTGTTAGATAGGGCCTAGTGTGTTCAAGTCTGTCAAGATCCATCTGGATCTTGAGCCTATCATCTAGGGTATTGGCTATTCCTGCCAGCTTAGAATCATCCACAAATCTGATAAGTTCCCCTTCTATTCACTCATTTAAGTCGTTTATGAAGATGTTGAAGAGTACTGGCCCTAAGATGGAACCTTGTGGTACCCCACTGCTTACATCCCTCCATGTAGACTTGGAACCATTAAAGACTACTAGTTGAGTCTGGTTTGTCAGCCAATTACAAATCTATCTGATGGTGATGCTATTTATCTCACTTTTTTCTAGCTTACTAAGAAGTAGATTGTGTTCTACTTTGTCAAATGCCTTGCTGAAGTCTAAGTATATTATGTCCATAGTATTTCGCTGATCTACTAATTTAGTCACTATGTTGAAGAATGAAATAAGACTTTGTTGTGATCTGTTTTTAACAAACCAATGTTGACTTCTAGTTATTACTTTACTCGTTTTTAGATGTTGGCAGATCTATTTTTTAATTATCTTTTCCAATATCTTCCTGGGTATTAATATTAGGCTGGTTAGTCTGTAGTTTCAGGGTTTGTCCCCCCCCTTTTTTTGAAGATGGGAACCACATCAGCTCTTTTCCAGTCCTCTGGTAGTTCTCTGGTGTTCCAGGGTTTTTGAAAGATGTGCTACAGTGGTTCTGAAATGACATCTGCCAGCTCCTTTAGAACTCTGGAATGTAATCTGTCATGTCCCGGTAATTTGTATTCACCAAGATTAGACAAGTGTTCTCTTACCATTTTTTTTGCTTATTTTAACTTTTATTTCTAGTCTGTCTATTACAGTTATGTTTTTGGTAGGTTGGGCTATAGTTTCTTTTTGCGTGAAGACCAATGCAAAGAATGAGTTAAGTAGTTCTGCTTTCTCTCTGCTGCCTGTTATTTCTTGCCATCTTCTCTCTTTAGTGGACTGACTGTTTCCTTGATTTTTTTTCTTGTTGTTTATATATTGCAAGAAACTTTTTAAAAATTATCTTTGACTTTTGTTGCATTCATTCATTCTGAGCCTTTGCTTTCCTGACCTTGTCTTTGCAGATTCTGGCTATCTGCTGATATTCTGCCTTAGTTATGTGTCCCTCTTTCCATTTTTTGTATTTGTCCTTTTTGTTTTTCAATTTGTCAGAGAGATCTTTGTGCAGACATGCTGGTTTCTTCTTGGCTTCTTATTATTCTTTTTCAGTGGTATTGTGCTGGACTGGGCTTTTATGATCATATTTTTCAGAGTTTCCCAAGCTGCTTGAGTTGTTTTCCCCTTTAGGATTTTCACCCAAGGAATCTTTCCCAAGTTCTCTCTGAGTTTGTTAAAATCAGCTCTTTTAAAATCTAAGACTCTGGTATCATTATGTTATATTGCTTGCGTTTGTGTTATTTTGAATTCTAGTATGACATAGTCACTCTCACCCAAGGTTCCTGCAGTTTCAATTCCCTCTATCACTTCTTCTCTGTTTGTAAGGATTAAGTCCAGTACGGCTATCCCTCTAGTTCTCTCCTCTACTATTTGGACAACAAAGTTGTCAGCTAGATTGGTCAGGAACCTATTCAATTTCTCACTTGGTGCAGAATTAGTCTTCCAATTGATGTCAGGGTAATTAAAGCCTCCCCTTACTATTGTAGTGTGTTTCCTACATATATTTGTTAGTTGGTTAGCAAAAGTGCATCTATTTTTTCTGCTTGGTTAGTTGGCCTGTAGTATACACCTATGGCAATGTCATTCTTTTTTTCTTTTATATTGACCCATATGCATTCTAGGAGGTTTTCGTCTTTGGTTTCATGCATTTCTATAGCAATATAGTGGTCCTTTACATATAGTGCAACTCCACCTCCTCTTTTATGGGGTCTGGTTTTTTTGAACACTTTGTATCCTTCTATTAGTATGTTCCAGTCATGGATTTCATCCCACCAAGTTTCTGTAATTCCAACTATATTGTATCTACTTTCATGTATTAATAGTTCAAGTTCAGCCAGTTTGATCCCCACACTTTGTGCATTTCTATATGCTCTGTAGTAGTGTTATTTTCCACAGTGAAAAAGAAAAGCAGGAACTGTGGCTCAAACAAAAAAATCAAGAGAGTTTTTGTGAGTTCAAAATGATATTGGCAAACTCTTCGAAACATTTGGGTTCAACTTTACTTACAGAATTGACAGTTGGGAAATATAGTAAGTCAAACAACCAGCATCCAGCTGTTTCCTCCCACAAAGTAAGCTTTGCTTTGAATTATTTAACACTTACACATCTGTGTTATCCTGTTTTCTTCACTGAAGTTTTAGTGAGCCCTTACATCTGTTCACAAGATGACAGTTAAATGTTGAATCACAATCTGAAGGACCTCACTGTTTTCCATGTTCATGAAATAAATAATATCCTCTGCGCTCTTTGTCTCTTTCTCTGTCTCTGTCTCTCTGTCTCTGTCTCTGTCTCTCTCTGTCTCTGTCTCTCTGTCTCTGTCTCTGTCTCTCTCTCTCTCTCTCTCTGTCTCTCTCTCTCTCTCTCTCTCTCTGTCTGTCTGTCTGTCTCTCTCTCTCTCTCTCTCTCTCTCTCTCTCTGTCTGTCTCTCTGTCTCTCTGTCTGTCTCTCTCTCTCTCTCACACACACACACACAAACTCACACACACAGCCCTTTGATGTGTGTTAGCCATTCTGACTGTTTATATACGCTAAAAAGTAATTGCTTATGATTCAGCCCTCTTGCTTGTTTTAATACACAACTTCCTTAATTTGAAAGTGTTTATGTAATTATTCATGTAACATTTATCAATGACATTGATTCCAGTTACAGTGATGGTGTGCAGTTTTTTTCAGCATACCAAGCAAACAATGTTTACAGAACAGAATGAAAATGTACTTTTTGAAGCCAGAGATACGTTTCTTCCATGTCAAAGCAGTTTATTTGTTCTGGTCTTTGAATTAAATCTTGACTTGTGATATCTTTCAGTTTAATTCTTTAATTACTTTCAAATTACAATCCACACCTCAACTGAATGCTACGTATGGTGAAGTACTTCAAACATCTGTAAAAGACAATTGTCTTTTGCTGTTAAAATAAATTGTTTCTTTACATTATCTGCTCAATTATTGAGGCAACTGTATTAGCTGACAAGATTTTGCCTTCAGAAATTTACCAGGAGATAAAACTCTGTTGGCCTTTATAAGACATCATTTTTTACAAAATGATGTCTTATAAAGGCCAATAGGTGATTTATTTATGATTTCATTTATCTCAGAAATTATTTTTAATGAATCTTCTCTAGATATGTTAGTATTTTGGGTGGCAGGGTTTGGAACCTGTCGCAGAAATTTTTCTTCATGTCATTTTCTACTCAGGACTCATGATACATTGATGTCATGCACACGATGAAGATGTTATATTCCTTGGGAACCAGAACTGCTGAGAAACAAGGCACTGAAATTTGCCATTTATTTCTATGAAAAATATGCATACATTCCGGGGTACATTCCGGGGTACTTCCGGGGTGGAGCCACAGCGAACGGTCGGGTAAGCAGAGCTCTGCTCTCCCGAACCTCTAAATTCGTTTAAATTCCTAGTGATTCAGCCCAAAAGATTCCATCTAGAAGGGGGCTTGGGAGATAGGAAGACCCCAGGGAACAATCGAGGCAACTTAAGACCTGCCTGGTTTCGTAGTTGGGGGGCTTCTGGACTCGAAAGCTCCGAACGCTGAACGCTGAAATAGGAAGCGCCATTTTCAGCTGCGCAACAAACCCAGCTGTGAGGAAGCAATTTACGATCTTTGCTGAAAGATTTACGATCTTTGCTGAAGGGATAAAAGCAATTTACGATCTTTGCTGAAGGGACAAAGCAAGTTACGATCTTTGCTGAAAGATTTACGATCTTTGCTGAAGGGACAAAGCAAGTTACGATCTTTACTGAAGGGACAAATTGATATCAGCTTCTCTGGAGAATATCTGTTAATAAAGGAGCCGGGATATTGGGATAGCACGCTCAGGACGGACTGTTTAAACTGTGCCTGGTGGAAATTGGAAGAGCTACGTGGCAAGGTGGACTCCGGCTCTTTTAACAGCTCTTTTAAAGACAAGAGCTGGGGCTGGGACTTTCTGCAGATGAGTCTGACAAGATTGGCTCCTTGGACGGCCATCTCGATGTCGCTGCGTGTCATCTTGGCGACGAGAGGCCCTTCGGAAAGAACTCCCCAGAGACTGGATCAGCCTGGTTTCCAGGCGGGCCGCCAGAACCTCAGACTAACAACAAACGGCGTTTGGATTTTAGATCTCCAACTCTCCCGTTATAACCTGCAGGATTGGCGGCGACCAATCCTGGGGCAACAGTCTTCTAGGCGAGGGAATGGGCCTGGCTTCCAAGCGATCCCCCTTAGTGCTAAACGGGACTCAGTCCCCCCACTATCATCACGGGGGCAGCTGTTGGACATTGTTATTGCTGCAGCAGAGGCAATAGATCTTGGATACACAGAAAGCAAAAAGACTGAGATTAAGGCAATATTAAGAACTAAGCTATATCGGGTTTGGAGGTTGCCTGCATCTGCCTCCTATTGTTTCTATTGATTTTAACCCCCGGAAGTATTGTGATTTTTATTAATGGTCTGGGTTATGAATGTGTTATGATTGGTTGATAGAGACTGGGTGGCTGTTAGTGGCTGAATGAGTGAGCTGGGGATTGGGTCTTTACCCCCCTCTGCTGAGTGTGTAAACAGAAGCGGAGGGGGGTTCCAGTCCTCCCCCAGGCTCAGTATGACTGGGATGCATGGCCTGCTGGGAGAGAGGGGGACCAGTGGGGGAGGGGAGGGGATCTCTGGTGTGAGGGGGGACGGGAGTATTAAGGTCATAACAGGGAGAGGTAGGTATGGCGGGAGCAGGGGGGTAGGCCGCTCTCGGGGAACGAGAATTCGCTATCTTCAAGCGATTCCTTGTTCTGGCCCCTCTGGTTTGGTTCCATCTAGCTCAGCCCGAGTACCTGGTAACCAGGGATGTCAGGGCCCTGGGCTCAAGCTGCTGCTGTTGAATGCCAGGTCGATTACTACCAAGGCCCCCCTTGTACGGGATTTAATCCTGGAAGAGGGGGCGGACCTGGCATGTATTACTGAGACCTGGCTAGGCCAGGAGGGGGGGGTTCCCCTCTCCGAGATGTGCCCGGACGGGTTCTCAGTTCAGCATCAGCCGCGACCCCAGGGAAGGGGTGGAGGAGTGGCAATTATAGCTCGCCAGAACCTAAATCCTCGAAGGAGCCCTGCCCCGGAGATTGTTGGGTGTGAGACTCTCCTTCTGAAGCTGGACTTAGGGGTTCAGGTGGGCCTTCTGCTAACATACTTGCCTCCTAGCTGCGTTGCAAAGGCCCTGCCTGTTCTGCTCGAGGCGGTAGCAGGGCTGGCGATTGAGTTCCCCAGGTTGATGGTGCTGGGGGACTTCAACCTGCCATCGCCCGGTGAAACCTCAGAGGCAGTCCAGGAGTTCATGGCTTCCATGACAACCATGGACCTGACCCAAGTAGTTCAGGGTCCGACTCATGAGGGAGGTCACACGCTTGACCTTGTGTTTCTCTCGGGGCAGTGGAGAGATGATCTGAGACTAAGGGGTTTAGTCACAGTACCCTTGTCGTGGTCAGATCATTTCCTTCTGAGGTTGGATTTCATGGCGCCACTCCTCCACCGCAAGGAGGCGGGACCGATTAAGTGGTTCCGCCCCAGGCGCCTAATGGAATCCGAAGGATTTCAGAGGGAACTTGGGGAAATACCGGACTCCCTGGTACAAGATTCATCTGAGGCTCTAGTGACTGCCTGGAATCAGGCGGCAACAGGGGCTTTAGATCGGATTGCGCCTTTGCGGCCTCTCCGTGGCAGCGGATCCCGGAGGGCTCCTTGGTTTACTGAGGAGCTCCGGGAGATGAAGCGCCTAAAGAGACGCCTAGAGCGACGATGGAGAGCCAGTAAAGCTGAGTCTGACCGGACACTTTTAAGAACTTGCATTAAGTCTTACTTAGTGGCGATACGGGCGGCAAAATGTGCGCATTTTTCCGCCCTTATTGCGTCCGCCGACTCCCGCCCAGCCGCCCTGTTTAGGGTGACGCGCTCCCTCCTCGCAAAGGGGGGGGGCGAAGAACCCTTGCAGGGTAGAGCTGAGGAATTTTCCCAGTTCCTGGCGGATAAAATCACTCAGATTCGGACAGACCTGGACTCCATTTGGACAGGGCAGGCCGAGATGACAGGGGCGAGTCTTAGTCCTGTTATTTGGGAGGAGTTTGAGCCTATCACTCCTGAGGATGTGGACAAGGCCATAGGAGCGATGAGCGCCTCCACTTGTTTATTGGACCCGTGTCCCTCCTGGCTGGTTTCGGCCAGCAGGGAGGTGACACGCGGCTGGCTCCAGGCTGTTGTGATCGCATCTTTGAGAGAGGGGTCCGTCCCGCAGCCCTTAAAAGCTGCGGTGGTGAGGCCCCTCCTCAAGAAGCCTTCCCTGGACCCAGCGGATTTAAAGAACTTCCGTCCAGTCTCCAACTTACCCTTCTTGGGTAAAGTTGTAGAGAAAGTGGTGTCGCTCCAACTCCTGCGGCTATTGGAGGATACTGATTATCTGGATCCCTTTCAATCGGGTTTCAGGCGCGGCTACAGTACGGAGACTGCTTTGGTCGCACTGATGGATGATCTCTGGCGAGCACGGGATGGGGGTCATTCCTCCATCCTGGTGTTACTTGACCTCTCAGCGGCTTTCGATACCATCGACCATGGTATCCTTCTGCGTCGTCTTGGGGAGGTGGGAGTGGGAGGCACTGTTTTACGGTGGTTCTCCTCCTACCTCTCTGACAGGACGCAGTCGGTGTTGACAGGAGGGCAGAGGTCGGCCCCTAGGCCCCTGGTTTGCGGGGTGCCACAGGGTTCGGTCCTCTCGCCCATCCTGTTTAACATTTACATGAAACCGCTGGGTGAGATCATCCGACGACATGGGGTGAGGTATCAGCAGTATGCTGACGATACCCAGTTGTACATCTCCACCCCGTGTCAGTTCAGTGAAGCAGTTGATGTAATGTGCCGCTGCCTGGACGATGTGAGGGTCTGGATGGGAGTGAACAGACTCAGGCTCAACCCAGACAAGACTGAGTGGCTCTGGATTTTGCCTCCCAAGGATTATGTCGACTGTCCCTCCTTGGTTCTCGGGGGAGAAAAATTGACTCCCTCGGAACAGGTCCGCAATTTGGGTGTCCTCCTAGATCCACAGCTAAAATTGGAGCAACAACTTTCAGCTGTGGCTAGGGGGACCTTTGCACAGATTCGTCTTGTGCACCAATTGCGACCTTACTTGGAGAGGGAGGCTTTGCTCACAGTCACTCATGCCCTTGTCACCTCACGGCTAGACTACTGTAACGCGCTCTACATGGGGCTACCCTCAAAGAGCATCCGGAGACTCCAACTGGTACAGAATGCAGCTGCGCGAGCTGTAGTGGGTGTACCGAGATACACCCACGTAACACCTATTCTTCGCCAGCTGCATTGGCTGCCAATTAGTCTCCGGTCGCAATTTAAGGTGTTGGTCGTTACCTTTAAAGCCCTACATGGCTCAGGGCCAGGTTACCTTCGGGACCGCATCCTACCACATACCTCCCTACGACCGGTTAGGTCCCATAGAGAGGGCCTCCTCCGGGTCCCATCGGCCAAACAATGTTGGTTGGCGGGGCCACGGGGGAGGGCCTTCTCTGTGGGAGCCCCGTCCCTCTGGAACCAACTCCCACCAAAGATCCGGACTATCCCCACCCTGCTGGCCTTCCGTAAAGCCATAAAAACTTGGCTCTTCCGGCAGGCGGGGTGAATAGGAAGATCAGATTCCCCCCTTGAATGTTGTTTTTATAATTGTTTTAACTATGCCTTTAATTTTAAATTATGATAATTGTTTTTATTGTACGCTTCTTATTCTGTTGTACGCCGCCCTGAGTCCCACGGGATTGGGCGGCCTATAAGAACGTCTATTAAATTAAATTAAATTAAATTATCCTATTTGTCTTGGATTTTTTTTTCTTCCACAATTCTTCTTAATGTAAACCAGTGCTTCTCAAATAGTGGGGCACAGTGATGCCAGGGGGGGTTCATGACCCCGGGGAACTTGCTTTTTTTTGCCGCAGAGAGTAGGTTTTTTTTTGCACCGAACAATATCACACAGCACAGAGCAGGAGAAATGAAGTGCAGATTACAAACCCTTAAGAGACACCATGGAAAAATAACAGGGATGAAAAGAAAGGAGGAGAGAGACGGAGATAATGAGACAAACATAAGTCTCTTGAAAGCTAAGACAAGGAAATATGATGAAGCGTATGTAGCGCTTGGCTTCACTGTGACTATGGTGGGAGACGAGGAAAGAGCAGTATGTTTACTGTGTCTAAAAACGTTGGCAGTGGACAGCATGAAGCCAAATAAAGGCGTCACTTAAACACATTACACCCCAATTACACTGATAAGTCGCTTGAGTTTTTTCAGCAAAAACATGCCGAATATTGCAAACAATCGTCCCGGCGGAGAGTTGGGGGGGGACGCGAAATGTTTACTTCTTCCTAGGGGGGGCGTAACAGAAAATAATTGAGACGCACTGATGTAAACATACTGAATCTGCTGATGCCTTCAATTATCAATGGTACAATACATACCGTATTTTTTGGAGTATAAGATGCACCGGAGTATAAGATGCACCTTAGTTTTGGGGGAGGAAAACAAGGAAAAAAGGCCTCTGCCTCCCAGCAATTTGCCAAACAGCAAACAGCAAACAGTACAGATGATATACACTGTTTGCTGTGTATTTCTGTGCATGTGTGCTTGACCCATAGAAATAGCAAAGAATTGGAGAAATGTACATTATGGCAGTATATTAATCCCAGAAAGTTTTCTTAAATGTAATCACACAAACTCCTCCTAATGTTTTAAATAGATCTACTCCAAACATGACTAAATCAGGGTTTCTCAGCTGCCTTCTTTTAATATGAATACTTAATACTAATGCTTAATACTAAAACAGGACATTTCAGATTATACTTTTACAGTTCTTTAAAATTGATGTGGCTTTCTGGAAGTATTCTCTGCTATTTAAAAGAAGATACAATAGCACTGGGCCTCTTCAGAGCAAGCAGAGCAAGAAGCTTTAAAAAGCTTCTTCATTTTGTTAAGTTGTCTAGAACAATAATAAAGCAGTCTTTAAAAAATAAGTCTAATAATTTGAACACTCTACAAACATTTAACAAAATAACATATTAACAGAATCTGCCTCTACCTAGGATAGAACTCACAACCTCTTGATTGTGAGGCAAGAGCTCTAGCTCTGAGCCATAGCAACTATAGCTTGCCTTCTTTCCATTTTAGCAGTCTAATATTGCCAGCAGTTTATCTCCCAGCAATTTGTCACATTACAGCCACCATAGTTAGTTTCATTTTACCATGTGGCTTGCAAGCCTGTCAGCTGTAGATCGGGAGGCAGTTTATCTTTTCTTGTGCTCTTCTTGTGCTTTGCCCTGTTTGCTGCAAAAAGGTAAATTGCTGGCAGGCAGAGGTCAAAGAGTGGGGGTGGCTGGGTGGGGCTGCATTCGGTATATAAGACGCACCCAGGTTTTCACCCTCTTTTTGAGGGTAAAAAGGTGCGTCTTATACTCCGAAAAATGCGGTAATAATTAATTGCCCGAATAGGCTTTAACAATTGCTTCATGCATGTTGGTGATATTTATCAAAAAGAATAATGTAGACTTCCAGTGGTGATGTTGAGGTAAAGAGAGGAAAAAGGACAAGCTCTGTCCTTTAATTCTGATTTTTTTTGTGGCAGGGGACCCTTCGAGGACGCGCTAAGTTTGAAGGACTGTGCCAGACGGAGGGGAAGCCCGGAGGACAGCGAGGTGGAAATCAACTTCCCCCTGGAATGAGGGAATCCCTCTTTAACCCAACACAAACACAATATGTCATGTCATTTTGACATGGCGGACCTGAGGCCGCGACAACCACATCAGTTTGGGAAGTGAAAAAGTGAGTAACAAACTGCTCATTTTTGTTGGTGAGGACTTCCATATGGGCAGTGACTGGAACTATTAAACTGAGTAATTTCAACGATATTGGGCAAAAAGAACAAAGCTCTGACAAGAAAAAGAGTGGCGATTGAAAGGGAAGAGCTGTGATCCATTCAAAAATAACTTTGCCGAGAAGGTAACAAGGCTAAAAGACACTAAACATGAGAGTGAAAGTGCTAGAAAGTAAGACCATAGGAAGAAGACAAAATCCCCATTGCAGCAAAAGAAATAGAATTTTAAAAAAAGACAACCTCAATCGGGAGAAGGATGGGAGACCGGGAGGAACACGAAAGCAAAAGGCAAAAAGTTTGGAAAGGACTAGGAGAATTGAAACTTCACGGAACATGCGTTGGAAAAAGGTGTAAGATCGAGGAGATTTGTGCTAGGAGAAAAAGACTGGGTTTGGCCAACTCGGACAATAAGAGCGAATGCAAAACGCTAAACGAAGACAGTGGAAATCGGGGAGGAGAGAGGATTAAGAAAGTGGAACTCGAGTGACTAAGCAGAAAACCAGATAGAAGTGAAGGGGATTGTAAAGACGACAGTACGAAGAATATTGGAAGCTTTGGAGAGTAAAAGATCAAATTAACGGAGTTGCCAAACTTTAAATGTTAAACTGACTGTCCTACTGTATATTGAGACTATTGGATTGCCTTACGTATTGTAGTTTAAGATTGTTCTCTTATTAAGATCATATGTATATAATCTTGCTTTACTAATTTTCTTATAATAATGTATTAAGGTATAACTATTTAGACCAATAAGATTAAGTTTGAAATTTATTTACTAGAGTTAATTTAGTTTAATTAATTTAATGAACTTAAAATAAGGAAATATAACTAGGGATTATTAGTTATATTATAATATATTGTATATTCTTAGATTGATTTATAGATATAGAATATTGGGAAAGTAAATAAATATAGATAGAATAATACATTGTTGAGAAACAAGGTTGAAAGCTAAAAATAAAATATTAGTGGAGTGAAAAGTGGTAAATGGTACTGTGTTTCCCCCAAAATAAGACAGGGGCTTATATTTTTTTGACCCACCAAAACTGCCCCTGGCCTTATTTTCGGAGGGTGGCTTATTATTTTGGGGGTGCCGCCGCCTCCCCCTCCCTGCTCTTGGCGCCAGCCGAGCAGCTGGGCCGCCGCCGCTGCCTCGTGGAGCAGGACTCTGCAAGGCTTGTTGTGTTGTTGTATGCATGAACTGCAGAACTGCTGTGAGCTTCATCATACCGGCACAGCTGGGGTCCTCCTGCCATTTGTACATGCAACAGCATAACAAGCCTTGCACAGTCCTGCTCCATGAGGCAGCAGCGGCGGGGCGAGAGATGGGCATCTTACCGGTACTGGAGTTTGGCAGCTCTGTCTCTCTCGGCTGGTCTCTTTAGGGAAAAAAGGCTTGCAAAATACAGAAACTCTTCTCGCGAGGGCAAGCAATTAACAACTTCTGGCAGTGAGAAGTTTCTGTATTTTGCAAGCCTTTTTTCCCTTAAAGAGACCAGCCGAGAGAGACACAGATAATTTTTCGGGCGGAGCGGGGCGGAGCGGGGGCGGGGTGGGGCACAAGGACACAATTATCCCAGTGGTAAAGTGAAAGAGTGAGCTAGCAAAGGCATTTATCAGCAAACCAAGTTTTCCAGCATCGTGAGAGATTTGCAGTAACAATGCCAAGAGTAAATGAAGAGGATGGAAAAAAAATAAGGACTGGAAAGTAAGGAAAAAGATGGAAGGAGGAAATTATGGCCAAGAACTATATCATTGGTTAGAAACAAAGAACGGACAGAAACACTCTATGGAGAAAAGAAAAAAATGTGGCTGAAGCAAAAAAGAAAAGCAATGATTCTACCCTCTCTTCCCCCCCTCTTTGGGTTTCTACAAGTGAATAGGGAGGAAGGAATGGAACGTACCAATAACATTTATGGGGGACGAAGAAGACATTGTGACATCTCCGAGATGTCAGCTTCCCAGGAGGTCCTACGTCTTGCAGACAGGGGCAACTCCTTAGGGAATGGCCTTCAAGAAGGGAGAAGCTTCAGGCGCTGCAGCTCAGTGCGCATGGGGGAAAGTCTGCCTTTCCTCCCCCCTCCTCTGGCAGGCGGGGTGGTATGTCCCATTCCTGCCGGAGAGGGAGTCGGAGCCTGAGGAAAGCAGCAAAGCTTTGAACGGCTCCAGCTTTCCACAGCGCCATGGTGACAATGGCAACTGTTAGTGGTACATGATGAGTCACGGCAAAGGCAGCCTCTTCCCTGCCCTACTTGGGTTTTCAAAGGTTGGGGCATTTGAGGCTGGCCTTTCGTCTCTGCCAAGCAGTGGAGGCTGACGGTCCCTTCTCCTTTGCATGTGGGGATCCAAAGTGGCCACTCTGTTAATCTTTCAAGGGCAGCCACATGGTTGTGCAAGCATGCCACACCTGCTGGGTCAGCAATAGCAGGGGAGGCAAAAAGATGCCACAGCTGCAAGTGCTCCACCTGGATAAAAACCCACCCACTCCAGTCTTCAGTCCAGGGAGCTTGCAAAGAGCCAAGGCAGGAGGGGCTGGACTCGGGTTTATTTTTCTACCGGCAGCCTAAGGACATGTCCTCTTGTTGGATCTGGAAATAGTTGGGGCCGTGGGCAGACACCCCCCCTCAGCATTCCTGCCTGGACGGGAAGTGAACAAAAACATTTTATGTGACAAGGACTGGAAGGAGCAGAGGAGAAACCATATCGAGAGGTTGTTTGAAATGCAAGCTGATCGCTGGGAGAAAACCTTCCCTCACAGTGACACACGGACCCAGCGCAGGGAAGAGGAGAAGGAGGCTGTAGCGGGAGCGCTTGGGAGTTGTAGCAGCAGCAGCTGAGAGTAGTTCCTAGCCTCCAGCATTGCCTGGTCTATAGAGATGGCCGTTCCGCCAGGCTGCAAGTTAACCTCCTCTTCTTCCCCATCAGCTCAGCATTGCCTGCCGCCAAACCATGCCTGCCATGCCCGGAACAATTGGGGGTGGCAGGGGAGAGGGAGGGCTGGGCTGTGAGACGCTCATCTTATCAGCGTCTGGCAGTTCGCTGCTTCTCTTTTCAGCAGGTCTTTGCAGGGAAACTTCTTGAGGGCTCTCTCTCTTTCCCGGCCAAAAGAGTGCCGCCGCAAAAAGAGCGGCTCCCGGCATGTCCCCCCCTTTCCCCTGGAAGTAGTTGGGGGGGGCTTATTTTTTTGGGGGGGCTTATTTCAATGCATTTTTCGGGGAAACACAGTAATTTGGGAAATAATTTATAAAATTTTAGGAGAACAAAACAGAATTCTAAAGGAAATGACAAGCACTACCACCACAACATTGAGAACAGGAAAAAAAGTGATACCTATCCTGAAGGGGGCAGTAGCTTCACCGAGATCCCAGAAAATGATAGAGGAGATGCTACCTATGGAAAAAGCGAGTGCGAATTTGTCCCTTCAAATAATGCAATCAACTCTCCAAATGATACAGGAAACTATAGTGAAACTCCAGGAGACGATGACAAAAGGGCATGGAGATTTGAGGACTGATATACAGAACCTGGATAATAAAGTAGGCTCGATCCAAGAGGTGATACAATGAAATGAACAGAAAATACAAGCAATGGAATTGAAAGCTGAACAAACTGATAAGAAATTAGATCAAATAGATCAAAAATGAGGGAAGTAAATAAAGATTTATAGAATTTGTTGATCTATCTTGAATTGGATCGAGCCTCCTTTTACTTGAGGTTCCAAAATAAATTTGGAGAACAAAACAGAGATGAAAGATGAAGATCTAGGGGAAATAATGGCGGGATTGATTGCAGATATGCTTCAGAAAAAAAAGACAGAGATTATTAATGAGATGGACAAAATTTACAGAGTCCATACAAATTATGCAAAGCAGCAGCATCTCCCTTGTGAAGTGCATATAAGGTTTGCACGAAATAACTTTCAAGATGTTATTTATAAAATGACAAGAGACGAACCCATGATCTACAAGGAAAGATAAATTATAACATTGAAACAGATCCCCAGGCGGATTAGAGAACAAAGGAAGGATTATAGATTTCTTGCAGCAATATTGAATAGAAAAAAATATATTATTTAGATGGATTATTCCAGAAGGAATGTTAATATCGTGGCAAGGTAAAAAAATCAAAGTGGATGATGTGGAGAAAGCGCAGGAAATGTATGTTCAACTAGTGGGGATGGAGGAAGACTCAAGTAGTAGAGAGAGAGTGGAGACATAGAGTTTGAAGAACAGAGACAAGAAGTGGGAGGTGAAGAGATAGAAGAAAGAAGCAAAGTAATAACAGAGAACCAACAAGAATAGAGAGGCAGAATTAGAATACAAAGAACTACTAGAACAAGAAAGGTTTAGGATCTGTAGACAACCAGGAGCAATGGAGAAGGAGATACAATTAATGTCAATAAATGTGAATGGGTTGAATGATTTGGTGAAAAGGAAAAAAACACTTACAAAATTGGTGAAGCAAAATGTGGATATTATATGTCTCCAGAAGATCCATACAAAAAAACAAGATCAGAAATATTTGGAATATAAAAAATTAGGAAAACTGTTTGTATCATTGGCTGAAAAGAAAAAGAGAGGGGTGGCGATATATGTCAGAAATGAAATAAAGGCGGACCTAATTTATGCAGACTCAAAAGGAATGGTATTAATGTTGGAATTAATAATGGGAATGAAAATGTTATTGATAAATATATATGCTCCAAATAAAAACCAAAATGAATTCTATAAGAAAATTCACGAAAAAATTATTAAGCTAGGTTGTAAGAATATATGTATCATAGGAGATTATAATGGAATAGTAAATATTAAAAAAGACTATGTGAGTGATAAGAAAAAACAAAAAAAGAGAAATATATTACCGAAAGCCTTTTTTGATATGATTGAAGAATTAAATTTGATGGATGTGTGGAGGACATTAAACCCCAATGAGAAGAAATATACTTTTTATTCAAACCCTCATAAATTCTTTTCGAGAATCGATATGATATGGGCCAACAAAGAATTAAGCAAATTGATAGACAAGGTAGAGATCAGTCCAAACATTTGGGTGGACCACAACCCCTTGAAAATAATATGGAACGGTAAAAAAAGGAAAGCTAAAAGGTGGACTATGAATCCGCAAATATTACAGGAAAGTGAATATCTTCAGAGAATTAAGAAGGAATTGATTTTATTTCTTGATGTAAATAAAAAACAACACACTTCCCTACAAAATTTATGGGATACACTGAAAGCTTATGCAGGGGGAATAGCAATAGCTTATGTGTCAAAAAAGAAAAAAGAAAAACAGAAACAACAGGAGATATTACCGTATTTTTGGAGTATAAGACGCACCGGAGTATAAGACGCACCTTAGTTTTTGGGAAGGAAAATAGGGAGGGGGGAATCTGCCTACCAGGTATTCATCTGGCTAGCGTCCTTAGTCTGGTCAGCTTCAGCACATTATTTTATCCCCTGGTTAGGACTTAAAAAAACCTTCTTCTGAGAGAGTAACAATGAAAGAGCATGCAAGCCAGTATGAGCTGGGAAGATTGTTAGCACCTGGTTAGGGCTAGAAAAAAACTTATTCGGAGCAAATAGAGCAATGAAAAAAAATTCTGCAAAGACTTAGGGCTGGAAAACATTCTTTGGAGAGAGTAACAATGAAAAAGCCTGCAAGGTAAGAGCTGGGAAGATCTGTTAGCACCTAGTTAGGGCTGAAAAAAAAAGCTACATTCGAAGTAAAAGACGCACCCAAATTTTCAGCCACTTTTAGGGAGGAAAAAGGTGCGTCTTATACTCCGAAAAATACGGTAATTAAAAAAATAGGTCAATTGGAAAAAGAACTTCAAATAAAGCCAGGGGACGAACAAATTATTGAAATGTTATCATTAGGCAAACACAAATTAAATTTAATAGAGCAAGCAGAATATGTAAATAATATTAAATATATGAACCAACACCTTTTTGAAAATGCAAATTAAAAAAAGAAAAGAAAATAGGATAATCCACCAACTGCAAGATGAAGCAGGGAATTTGCAAAACACAGAAGAGGAAATTAAAAAGATTGCAACTAATTATTTTGAGAAATTATATAGACAGGAAGACATTGATTTAAATAAAATAAAGAATTATTTAAAAGAAGAAAGTATGACTGTATTGGAAGAAGAAAAAAGAGAATTGTTAAACAAAGAGATAACTATGAGTAAATTAAAAGAACCAATTCAAAGGCAGAAAAACAATAAAACTCCGGGTCCAGACGGTATACCAGAGGAGTTCTCTAAAAATACAGAGGAAGTGATAGAGCCAATACTGAAGCTGAAGTGGTGCAGTGGTTAAATGCAGCCATTGCAGGCTGACTGCTAGTTCAGCAGTTCAGCTGTTCAAATCTCACTAGGCTCAAGGTTGACTCAGCCTTCCATCCTTCCGAGGTCGGTAAAATGAGGACCCAGATTGTTGGGGGCAATATGCTGAACTCTGTAAACCACTTAGAGAGTGCTGTAAAGCACTATGAAGCGGTATATAAGAAAAGTGCTATTGCTATTACTTTTAGAACTCTATAACGAGGTGCTATTGGAAGCTAAGATGCCTGTATCATGGAGAGAAGCATATATACAGTGATTATGAAAGAAGGTACAGATGTAAATAAAATTCAAAATTATAGGCCAATTTCACTTCTGAATGTAGATTGTAAAATTTTTATTACCATTATTGCAGGAAGAATGAAAAAAATTCTAAATGAGATAATTCATTCCGACCAAAATGGTTTTCTCTCAATGAGACAAATCAGAAATAACATAAGAACAGTATTAAATATATTAGAATATTATGAAGCGCATCCAGAGAAACAAGTTGCACTTGTCTTTCTGGATGTGCAAAAAGCATTTGACAACTTAAATTGGGAATATATGATTAGACAAATTAAAGGAATGAAATTTGGAGATAGATTTGAAAAAATGATAGAAACTGTATACTCTGCCCAAAAGGCAAATATAATAATAAATGGAGATACCACAAGACCATTTGAAATAACAAAAGGAGTCCGTCAGGGATACTCTTTGTCACCTCTGCTATTTATCTTAATATTAGAGTCTTTATTAATGAAAATTAGAGCAAATAAAGAGACTAAAGGAACTAAGATTAGAAAAGAGGAGTACAAAATTCAAGCATTTGCAGATGACCTAGTATTTTTTATTGAGGACCCAAAGGAGACAGGACAAATTTTATTAAGGGAAATAGAGAAATACGGAGAAGTAGCAGGCCTTAAAATTAATAAAACAAAAACAAAAATGATAGTGAAAAATGTAACATCAAAACAGGAAAGAGAATTAGAAGGGAAATTGGGATTGCAATGTACAAATTTTTTTAAATATTTAGGTATTTGGCTAACAGCGAGATGCTCCTCAATTAAAGAAGATAATTATGGGAAATTAATACAACAAATAAAAACAGATTTGGAAAGATGGGAAACATTACAATTATCTATACTAGGTGTAGGGTAAAGGATTGGTTGATGATTGATTCCATGACTCTGCAGGTGGCGCAACATAAGGAGATTGGTCTATAATTTTCAACTACCTTCGGGTCTCCCTTTTTGAAGACAGGGATAACTGTGGCTAGTGACCATAGGTTGGGTAGGGTGCTGGTTCTGAAAGATATGTCAAAAATAATGCTTAGAGGTTCTGATAGGATGGAGGAAAGTTTTTTTAAGAAGTAAGCACAAAGTCCATCTGGTCCTATGGATAGGGATGGTTTTAGGTTGTGTAGAGCCTTTCTAACATTGTCTTCTGTAAAGTTGGTTTGTATTAGATCATTGTAATTGTTTGTGGTTCAACTAGGGAATATAGGACATTAGTTGTTGCTGTTTATAAAGACTGAACTGAAGAATGTGTTGAAGAGGTTGGCTTTGTCGGATTCATCATTACAGTCTTTATTGTTGGGGCCTTTTAGGGATGGGATAGTTCTCGTCACTTTGAGTTTGTTGTTTACGAACTTGTAGAATGCTCCGTTGGAATGTGTGCGCAGGAGGTTTTCCTCTTGATTGATATGATAATTTGTGCATTCAGTCTTTATTTGTTTGCATAAGTTTTTGTATCGGCTTTTGTAATTGGTTATGTGGCCCATTTTGTTTTTACGCCAGAGAGATTTTTTTTTACTTGGAGCTTCCTTATTGTTGTGGGTAGTTTGTTCTTCCTGGTTTTGGGAATGATTAGTGGTACTTATAGTTTTATGACTCTTTGGACTTAACGTAAGAAAATGTTTTAGTGGTCTTCAGCAGTGTTGCAGTCTGTGAATAGGGTTTGCCAATCAAGAGAAGAGAGGTCAGTGTTTATGAGATCAACGTTTGCTTTTTTGAAATTATAACTGGGGATCTTGTCATATTGTTGATTTTTGTAAGGCTGTATATTGAGATTGAAGTCAATCATACTGTGATCACTGTTGGAGAAGGGTTCTTTTGTTTGTAATCCATAAATTGAGTTTGAACTGTTACAGAAGATGAGATCAAGGCAGTTATTGAGTCTAGTGTTGTTAGATACTAGTTGGTCCAGCCCCAGATTGGTTACAGTATTGTTCAGGTTGAGTGTATAGGTTCTGTGGAACATTCGTTGAGGGACCATTTGATAAGAAGTAGATTTAGGTCACCAAGAAAGATGAGAGGGTGTGGGCTGGAGGCTGCCCACGTTAGGAGTGAAGTTAACTTATTCGCATGTTCAATGTCATAGTCTAGGGCTCTGTAGCATAGTAGAAATCGTAATGTGGTGTTTAAAGATAGCTCACAGATGATGGTTTCGGGAAGAGCAAGATCGTGTGTTACTTGGATGTTTTTGAGATTTAAGGACTTTTTGTAAAAGATGGCAACATCGCCTCCTCTACGGAGTTCACGCTCAGATCGAAAAACATGATAGTTTCTTTCTACGATAATTGAGTCAGGGAGGGATGAGTGTAGCCACGTTTCGCAGACAAATATGATGTCGAAATTGGTCGTATTTAATAGGAGGAGGAATTCAGGTATTTTATTTACAAGACTTCTTACATTAAGTAGTTTGCATTTAAGGTTTTATTCTTTATTTCAAGAAGAGATTGGACTGCCATTTGTCAGAAAAGATGTAGAGTCTCCTGCTTGGGCGGTGGGTTGGACTGGAAGACCTTCAAGGTACTTCCAACTCTGTTAATCTGTTAATTAATTTCTATCATTAAAAACATCCAAAATTACATCATAGGTTAATATCTTTATTAGAACAATTTAAAATGTTACAGTGATGTTCTGGAGATCTCTATAAAAGCATGCATGAGCCAAAGAAGAAACATGCCAGGCCTCAATTTAAATGTAATGCATGTGCATTTAGTCTGTTACCTATGAGAAGTTACTAATAGATCTTTTTCATTTTCAGCTATGATATACAGTATATGTAGAATGAAATATAAGTAAGCTTTCATTTTTAATAAGCAAACCATCATGTTGGTAGCCTGATGAAATGCTTTCCTAGCATTGTGGTAAGTCACTTTATAAAGTAGGCAACTGAGATATATTTTATCTCCTTTCTCTTTCTTTCTGTGAGCTCTATCCACAGAAGGTACTGTTCTCTGCAGCATGCAGACAATATCATTTTGAAAGTATTACAGATCTGTGGAATTGTGACAAAATGGTGGGTTGGTTTTCAAGTGTAGCCAAAACTGTTTCTCTTTCCTACCACTATAGATAGAATGATTGCGATTACATCAGATTTTTTAAAAGCTGCTCTATACTGAGTCAAATCACTATTCTATCTGGCTTTGAAGTTTCAGATAAGGTATTCCCCAGTTCTACTTTGAAGTGCTATGAAACTGCATTTAGAGAAGATCTTCTATATACTCTAATCCTTCTTAAGATAGGATAAATTATATTCTTGCATTGATTAGTGGTAAAACATCATCTCCCCTCACCCCTTCTATAGGCTAATTCAGAGATTTGGGGATGTAACTTTTTCTTGGTGTATACATGTTTGCATCTCTTCATTCATCCTCCCAGGTTACTGAAAATTAAAACTTCCAAGGTGGAAAAAGAGAAGGCAATTACAACAAGAATGATACACATATGTATGTATCTATGTGTGTGAGGAAAGACAAGATAATGCTTCCCTTTCCTTCCATATGGCTACCCAGAGAACAAATGTTATTGAACATTCCTTGAATTTGTAGTTTTTCCATCATAATTATATCCATGTATCATAAGATTATTACATATTTCTAAACTATTGTTTTATGGCTAAACTACAGCATTGACTTTATTTTCATAATATGGCAATATGTTTAACTGCAGGAGTAAATTCATAACCTGCTAATTTACAGAGAAACTGCTTTCTGAGTAAATGATATGAGTAAATTATAAAATATAACAACGCAGCATATGATTTCAAAGATCTGATCTAAGACATTCATTCTTAATATATGAACAGTTAAAACTACATCAGAGTCTCTTTGTTGATCCTGCTGGATTTATACAACACAGCATGGAGAAATCATGGAGTTGCAAGTCCTACTTATTGTCTTGGTTTCATGTGAGTTCCATTGGTTCCATTTGTTGGCCTAAAAAGAAGAGAGAGAGCTTGAAAAACATGCCATATAAAAGTGCCAATCCTTTTGGACCAACGGGCATGTTTAAATTTTGAAAGTTCTCATTAAAGGAATAATCTTTCGTGGACTGCCTGTTCACTGTGATCATGGTAAATCACGAAAATGTATTTATTAGTGCTACAAAAATCTGGACAGTCACTAGATAGCAGCAAATGGGACACAGTCATCTGGATTTTTGCAGCCCAGATCTGGTAAACATATTTATGCCAGAAAGCCAGCTATCCAGTTTACATTCTGCCAAACTCATAACATTTTTTATCATATTGTGTCAATCTCTTGACTGCTCATGTCCATCAAATATCATCCTATTTCTGCAATTAAATATTGAAGTTTAAAAATCAACCTGGAGATTGATAGAATGTTTCAATCCCATTGCAGTAAGTGCAGCTTAAGTGTATGAAAAGGGACAAAGGGCAGTGTAATGGAAAACTCACCGTATACATTTGCATTTTCTTCTGCTTCTCCTTGAACCTTTGGCACGAAAAAAAAGTATATATATTTGAAGAAATAATGTTTTGCACTGTTTTGCTATTCTTTCAATCTTGATATACTGTATTACCCAAATTCATAATGATGATAAATAGATATAGTAGATGGAGACATCTATGGAGATGCTCAGTCACCCAGGTCATTGTTGTCCCAAAGATGCTTTTCAAAAAGCAACTGGGCTTTCTAAGTTTTTTCTAGAAAATGTTTCACTTCTCACCCAAGAAGCTTCTTCCGGTCTGATTGAACGATGGGAAATGGAAGAATTCATATTCTTTGCAATCATCTGGTCTTTAGCACTCTGAAGATCAGTCATTAGCTCTCTGAGAATCATTGAGGCCACTTGGGGTTTTATCTGTATCCTCAGGGTCACCTGATTCAGAGAGCAAGTGGGTGTGGAACCTTCTTGAGACTGCTGAAAGGACTGTGTTGTAGATAAGAGATAGGTGGTGTTGTATCCTCCCCCCTCTTGTTGAGAGAGAGCTGCTCAATTTTAATGGCTTCTTTGACCCCTCTTTCAAACCAATGGTCCTACTGAATCCATCAGGTGGCTTGCTAATCTTGTCCTGATGAGTTTGTCCTCCTATGTTGTGCCATGCATGAAGTGGTTGTTTTGTTTTTCCAATGTACAGATCTGCACATGTCTCACTCTATTGTACTGCATATCACATTGCTCAGTTTGTGTCTGGGTGTTCTGCCTTAGTGTATTCTTGGGTTTAAAGTGTACACCTATGTTGTGTTGGTTGAAAATTCTCCTGAGCTTTGCAGATATTCCTGCAACATATGCAATGACAACATTGCTTTGTTTGTTGTTCTCTTTTTTCTCTGTTCTCTTCTTTGACTTCTTTAGTTTTTCTTCAGACAAACACATGCTGTCACAATGGAGGACAAACCCATCAGCAATGAGCGGGTGGGCAGGGGCGAGCAGTGACTGGGCAACCGGGCAATTGGGTGACCGGATGGGCGGGGCCAACCAGAGGTGGTATTTACCAGTTCGGTGGACCAGTCCAAATTTCCGCTACTGGTTCACGAAATCGGTCAGAACCGGCTGAATATCACCTCTGAAATGGCCTCAACAACTCTCAGACTCTCAGAGAGCTAACGACGGATCTTCAGAGTGCTGGTGACCAGATGATTGCAAAGAATATAAATCCTTCCATTCCTCACCATTCAGTCAGAACTGAAAAAAGCTTCTTAAATACTATTATGGAGCAATCATCAGCTCCCCCTCTCATTTTCCTGTTGCATGTGGACACGTGGACTGCAGAGTGGTTTTAAACTTGCATCAGAAATGTTTTATAGTTTTAGAATGGTTCAAGTAAACTAGTTCTTTATGTAAATTTCCCATATTCATAATCATTCCAGAAACAAGAAGTAAGATACTAGAATGGGCTCCATCTTTACGTGAGTTGATATATGTATAATTTTAGACTAATCTCTCAGTAACTTTCAACAGTTGAACATCAAACATAGTTTAAAGGAAATCTTTTTACCACAGCACAGTGATATGACGATTATCAGGGTTATCAGCAGAAGGAGAGAAACACCAGCTAAGGGAACCCATATATAAAGTTCACAGGAGAACATACTTTTTGCATTTGTCGTTTCTGAAATATAAAGCAAAGGAAGAGCAATGCTTTCAAAAATGTATCTCTCTAGTTTTTGATAATGTTTTATTATTTGAAGAAATTTATTTGTTCTGCTAGGATGATTTTCATGTTTGTGTTGTACAATTTGCTCTAGAAGAGCAATATTGTTAACTGCCAGCCTAGAAACATAGTGGAAAAATATAGTGGGTTTTTTTTGTAATTTTCACTATTTTTTTTCTTTGTTTAGGAGAAGATCCTTCTCTTTCCTCCTCAGGAGCATCCCACATGTTCACCAACTGTTCTGTGGGAAGGATCCCTGAAGAGAGAGAGAGGAAAATGATAGAATCTGCTCAGTTGAATTTCCCATCCCACACTCACAAGGGCCTTATCAATAACTACCCTACAGTGTAGATCCCTGAATTCCAACATATTCCTACTATGCTTCATCTCCTTATATTTATTTCATATACTTAAAAAGGGAGGTTAATAATCTGATCCTGTTGTGAAGTTGTACTTTCAACTCCTGATATGTTGAAATGATTTTATTTATTTATTTATTTATGTATGTATGTATGTATGTATGTATGTATGTATGTATGTATGTATGTATGTATTTATTTATTTATTTATTTATTTATTTATTTATTTATTTATTTATTTAGGAATTCTTCTATGCCGCCCTACTCCCTAAGGACTCAGAACTTATGAGTTCTGTACTGCTTTAGCTGAACAGCAATCGTGGCTGTGATTTTCAAATAGCTATACAGGTAGTCCTTGACTTACAACAGTTCATTTAGTGACCATTCAAAGTTACAACGGCTCTGAAAAAAGTGACTTATGACCATTTTACACAGTAACAACCTTTGCAGCATCCCCATCGTCATGTGATCAAAAGTCAGATGCTCGGCATCTGGTTCATATTTTACAATGGTTGCAGTGTCCCGGGATCATGTGATCAATTTTTGATAAGCAAAGCCAATGGAAATGCCAGATTCACTTAACAACTGGGTTACTAATTCAACAACTGCAATGATTATGACCGCAGGAAAAGTCATAAAATGGGGCAAAACTCCTTTCTCACTTAACAACATCAATTTTGGGCTCAATTGTAGTTGTACATTAAGGACTATCTGTAGTGGCAATGATTACTAGGAACTTTGCAGAAATGCTAATTGATGTATACTTCTTTTCCTCTCCAGATAAAACCTAAATACCCACCTCATGTGGATTGCCCTATCCCCTTGGCTTTTGTTTGCATTGCTAACTGATTTGCATTATTCCTCTCTGGCTCAAAGAGCCCTTCCAACTCTTTGCTCCATTAGAGAAGAAGAGATCCATTGGAGGAAGAAAGACAGAGAAACAATATCAGGATGCTCTGCTCAGCTAATGTTCAGCCACAACCAGACATGCTTCTCTCAACAACTTGGAACGACTGTTGAACTTGCATTTGGATGGATG